>OX578142.1:27600695-28800695 GCA_951213105.1 Amaurobius ferox
AGATGTTCGATTCAAATTCACAAAGTCTTCAAATATCTACACAAATTCAACCCATAAATTTCGTTTTTTCTGTAGTAATTTTTGATGTAATGTGCCATAAAACGTTTTGGATATTTTTGCATGAATGCCTGTAGTAAGAATTTTTTGTCACTTTCCAGTCTGGTGACGTCACTGCTTACTATTCTTTTTGTTCTAGCTAGACCACCAATGAATACATTTCTAAATATATTCAAGTGTAAATTAGAGGTCCAATGTATGATACCTGCTGTAGCAATATTATAAGTTATTCTTTTATCATATATATAGAATGAAAGTATATTATGGTTGAAATCAATACTGAGATCCAGAAAATTTATTACATTATTCTGGGTTGGTGGATTTTCTTCTAATATTAAATCTGAGTGATAAAATTCAAAATTCATTTGAAAATGTTCGTTTTCATAAGCTATTAACAAATCATCGACGTAACGTATGTAAATCAATTCATTGTTAATATGGGACATTTTTTCAAAATGATCAAGATAGATGTCCGCCAAAATTGACGAACATCCCCCGCCCATGGGGATGCCTTTGATTTGCTTATAGAAATTCAGCCCGTTATATAGGTAGTTTTCCTCTACAACAATCTTTATCAGAGATCTATAACGTTCGATTTCCACATATTTCTGCATCTCAAATTCACCGTACAACGAGTTAAGCATTCGGTATAATACCTTGAGTTCAATATTGTTAAAAAGTTCTTTAAAATCATAAGTTCTGAAAAACAATTTTGCTTGATTAGGCTTTAAGATCTTTATAACTTCGTAGCTATTTCCGACAATATAAGATCCCCGATCTTTAATTTTCTTTAAGATAGGTTTCAATATCAACAGTTGGATACAAAACTTACCTCACTAAAGCTAACAAAATGCTTCTCGCGATAACTGGAAAGTGACAAAAAATTCTTACTACAGGCATTCATGCAAAAATATCCAAAACGTTTTATGGCACATTACATCAAAAATTACTACAGAAAAAACGAAATTTATGGGTTGAATTTGTGTAGATATTTGAAGACTTTGTGAATTTGAATCGAACATCTTTATGCTTGTGACATCACAGACATCAAAACTGCTGAATTGAATATTTTGATGTTATAAATATGTAGCATGTGCAGGAATTTGGCTGTCTCTATAACTTGGTCCTTACTTTTTCATATCCAATTCCTTTATCAAGGGTCTTGTGATGATTTTGATTATCACTCCGGAGGTTGGCTAATGTCAGTGCTGGCGTCCAGGAGTGCATGCCGCGGCATTAAAGACATGCATGTTGTTAACTGGGGAGTAAGGTCACTACCCCTTACCGCCTTTGTGTAAGCACTTTACGTTACCTCCCTTCTTTTATATTTCTATTATGTCTTTATATATTTTTGGTGTTTTATGCTGCTGTGCGCAAGTACACTAAAAACTTATTTCAATAATTTTCTTTAGAAATCTTTCTATTTTTACATATATATATATATATAGATATATATATATATATATATGTACATATATATATGTATATATATATAAGTATATATATATATATATATATGTATATATATATGTATATATATATGTATATATATATATATGTATATATATATATATATGTATATATATATATATATATGTATGTATATATATATATATATATATATATATATATATATATATATATATATATATATATATATATATATATATATATATATATATATATATATATTACTCTCCAGGACAAAAAATCGACGCACCCCGCAAAATAATCCGATAGCAATGAAACTGTACATACAAACACCTGTCGGCCGAATATGCAAATGATAAAAAATTCGCAGCCAATGAATGAATAGTCGGAACTACAGCTCATTGAAGCTGAGCACCGTGGTGGTGTGTATAAGTAGCGAACCTCGCTTTCAGGAACAAAACGTGCAGTGGATTTCGATTGCGTTTATGTACCGTGACTGTAACAATGCCTCGCTGGCGAATTCTCTGCCACTACGAGCATATGAAGGAGTTTGAAAGAGGATGTGAGGTCGGACTGCAGGCGGCTGAATGGGTCCACCGACGAATCGCTCGGCATTTGGGTAGGAGCGATGCAGCAATTAGATGATGTTGGCAGGAATGGGTCCGGAATGGCAGATTTCAGCGGCAAGCGGGCAGCGGACGGCCCAGAGCGGCGACAGAACGGAAAGATAGAGCGCTTGCCAGAGCAGCCGTGACAGCACGAGATTCGTCGTTATCAACCACCCAACGTATGACAAACTCGGAAGTGATCACCCGGACCATTACTAGAAGACTACGGGAGAGGAATCTATACTCGCAGCGCCCATTATGCCGCTTACCATTGACCAGTAAGCACCGTCAACAACGATTACAATGGTGCCGGGCTCGATCAATGTGGAATTGTTCGGTTTGGGAACGAAATGTCTTCAGTGATGAGTCCTGTTCCGAACTGAGTCCTGACGACTAGCGCAGACGTGTCGGAAGACAGCCCGGACGTCGTCAAGATCCTGCTCTTACTGTCACACGCCCCACGGCCCGAGAACAGGGAGTTATGGTCTGGAGTGCCATTTCATTTGATAGCCGGACACTTTTGATAGTCAGTGGCACCATCACAGCAAAGTGGTAAGTTGCCAACATTCTACGACCCGTTGTCTGGCCATTCCTTTCGCGACACCCTGGACTAACTTTTCAGCAAGATAATGCCAGACCACACACGGCACGCCTCTCTATTGATTGTCTGCGTGCTTACGACATACTTCATTGGCACGCCAGATCCCCAGATCTCTCGTCCATTGATCACATTTGGATCGAGATGGGGCTTTGCCTGCGACCATCCCAGAATGTAGACGAATTAGCTCGTCAATTAGAGGCCATTTGGAACGACATCCCTAAGACCATCATCCAGTAACTTTATGCATCAATGTCACGTCGGGTAACAGCTTTTATCAAGGCCAGAGGTGGACCAACGCCATATTGGCGTGCTCACTTTGTGTAGATATTTCAGTTCAATAAATCATCCAGCTGTTCTGAAATTCTAATCATTTGTTTTTCTGTACATCCATATTACATGTACCAAATTTTGTCTCATTTGACAATTCTTTCTTGTTGCGTCTATTTTTTGTCTTAGAGTGTATATAGTATAATTTTTATATAATATATATCAATTCAAAGAATATATACATCGAATGGGAGAAAAAAAAATTGATCTGCTGGAAAAATCATTAGCTACCCAAATCAGATATTTACAATTATCTCTCAATACCAATATTTGGTGTTTTCATATCTATACAGGAATGCTTTGTGTTTGCTTGCTTTTATATGCTCCTGGATATAATCTAATAACGATGTGCAAAATTAAAGGTGGTTATAAATATTTACCAATTCGGAGTGCATATAATGAAATTTTTGCATAACTTCATTAAGCCAAGAAGTTTTAAAGAATGAATTATTCATCACGCAATTCCGAATTCAAAACCCAGGTAAGTAAACATCAACTAATCATTATTGAACAATATTTAATTTAATTTTTGCCTTAGAGCCTGAAAACGTGCAGGAATTGTTTCTCGTAATATTAAATTCTTCGGTGCATTTATGTGTTCGAGCATACAGGGGAATTCTATCGGATATCAATTAAAATACTCTCAAATATTATTAACATTCCAGTTGAAAGATTCGAAGAGGTATTATTTGCGTTATATATTAATGTGAGGCACAAAAAATTTTCATCTTCATTCTCTATGGAAGGTGCGAAATGTTCACTGGTCATTTCGACGCCCTGCTACACTGACAGTAACGTTCCAGTTCTCCCCCAGGTAATAAGGGTATTCACTTTTAAATTTT
The DNA here is from genome assembly GCA_951213105.1 of Amaurobius ferox. Lineage (NCBI taxonomy): Eukaryota > Metazoa > Arthropoda > Arachnida > Araneae > Amaurobiidae > Amaurobius > Amaurobius ferox. Next base: position 27,604,562 of record OX578142.1, read on the forward strand.
TTCAAATGTTAAGTGTCAATTTCGTTTTATAATAACTATTTATTGATTACCTGGTTTCTATTTCTTCCTGTTGATAGTGTATCTGGTTCTTATAGAAACAAATTATCGCCATATTAAAAACAGACACTATTTGGGTTAAATTATATTAATAAAATGTTCAATTCTAAATGGACCCCCATCTTTAACAGTGCACTTTTATTCTCTTTCACCATGATTGTCGAGTACTTTTTTTGGAGTTTTCTGAGCATTCTTTCGTGTTCCGACTATTATTACTTGCTTTAAGTTATTTCGTATTTCATTATTTTTATTAATATTTTACTGTTCTTTTGTATCCTTTGGTGTCTCTAAGTCCAGTTAGGCTACTATTTCTTATCTTAATTTTTCTTGGTTTTATTTTTACGTTTTACCTTATTTATTTTTATCTTTTTCTCTCTTTATTACTTTTAACTGTTGGCTTACCTTTTAGAAAAAATATTTTTTTTGCACTGTTCTATTAAAGCCATTTCTTGATACCCACAACACTTTAATAATTGCTGTCACGAGTAATTTTGGTTAAGTTTTTGTCCTTTCAGTTGTTGATATATGAAATTTTTCATATATCAATATCACGCACACACACACGCACACACACACACACACACACACACACACACACACACACACACGCACACACACACACATATATATACCCACACTCCTATTTATGAAAATTGCAACACCAAGAAGAATGGGTCAGATTAGGATGACATTTATACCACATACTACTAATGGTGATACAAATAAATGATTACCATTTCAGACCAATGCAGCCATATTGCTGGTACAAATTCAGTATTTTGTGAAACCGCCTCTAGTGGCAATAAGAGCTTATGAACGTCGAGGCATCGAATCGAAGAGAGTTTGGATGTGTTCCTGGGGTATTGCCTGCCAGGCTTCTTTGATCCGGGTCCACATTTCATTGGTTATGGCTACTGGAGAACAGTAATGGCCCAATCGCTGAGTGGCCATATCCCATACATGTTCAATTGGTGACATGTTTGGCGAACGGGCAAGCCAAGGAAGAAGCGGTATCTGCTGTTTTCACTGAAGAAGGCTTGAACATTCCAGACAATATGTGATCGGGCGTTGTCTTGTTGAAACATAGCGCCAGGAATGAGCTGAATGAAGGGTACAATTTCGACCTTCAAAACCTCTTTGATGTAGCAGTTGCTGTTGATCGTACACGCAACGCGTAACAGCCGGGACCGCCTATGATAGCCAATGGCACCCCACCCCATCACACTTGACGTTCGCTCAATATGACGCTCTAAAACGCATGCATGATTATGGCGCTCACCACAATTCCGTCTAACGTGTATGAGGCCATCATTGTAGTCCAGGTAGTAGCGGGACTCGTCCGAAAACACGATCTGGTGTCAGTCCATAAGCCATGGTCTGTACTCCTTCGCCTATTATAACCTGAGGCATCGATGGTTCAGGGTCAACGGTATCTTTTGCAAAGGAATACTTGCACGCAGTCCTCTGCGCAGCAGACGCCTTTAAACCGTAGAAGAAGACAATTCCATACCTGTATCAGTGCTCCAGTGCTGCGCTAACACTCGAGAAAAAGCTGTACGGTTCGTCATCGCCATGCTGATGAGATGTCTATCATCCCATGTTGTCACATTGCGTGGTCCACTGCTGGATTTTTGACTAGTCCGTTTTCCTTCGGGCCACTGGTTCCACACTCTCATAGCTGTCGTGGCATTATATCCCATGCGTGTGGCAATATCCCTGTACGAAAATCCTCCTTCCCGCAGACCCCCGATATGGTTCCCCGTTCGAACACTGCAGTTTGTTTATAAGGCACCCTCTGACGTTGACGGAACATAGTGACTCTAGTGACCTAGATTGCATCTACAAATGTAACAAATTTATAAAGGAGGTAATAGAGAGAAATTATCCTATGAATTTTACTCAGCATTATTACAATTCATTTTTCAAAGAAAATTTGTAATATATTCTTAACGTTAAGTGAGGCATTATATTCATAACTGCGAAACTGTTATCAAGTTATATCTCTGCGCATGTGCGACTTTACCCTTATAAGGAGATGTTCCACTGGGTTAGGTTGAAGGATATTTCTTTCTTTTTTCTACATCGTTTTCATCTTTGACTCTGAGTCCGTTCGGGTGCTTTTGTTTTCGCACATTTGGGAGACTGACCATGGAATTATGTTGGTGCCGTGACCGTTACCCGGGTTGTTGATGTTGTTGAGACCCAGACCGTCCGACCTACCAGAAAGGTGTAAGGTAACAGTTTGGACGCCCGGGAAGTGCCCCCCAATTTAGACCGGAACCCAGTGGGGGAGGCATCCACAGGGACCGTACCCTCCTTCCCGGGTTACCCGGGCGTTACCCGGGTTGTAAAAGCTGCTTTAAGCGGGAAAGGGGTGTCGCCATCCACCCTTACCATTTTATGTAACTCATATGGTCTCTCCCGTTTTTTATCCGCTTCCATTTTTAATCCTTATATATATATATATATATATATAATATAATATGTAAAACGTAAAAGAACTAAAACACTAACTCAGAATTAGCTGAATAACACCGAGGTCCATCTATTGGAGTCTTGAAGTACCTGAGTAAAAATTTCATGGTAGTACGACGCCTAGATTTCCCGCTACAGATTGCACAGATGGACACACACACAGGAAGACATCTTCTTTTATTATGTTAGGTGCAAGTATATATGCACTTTTATGATTTTTATGTTTATACTTTCGGATATGTATCGATATCGTTTAATTGGATCCGAAAAAACAGCGTGAGTAAATACAAACACAGTATCATAGATGCGGCTGCCTTTTCACATATATAAAATATAAACGCAAACAAATGATCAATTTACTTCATTCGTTAATTTGCGAGCATATGATTTGTTTCGTATGCAATATTCCTAGGAAACACTTAAAGCACACCAATAAATTTGTGAAGGAAATTACATGAGTGTACATGTTAAGTTTACCTATAATAAAGTGACCATACCAGATTGAATGAACGTGATTGCAGTGCTCCTGTGAAGAATGAAAAAGTCTGATTCGACTTTCTCCTGTCGTTTTCTCTTTTCACTTTCTCTCTCTGACTCGAGTTCATTTTCTCTTTCTTGTGTTTCATAGTTCATGAAATTGAGTTGAATTGCGCAAAATAACACGGATAATTTTGGATGAGCGAGGCGAAGTCCATTCCCCATTCCTAGTGAAGCGAAATCAACAATCGCCTGAATTTTGTTATACTCAAAAACTACAATAGGTAGGAAGATGGAATTTTCCATGCATGCGTAAAATTGCAATCAGATTTGCAGAATCACAATTTTAATTATTAAAACGAACTGTAACTCAGCGAAACCCCAATTTATAAACTGTAAATCCTTACTAAGCTTTTTACAAATAACAAGTAAACAACAACTTTTAAGCAGCTAATCAAAGCTTATGCACTTGCACGCATTGTGATTTAAACGTGCTCCTATATATTAAATACGTTTTAAATGTGTTACTTTGAATTCACTGATTACCTCTTTTCTAATTTATTTAATTTAATATTCAAATTCTGAAACTTATATGCTCTTTTATATTAGGATTTTCAAATATTGAATTTAATTTTTTATACTTCTAATTTCATAATTATTTGTTAAACTAAGCTTTAATTTGAAATCTTTCATAGCTCGCATACTTCTTTAGCGTAAGTCTATTCAAAAGCCGACTTTTTGCGAATTTTTTGAAGTTACACTGAATTTGCAGTTTCATTTCAATTTTCGTTTTTATTTAGAGACTGAACGTCATTTCAAAGACGATGTGGCAAAAATTCGGAAAACTAAAATGTCTCAAGAACGGTTGACCCTATGAGGTTGGTCTTATTGTTTCATTGGCAAAACTCACGTATAAGATAAGGATTTAATTGATATATTTGAGCATAAGAAGTCTTTTATTTTGACGATTTTTACATTTTGACGATTTTTGCGGGTCATTTCGCAAAAAGGCAAAGTTTATTTTTCTGAATAGTATCAAATTCTAATCAGCATTAGAGTAACCCATAGGTGACTTATCTATCAAATTTTGTGAAATTTGGCCATTTAGGTTTTCAGCTAGAGTGGATACATACAGTGTACAGAAAGACACACACACAGAAGTCAGACATAAAAATGGTATTTTCGTATTCTAGAATGCCTGAAACGTGTAGATCCGTCGAATTCGAGTTGAGATTTCCGACAGGATTCTAATACTTCACATTATCATGTGCGGGGCGCGGTAGCCCATTGGTTAGCGCGCTGGAGTTGCACTCGGTAGGCCCGGGTTCGATTCCAGCCACTGCCAAAACTGCCGCCGTGTTCATGCGGAGTACGATCACGTTAAACATGTGGGTCCGAAAGTCCTTCCGAGAGGTTGGTGGTAGGGGAAGGAGGGTACGGTCCCTGTGGATGCCTCCCCCACTGGGTTCCGGTCTAAATTGGGTGGCACTTCCCGACCGTCCAAACAGTTACCTTACACCTTTCTGGTAGGTCGGACGGTCTGGGTTTCAACAACAACAACATTATCATGTGCAGTACAGAAAGTTACAAATTGGGATGGCGAATTCGAAAACAAAGAGAGTTTGATGAAAAAGGCCAATTACAAAATTATAGAGCACCAGCAACTTCTATCGAAATTTCCTTCCACATAGCCGACATCAAATTCATGGCCAACCTCGGGCTACACGAAGCTGTGAAGTTCAAGCCTTCAATATTATGAACTTGGCCTTTGCAGCTTCGCATATCATGAGCTAAATTGCATTTGCATTTGATGGAAGACCTACGTGGAAGACCTGAAATTGTCAGTCAAAATAGAAGTTAGTATAAATTATGCCATTGCAGTTCCATGCTGAGGAAATATTTTTAAAAAATCGTTCCATAGATACCAATATTTGCAATGGGAGCGTCTACCATGTTTGTAAGTTACATTTTCCTTATATCGTTGCCGAGTTCCCTACCCTAACTTACTCCTTATTATTCACTAGAGCCGCAGCAATTCCTTTTATTTTATCGGGGGTGGTTGCTATAGATAGATTTAACTTGTGCACTCGTGAACCTCTCTTTACAAAGTTATTGGAGTGATTGAAGGAATTTAATAAAAATCCCTGTATAAGGGGCAGGATATCCCAGTGGTTAAGTTATAATGGTTGCACTCGAAGGACACGAGTTCGATTATTGACGATTCACAAACTATACCCGTCTCTATTCGAAGTATGTGTACGTTAAATCTGTGGATCCAAAAGTCCTTTCGAAAGGTTGGTGTTAGGGAAATGAAGATAAGGTGCTTGAGGATATCGCCCCCCTCCCCTTGTGTTCCAATCTAAATTGGATGGCACTGTCCCAGCCGTCCAAACAAATACCTGAAATCTTTAGGTAGGTCGAACAGTTTGAGTCTTGAAAAGAAAGATAAACATACATCAGATATACATCATTTCACATTGACAACAATTTTGGTAAATACCCCTAAAATTGAAATTCCCAATTACATCGTTAACAAAAAAATAATGCTTTTAATAATTGGATAGAAAACCTCTTTCAAAGTAAAACTTTTAAATAGTAGCAATTTTATAAGTAACTTTAGGATAGAATGATATGGGAATAATACGCTTAAATGTCTGGAGCATATACTTTCTTTTTGGTGGATAAAACATTTGGACATAGCACGATAAATAGTTTTAGGAGAGAATCCCTTCCTCACCTAAATCAACAGACTTTAAATAATCAATCCCAGAATATAAATATATAAATATAAGTTATTTATTTTGTAGAATAGAATTCGTTGGAAAACATAAAAACAAAATACTAAAAGACAATCGAGATGCATCGAATGTAAGCCAGAACAGAAAACTTCACTTCTTGTATTTTGAGATAATCGAATTATGCCATTTTCTCACGTATGTTCCATTTTCCCCTTAAATTTTCTAAATTTATAAACAGATACAAGTAAATATGCACTTTTACTACTTTTGTGTTTATACTTTCAGATATGTGTCGATATCGTTTTATTGGATCCGAGAAAATAGTTTGAGCAAACATACAGCATGGTAGATACAGCTGCCTTTTCACGATTAGAAAATATAAACACAAAGAAATAATAAATTTTTTTATTCTCTTTTCTTAATATATTCTTTTATACCAAACATTAAAATTTGACAAGTTACCTAATGTTTACTATATTAAGCCAACTTTTAATCAAAAATAACACTCGGTCAAAGCCAGAAATATACATGGTTTTTAGGAAAACACTTATAAGGAAAGGTACATGAGTGTACACTTTAAGTTTACCTGAAGTAATGTGGCCATGCTCGATTAAATAACGAAATTACAGAACCTCTAGCGTGGGGGCTATGCCAAGAAAATTGAATATTTTCTTTTGGTATTTTTTGTTAAAGCAAGTTTTTTTTATTAAAAAAAAAACTAATAAGAAAATGCTTCAGGATTAACTTATATTTTTAAGTTATACAATCAGAAACACAATTGCTGATTATATGAATATTACTTTTATTGATTATATGAGTATTACTTTTATTGATTATACGAATATTACTTTGTAAAAACGCTGTTTAGAACAAAAAACATTTCTGAGCTATTCTAATTCGAATTCCCTGTATTAGTAAAACTAATACGGGACGTTAGTTTTTTATTTCTCGTTCTAAACGGACAACTGTACAACAGTATATGCGTTCCGTTCGTTCCTGGTGTCGATTCATATTCCTTAGACTTTTTTATTGCGTATCCTTAAGACTTATTCGCGTACTTCTATGATAAATACAGATAAGGGATTTTTTTCATTTCTCGTTCTAAGCGTATGGCAATACATGTTTGTGAAAAAGTCGTCTGTAACAGGTGACACCTGCAATGCTCGTCAATATATGCGGTAATATTCTTCCTCGAACTCAAACGGGCCTTGTTGCTAACGGATGGCACTTTGAGCAGACTGTACATTAGATTCCTGTGCATGTACTACATATGTGATGTTTATTTTAACATTCCTGAATAGAACAGTTTTTCGCCAATAATTCTATTATGTCAAATGAATGTCTTCTGGCTTTTTACGTTTATCCCACTTTTTTGCGTATGTTCATTCTACATACATATTACCCAAACTTTTTACGTTTCTCGCTAGAGGCGCTGCAATTATTTTTATTTAATCGTGCATGATCACCTTATTATAGCTAGATCACACGTATACTCTCATGGATCTTTCTTTACATTGTTATTGGTGGGTATAAGGACTTTCGTAAAGAGCCGAATTCACTACAAATGAGAGGTATAATTGTACATACTTTTAAAGAAAAATGGACACATTTGTTTAGAAGTTTCTACGATTCGTTCTCAAGATATAAATTTTACTTTTCCACGACGACTCTCAATAGACTCGTTTTTCCAAAATATCGAAATTTGATAATCTGGAAGAAAAGGGATGCATTGGACATATTAACATTTTATTTTCCCCACAGTATTGTAACAAATGTGTATACTCTCCCGCAACGAGGAGAAAGCACATTTACAGGTAATCATTTTTATTATGTGAAGGCAGGGTTGCTTTACCTTGGCGACATTTTCGTGACATTGGTAGCAGATTTGGTGAGATATCGCCAAATTGGCGAGTTTCCGAAACCATTGGAATTTTCTATATTTATAAATTAGTTTAAAAAGTATGCCTTATTTCTATAGATTTCTATAAATAATATATAAGGAAGTCATCGTTCATTAGGATAGAGTGAAAGTAATACGAGCCAAATTAAATTGTGAGATGCGTCAGTGTTTCTTGAAATGATTCATTTATTTTGTGAGTTGAATATTTAATTGCTGTTTTATTGAACCTAACGGTTGTTTAGTGGTTTTGTAAAATATCTATAGTGTTATTAGCTCTAAATTATTTCCGTTTAATTTTACTGGTGCTTTTAAATAAAAGCGTTAATGATCCAGAAATTCGAAATCAATTTTTGTATCCTGAGAGTACAGCCACGATTTGAGAGTTTACTCCGTAATAGTATATATAATGTAAGGAAAAGTACTGTGACGAGGTTGGAGGGGGGGGGGACTCAAATGCGAGTTTTTTGTTCCAAGCATCCCTGAAGTCGAATCGAACTATTTTAAGGTGATGTCTGTGAGTGTGTATGTCCGTGAGTTTGTGGAAGCGATATTTTACGAACAAATGAAGCGTTCCGAAACTAATTTGGTAAAATTATTATAATCAGTGACCACTAGAATCGTATTGATTTTAAACGCGATCGAATGTTTGGAAAATTCCTTTCCCGAATTTTTTATTGAATTTAAAAAAAAAAAATATTAAAAAATCAGCATTTTCAAAAATGATAATAGAAATAATTATTTCAGGTATCATTTTTCATTAGAAAACAGATGATACAAACTTTAGAACGCTGGCATGAATCATTCTCCAGAACAAGTCTTGACAAGATTTTCGAATACATATCTGGAAAATTATTAAAACGCCACGACTTTGATAACTGTAATAATTATTTTATTCTTTATTTATTATTAGAAAACGAATGGCATAAACGTTAGAAAGCCAGCATATATCGATTTCGAGATATTGCATGTTTATCACATAAATGTATCAAATACTTACTTAAAATAAGTAGTAAGTATCGTCAAATATGTTCACTTTCCATATGCAATATTATGCAACGTCATTTTGGTGCAGCTATCTCGTTCCGTTCACGTGAAAAGATATTTTTGTATTAGTTTTGTATCGTGTCAATTCATAATTCATCTATAGTCACTTATTTCAGGGATTTTTACTAAAATATCAATTACATTTTTATCTAGATTTTTATTTACCCTATATGCATAGTATGAATATTGTGATGAGGTCGAAAATATGAATTCGAGTTTTCAACGGAAGAATACGTTTTAAGCATCACTGAACTCGAGCCTATCGTTTTCGATGTGATGCCTGTGTGTGTATATGTGTGTGTGTTTGTGTCCGTGAGTCTGTGGAGACGATATATCACGAACAAATGCAGCGTGTTAACGGATTTTGGTACAAAAATTACAATCGGTGAATATTGGACGTCTATTGGTTTTAAATGTAATCGAATGTTCGGAAGACCTCCCCCCACCCCACCTAAATTTTTGACATTTTAAAAAAAAATAAAGAAATTAGAGCCTTCAATAGTGTTGTGCAAATAATCAATTCTCATGTAATTAGAAATGTATTAGAATATATTAGAAAAATATTAACAAACATTTAGAACACTAACATGAACCACTCTCGAGATATTGCAGTTATTTCAAATATATTTTAAAAAAATCACTTAAAACGGTGTTAACTATTGTGTAATATAAAAAAAGTGTTAACTATTGTGTAATATAAAAAAGTGTTAACAATTGTGCAATATAAAAAGTGTTAACTATTGTGTAATATCTTCACTTTTCATATGTAATATTATGCGATTAATTTGTTAATATCATACTCGTGGCTAATTAGTTCTATTCACGAGAAACGATACTTTGTGTAATAGTTTTGTATTTTGACGCCTATTAATTCACCAACAGTCATTTATATAACTTAGCGAAATATGCCAACTTAGCGACATGTTGCCCTAACTAGCGTAAAAATTGTAAAAACGGCGCTCAGTTAATGAAAAGGACTGTAAATTTATGATGTAATCATTAAAATATTTTAATAGGAGGACTATTGCGGATGCTATCAATACTGTTTATTTTGTTGTTTATTTAGAGTTCCTCGAAATATAAGTTAATTGGGTACTTTGAAATAGTTTTATATGTTGTCATTCGGAAAATCGCCAAATGTACAATTCAATTTTAAAGACATTGTGCCGTAGAGCTTATATATTATTTTTTCTCTGTGATAGAAGTAATTGTATTGCGTTATTTAGGGGAAGCCATGTACTGCCCACATCTCAGATATTTTACTTGAGTATGAATAAGTCAGTCTTTTTGGGTTAATAATTTGCTAAAATCGTTCAATTTCAATTTTCGTGGTGTAAATTCAATGCCGAAAACATTGTTCTCTGGAATTATTTCGCATTTAAAGAAGTAAAGTCATTATGTAGGGAAAGTCATGTGCTACCCACATCAGATTTCTTAATTTGGAAATCTTGACTTTAAGTATTCTATGTAATTACTGTTTTCAGGCAAAGAAAAAAGTCGTTTCTTGTATTTACTTCTTCTTTCCATGTATCTATTCATTTCCATAAAATCTCCGTAGTTTCTGTTTAAATATAATTATCTTTTACTTTCTTTTTAAGTTAAAATTTTATTTAATTTTGATGCCTGCGAAAACTTTTCACTTTATTGAAAGTTTTAACGCAAAAGTTTTAACTACCAGCACGTTTAACATAAGTTTCACAGTTTTATAGACATAATTTGTTTTAGAAATGAAACATTGCAAAATTGTAAAGTTTCGCATAAGTCTATTGGGTAAATTAAATTACCAATAATGTTTCTGTTGCATGCAAATTTTCTAAGATATGAAGTATTAAATATTTTAGAAGTTCATTACTTTTTTGTCTTTTATGTTTAAAGCATTTTCTTTTGTATCCTCTTATTTATGTAGTTTGATGAGGATTTATGTATATTTTGCTTTTAGAAATGTCATTTGAAATATAAATATGAAACTTTAGAAGAAAAGTATGTAAGAGTTCATTAAAATTAATTGTTAATTAAAATTAATAGTTCATTAAAATTATAGTTCATTAAAATTATAGTTCATAAAAATTATAGTTCATTAAAATTATAGTCCATTACTTTTTGGTTTTTTATAATTAAAACATTTTCTTTTGTATCCTAATATTTATATAGTTTGATGAGGATTTATTTATGTTTTGCATTGAGAAATGGATATACAATCATTGTGAAATACTGGAGATCTCGCTATCTAATGGTCTAGCGGCCAAACGCCCGGCATTTGTAAACACCATTTATGTTTTGTTTTTCGAAATTACATTTTAAATATAAATATGTAACTTTAGAGGAAAAATATGTACCAAGAGTTCATTAAAATTAAAGGAGTTTAGTTACATTAAAAACGAATTTATGCAAAGAAACATACGAATATTAACCAAACCAACGGACTCTACTATTGTTATCATGAGCAATTCAAGAGATATTAGAAGACAAGAGATATGAATTGTACATTTGGCGCTTGGCTAGATGACAGCATATAAAACTACTTCAAAGTACCAAGTTAACTTATATTAAGCTCAAATATAACTTATTATTAGTAGTGATAGAATCGGCAATAAGCAATATAGTTCAATGCAAGGTTTTAATAATTAATATAACTACTTGGCGTTATTTTTGCAATTTCAGGGATATTTACGTTAATTTCGCATGATTAAAATCTCGCCAATTTGGTGATATTTCGTCAAATAAGTCGCCAAATTCACCAAATTTATCGCCAAGCACTACTAACAGACGGAGAAAAGGGCTTTTCTTATATAAACTCTGCTGCAAAAAATATATGCACCCATAAAAAATTGAGTTACTTATGCGAAACCAATTAATTGTAACCCAGCTCATCCAAGCACCACTAACTGTATCACAAAGAACAGAGTTTAGTTTTGATGGTCTGTAATCAGTGAAAGGGCACATGAAAAATTTGGAAAATATCTTTATAATAGGGTCGTGAAACGACGAACAAAATCTGGCAATGGTACAAAACGCCCTAAAAGAAAAAGCTAAATATTTGTGGGACGTACTAATATCAGTTTATTGTAAAACTTCGGCCAAATTCAAAATATTTCTATATGTGAGAAACAAAGTAGAATTAGAAGCAGAACTAGCCAAATACCCGTTGAAATTCAACAGTCTCACAATAAGCATTCCCTGAATAATGTGAATTTTTGAATAATTCGCGTTTCACATTTATTCGACAAATCAAATATTTTGGTGTGCAGAACCCCCTAAAGAAGAAATATTGGAAAACTTATATTGCGCCCTTCTTCCATTCGAACTATCTACACGTACACCAAGTCTGTATCTCATCCCGAAGCATACTATTTTATCATTTCCCCTTTCGAACGTTCTTCTGTGGAGCGCACCTATAAATGAATATTTTTGAAAAACTCTGTTTGTCTTCTGTTTTTTATCAGATGATTTGTCCATATACCAAATATCAAGTCTTTATCACATTTAAAAGGAAGCGTGTCTCATTTATTCGGAAAATCGAACATATTGGTGTGCAGCAGCTCCTAAAGTAGCAAATATCGGAAATCTGAAATTGCACACTTTCTTCCTTTCAAACTATCTGCCAATACACAAATTTGAAGTCTCTATCGCGCAGCATGTTTTCCTATTAAGTTTTTCTAACGTTTATCCAACGTTTTTCTGTGTAGCACCCCCTTAAATAAACATTTTTGAAAAATCGTATTCATCTTGGCTTATTTTAACAAATCATTAGCCCATATACTAAATTTCAACCTTTTATCCCATTGTAAAGGAGGCGTTTTTCATTAGTTCGTTAAATCGAATATTTTAGTGAGGGGCATCCCCTCTAGAAAAGCAAATGTTGGAAAACTGAAATTGCACACTTTACTCCTTTCCAACTATTTACCCGTACACCAAATTTGAAGTTTGTATCTGATCATGAAGCATGCTTTTTCTATCATTTCACCTTTCGAATGTTTCTATCTGGAGTACCCACCCCTTTAAATATATAGTTTTGAAAAATTCCATTCTTCTTGGATTTTCTATCAAATGATTCGCCCATATACTAAATATCAAGCCTCTATCACGTTTTAAAAGGGGCGTTTTTCATTTATTCCGAAAATCGAGCATTTTGGTGCGCGATACCCCCTGAAGTAGAAAATATTGATAAACTGAAATGTACACTTTCTTCCTTCCAAACTATTTACCCGTACACCAAATTTGAAATCTCTATCTCATACCGAAGCAGGTTTTTGTCAATAAATTTACCTTTCGAAAGTTTTTCTCTGGAGCATCTCCTTAAATGAGTATTTTTGAAGAACAATATTCGTCTTATGCGTTTTCATCAAATGATTCGCACACTTCTTCTTTCGAACTATCTCTACCCTTACACCAAATTAAAGTATCTATCTCATCCAGGAGCATGCTATTTTATCATTTCCCCTTTCTAACGTTTTTCTGTGGAGCACCTCCTGAAATGAATATTTATGAAAACTCTTTCTTTTTGATTTTTTTATTAAATGATCGGCTTAAATAACAAATATCAAGTCTCTGTCACATTTTGAAGGAGGTGGTTCTAATTTATTCGACAAATCGAACATTTTGTTGTGCGGCACCCCCTAAAGGAGAAAATATTGAAAAATTAAAATTCACTTTATTTCATTAAAATATCTATCAGTAAATAAATTGGCATCACGTCTGGTTTCAATTATCAGAAACAACAAGCACACAACTATAATAGAAGGACTTTATTCTTACAATTTTATTACAGAAATTTTTACTGTACTTTTCGTGATTTATGCTCAATTTTTTGAATTTGTGCAAAATGTTTTGTATTTTTGGATTCTCCTTAGCTAAACGTATGTTTATTGATAATTGTATTTATGCAAATTTGTCACCTTTTCTGGTCTATATATGAACGATCATTTCTATTTCTATGTAGCCACTGAGGAAGAGCGTATTTACGCTCGAAAGCGCTCTGGCCTTTTTAAATTTTGTACGTCTTATAAGAAGTGAAATAAAGTCCTTCTATTATAGTTGTCTGCTTGTTGTATCTATCAGTACACCAAATTCGAAGTCCCTATCTTAATCCCGAACATGCATTTTCATAATTTCTCCTTTCGAATGCTTTTCTGTGGAGCACCCCCTTAAATGAATATTTTTGAAAAACCCCATTTGTCTTGGTACTTTTTTATCAAATGATTATCGCATATATTAAATTTCAAGCTTCTATCGCATTGTAAAGGAGGCGTTTTTCATGTGTTCGTCAAATCGAACATTTTAGTGAGCGCCACCCCCTACAATAGCCTATGTTGGAAACTGATTTTGCACACTTTCTTCCTTTCCAAATATTTACCCGTCCAGCAGATTTGAAGTCCTTATCTCATCTCGAAGCATACTATTTATCATTTCATCTTTTGAATGTTTTTGTACGGAGTACCCACCCCCTTAAATATGCATTTTTGAAAAACTCCATTCTTCTTGGGTTTTCTATCAGATGATTTGGTCATATACCAAATATACTACATTTTAAAAGGGACATTTCTCCTTTATAGCGAAAATCGAACATTTTTGTGTGCGGCACCCCTTAAAGTTGAAATTATTATAAAATTGAAATTGTGCACTTTTTCCTTCCAAACTATGTATCAGTACACGAAATTTGATATTTTTATCTCATCCTGAAGCATGTATTTTATGAATTTACTTTTGGAACGTTTTTTTCTGGAGCACCCCCTTAAACGAACATTTTTGAAAACTATATCTGTCTTGGATGTTTTCATCAAATGGTTATCCTATATACCAAATTTTAAGCCTCTATCAAATTTTAAAGGATCGGTTTCTCATTTATTCGGTAAATCGAACATTTTGGTGTGAGTCACACCCTTAAGTAAAAAATATTGGAAATCTGAAATTGCTCACTTTCTTCCTTTCGAACGGTTTACCCATACACCAAATTTGATGTCTCTATTTTATCGCAAAGCATGCTTTCCTATCATCTCACTTTTCTAATGTTTCGGTGTGGAGCACCCCCTCTAGAGAACGTTTTCGAAAAATTAGATTTTTCCACGGGTTTCTATCGAACGACCGAACCGTGTACCAAATCGCAAGTTTCTATCTATTCGGGAAGTGCTTAAAAAAGCATGACAGATAGACGGACAGTCAGACACAAAAACAGACGGACACTTGGCAATTAGTATTATATAATAGCCGAATACCTGCTGAAAATCAACGATCTCGCAATAAGCAACTTCCCGAATGATGTAAATTTTTGAATTATTCGCGTTTCACTTTTATTTGACAAATATAATATTTTGGTGTGCAGAACCTCTTAAAGAAGAAAATATTGGAATACTTAAATTGTACCCTTTCTTCCTTCCAAATTATCTACCAGTACACTAAATTTGAAATCTCTATCTCATCCCGAAGCATGTTTTTTATCATTTCACATTTCGAACGTTTTTTCTGGAACACTTCCTTAATCTCTATTCGTTTTGGGTGTTTTCATTAAATGATTAGCCCATATACCAAATTTCAAGCCTCTATCAAAATTTAAAGCAGATGTTTCTCATTTGTTCGGATAATCGAACATTTTGGTGTGCGGCACCCCCTAAAGTAGAAAATATTGGAAATCTGAAATTGCACACTTTCTTCCTTTCGAACGATTTACCCATACACCGAATTTGAAGTCTGTATCTCATCGCAAATCATGCTTTCCTATCATTTCACTTTTCGAACGTTTTGGTGTGCGACACCCCCTTAAGAAGAAAATATTGGAAATCTGAAATTCCTACACTTCCGTTGTTGCTCAAGTCCTCAGGATGAGTCGGACGGTCTGGGTCTTCAACACTTTCTTCCTTTCGAACAGTTTACCCATACACCAGATTTGAAGTCTGTATCTCATCGCAAATCATGCTTTCCTATCATTTCACTTTTCGAACGTTTTGGTGTGCGACACCCCCTTAAGAAGAAAATATTGGAAATCTGAAATTGCACACTTTCTTCCTTTCGAACGATTTACCCATACACCGAATTTGAAGTCTGTATCTCATCGCAAATCATGCTTTCCTATCATTTCACTTTTCGAACGTTTTGGTGTGCGACACCCCCTTAAGAAGAAAATATTGGAAATCTGAAATTCCTACACTTCCGTTGTTGCTCAAGTCCTCAGGATGAGTCGGACGGTCTGGGTCTTCAACACTTTCTTCCTTTCGAACAGTTTACCCATACACCAGATTTGAAATCGCTATCTCATCGCAAATAATGTTTTTCTATCATTTCACTTTTCGAACGTTTTGGTGTGGGGCAACCTCTCTATAGAACATTTTCAAAAAATTCGATTTTTACAGGGGGGTTTATCGAACGATCAACCTGTGTACCAAATTGCAAGTCTCTATCTATTCGGGAAGTGCCTAAAAAGCGTGACAGACAGACGGACAGACGTTTGGCAATTAGTATATACTAGCCGCATACCCGTTGAAAAACAACGGCCCCACATTAAGCAACCCCTGAATAATGTAAATTTTTTAATAATTCGCGTTTCTTATTTATTCGACAAATCGAACATTTAGTTTTGAGGCACCCCCAAAAGTTCAAAATATCGGAAAACTGAAATAGCATATGTTCTTCCTTTCGAACTATCTACCTGTACACCAAATTCGAAGTCTGTATCTTATTTCGAAGCATGTTTTTTTTTATCAATTCACATTTCGAACGTTTTCCTCTGGAGAACCGCCTTAAACGAACATTTTTGAAAAATTATATTCGTTTTGGGTGTTTTCATCAAATGATTAGTCTATATATAAAATTTTGAGCCTCTATCAAATTTTAAAGGAGCCGTTTCTCATTTATTCGGAAAATCGAACATTTTTGTGTGCGACACCCCCTTAAGTAGGAAATATTGGAAATCTGAAATTACACACTTTCTTCCTTTCTAACGATTTACCCATACACCAAATTTGAAGTCTCTACCTCATCGCAAAGCATGTTCTCCTATCATTTCACTTTTCGAACGTTTTGGTGTGCTGCACCCCCCCTTAAGTAGAAAATATTGGAAATCTGAAATTGCACACTTTCTTCCTTTCGAGTGATTTACCCATATACCAAATTTGAAGTCTCTATCTCATCGCAAAGCATGCTTTCCCGTCATTTCACTTTTCGAACGTTTTGGTGTGGGGCACCCCCTCTTTAGAACGTTTTCGAAAAATTCGATTTTTCCAGGGGGTTTTATCGAACGACCGAGCCGTGTACCAAATTGCAAGTCTCTATCTATTCGGGAAGTGCCTAAAAAAGGCGTGACAGACAGACAGACAGACGGACAGACAGACGGACACTTGGCAATTAGCATATATAATAATAATAATAATAATAGATATAGATAAATTGTTTAGCGTAAATAAACAAACTGAAGATTTGGTAGGCAAATTCTTACTAACAAAACCTGAATTAAACGAAAAAGATCAGTCATGCGTAAAACATTGATCATGAAATACATTTCAACTGAAATGGAATTTTATTTAAACATCTCTAAAATGCAATTCATTCAGCGGTGATTATTTTTTAATTATCGCAGAATCACCATAATTTATTTTACTTGAAAACTTAAACTTCATCGAAAAAAGTGAATTTTATTCAAATGACTTCATCAAAATATAAATCGTCTGGCTGTCTATGTAAAAGCAGTGAATATTTCATTCATACATTTTATTCCAGACTACAGAGTTAAATAATTTTGAATGAAAAAAATTCAGCAATTTTGTACAACTCATCTTACAATCACTTGTTTACATTCTGCATACATTAAAATTAGGCTTCGTTGTAGAAATAATCAAAGTTTAAAGATCATTTAAACACAATATTGTAATTGCGTTGGCTCAGAATGGGCGGATGCAGCACTAAATATAAATTTAAAAGAATTTTTAAAATTACGATTTTTACTCTTGGAAAAAATATGGATGCCATTTTGAAGTGGATCAGGTAATCTCTTCATAAAATTTGGATGTAATTATTAATTTAATTTTTATTTAAAAAACTACCGAATAAATTTTTTGAAATGTTTTTTATATATTTTATGAAATAATTTGAATATTTTCTTAAATTTTCAAAGCAATTTGTGAATTTTAACTTCGCTTAAAAAATATTTGAAAATTTAGATCCCATAGGGTTCAATGTATTTCAATTCTTCAACCCAGGTTCAATCCAAAACTATTTGGGTGATATTCCCATGTGTCCCACAGACCGTCTGAACAACATACCAAAATTTCATTTTGAGAAAGTCATATTTTAAGGCAGGTGTCGTGCGAACAGGCAGACAGAAAGATAGACAGACAGAATGAACAAAGTCATAAAGACTTTTTAATTATGTTGTAAAGTGTTAAAAATAAATTGGGTTTAGAAATAAATGATGTAGATATGAATGTACTAATCTATGAAAACTAAGATTACCAGTCCGAAAATATTCTTTGTCTAAGTGTCGACAAGATTCACGGATTTTCTTGAGTTGATTTTAAAAAAATGATGAACGGCATTTAATAGATCAAACAGAAGTAGTCAGTTATAACAATAATATTGTGAGACTAGAAAGTGTTCTCACATTTGATGAGACAATTTTATATGAGTATTTATGATGCCTAGAACGGCAAACAAAGCTATAGTCTGGCTGGCACCAGGGTTTATGAGGACATGATCTTTAAGGTCAAAAGACTATAAATTTAGGGGTGCAATACCAGAGGGGCTGAGCTGGGCCATACTAAATGTGCAATGGTGCAATCGGGTAAGGGTTAACCAATGAGCGCCAAAGAAGTAAAGGCGGAGCTACCTCCCCCCCCCCCCCCACCACCACCACCACCGAAGGAACCGCAGACGAAGAGAGAACGAGATGAGATGTAGACGAAAATGGATGGAGATCATATATACTTTGAAAAACAACTAAGACAGATGGAAATTTGAGACAAGAGTAGACCAGAAATAATACAATCATGACATTGTGACTTAAAAATGCGATATACTAAAATGACTTAAGGAAGATGCCTAATAGCATGAAATAAGTGGAGTGTGTCAGTTAGCAGTATTCAATGAAGTTACGAGTGGGCATTACACTTCGAGTTGATGCGGTAATTACAGACGAGATTGACCAAGTGCTGCTAACAAGGCCCAGATTGAAGGTATGTGCTCCTCAATCATCCACAGGTTAATAAATAATTAATAAATAATTAATAGGAAGAATGGTTAATGTATTGGAATTGAATAGGTATTTTGTGTCTTAAATAAATGTTATTGTTAAGTTTAAATTGGTCTAATCTTTTTATATTAAATAATAATTCTTTTCAGGACACACACAAAAGGTAAAAATAATTGAAGGGTTTATAACGGCACAACATAGCAATGCACGATTTAAATGTAATTCCACTATATGACAATTAACTGCCATGTCTTTAATGCTTAATAATAATTAATGTTAATTTTAAAGTTAAGCTTTTATCTTTCTTCATTTTCGGTTGCCCCAAATATCATGAAAAATAGTAGGGTCACAAGATAGCCAAAGCAATAGAAGATTTGATAAAAGCTAATATGGAGAGAAAAGGGCTTTAAACTAAACGGAACTAGAGGTGAGTAGTTCTCAAACCAAGATAAACCCTCTAAAGTGAAGCTGAAATATGTTAATCTTCCTAATTTAACAGCTGAAGTAGATAATGTTTCAGTAGAGCTTTGGTACACACGGGTTGCTCCCGAATATTTGTGCCAGAATAATAGTTTTATGAAATGTGCTCTAAGAAACTATTTCAAATGAGAGAGAAAGTAGTTGCAGCCCAAGGAGGTACATGAAAAATACTAAGTTCATTTCATTCAAAGGTTCATGTAAAAAACAGTAAGGAAACTGTCACATTTTATGTGTTAAAAATTTACAATGGCGCTCTAACAAATCAACCCTGTAGGTTAGTAAAAATATGTCGGAGGCCTAAAAGTGTCTGTAGTTCGAATATCACGGATTCAGTGGATTCTGGTATATTGAGCGCGGATTTCAAATCGGGAGGTCACGACAACGCACAAAATTACCTGGAGGATAAAAATAGCAGTAAGAAGCTAACTTGAGGAAAAATAACAGGAGGTGATCAGTCAAATTATCAGTTGAACGTCAATGACATTAAAGGATGGAGAACGCTGAGCCCACTTTGACAATAGAAGCTTGTAATTCCGTCCCAATAGCTAAACGGAAGAGAATTGGCTAGCCAGATTAGAGATCCGTGGTTTGATTCTCAGTTGGGGGCATCAAAGTTCTTTAAAACATACACACAGACATCACCTCAAAAACGCCGCATTCAAATTCAAGGATGCTCGAAATGTGTTCGTCTGTCGAAAACACGAGACGTCGTTACAACATTTTCCTTATACGTTATATGTACTATACGTATATATAGGGAAAGTAAAAAGGAAATGCAATCAAATTTGATATGACGGTTATTAACATGCTTCATCAAATGTTTGAGAAATGTTAGCATTATTATGACATTTAAAGACATTATTTTGTAGGTACAGAAGAAGATAAAAAAATTCAACATTTGCACTGTTCGATGCATAGGAGTACGATACTTTAATTCGGTATACCTCTGACAACCATAAAGCTTTGACAACGATCCCATGTGCTGCTGACAAACTCCCACGGAATCGTTGAATGATTGTATTAATGAGGTCCTGCGTAAGATGGACGACTTCTCTACAAGAGCTGTTCGGATTTCCAGTTTTAGGAGATGGTCGACAGGTTGTATTGTCTTTACCTAACGCGTACTATATAGGGTGTCCCGTCAAGACCGCATAAACTCTGCAGAGCGAGAATCCTAGCTCGGAGTACATAAAAAATGACTCGAGAATCATATTTCTACGATCCATAGTTTTAGAGATAAATGCGAAAGAAAAGATATGACATCACTTCCGGTGCACGGAAAATAAGCTTCATTGGAAATATGAACACCAGTACTTGCTTATGATATTATGTTTACATAGGAAGATGCTTAAAATGACCACCTCGCATGTCGAGGTATGCATGCGCTTGCCGTAGAATGGCTGACTGTATATGATCCAGCATCGTGTTGTCCACAAAAGTGATAGCAGCATGAAAACGAGCAACTAAGTCGCTTTCTATAGTAACTGGGGTTCGATATGCCAATTCCTTCAGAAGGCACCATTGGAAGAAATCCAAAGGTGTTAGATCTGGCGATAGTGGCGGCCACACAATCAGACCACCACGTCCAATCCAGCGAGCTGGATATTCTATATCCAACCAATCACTCCCAGGAGAGCTGAAATGTGGCGGTGCTATATCATGCTGGAACCATAGGTCATGTATTGCCGATAAGGATATGTCATCTAGAAAATAAGTTTGCACATCACGGGGAAATACCAAGTATGAATGTCCCGTGAATCGTTCAGGCATTAGATATGGTCCAATAATGCGATTGCCGAGTATGCCGGCCCACACATTTACAGACCAGTGGATCTAATGTCTCTGCGGGCGGATTACATCAGGATTGGACTGTGACCACTCGTATTTGCATTGCTGTTGTGACTGCTTAAGCCCCGTCACGTGAGAAACATTCTTCATCCGATCACACGATATGTGCAATGAAAGTATTGCCGGTTGTTGCAATGTTGTTCATGTTCATGTTGTTCGTGTTGTTGCAATATCCATTCAAAAATGTCGATGCATCGATACACGTCATCTGGATACAGCACTTGCACTGTTCTGTAGTGAAATGGGTATAGCCTCTCTGTCCGTAATATCCTATACACCGAACTGCTACTCTCATTTAACTGCCTACCTAGTGTACGTGTATTTAACTCCGGATTTGCTTCAACCAGTCGCAGTATCACATCGACCTGTGATAGCGTCAGTCCGCATTGGATTCTTTTTTTTTCTTTTTGGTTTCTGTCGGATGAACGGTCAGGTTTTCCTTACGTTAGATGGAATGTAGCACCTGTCTGGTTCTCTCCAGATGATAACCCGAACAAATCAGTATTCAAACTGATTTGGGATTCATAAAAAAATAACTTTTAGAACTGTTTTCCATAGTCTCCTAAGTTCATTCTATGGAACATTTAAGGCTCTGGTCACTTCTCTTTAAAACTGTCCAGTTTCCACCATTACTAATCACTCTCCACCTTTGAAAAACGTCCAGCTGCTGTCTTTGTGACATGATTGACTCTTGACATGCCTCTGTACAGAACTTTGTGTGAAACCATCATGGCATGGCATAAGGAGTGTGAACCATCACACTAGTTAAATTTATCCCTAATTTGCACATTTGGAGCACGCCATGTGCCGTTTCTGTCTTGCTGCATTTTAGTGCATACGAAATATCATCAAATCTGCGAATTTTTTCCCTTTATGAAGATTATCCTTTAATTTTGAGTACCAGTGTATTAAAATGTTATTCGACTAGGACAAAACTATAGTAAACTGCAGCATTTGCTTTTTCAACATTTTATTATAGCATTAACTTCTGTTTTACTGAAACATACTATAATTTTCATTTTAGTTATTTAAAAGCAGGTCCATAAACGCCCTGAAAATCTCATTTACGTAAGTGGAAGAGCCAAAGTACTTTAGTAACAAATACTAGAAATGGTGCAGGGAAGATTATAGGTGACTTACTAGTATGTGCTTTTTACGGGTTTGAATAATTAAACTCATAATGAATATATAATTTGACAGCTTGAACAACTCGGTGTCTTCCTATTAATATTTATTAGGTCCAACTGGAATGGAATTTTCTTGAAGATAGCATTGAATATTGTATAGAAATTACTAAAGATTCTATTAAATAGATTCGCTGAAATTGAGATGACTCGTATTTGCATTCGCGCCATGCATAAGTACAGATATTTTAAATTTTGTATAGCTCGAACCTAAATATACAAAGTTCTAAGTGTATATATGAAAAAAAACATAGAAAAATTTTAATCTCTCTCTCGTACGTACAGATATACGTACAGGGTGTCCTATAGAAAGTGAACAGTAGAATAATTTTTGAACAGTTGGTTGTAGACCCATAGTTCCAATTGCAAAAATGCTTTAAATAAGGTAGAAAGTGAGGTAGATAGTAACTTAAATGCTGCACCATATTTTTGTAGCAGGTTAACAAAATTATATTTTTAAACAGCCCTTCTATCGAAAAAAGTTAATCCTACAATGCATGTTTTTTTATATTTTCAACAAACATTATTTTTCTTAATGATTTCGGCTTAAGTATGTGTATAAAGATATTAAAAAAATATTTAGCTTTTTTCATTGGTTATTCTTTAAATTTTCAGGTTTGATTCATATATGAATCAGTATGCATTTAGCTACAATGTTCAATTCATATTGAAGATATAAAAAATGACTTACTGCCATATAAATAATAAGTTTAGTATAAAAACGCTGAATTAAACTTTATTCATGAAGAGAAAATATATTTTTAATTAAATTTAAATTTTTAATTAATATTTTTGATTAAATTTAAATTTTAGATAAATGTTATTACTATTATATTTATGTAGAACGGTAAATTTTGAAATAATTCTTGTCGTTGTTGAGACATAATGGGACACTACATTTTTTACAGCCAATAAAAGATTGTGAATTGCACACTGGCCCTTTACATCTAGTGCGGTTTTCATTACAAATTGTCATATGCTCGATATTGTCCTGTCCAATACATGTGGTAAAATGTATGCTGCAGGGTCTTTCTTTTTTTTTTACATCATAATATTTCTGTACGCTACTGCCTGGTCTCCCATTCTTAGGGACAACTTTCTCTCCCATTTGCGATACATTTGAATAAATAATTCCAATACCAGTGAGGTGCTATGTTCCATTTTATATGCTATATTTCAAATATTATTAGTATTGCCAATTATAATATTTCAAGAATTAAAAAATCAGTAACAATCTAAATATTCAGCAAAATTATATTTGTAGGTTAAATCTTTATAAATTGCAGAACAGTTTCTCATGGAATATAAATATGAATGTCCAAAATATGAAAAATAAGAAATAATGGCTTTCTGACAAAAGGAATATATGACAAATGTGTCAGTAATTAACAATATTCTAAGTAGTTATTGAAGAAGTATTGCTGGATATATAAATACTCACGAGATATAGGCTGTTACTTGGTATTACAACACTTATTTCTGTTAAATGAAATTGACTCATATGTACATCTCTGTGTTGTGAGTCTATCCTTACCCGTTAATGCATGGTGGTGCATTAACGGGTAAGGTTAGACTCACATCACAGAGATGTGCATATGCAGCATATGAGATGTGCATATGAATCAATCACAAAAGTTGAAATTTTTAATATTAAAATTCTTTTTAAGTTAAATATATAATACAGAAATGAAAAATGCATACCTTGTACTTGTACTTCGTAGAAAAAATTCTTCGAAGCACTAGGAAAAAAATTACTGACAAAACACACAACATGTGAACAGGAGTATTAGAAAAAATTCTTAAAAAGGCATGTCTCACTAAAAATATATATAAAGTTCATCGGTGGTGCAATTTACAGAGGCCATCAGCAAGGAATTACTGAGAGGGTATTTTTCTTATAAGTACAGAAAGCAGAATATTTCTTGATTTTTAGAGAGAAATCATCTAAAGACTAGACTGATTCATATATGAATCAGTATGCATTGTAGGAATAAATTACAAAAATGTTGCACATACCGTATTTAGTTTAACTGAAAAAATTGGCTGTTGTAATACAATCAAATTTGACATAGTTATCACTAATTAAAATTTTCATTGAGAAATAAGGGGACATCCATAAATTAACTTCGGTTGCAAATAGTTATTAAAACTTTTACTACTTCTTCAATTTTATTTTATGCAGATAAAGCTATTATGTCACTATATCGATTCCCAGTTTGTATGTAATCATTCAGTAATTCTGCTACCTAACTAGAATTTGAATGATGACGATGTTCACTAATGCCTAATCTGTGAGATTATTTTGATTTACCGCAAATGCAACCGATCTCCTAGAGATACATTTAGGGAATATTATCGCCGTTTACGTAAATCCGGCATCCTTCTAAAGCTTTTATTTTCACTTAATACTCATTATGGTAATATAATGAAACACTGAAGAAATAGAATGATATATTTTAAATATATTTTAAATTCGTAAAAAAAAGAATAAATAAATTCCCTTCGTTAGATAAACAATAATTTTTCAGTCTAGAAAAATATCTACTATTTTAACTTTAACGTCCGTCCATAATGCCTGAAAACCCAAGAAAGCTTTTGCGATAAATACGCCTCTGCTTTCTATAGCTACTAGCAGGCAGTAATATTTGTTGCATAGCCTAGTGCATACCAACCGGTGGACCTCAGAATGAATAAGCTCTTCACAGGAATCGTTTATTTCACTTTTTTTTACTTTTGTTTAAAACTCATAAAATAAAAATCAATTAAGTAATTAATTTTTTTTTATTAGAATGGTAAAATATACATCCATATTTATGCCAACCAACAGAGCAGTGTTAATCTTCCACTTCCGGATGCGATAAGATGAAATAGGAATCATATAACCTACGACATGCATATTACAATATATTTAAAAATAAATAAATAAATACGGGAAGGAATTATAGTACGGTTTATATAGAAAGAACATTCTTCTTTTCGATTATGTCAAATTCTAAAATTTGTGAAAATATTTTAGATCGATATATGTATGTGAACATTGCTCAAAATCGTGATTCATCATAAAGTAAAGAAAGAACAATCTCGAATTTTTAAAAATCTCGATGAACCGTATACCCCGGAGACATGAAGTACTTCCGAATTTCACCTCTGTCCAAAACTTCGATTTTACGTTATAGATGACACACATACACATACAACTTCTTTTAATCTGTAAGATATTAATGAATTCACGATATCGTGTTATGCAATCTGAGAGTCGTCTTCATTCAAGAACGCCACTGTCATGAAGAAATGGAAGTTTAAACGGGAATATGTTATTCTTTAATGTTTTTTTTTTATAAATGTAAATTAGAAAAGTTATTTTAATATTTAAAACTTACAACCCCATTTTGCAAAATAAAGATGTCTTTTCACTCTACTTACCGAAATTTAAATGCTCAATAATTGAAATCTGCTTTAATTAATTTTGTTTCACTTTCAAATCTGCGTCGTTATTACATCTGTAATACTGACATTTGAGAAATAAAATTTGCTGTATCATAATATTTAATTTTAAAACTAGAACATTAAAATTTGTAAAATCCTCTATTTGGTAAAAGGAAATTAAATATTAAATACATAATGAAAATTTCTTAATTGAAGAATATGTTCACTGCGATATCTAACATTTTTCTTCAGAAAGATGTCTACATTTTTGCACTATAAATAAATTAAAGATATATATTGAACTTTGAAAATATTTATCGATGCATTACATATGAAATGTATCATTTGATTTTCCCTTTCCTGTCGCCATCAAGCATTTAATTAGAGGTAATGAATATTTTTATTAAATGAATCAGAAAATCTCATTTTTCAAACAGAATAAACCTATAGGATCCAATACTTATTCGGTCTGACCTTCGTCTGGGTTTTGCAAGTAGCAGTTAATTCTGTTTGTATGCAAATATATTTCTGTGTATGACTATTTTAAAAGGCTTTTTTAACATCGGTGTAATTTAAAGTTCCCTATAAGACAGCTATTCATATCGTTATAATGTAAAGAATTACTTTGAATTACAGCATTGATCAACCATTTCTGTATACGATTTTTCTACATATGAACCACAAGCTAATGATTAGAGTACACAATATTAAATTTAATCTATAAGGAAACAATTTGAATATGTTGATTCTTGTAAAATTGAGCTACGATTTAACTATTCGGGTAAAAGAATATTAAAATTCAGGATTCAACAATGAACAAACAAGTTGATTGCATGGTAACGGTAAATTTTAACGATTATTGTAACGATTAAACGATTATTGTAATTTTAACAAATATTTTCAAAACTAGCAATATACCTGTTCTTTGTACGGAACATATAATATAAAGAAACTTAAAATTTGCAATTACGTGCAAATCCCTATAGCATTCTAAATGACATTGTTATTTAAAACATTCTATTAAAATATTTAATTTAATTCTCCTAAAAGTAAGTATAAGAATATATGTACCTGCTATAGAAAATTATCTTCACAGGCAGATCTGAAGAATAAAACATCCCGGTCCCGTGTGTGTAAATAAATTTAGATTGGAATTATTATAATTGAATTGAAATTGGATCAATTACAATTAAAATTGGATCAATATATGCCAAAATAAAAGCGCTATTAAATTGGATTAACACATTTCAAAATGAAAGTGCTAAAATGGTATTAGAAAATACACCCGTACCATTTTTATTCTGTTTTAACAATTGATCAAATTGAACATACTTTAGTTTGAACATACTTTACAAAAATAAAACATATAACTAAGAAATTAAAAATATCAATAATCCAAGTTTCCTTTTATCCCGGAAGCCGTCAGAATCCAGTCAAAAATGAAATTAAGATAAAAATGTGTTCTATATATATTTCTGAATTATTTAAATCGAAAAATATTTAATAAAACGTAGTCTGTTGTATAAACTCACAGGATTTAACTCAGTGGGTTTAGCAACATGATATCATATTTTTCAAATAAAGTTGAAGAAAAATATCGTCTGTATAATATTATCTCTATGGGAGATTCGCTATTTAAAAATATCTCAACATCCCTTTATCCTAGAAACTCGTACTATGAACTAAATTTTAAGTGAGGCTGTTCCAAAACTACTCATAAAATTTCATGGAAGTTGTTGTAGCCGTTCTCCCGTAATGATGAGTCAAACGCACATATATACCCTCAGACAGGTTTTGAATTTTATTTATGACTAGCAGCATACCCGTTCTTCGCACGGAATATATAATATAAAGAAACTTATAATTCGCAATCATGTGCAAATTCTGTTAAAATATTAAATTTATTGCTCCTAAAGAGAAGTTTAAGAATATCTGTTCTCACTATGGAAAATCATCTTCATGGGCAGATCTGAAGAATAAAACATCCTGGTCCCTTTTGTAAGCAAATTTACAAAAAAAAAAGGAATTGAATCAATATATGCAACCCCGTACTACTTATAATATCGCAGATTAGAAAATATGCCAGTGTGTTAGTAGAAGATTACCCGTATTACAATATGAGTCTCAAAAATATTTGCCAAAATAAAAGAGATGACGTAATAAATTGGAAATATCAATAATCCCCGTAATCTTTATACCAGAAGGCGTAATTGATTCCAATATATGCCAATATATAACAAAATATATGCCAATATACCTGTACTACTTATATTCTCGTAGATTAGAAGATATAATGCATTTGTAGAAGATTACTCGTATAAAGTACTATATATGAGTTTCAACAATTTTCGTCATAATAAAACAATGGCATAATAATTTGAAAATATCAATAATCCCTGAAGCAACGGTTTTAATTCACTTTCAAGCGATTTTCAAGCTTTTCGTTTGGATAAACCACGGAGCTAGAGAGGAGAACTCCTAGGTAAAAGTTTCGTTTTTCATTAATATCTCGACAACCCCTGGTCTTAGATACTCGAAACTTGGGCTAAATTTATGGGGGGCTATTTAAAAGCGATGCACAAAATTTCATCAAATTCGATTCAGCCGTTCTCCCGTGATGTTGAGAACGAAAATATCGTTTTTTACTAATATCTCGAGAACCACTGATCGTAGAAACTTCATATATGGACTAAATTTTAAGTGGGACTATTTCCAGGCTACCCACAAAATTTCATCAAATTCGGTTTAGCCGTTCTCCCGTGATGATGGGACAAACAGACAGACAGACAGATTTTCATTTTTATTTATATAGATGAAAACACTAAAATTGTATTATAAGATACATCCGTTCTAATCTTTTTCTGCTTCAAAAATCGGCTAAATGAATTTATTGGGTAGACACAATATATGAGTTTATTAGCTGAACACAATATATGAGCTGGAAACCTCGTTGCTAAAATAAATGTAAGTGATGTACGCAGTCGGCAATTTATATAATTAAAAGAACAATCAAACCGTTCATTTAAAAATATATTTTTACATCCATTTATTTATTATTGAAATAGAAAAAAAAATAAATATTAACAACACATTTAATTTCATTCCGTTGCCGAGCAACATGATATAAGATAGAATCTTCCTCATAAAATGCGAAATTTAATAGCCATTTTTATTTCTTTATACTTTTCATTTTTCAGTAAAAGCTTGTGAAATGTAAACCAAGGAGATAGATTTCCCATTTAAATCATGTTTCAAACAATTGATGTTTTCAGAAAGTGACTAATTAGTGCAAAAAATCTCCCCCCAAACTCTGAGACACAGTTTTAATTCACTTTCGAACGATTTTCAAGCTTTTCGTTTGGATAAACCACGGAGCTAGAGAGGAGAACTCCTAGGTAAAAGTTTCGTTGTTCATTAATATCGCGACAACCCCTGGTCTTAGATACTCGAAACTTGGGCTAAATTTATGGGGGGCTATTTGAAGGCCATCCACAAAATTTCATCAAATTCGATTCAGCCGTTCTCCCGTGATGATGAGACAAACGAAAACGTCGTTTTTTGCTAATATCTCGAAAACCACTGATCGTAGGAACTGCATATATGGACTAAATTTTAAGTGGGACTATTTCCAGGCTACCCACGAAATTTCATCAAATTCGGTTTAGCCGTTCTCCCGTGATGATGGGACAAACAGACAGACAGACAGATAGGCAGGCAGACAGACAGACAGACAGACAGACAGACAGATTTTCATTTTTATTTATATAGACTAGCAGCATACCCGTTCTTCGTACGGAGTATAAGATATAAAGAAACTTAAAATTCACAATCATGTGCAAATTCCTATAGTATACTAAATGGCATTTTTAATCAAAATATTCTGCTAAAATATTTAACATAATGCTCCTAAAATGAAGTTAAGGAATGTCTGTTCTCGCTAATCAAAATTATCTTTACGGGCAGGTCTGAAGAATCTGGCCTCTTTTGTAAGCAAATTTACAAAAAATATGGAATTGAATCAATATATGCAAAATAAGAGCGTTAAAATTGTATGGAACCCGTACGACTCATATACGCGAATATTAGAAGATATAACCTGTATTAGTAGATTACATGTATAAATTGAAAATATCAATAAATCCGTAATCTGTAAACCAGAAGGCAGTAATTGATTTCAATATGTGGCGAAATAAAAGTGCTGAAATTATATGGGACGATATACCCGTACTACTTATAATGTCGTAGATTAGAAGATATGTCCTAATGTTAGTAAAATATTACCCGTATTATAATATGAGTCTTAAAGATCTTTGCCAAAATAAAACACATTAATTAATAAATTAAATATATTACTAATCCCGCAATCTTCATACCAGAAGGCCGTACTTGATTCCAATATATGCCAATATATCCGTACTATTTATATTCTCAGTGATTAGACGATATAGCCGTGCATTTGTAGAATATTACTCGTACAAAGTACAATATATGAGTTTCAACCATTTTTGCCGCAATAAAACAATGGCATAAGAAATTGAAAATATCAATAATCTCTGAATCAATAATCCCCGAAAACAACCAATAATAATAATGGTTAAATCTGAAGATCGTAAATTATATTATCCAGTCAAAAATATGATGGCAATGAAATGTATTTTATATACATATCTTCATTATTAAAATAGGAAAATATTTAATAAAAATCTTCTTCCTCATAAACACACTGGATTTAAATCCGTTGCTGAGCGACATATTATGTTTTGCTTCAAATAAATTGGTGGTCAAAATATCGTCTGAATAATGCGATCTCTAATGAAGGTTGGGCGGCATTTTAAAAAATCGCCAAATTTATCGCCAAGTGGGATTGTAGAACTGACAGTCCCACTTGGCGATAAATTGACGAACCATCATCAAAATATTATCCCCTAAAAAACACAATTTCATTTATTTAGCACAATTTTATCAATTTCAAGATATTTTTATGGATTTACAAGCATTTTTACCAATTTGGTGATATTTTAAAAATTCGCTAATTAAGACGGTTAGACTGACAGACAAATGCTAACGAAACACCAGTTCAGTACTTTCTTCTAGCAAAACAAAATAAATGAAATTTATTTACATCGTTTTTATCAATTTGGAGACATTCTAATCAATTTGGCAACGTTTAAGAAATTTGCCAAGTTAGCGATATCCAGCCAAATTCGCAGCTCTAAATTTGCAGATCTGAATAAAATATCGTGTTCCAGTTTATATATAATAAATGAAAACACTAAAATATTATTAGAGGATATACCCTTTCTACTCTTTTTCTGTTTCAATAATCCGATAAATGAACTTATTGGGTAGACAGAATATATGAGTTTATTAGCTAAACACAATATATAAGCTTGAAACCTCTTTGCCAAAATAAATGAAATTGATGTACGCAGTTCGCAATTAATATAATTAAAAGAAAAATCAAACCGTTTTTATCTAAAATATATTTTTATGTCCATCTATTTAATATTCAAATCGAAAAAATAATAATCATTATTAACAAACACATTTAATTTTATTGCGTTGCCGAGCAACATGATATAAGATAGAATCTTCCTCATAAAATGCGAAATTAAATAACCATTTTGATTTCTTTATACTCTCCGTTGAGTAAAAGCTTGTGAAAAAATATAAGCCATGGAGGCAGATTTTGTCATTTAAATTCAAGTTTCAAACAATTCATGCTTTCAGATAGTGACTAATTAGCTCAAAAAATCTCCAACAAACTCAGAAATAAAGTTTTATTTCTCTTTGACGTTTTAAACAAACGATTATCATCCTTTCCGTTTAGATAAACCACGGAGTTAGAGAGTAGAACTGCAAGGGAAATGTTCGGTTTTTCATTAATATCTCGATAACCCCTGATCTTAGAAATCCGAAACTTGGACCAAATTTATGGAGGCCCATTTCAAGGCTACCCTCCAAATTTCATTGAATTCGGTTCCGCCATTCTCTCGTGATGATGCGACAAACGAAAGTTTCGTTTTTTACTAATATCTCGAGAACCACTAGCCGTAAAAACTTAAGTTATAGACTAAATTTTAAGTGGGGCTATTTCCAGGCAACCCACAAAATTTCATCAAATTCGGTTCAGCCTTTCTCCCGTGATGATGGGACAAACAGACAGACAGACAGACAGATTTTCAATTTTATTTATATAGATAATTAAATAACCATTTTGATTTCTTAATACTTTTCTTTGTTGAGTAAGACCTTTGGAAAATAAACCATGGTGATAGAGTTTCCATTTAAATTCATGTTTCAAACCTGCGATTTTCAAAAGTGACTGATAAGCGCAATAAACTCCAACCAAATTCAAAGATAGAGTTTTAATTCACTTCCGCGTTTTGAAACAAAGATTTCCAACCGTTTTCGTTTGGAGGAACCATAGAGTTGGAGAGTAGAACTCCTAGGAAGAAGTTTCGTTTTTCATTAATAACTCGATAACCCGTAGTTTTAGAAACTTGAAACTTAGGCTAAATTTAAGTGGTGCTATTTCAAGGCTACTCACAAAATTTCATCAAATTCTGTTCTCTCATGCTGATGAAACAAACAAACAGACAGGCAGATTTTAAATTTTATTTATATAAATTAACGTTCTGGGTCATAGTAACATGGTAAAATAATTCAGGAAGATATAAAACATGGGACCAAAATTAAATAACAGAATTTTTTTATGGTGTGTATTTTAACAACATAACGAATAAAATAAAATACAGCAACTGAATTACAATGAAAATAAATAAATAATATTTTGTAATTTCGTTATTACAGTGGAATCCCGGTTTTAGCGTTTCTCTGTGGAACCAATTCAAAAAATTAAATGCGGGAAATAGCAATGTATGGGAAAATCTATTTTAACGTCTATTAAAAAAACAAGGGGAATGATTCAGATAATAAATATGTCACTCATAAAGCTTTATATTTCCACTTATTAACAGTTTAATATATGATTTAGATAAAAAAAATTCGTAGAATATATGTCAAAACTCCTATTATTTAGCGATTCTATAAATCAAATCGAAAAATGTAATTGACTTTTCAGGATATAATAAACACTATATTTGTGGAAATAAAACGATTCAGGCCACAACAACAACAACAAAAATAATAAAGAAAATCGGAATTCCTATCGTGGTATAATAATATTTACTTCTCCAAAAATATCCACAGTTTAGATGTTGGTTTGCTTTAGAATTTAGGTAATTTGGGGATTTGAAAATTTACTTTTATTTCTTTTTCCCTGGCTCAATATTCTTAATTTGGTAATATTTAAATAATAGTTATTGGCTTTTTCATTTATTCTTTAATTAGAATATTTTAATCTTCTAAATTAATTTTCTTAATAACATTCTTAATTAAAAATGTTCTATTCCCTAGATGAATATTACTTTTGATTTGTAAATTTTAAAAATTATTTATTTATTTGATTCCCCATAAAATTCCCTTTAATTTGATGCCTCATTTTCCCATTGTGGTTAGAAATTCCGTTTGTTCTACAGTTTCAAGTTATTTCCATGTTTCAGTGATTTAAAAAATTTCAGTTGCGGCCATTTTCGGAATCCTGTTTAGCGAGCTTTTTACCGCAATTGATGCGCCACCTAAGCGTTTTTCGCTCCTCTTTGGAATTCGTGAATTATTTTAATTGGTTCGCGTTTTTACGGATCGTCTGCTCTCGGAATTATGAGTATTATTTTGGCAATTCTAATTTCGGTAAGCGAATTTTAATTGCTGCCGTTTGTCTAAACTCCGCCCTTTTTTTCCGCACGTATAAATACGCGCGCACAATTTTTCGGTTTCAGTTTTTTGTTGAAATCCTTCGTCGTGTGTTAGCGCGAGAAGCGCGTTGTTGATTTTCGAATGGAACTTATGTTCCACGCGAGCTTTTCTCTGGAACGTTAAGTTCCTCGCGTTATTTTTTTAACATTGTTGTTTTAATTTAAAAGATGGTTTTTCGAGCTTTTATCGTGTAATTCACGAAGTAACTCTCCGGAAAAGTGTGTATTGAAATTCATTATGTGAGTTACGTGGAAGGAGCGTCTGACGATGACGGCTGAGTTTTAAGTAGATCCTAGTTATCCAGAAGAAGTTGTTAGGCCTCTGCTGATGAATTCTCTCCTGATCTCCAGTAAACCAGTCTACAAAATTTGTCTCCAACCTGTGCAGCTCTACTTATTGGAACTCCCCCCCCCCTGTCTGATGGCCCATCCGGGTGAATACATATGTTTTATTTAAACTCTTAATTTCTTTAATTCTGAATATGATTTCTCATTATTTTTTTAAATGTATGATTTAAATTTTATTCTGTAAATTTAAAATTCTAAAACTTCATTCTGAGAGCAAATTTCTAAACCTTCATAATTTTTTTAGAGCCTGGGTAAATTCTAAAATTCTTTAAATTTAATATTTTTGTTAATGGATTTTCTGATTGAATTTAAAATAGATTGTTTTGAGTAAAGTTTTTATGCTAATTCCTTAATTCTAACTAAGTTGATAAAATTCTGAAGTCTAAAATTCTAATGTTAATTCTTCCTGAGTTGCCTGCCTGTGAGCAGCTTTTTGTATTTGTTAATTTGAATTAATTTGAAGTTGCAAATTAATAAACTAATTTTCTTTAAACTAATTATTATGTCTTCCTTTATCTCTTTTAAACACAGCAGGTTTTATTTTATATTTCAAACACAACATAAACACATACATACAGGTTTTTTAGCTCCATTTCCGATGCAATGTAGCCGGATGGGATAGACATTTCGAAAAATTTCTCTCCTAAAATATATGTCAGTACTTGAAGGTCTGGTGCCAGTTGGAGCAAAATTATGCCTGTATCTATCTTCTTTTATTTACAAAGGAAAAATTTTATACATTTCTTTCGAATAATATATAACTAAAATAAAATGCACTTGGTTGTTATTTATTTGTGTGTGTATGGCCCTTCGCCACTGGCTACAATAGAAACCCGTTACAATAATTCAAGTCTGATTTTCGCCAAAAAAGGCTTAAAAATCTTTACAAAACATGTTTCGGTAAGTACCCAACACACAAACATAAATACAATATATCGGAATATTTAGTTATTTGGATCTTGCAAATACGTACTGATCGGTGGTTTGGATAATTATAGGTCACGTGCTAAGTTCGACACTTTTACGTATTGAGTCCGAATAACTCTCATAATGTTGTACTGGTTTAAGCTCGAAGTCAATTTTCTTTTACTTTTATCACATTACAAATTTTGCAAACAAAAATTTCTTAACAAATTATGTAATAATTAAGATCAGGCTACACTAAGATGCATGACCAAGTTCATAGTCACATTACCTTTCTAATGTGGAGAAAGATAGGATCGCTCTGCTTTTGCTTAAAGTACCCTCTTTTTTACACATTTACTGCATGAACTTGACCCTTGTAGCCTTGTAAAGCCTAAATATTTATAAATTTGATGTCCTCTGCTTTGCCTTGGAAAGCGCTGCTGAAAAAATGCATCTGAAAATTAACCAAGACAAAATTAAATATATAGCAAAAATTAAGCACACATCCACAACAGATTTGTTTTTAAAAAAATTTTGTACGTCTTGAACGTAGGAAGTAAAATAAAGACCTTCTGTTGTGGATGTGTGCTTCATTTTTGCTATTATAACACCAGACGCGATGCCAAATTATTTATTAAATATATAGCTTTTACCAGAAGAGGGCCCTCCTCGTAATTGAGGCAGGTTTGTACAAATTTGACTCTGTCGAATATTTTAACAACCTGGAATCTGAAATGAACTGAAATAATATTAGTTTAGAAATCCAAATATAAATTATAGCTGCAAATCGCTATTTTAATGTATTATTTTTTTTCAGATTACATCTGATTGGGAAGAAGAACAGAATTACAACTATATAATGTATTTGTAAGACCTACCTTAATATATGCTTGGGAAACATGGAATCTCACAGGGCATGATGAAAGAAAAAGGTCTTTGCATTTTCGAGGGAAAATTTTTGAGCAGTATTTTTGGTGGAATTCAGTAAAATGGGAAAATGATATTTGGAGTGAGGGATACACTTTCGAACTGTACAGAAAGATTCTGATATAATCAAATACATTAAAATTAACAGAATTAAATGAACAAGAAATTTGCTAAAAATAGATAATAACAGAACCACAAAGACAATTTTTATGCTCACACCAATCGGGAAAAGACCTAGAAGACCAAAGATGGATCGACTGTGTGGACAAGGACTTTGAGGTGCTAAAGATAAAATATGGAGAAGTATTGCTCACAGGAAGACCGATTGAAATGAATTTCTGAGCAAAACCAAGACCCACAGTGGAATGTCGAGTTATTGATGATGTTGATTATGATGGTGACGGTGAGGATGATACAGGATGCGTGGAAAGACCTAATTTCTAGTTCTCCATAGAGGTTCCTAATATTTGTGATATAGTAAGTACTTTCGCTGCTACTGCAACTATAAGTTACTGTTCGGTATCAGCTATTGCAGGGATGAAATACTGTGATGAAAATATTTAAAAAGCTCCATAGTGGTCCCTGAATGCTGGTACCTTCAATGGGAACGATTTTTAATTTGGGAATGTCCCCAAAAGGTGGATTCTTTGTGGATGATTAAGAAGAAAGACAAATTAACTCGCATGTATGTTGGCATCTGCCGGCAGACTAATTGTGAAACAAATTGCATCATTTTCTATTACACCTGCACGTACTTAGTTTAAAATATCACAATTTGAGGAGACCGTACATTAAGGAAAAATTTTGCACACAGAGCGTTTGAAACTTTGCAGTGTAAGATGTGAGTGCACCAATTGAGACACTTTGGACCAGTACAGGACTAAATCAAGAACATTATAAACAGGATCACGACGTAACATGTCGCGCAAATAAAGATAAGTAGGCATATGTACCTTTCGGAAACCATTAAATTCCATTTTTCAGTGCAACAAGCCTGGACCAGAACGCCAATATGAGCGCAGCCTAACCCGGTCAAATTGAACATGGGTAAACGACAGAACAGAATATTATAGTGTCGCGAAAGAGGAGTAAAACTGGGAAATATTAAGAACAAGAAAGATCAATCATGCATAAGCATTGATTATGAAACACTTTCCAACTGAAATGTAATTTCATTTAAAAATTTCTAAAATGTGATTCATTCAGTGGTAATATCTTTTACATTATCACAGAACTACAGTAATTTATTATACTTAAATATTTAAAACTGTATCGAAATATAAATCATCTGATTCTTTATGCAAAATCAATGAATATTTCATTCATATAACTTGTATTCCAGACTCCAGAGCTAAATAATTTTGTGTGAAAAAAATTCAGCAATTCTTATGTAATTCATCTTACAATCGCTTGAGATATTTGCATTCTGCATATCTCAAAATTAGGCTTCCTTGAAGAAATAATAAAAGTTTAGGGATCATTTAAAATCACAACTATTGTAATTGCATAGGCACGGAATTTAGATACACAGATAATACACAGATAATATATATGTGTATGTGTATGTACTCAAAGTATTGGAATCGTGCCGAGGATCGGAACTCGAATTTTCAAAGTATCTACACGTTTTGGGACTTCTAGAACACGAAAAAACTACTTTTAGGAAGACGTCTGTGTGTGTAAGGGTGTATCTGTGTATGTTTCTGTGTGTCTGTGTGGATATTACATCCACTCTAATTGAAAAACTAATGGACCGAATTTCATACAATTTGGTAGGTATGTTTTTTGTGGGAAATCCTGATGTTCATTAGATTATAGTACGATTCGTAATAAAAGAATCTGCCTTCTTTGCGAAATGGCCGCAGAAATTGCCTTTATCCACTCTAGCTAAAAACTAATGAACCAAATTTAACAAAATTTAGAGTATAATATTTCAATAACCTACAAGTGATTTATATACCAAATTTAACAAAATTTTGTATATAAATCATTTGTAGGTTATTCTACTACGATTCGGGAAAAAGGAACGGGCTATTTTTGCGAAATGGCCAGCAAAAATCGTTATATATAAAAATAAAAGACTACGTGTGCTCAATTATATCAATTAAATTCCTATTTTATATGTGATTTTTGACAACAAAAAGAATAAGACTAACCCCATTACTCTAGGACTAGCCGTTCTTGAGATATTCTAGTTTTTTCGCGTTTTCGCTACGCCACCTTTGACAATAAGTCCAGCTATCAAATGAGAACCAAATTTTAGTTTAACGTGTAAATTCATTGTCATTTAAAATACTTATGTTGTGCAGATAAACTCAAATTATCATTGAATAAGTAAAAAGAACGAATATGAGTCTGCAGAGAAAGACATGTGCTGTCCACATCAGAATTTTTAACAATATTACACCAATGATTTATAGAAGTGAACTGGGATTATTTTCAGGCCTTTTCGAAAAAAATGTATAATCTATATTTAAAGATCCATCAAATTTTTGTCGAATAAAATGTTCAACAAATTTAAGCTGTGTACCAAATTTTAACTCTCTAGGACGTAGGAAAGTGCATTTAAAATGCCATCAATTAAATTTATCATGAAGAGTTATATAAAATTTTAAAAAAATGAAAAATTGTTATCTACCAAATTTGTTTTAAAATATGAAGCCACTCCCATATGCAAAACGTTTAAATAAATGGATAGATATTTATTATATAATATCTCTCTCTTTTCTTTCTGGAAGATATCCCAAAGTCAGAATTTAATTGAATTTGTTTTTTTCCCTATATTAAATAATTTTTTTAATTAAAAAACTACTTAACATATTTTACTGAATTTTTTTTTATATATTCTATGGGATAATGTGAATATTTCCTAAAAATTTCGAAGCAATTCGTGAATTTTAAATTTACTTAAAAAATGTTTGAAAAATTAGGTCCCATAGGGTTCAATGTATTTCATTTTTTCAACCCGGGTTCAATAAAAAACTAATTGGGTGATATTATTTATTTATATTCCCATAGGTCCTACAGACCGTCTGAACAACATACTAAAATTTCATTTTGATAAACTCATTTTTACGGCAGTTATCGTGCTAACGGACAGACAGACAGACAGACAGACAGACAGACAGACAGACAGACAGAATGAACAAAGTCATAAACACTTTTCAACTTTGTTGTAAAGTGTTAAAAAGTATAGAAAATCATAGAAAATGAACTTAAGAAACAAATAAGAAAAATACGTAAAATGCAGAGTATATAAACTTAAAGTGCAAAAAAGAAGAAAACTGAGAAACAAAAAGTAGACATGGTCATGCCATACCTTGAGAAATAGGGTGTCATTGACAAATCACTAACCAAATTAGTGGAATTTTTAATGATATGAAAAGATTTAAATGAATCCAAATTGAAAATTTAAGCACACTTTTGAATAATTGAGGTAGAAAAGAAATCAGACCGGTGACTTAATGGTACTAAAATAGTTAGCATTTAAGGATTTGTTGAGTTCTTGATTTTTGACATAATTTTGGTGTTATTTCAAGCGAAATTTTAAGACACATTTAGTTTAAACAATATGGGATAGTTTGCATTGACGAAAAGTTTGATAACTACCACAAAATTCCTTATAAATTATTTTTACTTACACATAACATTTTACTTACAAATAATTTACAAATATGCAAATTATAATAAAATATTACTTGCAGAAATAATTTTATATTGCATCTGTTTAAATGTAAGTAACAGAAATCTCTTACTTATCCATGATGTATACGATTTTTTAAAGAAATGTATGTAAATAAAATTTTCCCATTCGAAAACATGTTTCAATTCTTTATTTTAGCTGGAAAAATGAGGAATAAAAAGTTTCTCATCACAAAAATGAATTGTAGTAATTTGGAACTATCACATTCCCATTTTTTCATTACGAAATGGAGTTTTACTTAAAGTGAGAATGTACGCAAAAAATATCAAATTTCATAAATAATAGCGAGTATTTTACAAGACAGAAAGAAACTTCTGTCACTTTCACGGCAAATCACTTACTATCGTTTTTTTTATTATTCGAAAACTGAACCCATCTGCTCTTTAAAAGGTTCTTTCTTTCAGATGCTATCTATCATAAATAATAACTGAAGATAAGAGTTTAATATCTTCCAAACAGAAAACTTAACCAGACTGAGACATAAAAGGAATTATATTCCTTTCTCACAAAGAAAATGGATAAAATTTAAGTTATTTTCACTTTCAGATGTATTTGAGAATGATTGAATTTCCAACAATGCTTAGCGATATTCTATTAAGAATAGATTGATATTAATATAGTGTATATTCAAGGAAATGGGAAGAAATTCATCTTGTTGAAATTGCTCAAACACCTTGCTCAACGCTTAGAAGGGATGATTTTATTTTAAATCTACTCATTTAAGCATGTTTTCGAGAATTTAAATGGTAATCCTTTAAAAACCATATTTCTGCAATGAAATAATGGCAAATTGCTTTTGAAGCTTTTAAGCTTTAGAAAAAAATACCTCTATGAAATGAACCGAGATAAAAATATATGTTAAATATATGAACATAGATTTAAAAAATGTCTATCTCTTGAAGTAATAATCTCGTTGTCAGCATTGTAATTCAACAAATTGAAAATGACATTTATAAATAAAATACACTCTCAATATCATTTAATTGTGTTAAGTGAAATATTCTAGTTTCTGAAATGTCTTACTCAGAATCCGAATATAGCAATTACTCATTTTTGAATTGTGCTTATTGTGGGTGTAGTCAGTAGAATTATGGCTAATTTATTCTTATTAACAGTGAAATGTAATCTACACTAAAAAGCAAGAGATTAAGTGCATATTATGACGTTGTATAATAAAAATAATAACGTAACTTGCTTCGAATACAAAATAACAAAAACAAACACTCGCTTTAGAAATGTGTGGGTTTTCTGATTCAGTATAAATAAGTGTAGAGCAGACCATATCAAATTAAAACAACGTAATTACAAAACTACTAAAATATGGCCCTGCTGATTATACCCAATGTGTCAAAAATAAAATGAAACAAGGCATTTTTGAAGGATACATTATATGGTGCAAATGGTGTGTAAACTTCATTTTTGACAGAACGTGTGAGCATTTTTAGTATCATTTACATATTTAATTCGTACAGTCATACAAAGTGACATCCTGAAAATTGATTATCCTCATTGAATTCCCCCATCATCTAAGCTTTATCTATAGCCAGTCTCAGTCTCGAGAAATAG
This sequence comes from Amaurobius ferox, assembly GCA_951213105.1. Taxonomy (NCBI): domain Eukaryota; kingdom Metazoa; phylum Arthropoda; class Arachnida; order Araneae; family Amaurobiidae; genus Amaurobius; species Amaurobius ferox. The sequence goes on from OX578142.1 coordinate 27,645,632, forward strand.
ATGTTTCAAAAAAATTTTTCGAACCGATAACGGTAAAAGAACCATAACTGAAAATCCATAGTGGAAATTCTCATTCTCATTCTCCTCCGAAATTTGATGCTGAATCCATATCAGTCATCATCTAAGTTATATCTATGGCAAATTCAGTTAAATAAATTTTTCAAGAAAAATGTAAATTTTGGAATCGGATTCGACACCCCCAGAAATGTAAGTGGAAATCCTTAGTCAGTCATTAAACCCCGCCCCGCTAGATGCTTATGTTAAATACCTAACAGTCATTATCTAAACTATATATATATATATATATATCTATAGTTAATCTTGAGTTGGTCTTATGGTTAATGCTTATAGGAAAATTATTGAATGCAAAAGAAATCGAAAGTGAAAATTATTGGTGAATTATTTTATCTCCTTCAGTATTTGACGCTGAATCCATATCAGTTATCATCTAAGCTCTATTTATAGCCAATACTGAGACATAGATATTTAAAATAAAATTTTGAACCTGAAATGGAATGAATAACCAGAAGAGAAAATCTTGAGTGACTCAACCGCACTTTCTTGCTTAATTTGATACTTACTTCAGTTTATGCCCTCACTCGAGATACGAAACTTATTCTGTCGCTGAACAGACTGCAGAATGTTACTTGGCTCGTCGATTGGTCTACATAACCCAACCAGTCAAAAGTTGTTGATATAAAGTCAAACATAAATTAAAACGTAAATTAGGTAAATAATAACTGAAGGTTTATATAGATCTCACGTGTTTTGAGCATTGAAGTGTACAATGGGCCCTTTTTCGGATAACAACATGTAAAAGTATTTCATAACAGCCAATTATACCCCACAACATTTTGCTAAACTGGCTATTCCAAATTGACGAATATCAATATTGATAGCAATAGACTATATATTAAAATATTTTAATAATTAATTCATTAACTTGGCGTCATTTCCGTTAATTTAGCGTTATTTTTGCAATATTGACTATATTTTTATCAATCTATGGCAACATATCGCCAAGTTGGAGATATTTTGCTAAATTAATCGACAAGCGTTACACACAGATGGACGAGAATAGTTTTTTCATAGTAAATACAAATTAACAAAATTGTTGTTCGTAAAAAATAAAACTATTACATAAGTATCATTGTCCATTAATGAAACGCACTACATCCACGAGAATGATTCTAACAAATTTGCCGCATAATATTGCATAAAATGTAAACATATGTCATGATTTAATTTTATGTAAAATCTTTGACAAATTTATTAGAAGAATATGAAATATTTTGAGAACTGTTCAAGCTAGCATTCATTCATGTGTCATTCGTTTTCTAATGAAACCTTACACCAAAACGATCATTTATGTAACATTATTAAAATTTTTAAATTTTTAATGATTTTTTCAAAATTTCATTAAAAAATGTGGGGGTATTCCAATCATTCGATTGTGTATAAAATCAATAGGCTTCCAATATTCACTGCTTGTAATATTTGTATCAAATTTTGTTAGAAACGCTCTATTCGTTCGTGAGATACCGCATCCATAGACTCATGGACACACACAGATACACTTAATACACACAGACATCATCTCAAAAACGTTCGATACGGGTTCAGGGATGTTTGAAATGTGCTCTTCCGTCGAAAACTTCAATTCGAATTTACGACCGCGTCACAATATTTGTTCTTTATATACATTATACTGTGTACACAGGATGTCCCAAAAAGACTGAAACGCGCTTTAATTCCTTACCTGTTGGAGATAAGTGGGCAATGTAAATTGTAAAAATGTTGAAAGTAAGGTAGGAAATAAGACTACGTTAATGAAATAGTCCTTCCATTAATTTAAAAAAGTTACACTTTATAAATTTTTATACGACCTCCTTAGACAAATTTGGTTAATCAGGAAATTCTTATTTTTAATGCAACAAGATCATTAAAAAACCGCATATCTGTATCTTTAAAATCAATTGAATTATGGTAAAGGAAAAAATCTGACTTATGTCAATTTTCCGTATCATGTGAAAGGCTGTTTCATCAGTGAAAATAGGGATCATGAACAAAATGACGATGGAAATTGTTTAGATCAAAATTACTTTAATATGTGTAAACATTTTTTTATCACAAATGCATCTTAATAAAGCATTACACAGACAGAGATCATATAAAGCAGTGGTACTCACTACGCGGTTGGGCATCCTATGTATTATCATCCAGTTTTATCTTTTTTGTGATATGTCACAAATTTACATTTCTAATTTGATATAGGGTCCCCATTTACAATTTTCAATTTTCAATTAAATATAACTCGCTCAATTTTAAAGATACAGATATGTGGGTTTTTTAAATGATCTTGTTGCATTAAAAATAAAAAAATTCTGATTGACCCAATTTGTCTAAGGGGGTCGTATAAAAATTTAAAAAGTGTAACTTTTTGAAAATTAATGGAGAACTATTTCATTAACGTAGCCTTATTGCCTACCTTACTTTCAATATTTTTGCAATTTACATTGCTTACTTATCTTCAACAGGTAAAGAATTAAAGTGCGTTTCAATCTCTTTGGGACACCCTGTACACGGCAAATAATTAATTATTTGCCACTCAGAAAAAATATTTCTCTATTTAATAAAAGTTGCGATTGGTAAAGAGATAATTTGATTTCTGTTTATAAGATATGTGTGAGCAATCGAATTGTAAAATCTGAGACAACTATTCCACTCTAACCAGTGGTTTGCACAGACGCACACGTACATCACACTAAAAATAGTGAATTCTTATTTTAGAGTACCCGAAACGCGGATATCCGTTGAAAACTCGAGTTTCGATTTTCAGCCTTGTTCAAGTACTATTTCTATACATTACCCTATATTGTAGAGAAAGTAAAAATTAAAATAATTTTTTATATTTATTTCAATCAAAATTCATAAGCTTTGTGACATCAACTATCAAAATAAACATATCCTATTTCATGCAATGCACTTGATTATTTCGATAGATATCACGCTCCCTGTGAGAGAGTAAAATTTCTAATATCTCGAGAACGGTGCATAATGAGTAATGACTAAACAAAACGTCTATACATTTGCGACTTACTTGCGTAACTTGTAAAGCATTTACTCATTTTATAATGATTATATTTAATTTTCATGATTTTCCTTATAGTTCTGTAATTGGGTTTATTTCGAGAACGACATATAATCCTATTAAATTATCTAAATCGATTTTAAAAGAAATTATATGTAAAATAGCTATTTTCATAATATTTTTAAGCATTGTTATCTTTTTATAAACGAATAATATTTCTCATCAAATATCAAGAGAAATGAAACATCATTGAACAGCTGAAGAACAACTAGCAATAAATGCATATTTATAATTACAAATGTTATTTGAGACATATGTATGTATATTTATGAACTGTTGACAAATAAATTTAATTTCAAACACAAATATTATCCGTAATTTGTGTATTTTGTGGCACTATCCTGGGAATCCTATCCTTTATAACAGTTTAATTTCCATATTTTATTTACATAATTGTTTGAGTTTAAAATATAGATTCTTATTTTTTGCGACATGTACAAATTGTAAGCGCATTTGCATTTTGCGGGGTCCCTTCGCATACAATACAAATGCTTCTATGGATTCCTTTGTATGAATACTCATGGGATTAATTTTCACAACGTTGCAAAAATGAAGTTAATTTTCACTTCTAGCATTGTTTACTCGGGATTTAAAATTGCGAATTAGTTTAAGCAGAAGCTTTTACGTATTGTGCATTTTATTTAGCGACGGTAATCTAAATATAAAGTATAAATATGCTTTAGTTATTTAAATGAGATATAGGAATTGATTAAAGTAAATCGTCGAATTTAGCGAATTTACGTTTTGAGATCGTCTTTAAAGTTTGGAACTGTTCAGCTATTCCCTAAGAAATTAAGGCTTGCATATTGATTTTCTTTGAAATTTTACTGCTTATTGCAGTCAGGAAACTTCATCTATAACTCATTCTATTTAAATATTACAGATACCCATAACCCATTCGTTTTTCAAATCACCTGCTTTGTTCTCATTATTCTAGCACTCAATTTTTTTCCATGTGTAACTATGGCAATTGTACAATGCAGGCGCAATATGCTCTAAATAAGCTCTTTTGATACGCCCTAAAGAAGCGTTCAATCGCCGATTTTCGAAGAAACCTTAAGTCGCAAAAAATACATATAAAAATAAATACATAATTGCTGTCTCAGTGAGATTTTATCCATTTATAGTAAAAGAAATATATTAAATGTGCAAAGTTAGAAACCGATAAGTAAAATGCACTTCGTTAGATAACAGCTTATTTTTCGTGGTTGATCTGATATATTATTCATAGATCACCTGCGCCATTTTATATTTTATCGTTTGCGTGGAATATATATGAATGAATATAATTTGATTTCACTAAATTTCGGAATATAGTGATTTTCGACTTTAAATGCTCGTAACTTTTAAGCCAATGTTATCGGCAGCTTAGAATTTCTTGTAAAAAAGGAACAGACTGACAGGCATCTTCTTTTTACTATGACTATTGGCGAATTATTGAGCATAAAAATGCAAAATTATTACGCAAAATATGTTCTCTCGTGAATGAAACGAACTAGATCCCTGAGAATGATGTTGAGACATCTGTCACATAATATTGCATATGAAAGTGAACATATTAAACAATAGTTAAAACTTATTTTTTAAATTTTATGTACATTTTTATAAATTAAAAATAATCGAACAGTATCTCGAGAACGGTTTATGTAAGTTAATGAAAGATAACATAAAAAATTATTATTTCGCAACATTATTAAAGACTCTGGTATTCAATAATATATTTCAAAATTTGATTCGAAAATTTGAAAAATCTTCCGAGCATTCGATTACGTTCAAAATCAATAGGGTTCAGTATTTACCGATTCTAATAGTCGTACCAAATTTCGCTCGAAATGCCCCATTCGTTTGTGAGATATCTCATCAATACACAGACACATACTAACATACAGACATAACCTCAAATCGTTCGATTCGGGTTCAGGGATGCTTGAAACGTACTCTTCTGTCAAAAATGCTAATTCTAATTTTTGACCCCGTACACAATACTTTCCTTATACCGGGTGATTCAAAAGTTCGGAGCAACAGTAAAACGCTATAAAAAATATCTATGGGTCGGAGAGACATGCGGTTTGCAGATTAATATTCACAGTGGTGGGGGATTTTGTGTGGCATGAACAAAAATCGGTTCAAATTCTCGACACTCGAGGGCTGCGGCAGATAAAGCCATGGAGATAACTTATGCATGGGGGTGATTGCACACATGACTGGCCTGCGAGATCCCCAGATCTCACAGCCGTGATTTTAGGTATCCCCCACAACGAGAAATCACAGGGTGTGAGATCTGGGGATCTCGCAGACCAGTCATGTGTGCAATCACTTTCATGCATAAGTCATCTCCATGGATTTTTCTGCCGCAGCCCCCCCCCGAGTGTCGAGAGTTTGAACTAATTTTTTTTCATGCCACATAAAATCCCCCACCACGGTGAATATTAATCTGCAAACCACATGTCTCTCCGACCCATAGATATTTTTTTATAGTGTTTTACTTTTGCTCCGATCTTTTGAATCACCCGGTACATTATACTATATATATGTAAGGAAAGTAAAAATACACCCGATGGGCAGTCATAGCATTCTTGCAGTAGCTGTTAACTGATATATTGTTTTCATTCATTTATTCATTCAGCCAACAAAAACAGAGAGATTTTACTGCAAAGTCTACAGAAAGAGATAAAGTTTAAAGAAGTGCCGTTTTCGGAACTTTTTTCAGGTGTTTTTAAAATTTTTTTTTTCGAATAATTAAAATGTTTTTAACTTATCGAGTTTTTGGAAGTTATTATTTATTCTACATTTATCTATTTATTTTATACATTTTACGCTCCTTTTGCTACATTGTATACGCAAAGAATAACCAGTTGATTGGTTAAAATACCCAGATTTGTTTGGATTTACAAATTTTGAATATGCCTGAACTTGAAACAATTCGTAATTATTTATAAGAACTAATTCGAAACAAGTCGTAATTATTTCTAAGAAAACATATTTTCCTGCGAGAATTTTCAATTACTATTATAATAGAAGACTACGTTTTAAATATACAATTTCAATGTACATATATTAAAATTTTTTACACCATCGATAAATGGAGTTTTAAATCACTTTTGAAATGGTGCAATACAAAATATTCTGTAAATAACCTGTTTTAAATTAAGGGAAGTTTTGTTTAAAAATTTTTTTCTCACTTGGAGGAAGACGAGTTTCTAATAAATTTTATTCTTTGTAAAAGGAAGTACCCTTAAGCTATAATCAACTCAATTTGAATTTCTGATAGTAGAAAAACGTTCCATACTACATTTTGCAAGAAAAATACGTTATTTTTACGGACGATGAGCAAACTTATTTTTTCTATGTAAAATTTCATTTCAAAATTTTAAAACAAATATTTTGCAAGATAAAAATCTGGATTTTTTGGAATAATTGGAATATAGATTTTTACGAGGAGAAATACAGTTTTCAAAGATGTGAGATTCCAGAGTAGTATTACTTTTTATAGTCTTACACATTAATTCCTAACATTAGCGTAATTATTCATATTGGTTCATATTTAAAACTACCCATTCAATAAAAACTTACTTTTAGTAATTAGATCACATACGATTATTTACAATCAACCACACGCTACACCTTTATTTAACGTTCTTCGAGTATGAACTTGGCCGTAGCAGTCTCGTATTTTCTCAGCTCAGTCTTTAAGAAATTTGAATGGATTGGATTTTCTGGTCTCTATAGAAGTTGTGAGGCAACGGTAAAACCATTTGTTATTACACTCATTTGCTTTAAAATAAGATTTTTCCATGAGTACGAAAGGTTAGGCAATGAATATCGCCACTTGTACGTAATTGTGGTTTCTGTATAATTTTAGCTCGGTAGTCTGATGGCATAAGTCATACTTTTAAGTTTATTATGTCTGGCGAGAAGCTGTGTATTTGATTGTAATAAATGTATTTGGGTCTCTAAAACTGTCTGTGTGTAAACCTTGGTCGCTAGCAGTTTGATAGTTCGCTTTTTCAGGATATAATTTCACTTACGTCAGCTTAGGTTTAAGATTTTAAGATCCCTATGGCTAGAACTTTACAATGGCGCCCGAGCATTACACTATATTATACGCAGAGAGAGGCAAGTTATTGTTTGACTCGGGATTCCACATTGGCGTCCGATCAAAAGAAAGTATATTCTACACAGATAGAGGTTTCCGTTTGACATAGGAGTATAATTTGGCTCCCAAATTTAAAATTGTTCACAGAGAAGTTAGAAAGTACTCGAAAAAGAAAGTTGTGATAGAAAGCATGTTTAGCCAGTTTAATGAAGCGTTAACCAGGATAACAAAACCTAGTTTTTCGTTCGATGGAAGTGGTGAAAGTGATGGAGGTGGTCGAAAATATGAGCAAGATTTGGAAACATTCTGCGCGGTAGAGACGAGGGGTGATGAACAAAAATTTGTATGTATTCGAAAGTCACTCGGATGAGCTAGGTATTGGTTGGACGTGCTAGGAGAAAATAATACGTAGTTGTAAAACGGGGAAGGAGTTCAAAGATGTTTCCAGAATCGGGAAACGGATTGGCAGGTAAGGGAAAATAGGAAGATTTTGAAAGTGGTCACGAAGTACGCGAGATATGTGTAGATAGGATGATTTAGAATCTCAACCAAAAGTATTCGAAGTTGGAAGTGAGGTCGAGTTAAACCAGCGAGTCGTAAGCGAAATGAATTCGAAGTTGTTATGTGATCCCAAAGTAAGTAAGCAAGTTATCTGTTAATGAGATCGATTTATATTTGCAAAATGCTTTCAAGTAACGCAAGTTTGGTGCTAATAAGATGGATTCAGATTTAGAAAGCGATTTCAAAGTATGCGACTGAGAAATTGTGATAAAAGTGGCTGTGTTAATCAGATGGATTTAAAGTCTGAGAGTAACCCAGCAGTACGCGAGATATGGGGTAGACGTGTGGATTTGAATTTTCAAAGTTATTCCGAAGTTAATTAAATAAATGTTAAAGGTGAAGAATCATGCTTGAGTGAAAAGGGGGTCAATGAACGATCACATAAAATGTTACGCACACATGTTTTGTCACTCAGCTTTGTAAAAGTAAAGTGGTAATAACGATTTTTCGGCCATCAATATCAGTACCAGCAGCTAAGCGGGACGGAGAATCGATATATTTAAGAGTTTGGCTTTTGACTGCTGAGGAATTATGGTGTTTTGAGATAATTTTGTACTATCGGTCCCGTTGAGGGGAAATACGTTCAAAATTCTGTTGGAGCGAGTGTGAGGACACGATTCTTAATTTGCATAAAAGTATGATTTTTCTGTTAATTATAGTCTGTTTCTTTAATATCGGTGGTTAAAGATCACGCTTTTCCCTTCTTACCTGACCCGTAACATAGCAACGTTAGCTTTGAAAGAGTGCGTACGCTTTCGTTCCCCGCTCCAGTTGAGGCTAGAAGCAGTTATTCTAAACTCATGTGAAAAAAGGAAGTCAGTCTCCCGATTTCGGAGAGCGGTAAAACGGAGAGGATGAATTTTCATGACCGTGTGCTGCTAATTTGGAAGAAACAGTATAAGAAGCTAGTCTAGCTCCTGGTTTGAAAGGACAATTACGAGGCTGGTCAGGAAATCAGGAAATTCTATGATTCTATACTGGGATAGAATTAATGTTCAGATAAGATCGGGGTTTTTGGAGTAGTGTCCCAACGTTGTGGGTGCTCGAAGCAGGTTCGTGCTTAGATGAAGACCTAGATCTGTGCGGTTGACGACAGTCATTCGAGAAACAAGCAAACAGTCCTCATTTAATTTGTGTTCTATGCGGCTAGCTTAGAGATAATATTAGATATTTATTGTGGGTTTTGCTTGGGTTTCATGAGTATAAAAAGTTGGGTATGAATTTGTACTTAGCTGTGATTGCTGTGTGAGTTTAGGTCAGTAGTCTAATGGTATAAGGTACACTTTTAAATTTATAAAGTTATTTTTTAGTCTGGCGGAACGCTGTGTATTTGAGAGAAAAAAATGGGTTTGGGTCTGTAAAATTCTGTGTTTAATTCCTGGTCGTTATAAGTTTGACTGTTTGCTTTTCAAGATAGAATTTGAGTTGTGTCACTTTAGGTTCAGACTTTAAGAGCCCTGTAGTCAGAAATTTACATGGTTTATATATCTTGGTATATAGTAAGTTTATTCTTTGTGTTTGCAGGTATAATATATTCTATACTGATGAACTCCTAAAAGTGCAAAACCTGTTCAAGTATGCTCTTATCTGCAGTGGAAATATTAGTTATACGTGTATCTTTTAACCAACGCAAATATGTAGAAAAATAATTTAGTGTGTCAGCATATAATTTTCTATACAAATTAACTAATTTAGTTATTATAAGGGGGAAGAATAACTCAAGGGACTTTTATAGGGTTTTTATAAAAGTTAATCTTAGTTATTTATTAGATTATCAGTCAGTTTTTTTATTAACAATTAAATTAATGATACCAAATTGAATTGAAATATTTTTATTCTTTCAGGAGTTTTCATGCTCTTCGTAGAATAATAAAATGTCCAATATTTGGAAAACAGCCCTTGAATTCAGAAACTGAATTCTTCGTTCCTTGGTCTGGTTTTGTAGAAAATGAATAAGTATCTGAGGTTTATTGATAGAAATATATTTGCCACATATACATCAGCTCTCTCAGCTTTTGGAGAGGTGTTCTTCCCACAAACTTATAGACACGGATGTCACAATGGTTGATTCGTATTCGGGAATACTCAAAACATGTCAATTAGAATTTTGACCCCATAACAAAACACTTTTACTACATATTTTGTGTATTATAGAATTGTGGTGATATAAAAGTGAGAATAAAATATTTATAACATTGCTCACGATTGAAGTTAAAAAGACTCTAGTCAAAACAAACCTATATTTTCTACAACAGTGCTACTACCTCTGTTTAAATTTAAGCAACCAGAATATTAATTATTTATGATGTATACGTTTTTTAGAAATATGCGTATATGAAAATTCTCCATTCGAAAATGAGTTTCAATTCTCTATTTCAGCTTCTTGATAAATGAGGGATGAAAATTTTTCTCATGATAAAAATGAATCGTCGTAATTGGAAACCATCAGAAATTCAGTTTTTCTTTACCAAATGGAGTTTTTCATAAGGTGAGATTATACGTGGAAAAAAAGTCTAATATTATAAATAATAGCGAGTAATTTAAAAGAGAGGAAGAAACTGCTGTCACTTTCGCCGCAAATCACTTATTATCATTCTTTTCTATTATTCGGAAACAGAACCCATCTGCTCTTTAAAGCGTTCTTGCTTTTCAGATGCTATCTATCATAAATAATAACTGACTATAATAGTTTAATATCTTTCGAACAGAAAACTTACCAGGCTGACAAATAAAAGGGATTTTATTCCTTTCTCCCACAGAAAAGGTGAAATATATAATTTTTACTTTCAGAAGTATTTCAGAATGATTCAATTTTCAACAATGCGTATCAATATTTTAATGAGAATATGGTGGTATTGATATCGAGTACTTTCAAGAAAATGGGAAGAAATTTATCTTGTCGAGATTATTCACATAACTTGCCTAAAGCTTAGAATATTTGATTGTTTTAAATGTACCCATTTAAGCATGTGTTTGAGATTTAAAAATATAAGCCCATAAAATCAAGGTATTTTGGCAAGAAAGAGTAGAAAATTGTATTTAAAGCTTTACAAAAACAGTTTCCTGCGAGATTATTTGAGATGGAAAAACGCCAAGTATTTCTTCGTAAGTTTAAAAAAAAATTATTCCCTAAGGTTATAATTTTGTTCTCTGCATTGTAATTCAGCAAATTGAAAATGGAATTTATAAATAAAATGTATGTTCAATTTAATTTTACAATGCTAAGTGACATACGGTAGATGCATAATTCATAATATAACAAATTAATAATTGAAAATATAACAAATTAATAATTCATAATATAACAATTTATTTCGCAATCGTGTTAGTGTTGATTTATTCCAATTAAGTTATGCTAATTATACCCTTAATTATGCGATGCAAAGAAAATCAAGAAAGTAAGTACAGATCTTAGCGTTGTTGAATAACCAATAAATTGAACAATGCAAATTGTCACGCCCGAATACAAAATATATTGTAAACTAATCAGTAATTTAAAGCAAACAAAATTGTATCGACACATTTGTAACAGCAGGTTCTGGGATTAAGTATAAAACTGATACTCAAATAACTACTTATTAAAACATTAAGTTTTTATACAAATTAGCAATCGAATAAACATAACAGGAAATAACACGTAAGAAAAATAAAGGTCTTTAAAATAAAGGAAAAATAAAGTTTAGGCAGATATAGATGGTCAATTAATTATTTAAGTCCAATGGTGAAAAGTTCAACATACAACTTCTTACAGCTAGGATCTAGGACAATAGACAATGTCATGACAAAACAAAGTTCATTCGAACGTCAGGGCAAGAACAGTTAATTCGATTCGTAAAGGGAAAGAGATGAAGAGGCTAGTCAATCTGGTACACTTTAATCCATTATTAAATTGGAAGCAACTCCACTTGTCCAGGACAACCTCAAAACCGTTCAAAACCTCAATACCCATGACTCATAAATGCGCATAAGCGGAGGAACTAAGGATTCAGGCCAAAGCACTATGATAGTCCAGTACATCACTTCAAAAAGTCACCACCATCTAGCACAAATATTTTCATTGATGATTCATTTTTTATTGAGCTATTTCTCATTTAACAAATTCAGCAATAAGAAGGACACGGACGATTTATTCCAGCCCAACCCAGCTCGAAGTTTTTAAGTCGACATCTACATAAGTAAATCTGCGCTTGGAACAGACAAGCCCATACTGGCTCACCAACATAGCTTACGAAGACAACACTCACTGCTAATCCACCGCTTAAACACAGTTATCCAACTAATGCCACAGAATACTATCCATATAGAATGAAAACTTGTCATTGGATGGAAAGAGGAGTGCGCCACCGCCAGTCACGTCCTTTGTCAGAAGAAAGAAAAGCTGTTGAGAAACGTTGATCAAAATTTCTTAGTGAACCATTTGAACATTAATTTAATAGAAATAGTGTGCACAGAATATAGAATAAAAAAATAGTATATACATAGTAATGAGAAGTTTATGTGTACTTTGATACTGTAAATTCAGTATATTTGGGAAAAAAATTGTACACTTTTGAAGTGAGAGGGGAGGCCATACAAATTTTAACATAATGAGAAGTTAATACAAAGATTACGTACTGAATTTCACGTTCAAAGTTTGTTGAATGATCAAATGATCAAAGTTTATACGAATGTAACAATATTATTGAATGATATGAGAAGAGGCACTAAGTGCATTATCGTAATCAGTTTGAGAAGCATATAAACATATATCCTTAATCGAAATGGCGAAAATTAGTCTTCATTTAAATATTGACTTTATTCTCTGGTTTACAAGGATGAAGAATGCAGAATAAAGTGGAATAAATAGTATTTTTAGGCAATGCAATGCATAGCTTGTTTCCAACTTAATTTTACATGTTTTAGAAAAAATATATCGTCCGGATTTGAAACAATGGCAAAAACCTTTTAAAATCTTCTGAAGTAAAACAATAATTGATATAAATTTAAAAGCACATATTTTACTAAACAATTGCAATAAAAAACATTAGTCACGTCAAATGTGGGTTGTTAATAAATTAAGAGTTTCTGTCAAAGCATTCATATCTCGACTTGTAATATTGAAGGGCTTCATCATGCGCAATCCATGGCGGAGTAATTTTGATATCATAGAAATGGCTTTTGTTCAAGAAAGGTATATTCATATGCTACCAAAAATTATAAAGCGTAGTTTTATGGATACTTTTGTGAAAAAATGAATTTATAGTCGTATAAAAATGACACATTTATCCCTATTTATTTTAAAGCAAACGTGAAAAGAATCTTTTTTTATTTTAAGCTTTTAAACCCCTCCCTGATAACCATCGGAAAATTTTCGGAGAAAAATTAAATTCATCTTCGAATAAAAATGAATGTATTGATAAAATTTACCTATGATTCTTTAAGATGAAAATTTCAAGTGATCATCCCCCCCCTTCATTTTCCACAATTTTTAGTCGCATTTGAGGGAGGCCGATTGTCGGAATCCTACAGTAATATCTGTACCATAAAAGAAAGTAAATAGATTCAGAAATACTCCAAATAGACAAAATTAAACAACACATGTATATCAAACAACATGTATTGTTTAAAAATATTATTAAATACGACAAAATTAAGCAACACAATGAAAAAACATAATGATCCACATCTCCGAAGTCATTACAAAGACAGTTAGATTAAATCTACATCTAACTGCCTTTGTAATAACTTCGGAAATGTGGAGCATTATGATTTTTTATGTCCTTATACAAAAATTTTTCATCTTTTTAAACCTTTTTCAATCATTCAACCCTTATGGTTTGCAAATATTTGTAAAAACCCTCGCTCTATTGAAAATATAAAAAACTGTGTTCTTATTGCCAAAAGTATTTGTGAGAAGGCTCCTTAGTAATGTGTTGACTACTGATTTTAAAATTTTACACTGTTTCAAATTTTATGTGACATTTTCCCTTAATACATCTGTCTGAAATTATTTGATCTCTTAGCTGCAGGATTGATCATAATCAAATTGACAACTACTTAATGAACGTATTTTTTTCTGGTTTTAGGCTGTTTCTGTAAATTTTTCTATTGCTATATTTCATATTTCTTTAATGCGGTTAATAGTATTTTGGTGTCTCTAATTTGATCGTAATTTATTATTTAAAAGGAGTTTTAAAAGTTTCTGTTTTCTTTTTATTTAAAATGACTTTTCCTTGCAATGGGGATTTTAAATTATTTGAATTTACCTCATTTTCTATATCAATCACAAATGCTTAAATGTGTTTTTTCTCTTTGTGTGGTTTCTTTTGTGTTGTTTTCTGTCTGTACTGTATTTCTATGTATATTATCTTTGAATGTTTGTGTATTATTATTTCTGTGTTTTTCCCGACCGTCCCCTGTAACTGCTCCGTACCCTTTAGGTGAGCTGGACAGTCTAGGAAATAAATAAATAAATAAAACACATGTATATCATTAAATATACAGAAAAGGGTTTTCTATTAAGCATATAAAACAAAAATTTTATTTACATTCATTAAGCATATAATGTTACAATCTGAATATTTTAAAATTAAATTAGTGATATTTTCTATGAAATGAGTTTATTTGTTCTATTTCAGAGTCAATATATTATTTTGGGCAACATTTAATTTCTCTCGTTGATGTTTAAAGCAAGAAATTTTTCAACAAAGTTTTGCTGTTTTCCAATGTTTTCTGTGAAATGCCTCTGGTCCATAGATCGGAAGGGATGGCAGTGACGTCACAGATCGAACAGTAATATTCGTAGATATCTTAAAGTAGGAAAGATCATAGACATGCATCTCGGTCGTGAAACCGGGAATTTCAGACGGATAGCGGTTCACATTTATTAGGTTGGATGTGGATTTCTGCGGAATCTCCTGTTTCATGAGGTGTTGAATATATAGTCAATTGTGATTATCATATTTTTACTTTCCGTATATATATAGTATAATGTATAAGGAAAGTATTGTGACGGTATTGTCGGAAATTCTAATTCTAATTTTCGACGGGAGATCACATTTCAAGCATATCTGAACACGGATAAAATGTTGCAACGATATCTCACGAACGAAGGGAGCGATTACGACGAAATTTGGTACAAAAAGTGCAATCCATGAATACTGAAAACCTATTGCTTTTAAAAGCAATCAAATGTTCAGAACTCCCTAAATTTTCGAGTGAAATTTTGAAAACTCATCAAAAAATCAAAACCCTTATTAAAGTTGAGCAAATAGTCATTTCTTATGCAATTTTTCATTAGAAAACAATTAACATATATTTTAGAGCGCTAGCATGAACCGCTCTCGAGATATTGCCCATTTTCAAATAAATGTATCAAAAAGTCACATAAAATAAAAACAAACAGTATTAACTGTTGTGAAATATGTTATCTTTTCATATGTCATGCGATAAATTTGGTGACATCATTCTCGCGCATCTAACTCGTTCCATTCATGAGAAAATATACTTTGAGTAATACTTTTGTATTTGAACACGTCAACAGTCATTTCTCTGCTATACGAATAACTTATTTCTCCGTCCATAAAGCTTGGTGAGATTTTGGCAATGATTTTGGCCGAATGTCGCCAACTTGGAGACTTTTTTAAATGCTGCCAAATTAATAATAAAAATTCGAAATAGTAATTCGTTCTAGTCTGTACCATAATTTTTCTGTGGAAATGTAAATGTATTCAAGTAAATTCCGTAAATGGTCCGAGTCGTGTAGCTGTTAGCGAAACTGGGCACAATCCACGAGACCTATGTAGGATTACTGGTTTCGCCCTAATGATTTTTTTGATGAAGAGATAAGTTTAATACTTTAGAATTGGCGTTTGAGATAAATTTTGATATGTAGCAGACGAAGGAGGTTTGAGGGTCGCCATAGTATATAGAAGGAATTAAGTTTACTGCTTACAAAGCTGGAGTGGTGTAGCTAGTATTATGAATGGGGGCAATTCTACTCTCTGTTACAGAGGAATTTTATTTTGAAGTAAAATTATTTCTAGGGCTCTATAATCTAGCGAACTTTAAATTTTAGGACAGCCTAGTGGTCAGAGCACGAAGATTGCACTAGGAGGACCCGAGTTCGATTCCCGGCTCTGCCCAAACTGCCTCCGTGTTCATGTAGAGTATCGGTACGTTAAATCTGTGAATCTGAAAGTACTTCACAGAGGTTGGCGTTAGGGAAAGGAGGGCACGGTCCCCACTGGGTTCTGGTCTAAATTGGGTGCCACTGTCCCTGCTGTCCAAACCTTACACCTTCGGGTAGGTCGGATGGTCTGGGTTGAAAGAAAGAAATAACTTTAAACATTATCTTTATCAAAACTATTTGTTACACTTCGAAAGATAATTTTAAACTATTTAGTAAGGTTAATACATTTGAAATACTATGCGTAACATATGTTATCTTGAAATAACTTTTCATTTTTTATTTTCATTTATGAAACGCATTTTACCTTTTGGTCACATTTTTATTTGCAGAAAATTCATAGAAATACATATTCCATAATTAAAGTTTCTGCAGTAGTGTACGAGTTTGCTTAATTCGCTTTTCTCGCATCTTTCTGCATTCTGACTTTTTGTAGTGTTCTTATTCAGCTAATTCGGTTAAAAGCGGATGTACCTTTAACTGTGACAAAAAAGCGAGATAAATATTTTATGTGAAACCTGGCTGAAACAAAATAGATAAAATTTTCGAGGATATTTCTCTTTGGAGCAAGCAAAATGTTTCGGAATGGCTAGCAGTATCAATATTTAACTTTTGCTTTTTGAAATTAGTTTTGATTTGTTTTGTTGGGATAAATTTCACTTTATTTTTCTGCAGGTAATGAACGTGGATGTTGTCAATAAATATTAAATGGTTTATATGTTTTTAGATAAATGTAAAAAACCTACTAAATTATTAAATACTCTACGAATGCAATTAATGAAAAATTATAAGTTACACGTAAAAGCTGGGGTGGGTGTTGAATATTTATTATCATCTGAGGTAAAAACTGATGAATAAATTTATAAGGAACTCGATTGGTATAGTATGTTAAGAAATAGCATTTTTGTGTGCAAGAGGCTATGCTGACAAACGCTACAACTAGAAATTTGATGTTAGTTGCATATCATTTTTCCTACAAACTCATATTCATTTTTCTATTACATTAATTTAAGCTTTTTGCACGAATAGCACATAGAACAAATACTACAGACTGCACACACATATACACACCTCCACTCACAATCTTCCATTATTATGAAAAGTAAAAATATTTTATACGAATGATGTTAAATAAAATGATGTTAACAAATTTGTTGCAAAATAATACATATGAAAAGTGAACCACAATTACACAATAGGTAATATATACAATGGTATTACACAATAGGTAATATATTTTTTAATTTTATCTCTAATGAGCTTGTCAATTTTGGCCCATTATTGGAGTGCAATGTAGATCAAATAATGGACGAATATGAAAATGTGGACATTTTGACAATATTGGCTGGCCATGTAGAGCCAATATGTATATATTATTATATAGTATTAGTAGCCAATATATTCCAAATGTTGCAAATATTTCCAACGTAACACCAATATTGGTGTACTATTATGATGCCAATATGTAAAAATATTGACAATGTATCCCCAGTATTGACATTAAATGGAAGAAGATTAGCGCAATAGTTTTTGAAAAAGTTGTGTGTATAACTTCGCATTCTAAAGATTTTTTTTTTCAATTACTGCATTATTTTAATTTTGTGATTTTTCAAGCAAACGCATAGAAATTGTAAACTCGTTTCCATTAATAAAGTGATGTTGAGTTTTCTCACAGGTGGAGTTTTCTGCAGATGCCCGTCAGAACAAGTCTTGGAACTCAATGTCTTCTCTCTTAGAGAAATGATTCTGTTCTGTTTGTTTTATTTTATATATTTATTTATTTTGATTTCCACGTTGCTGAGCGCATGAGTGGTAATTTGGATCGAAACGTAAGGAGGAATTGATTTGGAAATTGAGTGGTGTTATTTGTAAATATATTAGTTAAGTAACGGGGCACATATTTGGAACCCGAGAAACGCCGGGTAATTTGTTCTACTGTTTAAATAAATATACATATATAAAAAAATCTTCATTCGAAAATGAGTTTCGATACTTCATTTTCAGCTTGAAAAATGACAGTTTTCTCATAATAAAAATTATTTGTCGTAATTGGAACTTCTTATCTTTTCTGTACAAAATGGAGTTTTTCTTAAAGTAAGAATGTACATGAAAAAACTCTAATTTTATAAATAATAGCGAGTACTTTAAAAGATAGGAAGAAACTTCTGTCACTTTCACCGCAAATCGCTTACTATCGTTCTTTTCCATTATTCACAAACAGCACCCTCTTTTAAAGCGTTATTTTTCTGAGATGCTATCTATCATAAATAATAACTGACGATAATATTTTAATATCTTCCGAGCAGAAAACTTAGCATGAGAAATAAAAGGAATTACAATCCTTTCTCATATATAAGAGGTAAAAAACATAATTTTTTAGTTTTAGATGTATTTCAGAATGATTGAATTTCCAGCAATGCGTAGCGATATTCTAATAAGAATATATAGATATTGATATTGAGTATTTTCAAGGAAATAGGAAGGAATTCGTCTTTAAGATGGCTCGCATAACTTGCCTAAAGCTTAGAATGTTTGATTTTGTTTTAAAGCTACCCGTTTAAGCATGTGTTTGAGATTTAAAAATATAATCTCATACAGAATATATTTTTGCAATGAAAAAATGACAAATCTCTTTTAAATTCTTACAAAAATGGTCTTGCGTGAAATTCACTGAGAGGAATGAAAATCCACCAAGTATTTCTTCAGAAGTTTAATGAATTGTCCACTCCTTAAAGTAATAATTTCAATGAATGCATTGTAATTCAGTAAATTGAAAGTGATATTTATAAATAGAGAAATGTCGATGATAATTTTTTCCGATGATTGAAATAAATATTGTAGTTTGATATTAAAATGTCAAAACAAAGAGAATTTAACAATCAGTTATTTCTAAATTGAGTTTAGTGTGAGTGCTTTAATTGTGTTAGTGCTGATTTATTTCAGTTAGCAGTGAAACAATTTCTGCCTTTAATTATGCCATGCAAAGGGAAGCACGAAATTAAGCACGTCTACAGATTAAAAGTGTCATTCTCGTGACAGTAAACCCAGTTTCTGCGTGGTTTACCTATACTTTTCAGCGTGGTGAGACTTGGGTATGGTTACTGCTTTCGTCCAAATGACTTTTCGTAGAAAAAGTCTAATACTCTAGAATTGACGTTAGATTTCAAATTTGGCGAAGTGCGAACAGAGGAAATTTGAGGTCGACCGCAGTGTATAAAATAAACTGGGAGTGTGGCTCAACTCGACTTTCTCATACCAGAATTTATTTTTTAGTAATTTTTTTTTACAAATTTTACAAGAAAATTTTTGAAAAATCGGTATTGTGGGTCCAAATGATTACAATTATAGCGCTTTACTCTTTCCTTTAAAGAGCTTGATAAAATCTTTCGATTGATACCATACTTGACATTGTACCCCGGGGGGGACATAACTTCCCCCGAGGGGGTTAATGACGTGACGAACAAAAAAAATTATATCGTGGCTACTTTCACAACAACGATTGAAATTATGAAGTCTCGTGATTCATAAACAAACCCTTTTATGCATGATTATGCCATATTTTGTCCTATGCTGCTATGTTAAAAAATGTAAAATTTTGAATAAATTTCGAAGATTTCGCTCAAATTTAAAAAAAATCTATCTAGTTCTGGAATTTTTTATAACAAAGCAGGATATAAAGTGTGAGATCAGAAATCGATCTCACATCAGTTATTGTGGGACAGCTTTATGAACATTATTTGTTTTGTCTGAAACGTCACACAATACCACCAGTCTCAATGACACCAAAGTTTACAACATGCTGAACCAAAGATCAGCTAAAACTATAAATTTAGGGGCGTCAAGACAGAGGGGGTTGAAGGACGCTTAAGAAAATATGAAGTAACGACACTGGAAAAAAAGGCTAACCAATGGAGAAGTTGCTTGTGGCTTCGCTATGAAGACGGCCAATAAGAGCAAAAGAGGAGTGTCAGACCTGAGGCAAAAGAGCCACAACCTAAGACATATAGAACGAACAAAGAGACATAAGAACGACGATACAGAACAAGATAGAGAGAGACATAAGAACGGCGATAAAGAACGGAGATACAGAACGATGATACAGAACTACGATGCAGAACGAATATAGAGAACGACTTCGACAGAGTGGTCCGGAGATAGTCTGCGAAAGGTGTCCTAATATGCAATTCTACGACAGTCAGCGTCCAAGGATACTTCCATAAAATGTGCAAAACCAATCTACAAGGAAGCACGCGTTGTGGTCAGGTTAAATATGGTAGCAGGTCTTAGGTATCGATAACAAATAATGATCTGGTTGGTCTCACACGGCAAATCTCTCGCATTTTGCTCGCTCCGTCGCAATAAATATGCAAATTGTGTAATGAATTGTATTCAATAAGTATTTTATGTTGTTAATAAATGATTTATTGTTAAATTTAAAGTAGTGCAATTAATGGAGTAGCATTATGTTAATTAATATTCCTTTACAGAACTCGCACTGAAGAAAATAATGGTGGGTTTTAATAGCGGCAAAAAACGCAATGTTTAATTTAATAATGTTCCACTATGTACGGATTTACGGCCATGTCAGTTATGCAGTATTTAATAATTTAAAATACTGGCTTAATAAGTTTATTTTTTATGTGCACCACATAAAGTATCGTGAAAATCCATTAATTTTTGTGGGCTCTATCGTGCACACAAGGACTCGACCATAAATGTATTGCCAGATAGACAGACGGCCATTCCTCCAAAAAATTAGTCAAAACGTATCCAGGAGGTCTTGAAACATATGTTGGCATCAAAACCTCAACTCCGAAAATTTTTGTGATCAAAATCGCCGAACCCGCCATTGCAGCTTCGTGTAGTCCGTGCTAAATTGTATAAAAAATGATGGCGGTTACTGTGGAAGGACTGAAATTGTTAGTTCCCATAGAAGTTAGTAAATTTACGGAATATATAAAGTTTTCTTGTAGCCATTTCAGATATCGAATATTCCATGCTGATGACTGCATGTTAGCATAAAACTGGTCCATGGATGCTGCTGCAATAGGAGTGTAATGAGTTAGTGAGGAAATAAAACTCAATGGATGAGAACGTTTGAAAATGCCATAATGCTTTGAGAATTATATCTAGGTGTTGTTAGTGTTATTAAAGTGACAGTTGTTTTCATTTGACACAACAGAAAGGCGTGGTATATATTTTTGATTATTTTTAAATTGATGTTCTTTTATTCAGTCTCTTTTATAGAGTTGTAGGAAAGGATACAGAAAATATGGAGATAAAAATAAATTTATAGGTAAAATAATTTCGAATAAGGGGAGATATTCTTTATTGTTTCAGTTTTAATTTGTATTGAGATAATAGTTATTTTCTATTAAGTTGACAGTTTAAATAAATGTTAGGCCTTTCGCCATAGAAAAATATGGAATGCAGGACTACTTACCCCAGTGCTACCTGATTTATTGCCTCATATTGGCATTTTTTAAATATGAAGTTTTATCTATACTTCCATTTACATCCATGGAGAGTGTTTTAAGGGACTACATTTATGGCTGGAATGGTGTAGCTAGTGGCATAAATAAGTCAAAATACAGGAGTCCCGATTCTATTCCCGATTACAGAGAAATTTGATCTAGAAGTAAAAGCAAGTGAAATAGCAATCTTTAAACTATATTTAGCAAAACAGTTAGTTGCACTTTGTAAGATAATTTAAAATTATTTAGTAAGATTGATGCATTTGAATAACTATTTGTAACATTTAGTATCATAAAAGGAACTCTTAATTCCTTATTCTTATTTATGAAGCACATATTTAATTTCAGATACCCTTTTTATTTGCAGAAAACTCATAAAATAAATATCACATAATTAATATTTCTGTAGTAGTGTATACGTGTACTTAATATGCTTTTTTCGTATGTTTATGCTTTCTGATTGTTATCGTCTTCTTTTTCAGCTAATTCGGTTAAAATAGGCAGTACCTCTAATTGTGTCAAAGAAGGGAGATAAATATTTTATGTGCAACATGGCTGCAACGAAATAGATAAAATTGTCGTAGTTATTTATCTTTGGAACAAGGAAAATGTTTTAGAATGGCTAGCAGTATAAATATTTAACTTTTGCTTTTAGAAATTAGTTTTGATTTGTTATTGTTGAGTTGTATTTTATTTTACTTTTCTGCAGGTAATGAATGTGGATGTTATCCATAAATATTAAGTGGTTTATAGGATTCTTGATAAATCTATACAACCTATTACTTTTTTTTATTTCATACAAATGTAATAAATGAACAAACATCGGTTGATGTTGAATCTTGAATGGTTTCTGAAGTAGAAGCCAATTTATAAATTATTGAATGATTCTATTGGTAAAGTATGCGAAGAAATAGCATTTTAGTGTGCAATTGACTATACTGACAGATTCTAAAATTCAAATATTTTGAGAGTAGCATAGGATATTACCTTTATATTCATTTTTCTAATACATTGATTTGAAAAACAAAAATCTCGCATATAAGAGGCATTTCCAAAATTCTGAAGACACTTTTATTGCAGAAATCAGTATCCATGGATCAGTTTCCTGCTCATTATGCACTTGTCAGCATGGAATAACGAATATCTCCAATCACAGCAAGAAACTTGCTATAAGCCACAAATGTCAGTTCCCATAGAAGTTCGCAAAAATTATGGCTTATAGCAAGTTTCTTGCTCCCATTGTAGATATTGATCATTTCATGCCGATGAGCGCATAATACGTACGAATGTAGCCCACAAATGCTAGTATCTGGAATAGGAGTATATTTCAAATTGTGGGAACGACCCTTATAGGCGGGTTTTGAGCCTCTGAACTTTCCCGTTGCAGCTTCGTATGGCCTGAACTGAATTGTAAATGAATTTTATGCCGATGATGTGAAAGGACTGAAATTGTCAGTTCCCATAGAAGTTTGCAAAAATTGTGGCTCATAGCAAGTTTCTTGCTGCCATTGTAAATATCAGTTATTCCATGCTGACGAGCGTATAATAAGCGCGTAACCGGTCCATATCTGCAATGGGAGAATCTTCCGATACTTATTTACATTTTATCACTGGAATAACACTTGAAATGAATTATTTCAAATTATATTTTATTTGTAGTTTTAAAACATTACCTTTTTCATTTAGTGACAAATTTCATTTAGAGAATTGTAAAACGTTGCCAGCCTAAAATATAAAAATCTAAATATTTCCAGAAAGGTTTATTCCGGAATCATGGGGTTGGTTTTATTATTTTTGTAGTTAAAATTTATGTATAAAGCAAGCATTTAATGAATACATTTGGACAAATTTGTTTTCTTGCAGAAATGGAGAATTTTACCAGTCCATTAGCAAAATTGGTTAGTTTTTTCACGAATAGCACCTAGGGCCAACGGCCGTACCGTGCTGAAAACACCGGTTCTCGTTAGATCACCGAAGTCAAGCAGCATCGGGCGCGGTTAGTACTTGGTGGGTGACCACCTCGGAACACCGCGTGCTGTTGGCCATCTCGGGTGCGGTATCCCCGTGGTTTGCGCGCTAGATTTGCACGCTACCACAAATGCCGCCGTGTTCATGCGGAGTACGATCACGTTAAACATGTGGGTCCGTAAGTCCTTCCGAGAGGTTGGTGGTAGGGGAAGGAGGGTACGGTCCCTGTGGATACCTCCCCCACTGGGTTCCGGTCTAAATTGGGTGGCACTTCCCGGCCGTCCATACAGTTACCTTACACCTTTCTGGTAGGTCGGACGGTCTGGGTCTCAACAACAACAACGAATAGCACCAAAATCTAATCAACGAATTTCTTTGAGAAGGTTTAAGCTAGAGTAAAACAATACATTGCAGCATGGAGACTTACAGACACGCAGACAAACACACGCATACATGTCACGTGGTGGATTAGTGCTATACAGTGTGTCCCAAAGAGATTGGAAAGCTCTTTAATTCTTTACCTGTTGGAGGTAAGTAGACAATGTAAATTGCAAAAATATTGAAAGTAAGGTAGGAAATAAGACTACGTTAATGAAATAGTCCTTCCATTAATTTTCAAAAAGTTACACTTTTTAAATTTTTATACGAGTCCCTTAGACAAATTTGGTCAATCAGAATTTTTTTATTTTTAATGCAACAAGATCATTTAAAAAACCCACATATCTGTATCTCAAAAATTGAGCGAGTTATATTTAATTGAAAATTGAACATTGTGAATGGGGACCACATATCAAATTAGAAATGCAAATTTGTGACATATCACAAAAAAGATAAAACTGGATGATAATACATAGGATACCCAACCGCGTAGTAAGTACCACTGCTTTATATGATCTCTGTCTGTGTAATGCTTTATTTAAATGCATTTGCGATAAAAAATTTTGACACATATTAAAGTATTTTTGATCTAAACAATTTCCATCGTCTATTTGCTTATGATCCTTATTTTCACTAATGAAACTGACTTTCACATGATACGGAAAAGTGGCATAAGTCAGATTTTCCCATTTACCATAATTCAGTTGATTTTAAAGATACAGATATGCGGGTTTTTTTAATGATCTTGCTGCATTAAAAATAAGCATCTTCTGATTAGCCAAATTTGTCAAAGGGGGTCGTATAAAAATTTAAAAAGTGTAACTTTTTGAAAATTAATGGGAGGACTATTTCATTAACGTAGTCTTATTTACTGCCTTACTTTCAACATTTTTGCAATTTACATTGCCCACTTATCTCCAACAGGTAAGGAATTAAAGCGCGTTTCAATCTTTTTGGGACACCTTTGTATACACAGTATAATGTATGAATATTTGTTCCTATTATATAAGGAACAAATATTGTGACGCGGTCGGAAATTCGAATTGAAGTTTTTGACGGACGAGCACATTTCAAACATCCCTGAACTCGTAACGGACGTTTTGAGGTGATGTATGTGTGTATTAAGTGTATCTGTGTGTGTTCATGAGCCTGTGGATGCGGTATCTCACGAACGAATGAAGCGTTTCTAACAAAATTTGATACAAATATTACAAACAGTGAATATCGTGTTTCAATCTTTCTGGAACACCCTGTAGAATATTCGATGGTGGATTCGTGTTATAGAGCATTAGAAACGTTTACATCCTTTAAAAACCTGAGCTCAGATTTTCTGTTTAAATCTAATACTTTTCCTTTCAGGACATGTTTTACCTTTCAGGAGATGTAGTGTTTGTCCTCCATGGAAAAGTAAAAATTCTAATATCCCATTAATGGCTCTTAATAACTACTAAACGAAACTTTACATATATTTGAGACTAAAAGTACTTACGAAGCAGTCACTCATTTGATAATAATGAGCATATTTTTTCATGACATTTCCATTCGAGTTCCAAACTCTGAGATATCTTGAGAACGACGCTTCGTCCTAAAAATGATTTCATTTTACTTTTCCTACGTACATAGCATAATGTATAAAGAAAGTATTGTGACAGGGTTGAAAATTCGAATTCGAGTTTTTGACGGAAGAACAGGAATCACTGAAGTGGAATTACACGTTTTTGCGGTGATGCCTGTTTACATGTTCATCTGTGTGCATGTGTGTACGTATGTTAGTGTGTGTGTATATGTATTTTAGTCTATGTATATGAATGTTAGTGTGTGTATGCATGTTAGTGTGTGTGTATGCTAGTGTGTGTATGTATATGAATGTGTGTGAATGTATGTTAGTGTGTGTATGCATGTTAGTGCGTGTATGTGTATTAGTGTGTGTATGTGTATATTAGTGAGTTTGTGGACTGGATATTATGCGAAGGAGTGAAGCGTTTCGAAAATAATTTGGTACAGTTATTACAATCAGTTAATACTGGAACCCTATTGATTGTAAACGCAATCGAATGTTTAGAAGACCCTCAATTTTCGAATGAATTTAAAAATAAAATCAGAGTGATTAATATTTGTAACTAATTAATCATTTCCGACATAATTTTTTATTAAAGAGCGAATGACGCGCATTATAGAACACTAGCACTAACCGTTCTCGCGATATCGCACGAAAGAACATAAAAAAGATGGCATAACATTTTAAAAATAGCAAGTATAATCAAATTGCCCATTATACACATGTAAATTATGCAGCAAATCTGTTAACCTCATCATCATCTGTTAACATCATCATCCTGGATCTAGTTCACTCCATTCAAGAGAGAAGTTACTTTATGCGTTAGTTTTGTATTTTGACACCGAAGAATTCTCACCGATAGTCATTTATTTCACGGGATATTTATTAACAGTTAATTACATTTTAATGTAGATTTTGCACCAGAGTATAAATAAGTCAAATCTGTTTGGATCTCCAAAAGTTGCCAAAATGGGATAACATCAATTTACGTAGTGTTAATGCAATGCCAAAATCACTATGCTATAGATCTTTTGTAAAGTTTGTGCCTTTAGCGCAGATGAAGTTGATCATTATACTACCCTGTTCGGGTTCCATGGTTTAGCTGGTTTCGTAAAGATTGGTTATTTAAAAATGCCACAACTACAAAATTTAGTCTTAATTCAAAATTGCCTTACGGCCAAAGAGAGACACGCAAGTTATTTCAATCTAAACCGTTTATAAGCAACATATATAACTGATATAGAAACATGCTGTAAAACTAAAGAGGTATGTATACAGTACGGATAATACATTGCACATGCCTAAATAGTGACTGAACATGAATACTTCCGGGACTGGGGGATCACATGAAAATTGGATTACTAGTTATAATAAAATACGGACGACAGATTCTTACCCAAATCATCTGCGTACGTCCGGATACTTTAGAAGGTACTCTTGTGGACTAGATCCTGCTAATTATGATCGTACCTATGGATAGTACCTCTTCTACTTCGACCCAGACCGTCTAACCTACCCAAAAATATAAGATATCTGTTTGGACGGCCGGGAAGTGCCACCCAATTTAGACCGGAACCTAGTGGGGGATTCATTCACAGGGACCGTACCCTCCTTCCCCTACCACCAACCTCTTGGAAAGACTTACAGATCCACATGCTTAACGTAATCGTACTCCGTGTTAACACAGCGACAGTTTGAGCAGACGCGGGAATCGAACTCGAATCGTACGAGTGCAATCCCCTCGTGCTAACAACTGGGCTGTCGTGCCCCTTGGATAGTGCCACTTACTATATCATCGGTCACACAAACGACGCTTGAACAGCAAGTTCCTCTCAGATCTCGTGAACATGAGCTCCCAAAACTTCTACGCACAGGTACACCTCCTCAAGTCCAAGCCAAGCCATGGCATTCTCTTTTACCCAAACCTAAATTTTAACTTGTTCTATTATAGGATCGCAGAAATTGTTAGATGGCTCAGGATTGGCCTACATAAACTAATTAGGAAGAAGTGAAATTTAATTTATAATGCAAACTAAATGAAATCCTAACTAAAGGTTATATAGACCTTCCAATTGTACACCATTATTTGCGCTGTGAAAGAAGTGAAGTCTTTGTATTATGTATGGAAAGTCATGTGCTTCGTACATCGGATTTTTTCATTCACTTTTAAAAGAAATCACATATAAAACAACTACTTCTATAATATTTTTTTTCTGTATACATAGTATGATGTATAAAGTATTGTGACATGGTCAAAAATTAGAATTCGAGTTTTCGACAAAAAAGCATGTTTCAAGTACTCCAGAATTCAAAACTTAAGTTTTTGAGGTGATGTCTCTCTCTCTCTCTCTCTCTCTCTCTCTCTGTGTGTGTGTGTGTGTGTGTCCGTGGCTTCTAGTTCTCACGAAACTGTGGAGCATTTTGAAAGACATTTGGTACAATTATTATAGTCAGTGAATACTGAAATCCTATTGATTTTCAGGGCAATTGAATGTTTCGAAGACGCCCAAATGTTGGAATAAAATTTAAAAAAATCATTTAAAATAAAAACCTTCAATAATGTAACGTAAATGCTACGTTTTTCATATGAAAATGAACAACACAGACTTTAGAACGCTAGCATGAACGGTTTTTTAGATATTGCCCTTTTTTCAAATAAATTTATAAAAAGAAATGCATAAAATAAAGAAGCATGATTATATAACATATTAACTTTTATGCGATAAATGTATTAAAATCATTTCCGTGGATTCAATTCGTTCCATTCACGAGAGAAGGTATTTTGGGAAACAGTTTTGTATTTTGATGCCTAATGATTCCTTATAGTCATTTATATAAATAAGAAAAACTCTTCTTTTTTTTAACTCCTGGTTATACATTTCGCGAACTTGCGTCTAATTTAACGAGATATCGTAAACTTGACGATATTTCGAACCAGATTGATAAAAATATCGTTAAAATTGCAAAATATTGCTTTATCACGTTTATTACGCCATCTGTTTTATTTTGGAAAATATGCTAGAAACTCATATCTTGTAGTACGTATAATCTATCTATATGTACTAAATGCCAAGTGTTCGTCTGTCTGTCTGTCCGCTCGTCTGTCACGCTTTTTTAGTCACTTTCCGAATAGATAGAAACTTGCAATTTGGTACACTGGTTGATCGTTCGATTAAATTCCCTGGAAAAATCTTATTTTCTTAAAATGTTCTAAACAGAGGGTGCTCCACACCAAAACGTTTCAAAAGTGAAATGATAGAAAAGCATGCTTTGAGATAAGATATAGACTTCAAATATGGTGTATGGATAAATCGTTCGAAAGGAAGAAAGTGTGCAATTTCATATTTTGAATATTTTCTACTTAAGGGCGTATCGCACACCAAAATATTCAATTTGCCGAATAAATGAGAAACAACTCCTTTAAAGTTTGATACAGGCTTAAAATTTTGTATATGGGCTAATCATTTGATGAAAACACCCAAGACGGATATAGTTTTTCAAAAATGTTCGTTTAAGGGGTGCTCCAGAGAAAAACGTTCGAAAGGTGAATTGATAGAAAAAGCATGCTTAGCGCTGAGATAGAGACTTCAAATTTGGTGTACGAGATGAAATGGAAGAAAATGTGCAATTTCAGTTTTCCAATATTTGCTATTGTAGGGAGTGCCACAAACTAATATGTTCGATTTGAAGAACAAATGATAAACGCCTTCTTTACAATGTGAAATTTGTCTTAAAATTTGGTATATGGGCTAATCATTTGATTGAAAAATGGAAGAAGAGTAGAATTTTTTTAATTTTTCATTTAAGGGAGTGGTTGCACAATACAGAAACGTTCGAAAAGTGAAATAATAATAAAAAAACACTTCGCGATAAGATACAGACTTTACATTTGATGTAATGGTAGATAGTTGAAAAGAAGAATCTGTACAATTTCAGTTCTCCATAATGCGACACCTTAGGGGTGCTACATGCTAAAAATGCTCGATTTGTGAATAAATGAAGAACGTCTTCTTATGTGAGATAGAGTCTTGCAATCTGGTACACAAGTCAATCGTTCAAACCCTCTGGAAAAATCGAGTTTTTCATAAATATTCTATAGAAGAGGATGCTCCATATCAAAACGTTTGAAGGGTAAATTGAGAGATAAAGACCTGAAATTTGACACACGGGTCAATCAATCGATAAAACCTGAGAAGAAAATCGTATTTTTCAGAAATGTTCATTTAATGGGTGCTCCAAACCAAAACGTTTTAAATGGGAAATGATAGTTAAACTGACTTTGCAATAAGATAGATACTTTGAAATTGGTGCAAGGATATAGCTTTAGATAAGAATAAAGTGTATAATTTCAGTTTTCTAATATTTGCCAATTTAGGATGCCGCATAACTAAATTTTTAATTGGCTGAAATAAATGTGAAATGCCCAGTGTGAAGTGAGACAGATATTTGAAATTTGGTGCACAGGTGGACCGTTTGAAAAGAACTACTGGAAAAATCCAGTCATTCACAAATTCACGTTATTCGAAGGTTGCTTATTGTGCGATGCGGTTGAATTTCAACGGATATTCGGCTAGTATATACTAATTGCCAATTGTTATAATCTGTCTGTCCGCCTGTCTGTCTGTCACGGTTTTTGAGGCACTCCCCGAATAGATAGAGACTTACAATTTGGTGAACGGATCGATCGTTTGATAAAACCCCCTGGAAAAATTGAATTTTTCGAAAATGTTCTATAGAGAAGTTGTCCCACACCAAAAAGTTCGAAAAGCGAATTGATAGAAAAGCATACTTTGCAATGAGATAGGCACTTTAAATTGGGTATACGGGTAAACCGTTCGAAATGAAGAATGTGTGCAATTTCAGATTTCCAATATTTTCTACAATAGGGGTGCCGCACACCAAAATGTTCGATTTGCCGAATAAATGAGAAACCTCTCCTTTAAATTTTGACAGAGGCTTGAAATTTGGTATGTGGGCTATTCATGTCAGAAATGTTTGATTAAGGGGGTTCTCCAGCGAAAAACGTTCGAAATGTAAAATGATAAAAAACCATGCTTCGGGATGAGATAGCGATTTCAAATTTAGTGTACGGGTAGATAATTTAGAAGGAAGAAACTGCACAATTTCAGTTTTCTAATATTTTCTACTTTAAGGGATGCCGCACACCAAAATGTTCAATATTCGGAATAAAGGAGTGACGCCCCTGTTAAAACATAAGGGGCTTGATATATGGGCAAATCATCTGAAGGGAGTGGGTACTCTACACAAAACATTGGAAAGGTGAAATGATAGAAAAAGCATATTTCGCGATGAGATAGAGAATTCAAATTTAGTGTACGGGTAGATTGTTGGAAAAGAAGAAAGTGTGCAATTTCTGAGTTCCAACATTTTCTATTGTAGAGGATGCCTCACACTAAAATATTCGATTTGACAAACAAATGTAAAAAGCTGTTTGAAATTTGGCACATGGGCTAATCATTTGTTAAAAAACCCCAAGATGAGTACAGTTTTTCAAAAATGTTCATTTAACGGGATGATACACAGACAAACATTCGAAAGTGAAATGATAGTAAAAGCATGCTTCGGTGTGAGGGAAAGACTTCAAATTTGGTGTGCGGGTAGATAGTTTAAAAGAAAGAAAATGTGAAATTTCAGATACCCAATATTTGCTACGTTAGAGGGTACCGCACACGAAAATGTTCGATTATCCGAATAAGTGATACACGCTTCTTTTAAATGTGATAGAGGATTAATATTTGGTATGCTTGCCAATCATCTGATAAAAAATCCAGGACGAATAGAGTTTTCCTAAATGCCCATTTATGTGCGTGCTCCACAGGAAAACGGTCGAAAGGGGAACTGATAAAATAGCATGCTTCGGGATGAAATCGATACTTTAATTTGGTGTATGGGTAGATAATTCGAAAGGAAGAAGTTTGCAATTTAAGTTTTCCAATATTTTCTTCTTTAAGGGTTTCTGCACACCAAAGTATTCGATTTGCCGAATAAATGTGAAATGCGAATTATTCAAATATTTACATTATTCGGGAGGATTGCTAATTGCAACCCGGTTGATTTTCAACTGGTATTCGTCTAATCTTCTTCTAATACACGGGTATATCTTCTAATATTCGCGGATGTAAGTAGTACGGGTCCTATACAATTTTAGCGTTTTTTTTTTGCATATATTGATTCAAATTCATATTTTTGTAAATTTGTTTACAAGGGGACTATGATGTTTTATACTTCAGATCTGCTCGTGAAGAAAATTTTGTATAGCGAGAACAAAGATTTTTCATTCTTTTGTATAGCGAGAACAAAGACTTCATTTTATGAGCATTAAATGAAATATTGATTAACAATGTCATTTAGTATACTATAGGTATTTGCACATGATTGTGGATTTTAAGTTTCTTTATATACTCCGTACGAAAAACGGTATATTGCTAGTGTGAAATATGAGTTAATCGTGTACTTCGAAATAGTTTTACATAATGAAAGAGAACAAAAGCATTATTCAACTTTAAAAACTTTATGCCTTTTATTTTTTATTTTATACATCACTTGTGAGGTCTATATAACCTTTGGTTGTTGTTCCCCCACCTGCGTTATAATTTATGTTTGACTTTATATGAACAACTTCTGGCAGGTTCGCTTAAGCAGACTAATCACCGAGCCAAGTAACATATGTGGTCCTGATTTGGCAACAGGATAAGTCTCGGATGGCGAGTGAGTAATAGGAAGCTGGGTAATAGAGGCAGCATATAGTCTAGGCTGGTGGACAGTAGGCTGAAGTCCGTGGGAGTCGAGTGTGAGTGAGAAGGAAGGAAAGTGGCACTAGGATGGATGCGACTACGATATATATATAGTATTCCTGAGTGGTCAAGACAAGGTTTATAGGTCCAAGGAAGGAATTGGGTATGCAACGACGATTTATAACTCTTCCACTGATTACTTAATTATAAAATATCACCAGGCCCGTAAAATTGCATTAACGATCTGTTGTATTACCTAATGAGCATGTCTATTTGGTATCTATATTTAATTGCCCAGCCAGCTGCAGTAATTTGAGTGAGGACACAATATATGCATTTAATGCAACTTCATGCATCTGTATTATTGCCCCTTGCCGCAAGGTTCTTTTGACATTCATTACTACCAAAGTTTAGAGTTATGCCACTTTTGCTTGACATATCTATGTAATCCCGCAACAAAGGTCAATACGTCCTTTAAATAGAACCCTAACTAAGATTCATAACTTTACAATGGCACGGTAGTAGCGTGACCAACTCCATCTGAGTTAAAGGCACGCCCTTTACACACTTTTTCACTGTGAAAAAGTTAATTCATCGCATTATATACGGAAAATCATATGCTGCCCGCATCAGATTTTTAACATAGTTTTATTTTCACAATCGAAGAATGTATCTCTTTAAGTAAGAGATAGGAAATATTTTTTGGACAAACTAACAATAACTGTATATCCAAACTTACAAATGGCATTTGAGACATGCATATTTATGAACTGTTGTCATATTAGTTTAATTTAAAACACAAATACTCCCTCTCATTTGTGTATCTTGTGGCACCAACTCGAAAATCCCATCCTTTATACCAGTTCATTTTCCGTATTTTATTAACACTTTACAACATAGGTGAAAAGTGTTTATGCCTTTGTTCATTCTATCTGCCTGTCTGTCTATTTGCACGATAATTGCCGTAGGAATGACTTTATTAAAATGAAACTTGAGTATGATGTTGAGACGATCTGTGGGACATATAGTAATGTAAATGAATAATATCACCCAATTTGTTTTGGATTGAACCCGGGTTGAAAAAATGAAATGCATTGAACCCTATGGGACCTAATTTTTCTAACATTTTTTAAGCGAAGTTAAAATTCACAAATTGCTTCGAAAAGTTTATTAAACATTCAAAGTCATTCGCTAGTTTTTAAAATAAAATTAAAATGATGATTACACCCATATTATATAAAGAGATCACGTGACCTACTTAAAAATAAAATATGACATTCATCTTCTTTTCCTAGTGTCAAAGTCGTGATTGTTAAAGTTTTTTTAAAATTTATATTTAGTGTTGCATCTGTTACTAAAACCGCTTTATTTTTGCGTATTTTCTATACATCTACATTCTGTTCCAACGCAATTACAATATTTTCGAGTTTAAATGATCACCAAACTTTGATTATTTCTACAACGAAGCTTCATTTTATTAAATGCAGAATGTAAACAAGTGATTTTAAGATGAGTTGCATAGGAATTACTTCTTCCTCTTCTTCGACACAGACTGTCCGACCTACCAGAAAGGTGTAAGGTATCTGTTTGGACGGCCGAGAAGTGCCACCCAATTTAGTAAACCCAGTAGGGGAGGTATCCACAGGGACCGTAAACTCCTTTCCCTACCACTAAGCTCTCGGAAGGACTTACGGACCCACATGTTTAACGTGATCGTACTCCGCGTGAATACCGCGGCCGCTTTGGCAGTGGCGGGAATCGAACCCTGGTCTACCGAGTGCGATTCCCGCGCGCTAACCACTGGGCTGTAACGTCCCTGTATAAGAATTACTGAATTTTAGTCACGCAAAATTATTTAACTCTGGAGTCTGGAATGAAATTGTATGAATGAAACATTCACTGCTGTTACATAGAGAGTTAGCCGATTTATATTTCGATGACGTCATTTGAATAAAGATCATTTTTTTCGATGAAGTTTTAAGTTTTCAAGTAAAATAAATTATTGTAGTTCTGTGATAATTAAAAATATCACCGCTGAATGTATCGCATTTTAGAGATGTTTATATAAAATTGTATTTCAATTGGAAATGTATTTCATAATCAATTCTTTATGCATGATTGATATTTCTTGTATATATAAGGGATTGATTTTAAAATATTAATGCGTATTTTTTTGTGTGTGAGATGTTCAAATTGCAAGTCCATTTGTATTTTGCTGAGTCGTTTTCCACAGAAAGTTTTCTATAGATTCCTTTGTAAGAATACTTACGGGGTTAATTTTCACACGTTACTGAAATGAAGTTAATTTTCATTTCTAGCATTATTTACTGGGGGTTTAAAATTGCTAATTAGTTTATGCTGAAGCTTTTACGTATTTTGCATTTTATTTAGCGACGTTAATCTAAATATAAAGTATAAATATGCTTTAGTTATTTAAATGAGATATAGGAATTGGTTGTGTAAAGTAAATCGTCGAATTAAACGCATTTGAGTTTTGTGACCGTTTTTAACGTTCGTTATTGTTCAGTTATTCCCTAAGAAATGAGGACTTGAAAGTTGAATGCAAAGTGATTTTCTTTGAAATAATATTTCCTATTGTTATAGCTTAGAAATTTTATGTAAGTGGCACTTCTATATATGAGACTACAAAGTTCAGAGTGAACCAGCCGACCGTTGCGCGTGCGTGCCATCAATTCTTAAGTAAACTAATGGGCTCCGACTTTTGCTAGCTACGCTCGATAATCCCAATTACTTGTTTTGCGAGTCGGAAATCTTCACCTCCAACTCGCTAGCACTCGCTTTCACTCTCTAACGATTCACTGACTGTCTAGTCAAGCTAAAGTTTAAATTGGAAAACGGTTTATTTTAACGTATTCCTCTAATATTTCTCTACAAATGTACCGAATTTCATGTTTGTATGTTATAGTTTTTGCGGTATGAGACAAAAAATCTCGAGGGATATGCCCATACAGAAGAAGAAATTTCACTTCAGAAGTGCATAAAAGTAGAATAACTCATTAACTACATCGAAATTAAAAAAAGGGCTATGTCTTGCAAAAAGTCAGTTATGCGGGTGCATGCCTGTAAAACTTCGTGGTCTTGCTATTGCTAGTCTGTCCAGGAACTCGCGGCTCAAATATTCTGTCTATGACTTTGACATTAAGTATTTCTTAAACTAAAGTTTAAATCGAAGGTACAGATGTAGTATAATCCCTTTTTTATTACTGTTTTTATTCCTGGCGATTTTAGGTGAGATTCTGGAAATCTCTGATCTGATTTGGAGAACACTCCATTCTAGCGACCATTTCTGCGTCTATTGTCGCCCTTTTGTCGCCAAAGTAAAAATAGAACATTTCATTTTGGTAACTCTTTCCGCGTCTTTTATCGTCCTTTTGTGGTCTTTGATCGCTTTTTTGTCTGCCTCTGTCGCTCTTTTGTCACCAAGATAAAAATTTAAAAAAAATGCCGATTTTCATGTTGTGCTCTATCAGCCTCAGAACATCTGTTGTACAAACAGCTGTTGTTACGTGCGACCTCCGACAGAAAGCGGTACCGGATTCTGTGATGTTTTGTTAGCTCATGTAGGCCCATGTTTGAGTTGCTACAGATCAACTGTTGCACAAACGGCGACAAAATGGCGATTTTTACTTTGACGACAAAAGGGGCGACAAAAGAGGCGGAAAAGGTTGATAGAATGAAATGTTACGATTTTTACCTTGACGACAATAGAGTGACAAAAGACTACTAAAGGGCGACAAAAGACGCGGAAAGGTTTTCTAGAATAGAATGTTGCGATTTTTACCTTGACGACAAAAGAGGACAAAAAACGACAAAAGGGCGACAAAAGACGCGGAAAGGGTTGCTAGATTGAAATGTTCATCAAATCATAGCAGGAATTGCTAGATTTTCACCTAAAATTGCCAAAAATTAAAAAGGGATTATACTAGATTTGTTCCATACATTTTTCGATTTAGACAAATTACAGTAAATCTATCTTTTAAATATTGAATAAATAGTTTATTGAATAAATAGTTTACTTCAACGTATTTTCCTAACATTTCGCTACAACTGTACTAAATTTTATATTTTTGTATGCTATAGTTTTTGCGGTACGAGGGAGAGAAACTGGAAACACACGGAATTTGTCAAACAGGGGCGACGGCTATTTTTTAGAGAAAGTTGTTTAAATTGAAAACAATTTATTTCAGCGTATTTTTCTAGCATTTCTTCACAAATGTACCAAACGTTTTGTTTTTGTATGGTATAGTTTTTGCGGTACGAGACAGAGAATATCGAAGAACGCAAAATTTGGCAAACAGTACTGCGGCGTTAGCTACTTTTTTAGTATAGAGGGTTGAGTATTCTAAACTAGGCTATTCACTCGCACTTCATCCGTTTTCAATGGCTGGCGATTATTAAATGCAACACCTACGCACTTAATCAAAGTTTTTGATAACCAGTTTCAATTGTTGGTAGTGAAAGGATATTACATTGTGCATTCATTAAGAGGTAAAGTGGTGTATGTTTTTACTTTCCTTATATACATAGTATAATGTATAAAGAAAGTAATGTGACTGAGTCGAAATATCGAATTCGAGTTTTCGACAGGAGAGCACGATTCAGGTATCCTTGACAACGAAACGAACATTTTTGAGGTGATGTCTGTGGTGTGTGTGTGCGTGTGTCAGTGAGACTCTGGAGGCGATATCTCACGAACGATTGGAGTAATTCGAATGAAATTTGGTACATAGATTATAATCCATGTGAATACTGGAAGCGTTTTTAAACGCAATCGAATGTTCAGAACCCCACTAAATTTTCGGGCGAAATTTTGAAAAAATCATCAAAAAATTTAATAAAGTTACGCAAATAGACATTTCTTATGCAGTTTTCCCTTAAAAAACAATTGACATAAACTTTGGAACACTAGCATGATCCGTTCTTAAGATATTGCAAGAATTCAAATAAATTTATCAAAAAATCACATAAATTAAAAAAAAATACTAACCACTCTGAAATATGTTTACTTTTCACATATAATATCATGCGATAAATTTGGTGACATCATTCTCGTGGATCTAGCCTGTTCCATATATGAGAAAATATACTTTGGGAAACATTTTTGTATTTGAACGCCAATAGTCATTTATCTTCTATTAGAATAATTTATTTCTCCGTTCATAACGATTGGCGCGATTTTGGTGGCGAATTTGGCAAAATATCGCCAACTTGGAGATTTTTAAAATATCGCCAAATTAACGAAAATGCAGCAAATTGATTAAAAAAATGACACTAAATCAATGAAATGACGATTAATTGACAAAAACTCAATATCTTGGAAAGAAAATAAGTGTTTACTATAAGAATAACCTATTTTTTCCTCCGTAACGTTTGGCAAAACTTTGGTGACGAACTTGTCGGAATATCTCCAACCTGCTGACTTTTAAAAAGTTGCCAAATTGACGAAAATGCCGCCAAATTGATAGAAAGTCGCCAAATTGATGAAACCGACGCTTATCCATGAAATGACGACTAATTGATGAAAGTTCGATATCGTGGAAAGAAAATAAGAGTAGACTATAAGAATAACCTTTATCTCCATCCGTAACGTTTAGCGAGAAATTTAGTGGAACGTCGCCAACTTGGAGACTATTTGAAATAATACCAAAGGGGCAAAAATGCCTTCAAATTGATAAAAATGACTACAAATGGGAAGTAATGTTTTGCAAATTCTAATTTTCGTCATATGATCGGCATACCTTACACTGACTTCCAAAAGTTAAGAGTAGACAAGAAAGGCGGGTTCACCACTAGAGACTCAGCAATGCTCAGCGCTCAGCAAAATGGCCGCCATCTTGGATTTCGTAATGCTGAACAACGGGGTAAAAGGGACAAAAGGAAAAATTTGGAGTTTTTCAGGGTTTAGAAACTTTTTCGCGGTGGCAACGGTAGTGCTGTCTTATACGAGGGTATTGTATTTTCGGCTAACTGAATTTTTAATGAGGGTGTATAGAAACTTTTGGGTGGGTATGGCAATACCCGGTAATCACCAACAAAGGCTCAGAGATGCTCAGCGCCACCTAGCGGCGGAAAGCGGAACTATTCAGGTTAAAAATTAGAAATATTTTTGTTGGGTGTTTGGGTTGCCATAGCAACACCTGAGGAAAAGGAACTTTTGAGGCGGTGGTAACAGCTGAGTCTCTGAAACAGTACTCCCAGCGCCACCTAGCGGCTGAAAGCGGAAATGTTCAGGATGGAACTCAGAAATATTTGTTGTTGAGTATTTGGGGTGCCATAGCAACACTTGGGGGAAAGAAACTTTTGAGGCGGTGGCAACAGCTGAGCCTCTGAAACAGTACTCCCAGCGCCACCTAGCGGCTGAAAGCGGAAATGTTCAGGTTGGAACTCACAAATATTTTTGTTGAGTATTTGGGGTGTCATAGCAACACCTGGGGGAAAGAAACTTTTGATGCGGTGGCAACACCTGAGTCTCTGAAACAGTACCCCCAAGCGCCCACTAGCGGTGGAAAGCGGTACTAATTAGGACGATACTTAGCCATTTTCTCCCTTAATGGGTTATTTTTCTAATTTAAAATATTGAAAAGCGATACTGGGGAATGTGTTTAGCATTCAGGTTGCTATGGTTAGGATTCCTGTGCAAGAGGCTCAGAAGGTATGGTTGGGATTTCTGTGGTATACGCATACCGCAACGCCACATTGCGGTGAGAGCTTACCCAAGTGGTTAAGTATTGAATATCTTTGCGCCAAGGGCCTGCCAAGGTTATTTCTAAAGAGTTCTTACACTATCCCCCGCCACCGGATGTCCATTGTGCTGCTCATGTCTTCGGACGAGTCGGTCGTCCTGGGTTTTCGACTATCCCCCGCCAAGAGAGAAAAAAGATTTCTTACATTATATCGCGGTTCCGAACTACGAATTTATCTGTGAAGTTATCTGTGAGAATACCGCACCATCTAGATGAAGAGGAATAGCATCCAAGACGATACTGGGTATTATTATCAAAATACAAACAAAAATGTCAGTTTTTTACTTATAAAAATCACATCTGTGTGTTTTAATCAACTTGAATTAGCAAATGTAAGTTTTAGACTTTTCAAAAACCACATATGTGTTAATTTCTGTATGGGAATTAACATGCGTTTTCGCACTTGTGCAAATTTTTAATGTTTTTTCACAAAAACGTGTTTTTTAGTAACAGAATTTCGCAAATGTAAGATATTTTACTTATAATTTTTAGCAAATGTAAATTTTCAACTTTTCAAAAACCACACCTGCGTTAATTTCTCTATGGGAATTAACATGTATTTTCGCACTTGTGCAAATCTTTAACTTTTTTCACAAAAATGGGATTTTTGCAACAAAATTTCACAAATGTAATTTTTTTTACTTATAATTTTTACGAAATGCAAGTTTTCAACTTCTGAAAAACCACACATGTGTTAATTTCTCTATGGGAATTAATATGTGTTTTCGCACTTGTATAAATTTTTAACTTTATTACACAAAAATGTGTTTTTTCTTGTAAAAATCTAAAAAAAAGTGTTTTGAATGAGCTGAATTTAGTGAATTTCAGTTTTGAATGAGCTGAATTGAGTGAATTTCAGTTTTAAATGAGCGGAATTAGCTAAATTTCATTTTTAAATGAGCTGGATTAGCTGAATTTCAGATTTGAATGAGCTGAATTGAGTAAATTTCAGCCCTCCACGTTTAAGACTCGTAAAAAATGGTACAACACTCCCTCCCAATCCTTACGGACAGAGTTTTCCTTTCGCTGTCGTATATCAATTGTGTGTATCATGGATACTACCTTATCATATGTTTATATCTCTTTAAATGCTCCTAAATACTCCATTTACTTAAAAATTCCATGTCTTCTCGTAAAAATACTACCTTAAATCTGCATTCCACCGGTAGATGTTGGTTATATGCACTAACCCCCTGACTAATGATTTCTCCCTTATCTAAAAATTCTAGTTCTAATCATGAAAAAACTTCTGTTTGTTCTCCATTTCACGACTATGTCTCGGTTATAAGTATCACGTATGCGTCCTCAGTAAGCATTTCCAACCCTTTAAAAGTTTCAAAACATTACATTTAACTAAGAAATTTAAATTTCCCATCGTAAAAATGTTTATCTGATTCGGCACTTCATAACTAGGTGTCGGTGATGGATTCGCTTCATACGTCCTCTGTATTCGATATCATCTTATATAATGTTAGTACATATTACATTTAGTTAAAAACTTCAAAGTCCCATTCTTAAAAACTTAGCCTAGTTCTCCATTTAATTGCTATACATCGATCATTCACACGTTAAATAACCTTAAACACCCCATTTATCGAAAACATTTCAAAGTCTCGTCTTCAAAAACTATCTTACCATTTATTTCAATCGCTTTGCGTTGGGCGTGTGTATTACACATATCACCTTATTAGGTGTTTCTGCCTCCTTTAGAAAGTTATATGTGTAAAATTTTACCCGACGCACAATGCCTTGTGTTAAATTTCAAAGTACAAAATCACATTTAGCAGTTTTTGAAACACTAAAAATTGTATTTATCAGGTTTTTTTTAAGATAAAAATTTGTATTCATTAAATTTCACTTAAAACTAATATGCATACGAAGATATATGTTAATCGCCGTAAGAAAATTAACACGCATGTTTTTTTAAACGTTGAAAATCAGAAGACAATCTTTTTTTCAGCTCTATATCCCTTGAATATATGTATAGACCGGCACTTCGATAAAGCAATTCCTCACCAAGCGGTATGACACCTGTGAACGCCCACTGTATTCGTATTCTCCTAGTGCCGGGGATGCTTTAAATATACCCCTTTGTCCGTACACAGGATTGGGAGGGAGTGTTGACACTCATATCATGTTTCACTATTCTTAAACGTGGAGGGCTCTAGGATATACAGATATTTTGGGAAATGATGGGATTTAGAGAAACAAGCCACAATATGTGTATAAACTGAGACATTAACCCTTTTTCCAAATACTTATTTTTAAAATAAGTATATTCTCTGGGGCATTTCCAGATTTTAAGATTAAAATGGATGTGGGATTCGTAGCACTACTCACTTAAATGCTCAGCGGATCTCCTATAGCCGATAAACAGCCTGCGGGCTCCCTCACCCTCATTGGGTATACCCCCCTCAAATACACCCAATTCAGCTAATTCCGCTCGTTCAAAACTGAAATTTACTCAATTCAGCTCATTCAAAACTGAATTTCAGCTAATTTAGCTCATTCAAAACTGAAATTCACTCAATTCAGCTCATTCAAAACATGTTTTTATTAGTTCTTACAAGTAAAAGACATTTAAAAATTTGCACAAGTGCGAAAACACATGTTAATTCCCATGGAGAAATTAACACATGTGTGGTTTTTGAAAAGTTGAAAACTTACATTTGCTAAAATTTATAAGTAAAAACTTACATTTGCGAAATTTTGTTACTAAAAATCACACTTTTGTGAAAAAGCGTTAAAAATTTGCACAAGTGCGAAAACACATGTTAATTCCCATAGAGAAATTAACACATGTGTGGTTTTTGGAAAATTGAGAACTTACATTTGTTTATTCAAGTTGATTAAAACACATAGGTGTGCTTTTTTTAAAAGTAAAAAAATTGACACTTGTGTTTTTATTCTGATAATAATACCCAGT
Organism: Amaurobius ferox; assembly: GCA_951213105.1. Classification (NCBI taxonomy): domain Eukaryota; kingdom Metazoa; phylum Arthropoda; class Arachnida; order Araneae; family Amaurobiidae; genus Amaurobius; species Amaurobius ferox. The sequence goes on from OX578142.1 coordinate 27,687,430, forward strand.
ATCGTCTTGAAGTCTATCGCTCTTCATCACGACGGTGCGAGATTCTCACAGTTAACTTCACAGCTAAATTCGCAGTTCGGAACCGCGATATAGTGTAAGAACTCTTTTTTCTCTCTTGGCGGGGAATAGTTGTTGTTGTTGAGACCCAGACCGTCCGACCTACCAGAAAGGTGTAAGGTAACTGTTTGGACGGCCGGGAAGTGCCACCCAATTTAGACCGGAACCCAGTGGGGGAGGCATCCACAGGGACCTGGCGGGGAATAGTGTAAGAACTCTTTAGAAATGACGTTGGCACGCCTTTCGAGCAAAGATATTCAATGCTTAACCACTTGGGTATACTTCCACTGCCATGTGGCGCTGATGTATGCGTATACCACAGAAATCCCAACCATATCTTCTGAGCATCTTGCACAGAAATCCTAACCATAGCAACCTGAGTGCTAAACACATTCCTCAGTATCGCCATTCAATATTTAAAATTAGAAAAAAAAAATCCCAATATAGGAGAAAATTGCTAAATAACGTCCTAATTAGTACCGATTTCCACCGCTAGGGGGCGCTGGGGGTACTATTTCAGAGGCTCAGCTGTTGCCACGGCCTCAAAAGTTTCTTTCCCCCAAGTGTTGCTATGGCAATCCAAATACCCAACAAAAAATTTTTCTAAGTTCCATCCTGAATAGTTCCGCTTTATACATCCTCATTAAAAATTCCTTTAGCCCAAAAGCCAATACCCTCGTATAAGACTACACTACCGTTGCCACAGCGAAAAAGTTTCTAAACTCTGAAAATCCCCCATATTTTTCTTTTTCCCCCCTCGTTCAGGATTATGAAATCCGAGATGGCGGCCACTTTGCTGAGGGCTGAGCATTGCTGAGCCTCTGGCGGTGAACCCGCCTTTCTTGTCTAATGTAAGTGATGTAAATTTTCATTTTTCGAAAGCGTATTGAATTTCAGTGGATGAAAATCGCTGCGGATGTAGATGGCAGTATGCAAATATCGTATGTTACAGCCAATCACGATTGACTGTCTGAATATATGCTAATTAGGTAGTCGTTGAAGACGCCAGCATTTTGAATGGTTTGAGGAGGTGCATTTGAATGTTGATATGAAATGTTTATGACTTTTGTAGGTTATTTTTGATGATATTCGTGTTTCTACGGCTGAAAGAAGACGACTGACAGATAGTGCGCGCTGGCGTGCTGTCGGACGCATTGAAGCAGGACAGTCAATCATATATGTTGCTATTTTCTTTGGCATTGATCATTCTGTAATTTCTCGATTATGGAAACAATTCCAAACAAGTCAAACAGTTGTTCGGAGACCTGTCCCGGTCGTCCAAGGGTTAACACCCCCTCTGATGATCCGTATATTGCTATTGTAGCCAAGCGGAATCGACGAGCGATCTCCACAACTGTTACATCCATGTATGCAGAGGTACTTTATAAGACAATATCTGCCAGTACTGTGCGCCGAAGGCTCCACGTGAAGGGACTGCATGCTCGAATGCCATGTTTTTGTGTTTCACTAACCCTAACTTTTGTGTGTTTCACTTTGTGTAACACCAAGCCAGCGGGGCAAGATTAAAGTGGTGTCATCAACTTGTCAATTTGTCTCAGATTGGTGCAACGTTCTGTTCACGGACGAGTCCAGATTTGCCCTGGTATCAGATGATAAGCGAGTAGGATCTGGAGAGAACGAGGCACATGCAATCACGCCAAGAACATCACGCATTCAGAGGTGGCAGCGTCATTGTGTGGGCTGGAATTTTAATGGGATATCGCACAGGGCTGCACATCTTTAAAAGCGGTTCTGTGGCGACTGCAAGGTATCCGGATGAAGTCCTAGACCCCATTGAAAGACTCTACGCTGAAGCAGTTGGTCCACATTTCATCCTGATGGAAGATAATGCCCATCCTCATCGAGCTAACATTATTGACAAATACCTGGAAAGTGAGTGTATTTCTCGTATGGAGTGCCCGGTGTATTCCCACGACCTTAATCCCTTTGAAAACCTTTGGGATGCTCTCGGGCGTGCTCTCTCTGCTCGTTTACCACCTCCAACCAGTCTCAGAGAGTTGGAAACTGCCCTATTGCAGAAATGGCCATTATTTGCATCTGCGATGGTTGATCACCTCATTGAAAGCATGGAAAATCGTTGTAAAATTTGTGTGAAGGTCCGGGGTGGTCACATACCACATTAATGTAAGTTTTGTTTGGTTTGTTTACTTTTAAACATCATTTTGCTAATATCCCAAATGTGACGTCATCATATAACTTAAGAAAAGTAAATATTTTTTTCATCTTTGTACATAATTCTTGTTTTCTTTAATGCATAAACAAATTTGCTACCTTCATGTACAATTTTGAGTTAATCAAAGCTTTACTTTTCCATTTTTGTTGATATAACCGACCGTGCTTAACTTTTGGAAGCCAGTGTATATAAGAAATGCTTTACTTTCCATTTGTCTGTACCACTTGGTAATGCATTTTGGCGAGCTTGACGAATAATTCAGTAAAATATCGTCAACTTTGAGATATTGGGCCTCAGATTGACGAAACTATCGTCAAAATTTCAAAAAGGACGATAAATGAATGAAATGACACCTAGCTGATGAATTAATTATTAAAATATTTTAATATATGGACTATATCGCTTATTGAGGATGCTATCAATATTGACAATCGTTTATTTAGAGAAATATAAGTTAATTGGGTACTTTGAAACAGTTTTATATGTTGTCATCCGTAACATTGCTAAACGAACAATTCAACGATAAAAACACGGTACCGTGGATCTTATACATTATTTTTTTACTGAAAAAGAAGTAAATTCAATGCATTATATGGAAAGTCAGCCTTTTTATTAATCCCTTTGTATCATCATCGGTAGTTCGAATTTTCGAGTTTTTTCGTTGATCTAGATCCTGAAATGGATCTAATGAGACCGAAACTTATATTTTGGATTGAGTGAAAGTGCTCTATTATTTTGAAAAGTGGTTTTGTATTTTCAACGTCTTCCTTTAAATCGTCACCTTAATTTGAATTTTCAAATTTTCATTGAATTTTTAAATTAAGACAAATCAAATGAGACTAAAACGGAGATTCTAGCTAAAGTGGATTTGCTTATAATTAAGCAAAGTGTTTTTCAGTTTTTGATTACTCTTTTGAACAATCAACCCCAATTTAGATATTTAAATTTTATACTTTTCCTTGGTTTTGAAGCTGAGATCGGTCAAACGACACTAAAACCAAGATTCTATGTATAGTGAAAGTGCATGATAATATTGAAATATTACCCCTTCACTTAATCAGTCAGTCAGTCAGTCAGTAGGACAAAAATGCACACGTAATTGGAACAAGACCTTGCATATTAAAGACTGAAAAGCATGATAGTGGTTAGAAAAGCGTAGTGGTCAGATTCAATTAAAAAGATAAAGTAAAAGCTAAGTGTGCTAGTGAAAATTGCATGTTAATCGGAACAACAGGGTCAGAAATTAAAATGCAATTTTCAACCGTTACGGTCAATTTTTTGGAGTAAACAATTAAAATATTGAAAAAATTGTACGTACTGAAACAAATTTACGAAATCTAAACTATATATTTTTTTAATTCATAAAATTATAAAATCTTATTATTTCACATTTTATGCGTTTAGACAATGTCTGAAATAAAATTTCTGTTGTTCTTTAGTCACCAGATAATAATAAAGTGGATCTGGCTATATTTTGTCCGTCTTTGAAAATTTATATAAAACAAGCAGCATACCCGTTCTACGTACGGAGTATATAATATAAACAAACTTATAATTCGCAATCATGTGCAAATTGTGTTAAAATATTAAATTTATTACTCCTAAAGAGAAGTTTAAGAATATATGTTCTCACTATGCAAAATTAATTTCACGGGCAGATCTGAAGAATAAAACATCCTGGACCATTTCCTAAGCAAATTTACAAAAAAAAAAATGAATTGAATCAATATATGCAACCCCGTACTACTTATATTGTTGCAGATTAGAAAATATGCCAGTGTGTTAGTAGAAGATTACCCGTATTACAATATAAGTCTAAGAAATATTTGCCAAAATAAAAGAGATGACGTAATAAATTGAAAATATCAACAATCCCCGTACTCTTTATACCAGACGGTCGTAATTGATTCCAATATATGCCAATATATATCAAAACATTTGCCAATATACCTATACTACTTATATTCTCGTTGATTAAAAGATATACCCGTGTATTTGTAGCAGATTACTCGCACAACGTACTATATATAAATTTAAACAATTTTTATCATAATAAAGCAATTGCTTAATAACTTGAAAGTATCAATAATCCCTGAATCAATAATCTCCAAAAATATCAATAATAATAATGTTTAAACCTGAAGACCGTAATTGATATTATCCAGACAAAAATGCTATAAGAAAAATCAAATCGTTCTTTTCTAAAATATATTTTTATATCCATTTATTTATTATTCAAATCGAAAAAATAATTATTAAAATTAACAGACAGATTTAATTTAATTCTGTTTCTGAGTAACATGATATAAAATAGAATCTTCCTCATAAACTGCGAAATTAAATAACCATTTTGATTTCTTTATACTTTTTATTGTTCAGTAAAAGCTTGTTTAAAATAAACCACGGAGATAGATTTTGCCATTTAAATCATGTTTCAAACAATTCATGTTTTCAGAAAGTGACTAATTAGCGCAAAAAATCTCCCATCAAACTCAGAGATTAAATTTTAATTCACTTTCAAATGATTTTCAAGCTTTTCGTTTGGATAAACCGCTGAGTTAAAGAATAGAACTCCTAGGCAAAAGTTTCGTTTTTCATTAATATCTCGACAACCCCTGGTCTTAGATACTCGATATTTAGACTACATTTATGGGGGGCTATTTTAAGGCTATTCGCAAAATTTCATCAAATTCGGTTCAGCCGTTCTCCCGTGATGATGAGACAGACGAAAATTTCGTTTTTTACTAATATCTCGAGAACCCCTAATCGTAGAAACTCCAAATATAGACTAAATTTTAAGTGGGACTATTTCCAGGCAACACACAAAATTTCATCAAATTCGGTTCAGCCGTTCTCCCGTGATGATGGGACAAACAGATAGACAGACAGACAGACATATTTTCAATTTTATATATATAGATTCCATGGATTTTGTTTTCTATTCTAATTTGAAACTAGTTTTTATTGTAACCAAATTTTCATTAAAAAAAACGGGATTGCAGCGGAAAATCTATTGAAGGACCAAAGGGGGTTGGGGGTCTTTCAGGCTTTTTTAAAGTTATTTTGCAAATATTATTTATCTTTTAAATTTTTTGAAGTGTAAGAAGTTATTATTTGTTCAACACTTATCTACATATTTTACACTTTTTTTTTCTTTTTAATACACTGAGAGGAAAAGAGGAAAACATGCTGAGGAGACAAAATACGAGATTTTGATGGATTTACAAATTTTTAACATACCTGAAAGCGAAACAATTTCAAATCGTAATTATTTCTAAGAAAACCTATTAATTATTTTCTAGTTTTCAATAATCATTATACTAGGAGAGTTCATTTTTAAAATTGAATGTCAATGTATACAATTAAAATTTCCATTGATAAATTAATCGATACGTTTAAAATCATTTTTGAAATGATGCAATACAGCATTTTTTTTATAAATATCTTATTTGAAATTATATAAAGTTTCGTTTGGCATTTTTGCAGTTTTTTAATTAAATTTAAATCTTAGAATACGAACGTAAGCTGTAATCAATTTAATTACAATTTCTGAAGTTAGAAAAAGGTTGCATTTTACATTTTAATAAAGAGAAATAAGTCGTTTTTACAGATAATGAGCGTCGTTATTTTTCCAAAAATAATTTCATTTCAAAACTTTAAATATTGAATAATTTTAGTATTTTATTGATTACTAGTATTTAAGCTTGTCAAACACAGGGAAACTTACACTCTTAAAAATTTAGTTTCAATTTTTTAACACTTTTCATTTTCTTTAACAATGAAGCTGGCTGAATTGCAATTTATTCAAGTTAGGCTCTGCCCCGTGGTCGAGATTTTGCTTCTGATGTCTCTGATGGAGCCTTCGAGAGGGTTCTGAACGACTTTACTCCCCTTCCCCCGATTTTATCCTGTCCGGGAGAATAATCGATAATCCGTCTGTGTTAGATTTGGTCCAATGGTCGATATTAAAAGTGTACAAAGATTCAGAGCTTTAAGTCACCGGAGGGCTGTTTGAGGGTCTGGATAATCATTAAGAAACAAATAAGCTGCACCCCAGGGAAGTTAAGAAAATCAGACTACTTTGGGTGTTGTCAGATTGGTGAATATTTTAGTGTCGAAAGACCTTAAGCTTCTAGGTTACCAGGAGGATTCTAGGGAATCTGGATAAACTGGATTCTAGAGGGTTTGGATAAACTGGATTTTAGGAGGTCTGGATAAATTGGATTCTAGAGCGTCTGAATAACCCATAATCTCCACCTTGTGGGAGGAATCGAAAATCAGACTTAGTTCTGTCAGATGGTTGATACTGTAAGTATGCAAATATATTAAGCTTCTAGGTCACCCCAAAGCTTCTAGACGGTCTGAAAAAACTTCAAAATAACTTATTCTGTCCGACTGATACTATAATGTGCAGAGATTTATCCCTGAGTCACCAGATTGCTTCTTGAGAGTTTGCAAAAACTTTTCGAAAACCCCTCATTTTCTCTGACCCGGGATATAAAATGCAAATACGGCTATATATATATATATATATATAAAGGGTTAATATATAAAAATATAAATGGAATAAAAAATGAAGAAGGAAGGCAACGTAAAATGCTTACACAATGGCGGTAAGGGGTAATGACCTTACTCCCCAGTTATCAACATGCATGTCTTAAATGCCGCGGCACTGCACTCCTGGACGCCAGCACTGACTCTAGCCAACCTCCGGAGTGATAATCAAAATTATCACTCCGGAGGAAGCATAGGCATATATATATATATATATATATATATATGCCTATGCTTCCTCTTTATAACATCAAAATAATCATATTCAGCAGTTTAGATGTTTGTGATGTCATTACTCTCAAAGACGTATAACCAATGTTCATAATGACCACAAATATTCACACAAACTCAACCCATATTTTTAACACTTTACAGCAAAGTTGAAAAGTGTTTATGACTTTGTTCATTCTGTCTGTCTGTCTGTCCGTTAGCACGATAACGGCCGTAAAAATGACTTAATCAAAATGAAATTTTAGTATGTTGTTCAGACGGTCTGTAGGACCTATGGGAATATAAATGAATAATATCACCCAATTAGTTTTGGATTGAACCCGGATTGAAAAAATGAAATACATTGAGCCCTATGGGACCTAATTTTTGAAACATGTTTTAAGCGGATTTAAAATTCACAAATTGCTTCCAAAATTTTAGGTAATAGTCAAATTGCTCTATAAAATGTATAAAAAAAATTCAGCGAAATATATTCAGTAGATTTTTAAATAAAAATTAAAATAATAATTACACATCTTATATGAAACGATCACGTGACCATGATATGAAACGATCACATGACCCACTTCAAAATGATATATGGCATCCATCTTGTTTCAAAATCGTGATTTTTTTCAGTTCTTTTTAATTCATATTGAGTGTTGTATCCGTCCTAAAACCACTTTATTTTTGCTTAAATTCTGTGCATCTACATACTGAAACAACGCAATGACAATATATTTGCTTTTAAATGCTCATCTAAATTTGATTATATTTGACTATTTTTCACCTATGTAAAATGTAAACAGCAAAATATGTAGAATGAGTTGTATTAGAATTACTGTATTTCTTTAACACAAAATAATTCAGTCCATGGAGTCTGCATGGCTGATATGAATGAAATATTAATTGATTTTATAAACAGAAGGACGATTTTTTTCGATGAAGTTTTAAGCATAGAGTTTATGAATTGTAGCTCCATGGTCTTAATTTTTAAATAAAATAAATTATTATAGTATTGTGATGAATGATATTAATGGGAGAAAGTTATGAATGAAATCTTGCTTTTATAGAGAGATCCAGGCGTGTTATTTTTTCTATGACGTCATTTGAATTTATTTCAGTTGTTTTCGATGAAGTTTTCAAATATAATAAATTATCGTAGTATTATGATAGTTTTAAAAATATTACCGTGGAATGTATTGCATTTTAGAGATATTTAAACCAGGCAATTTATATTTCAATGCCGTCATTTGAATGAAGCTCATTTTTTTCAATAAAGGTTTAAGTTTTCAAATATAATAAATCAATGTAGTATTGTGATAAGTTTTAAAATATTACCGAGGAATGTATTGCATTTTCGACTTTTTTAAATAAAATTGCATTGAAGTTGGAAAGTGTTTCATAATCAATGCTTTAAGCATGATTGATCTTTCTTGTTCATTTTTTCCGTAGTAATTTTTGATGTAATGGATCATAAATTGCATTGGATATCTTTGCCTGAATGCCTGTATTAAGAATTTTCTGTCACTTTCCAATCTAGGGACGTCACTGCTTACAATTCTTTTTGTTTTCGCTAGACCACCAATAAATACATTTCTAAATATATTCAAGTGTAAATTAGATGTCCAATGTATGATTCCTGTTGTAGGAATATTATAAGTTATTATTTTATCATATATATTGAATGACAGTATATGATGGCTGAAATCAATACTGAGATCTAGAAAGTTTACGACATTATTCTGGGTTGGTGGATTTTCTTCCAATATTAAATTTGAGTGATAAAATTCAAAATTCATTTGCAAACTTTCGCTTTCATAACCTATTAACAAATCCTCGACGTAACGTATGTAAATTATTTCATTGTTAATAGGGGACATTTTTTCAAAATGATCAAGATAGATGTCTGCTAATATTGCCGAGCATCCCCCACCCATGGGGATGCCTTTGATTTGCTTATAGAAATTCAGTCCGTTATATAGGTAGTTTTTTTCTATAACTATCTTAATCAGAGATCTATATTTGTTGATTTCTATATATTTTTTCATTTCAAATTCCCCGTACAACAAGTTCAGTATTCGGTATCATACTTTGAGTTAAATATTGTTAAATTGTTCTCGAAAATCATATGTTCGGAAAAATAATTTTGTTTGATGATTCCTCAAGATCTCTATGACCTCGTAGCTGTTCCCAACAATATAAGATACCCGATCTTTAATTTTATTTAATATAGGTTTCAATATTGCGAGAAGCAATTTGTTAGCTTTAGTGAGGTAAATTTTGAATCCAACTGTTACTGGTCTGAAGCTTTTTGGAGTTTTATGAAGCTTGGGTATATTTATTAAATATGGGTATTTTATTCTTTCTGTATACTTAATTCCTGCCTTAAGATATAAGGCTTTGATTCTGTTATTAATCATTTGGTGTGTCATGGTTATCCTGCTGTATAAAGCTTGATTTTCATAATTTGCCATAAGGGTTTTTATATAAAGGTCTTTGCAAGTAAATGCATAATTACCAGGTACTTTATCGGTGTAAGTTGTTCTTGCAATAACCTTAGATTCTTTATATCCAGTTTACATCCCGTTTGATAAGTATAATACTTTTTGTAATAATACTCAAAATCATTCATTACTTTGGATCTCCATTTGTTGAATGTAAAATCTGGGATGCTGAATTTTATAGACATCTTATATATAAATGCCTCTATATTCTTTGTGAAAGTATCAAGAGGATTTCCTTGATGTGGATTACGGTAGTTTGTGCCTAATTTGAAAGCTCTTATTAAGGCATTATTATTGATTACTTCAAGTTTACCTGTAACTATATGACCTATAACAGGATCTTTATAAGGATTGGTGTTACAATTACATATTATATTATTTCCCGTCAAAAGGTTTTTACTTAAATAGTTATAATTGTGAATTTTTCTTCCTAAAGGAATTTCGTAACTGTAAGTTGTTCTAATATTTATATCAGTTATAGGAAAAAGTCAGTAAAAATGTATAGGAAAAAGTCAGTTAAATCAGTTATAGGTTTTAGAAAAAAAAAATATATATATAATATATATATATATATATATATATATATATATATATATATATATATATATAGAAATCAACAAATATAGATCTCTGATTAAGATAGTTATAGAAGAAAACTACCTATATCACGGACTGAATTTTTATAAGCAAATCAAAGGCATCCCCATGGGTGGGGGATGCTCGTCAATATTAGTAGACATCTAACTTGATCATTTTGAAAAAATGTCCCATATTAACAATGAAATAATTTACATACGTTACGTCGATGATTTGTTAATAGGTTATGAAAACGAAAGTTTTCAAATGAATTTTGAATTTTATCACTCCAATTTAATATTAGAAGAAAATCCACCAACCCAGAATAATGTCGTAAACTTTCTAGATCTCAGTATTGATTTCAGCCATAATATACTGTCATTCTATATATATGATAAAAGAATAATTTATAATATTCCTACAACAGGATACATACATTGGACATCTAATTTACACTTGAATATATTTAGAAATGTATTTATTGGTGGTCTAGCGAGAACAAAAAGAATTGTAAGCAGTGACGTCACCAGATTGGAAAGTGACAGAAAATTTTTACTACAGGCATTCAGGCAAAGATATCCAATGCAATTTATGATCCATTACATCAAAAATTACTACAGAAAAAATGAAAAATGTGGGTTGAGTTTGTGTGAATATTTGAGGTCATTATGGTTGAATGGAATTCCATTCAACCATATATTACATAATATAGAAGAACGTCTTCCTTTGCCTAATCTAAATATCAAGATATCCTATCGCTTTGTAAGAACCAACGGAAGAAGATTATTCAACTACAATAAATTATGTAAAACTGTGTCTTCATATAATATTGAATCCTGTCAATGTCATAAAAATATACATTGTGATCCCTACCACAAGCATATAATTACTGGAAACTTAGATTTTATAAAAGATAATAAACTCAAAAGCTTATTACAACTCGGTACTAAGTACCGAATACAAGAATTTAATAATATTTATAATGAATTCAATTACGATCTTGAATCCTTCATATACAAGATGGCAGTCAAACTCAGTTTACCTGTACAGACTTTTAACGCATGGAAATATGCCTTTTACAGTGCTTTTTGCCAATACTACCCGAAAAGAAACAAGGTTTCTGGGAGTTCTCGATTTCCGTCTTCAATCAAACAATTTAATGAAGAATTCGTATTGACATACACCGACAAAATCGTATCGAATTTTGCATTCGCGTGTAAAAAATTCTATGTCGATACTTTAACCCAATGCTATAAGGATAGTGCCATGCATACCTTAATTCCTAGCAACGAATCAATCATCACTAATAGAATAAAAGCACTATATAAAAGAATTGGTATGGATATTAAATCAGTAAAATTTCCATACTTGATCCTCATTCCCAAGTTACACAAAAAACTAGTCAAGTTCCGAACTGTAACAGTGGGATGCGGATCATACCTGTAACAAGCAAATAAAAAACTTCTGAAATTACTCCAATGTGTTATGACTGATATTAAGAGGCAAAACTCCACAATGTTAAAAAACGGACAGGAATTGATAGACCGACTGAAATTTTGCCATAAAGATTTGAACTTCAGAAGCTACGATTTCCGGGACCTGTTTAATAACATCGATTTAACAAACCTACAAATGATCTTGAAAGAATTACATGAGGAATACAATTTAAAACCATACATAACTCTTAGAAGATATTTGGATTTGATTGAGTTGGTTTTGAATGAAAACATACTATATGACGGTACGCATTACTACAAACAAGTTAAGGGCATACCCATGGGTGGTGCATGCTCATCAATATTGGCGGATATTTATCTATCCAAATATGAAAGAGGAACCCATATATTATCGGAAATACCTTATTTCCGTTATGTTGACGATGTGATATTAGGGGGTTATGCAAACACACCTGACATAGATTTTGCATTCTACCCAAAAGAATTAGACTTAATTGAAAACCCGATCAATGAGGATGGATCGACAGACTTCCTGGATTTGTCAATAAGAAAACACCAACAGCATGGAATTTATACAACCATACACGACAAGAGAAATTCATACAATATCAAAATTAATAATGTTATTGATTGGAATTCAAACCTCACTAAAAATATATTCAGAAATATTATTATCGGATACTTCAGAAGAAACAGAAACTACAGTACTTTTAAAAAAGACTGCATTTATGAATGTAATAAAATAATAAATGATGCATTGAAAAGAAATTACCCTAGATATTTTTTACAACATTATTACTATTCCTTTTTCAAAGAAAGAAATTGTGCTTTGTTTGAATCTAAATGAGCATTCTTAATCATATATATATTCATATCTGCGATCCTATCATCATGAAGTCTTTTCGTGCATGCGCGACTTTCCCTTATAAAATGTTGTGTTTTCATGTTGGATTGTAGGGGTATCTCTTCCATGCTTGGTTCCATCTTTGCTTTTGTGTCCGTTCGGGTGCTTCTGTCTTTGCACATGCGGGAGATTGAACATTGAGTTACATTGGTGCCGTGAGCGTTGACCGGGTCGTAAAAGCTGCTTTAAGCGGGAAAGGGGTGTCGCAATCCACCCCTGCCATTCTATGCAAATCATATGGTCACTCCTGTTCTCGCTTATTTTTTCTTCTTGTTTATATCCTTATATGCCACTCTGGATGCAGAGCTGCTAAGCGCCACATCCTCAGTAAGGTTTCTATTTTCTCTTTTACTTAAATAGGAGTTCCTTTCGTGATATACTTATTTTTATATGTATATATATATATATATATATATATATTTTCACTTTTGCTATACAGAACATTTTCTATTAATTATCAATCTCAGGTATATATAATACAAGTAAAACAAAAATTATTCAATTATATATATATATATATACAGTATGTATGTATGTATGTATGTATGTATGTATATATACATATATATATATAATAAGATTCTAATATGGAATTCCAATAATAGCATAGAGAGAATTTGTAACTCATAAAACCGTAACTTAAAAAATGCTAACAACATAAAAAGATGTATAAAATGGAGATTCATCAATCAAGAAGGGAAAATACGTATATATCTAGTCATCAAGCTAAATATAATCAACATATATCAATGGTGAGAATTCAAAAATTGAAAAATAATAAATAATCAAATATTAAAGCCCTGCACGTGGATAAAAAGTAGTTCATTTTGAATACATTCATCTTTAGGTCCAAGTATCTATTCAGAATGAACGAAAAAAGCTTATTTCTGAAGACAGAGATAGATAATATCTATAAACTCTACCTACTAGGACAACAAGCTAAAGTATTGAAAAATAAAATAGGAATATAAAAATACCTGAGAAAATACTGCATATGTCCTATCAAAACGAGCAATAAATGACGAGAATATTGTTGTCATTTGCAGAAGATAAAAGTGTAGATCAACTGTTGCCAATCATGAGATATAAATAACAGTGTTGTAAAAAGTAATACAATGGGATAAATTCACCAGTAAATGCTACATAATAAAGGGGTGTGTAAAATAATAGAAAGCAAGAAGGCAAAAGTCTAAGAGGATGTAAATACATTTTAATGCTAATTCAATAGAATGCTAACAATTAGCTAATATAAGAGACTAAGGAGGACATTTTAAGTATATTCAGCTAATTTAAACTTATTAACTATACCATTTACTAAATATACTGGATATTTATACAATATACTGGTACTTTTTAGGTTATTAATGTGCAAAACATGAAATTTTTCATCTGATAATCTATAAATTCTAAATAGTTGATTAAGTATACTATTTCTAAACAATTGGACCAGGAATTAAATGGTAATATTTTATTAATATTAAAATGAAAATAGTCTTTTTTATCATATATCTTAGTAACTCTCCTATTAGTAGGTTCAATAATTAGATTTAAATCCTAAAAATTAACACTATTACTAATAGATGCTTCATTAGGAATTAATTCCAATTTATCCGGATAGAAATCTATATCTATGACATAATTGTCAGTTAACACTGAACAAATCAGATCATCATATCTGTAAATTTTATAATCAGTTGAAGTAAAAGAATTTTCATATTGAAATAGGCATAAATTAGCTAACATACTGCTATTACAGCCACCTTGCGGAACCCCAGAGACATGTAAGTATAATTTATTACCCTGAAAAATATAATTATTGAAAAGAACAAAGTGTAGAAGTTTAGGAAAATTTTTAAAGTTAGTATGAGTAGATTGATTAGTAATATGAGCATTATATAGAGCTAAAATTACATTAAAAAGATCAGTAATATTAATGTTATTAAAAACTTCAAAATAAAAAGTTTGAAATCCAATATATATTATATGGAACTTTAAATATCATGATTTTTACACTGGGAAAAAGTTTGGATGCCATATTTTATTTTAAAGTGGGTCACTTGATCTCTTCATATCATATGGGTGTAATTAAAATTAAAATTTTTATTTAAAAAACTACCAAACATATTTTGCTGAAATTTTTTTTGCGTATTTTATGAGATAAATTGAATATTTTTTAAAAATTTTGAAGCAATTTGTGAATATTAACTTTGCTTAAAATTTTTTTGAAAAATTAGGTCCCATGGGGTTCAATGTATTTCACTTTTTTAGAGTTCAATCTAAAACTAATTAGGTGATATTATTCAATTACATTCCTATATATCCCACAGACGATTTCAACAACATACTAAAATTTCATTTTGATAAAGTCAGTTTTACGACCGAGCGAACAGACAGATAGACAGACAGATAGAACGAACAAAATCATAAATACTTTTCAACTAAGTTGGAAAGTATTAATAACACTTTGAAATTTTTTCTGAAAGGAAATTGGTGATATTCTAGCATTTATTATGTCATTATGTGACCTGAGGCTAAACTGGTAAATACAAATAATTTATAAAGTACTGGATCAGTTGCTCGCGAGGAGGGTCTTTAACAGGATTGATGGCCGGAACTGCCGAAGATTCATCAATAAAAATTGCTCTCGGTAATATCTTTTAAGACTGTAAGTACTTTAAGTTTTTACAATAGTAGATTGGTGGTATGCAGTGGAAGATTGGCATTTGAATAATATCAAAATTTGAATTTTTTTTTTGTAACATTGCAAATCCCAACAGAAGTTTCAATTTATGAAAAGTTATGTCGAATGCATTGCTTTCGTGTGTAAAAAAAGGAGATATAGTTCCAAATACAACACTTAAAGTGTTTTAAGGATTGAAACATTCACTTAGATATGAAATATGATAACAGAGAATGTAGGATCCACTTAAAGCGTAAAATATGAAGATAATGTTTCCAGTAGCTCTGTTTTGAAAAAGTATGAAATTTAATTTATTGAGTTACTATTTATCTTAATATTTATTTTGTTTGTTAAATAAATTTAATTTGTACAAAATCATACGTTCAACATATAACTCACCTTTTTGCAGGGTCCGGTATCAACCTGTGAATAAGCATCATTCTTAACAGATACGCAGTAAATTTCAACACTCTAAAATGATGACTCATTGTTAAAATTATTATTTGAAGTTATTAAAATTATTATTCAGCTTCTCATTTAGAATTTTACTCATCAATTTGACATTATCAATTTATATTTTATTAATCATTAAGAATCGCAATTAAACTATTCGAGCTGGCTGTGATGAGAGACTTAGAATCAATTTCTTAATTAAAATATAAGGTCCTCATGGTCGATAAAATGATACCTTTTGCTTTCCCTGTCATCTGAAGAGGCATCTTTAGACACAACCGTAGGCAAATTTTATTACGAGTTCCTTCTAAACTCATCTAGAATTTCTACATGGACACACTCGCAATTCTCAATGGTGTCTCAACTCATCTTATTTCCGAAGTCTTCTCCATCTGCATGAATATCGAATTCTTGCTCTATTTAATTCTCTGGAATCTCTTCAACTTTCATTGCTGGTTCCACCTTCATTTCTCCCCTTGGACGCATTGGCTGGTGAGCTGGTGCGAGGAAATTGCATTGTATTGTATGACCCAGACCGTCCAACTTACCTTATAAATGATTATTCTACTTCAACCCAAGATCATGACTTTTGTGTTGTGACTTCTAATTCTAATATAAAACTTCAATTGACGTAATGACTAGAGTTCGACGAAGGAATCACGACATTTAACAAATAACCAAATGCATTTACAACTAACTTCTCTGGGAACCCAAAACACGTGTTATATATATAATTCTATATACAAATTATTTACAATGCTAGCAGTACAAATTCTACCCGGGACATACTAATCTACAATGCAATTCGAACCTCACTCATAACTAAACTGAATCTCACATGAACTGAATATGACCAACATACGAATTCCTCACTTAAAATTTCTATGCTATACTCCAATTCTTCCATCTACGGACGATCCAAGACATAGCCAAGCGCGAACTCGGCAGAATGGCAGATCCATAATTCTAAAATCTGCCATTATATAGATCTGGCCAATCATGAGTATGCGATTCTTCGGAATGAAAATTGAGAAGTTTAGGGAAAAAATTAAAATTTAGAAAAAGTAGAATTAGAATAAAAGGATAAGATATAATAGAATCCTCACAAACTTTTGGTGTAAAGTATTTTCTAGGAACGGCCAGAAAAAAAATTGAAGATCCCCAGCGAAGTCAGTTAACGAGCTAACCGACCCCATCAGACAGAGAAAATCGCCGACTCCGCCACACAGCACGCGCACCGTCAGGCACAAGGAGACCAGCACTCCATCGGGCCCTGCCAACCGTCAGCTGTGAGGAAGATGTCACTGACCGGAGATAGACTGGGCGGAACTGCTTGAGGTCCTAAGGAGCACGTGACCTTCCGATGTGTGATGGAATTCTTTATTGCCCCATCATAAATTAATTAGAATGTAACGTCAAGTCTTGGCGTCACCCTGTCTGCTGTATTATTAGATGGAGCTAACTTTTTATTGCATAGGCCACGACTTGACGTTTATAATTTTTGGTACCACAGCATCCAAAAATGAAATATTTCACAACTGTCAAAGTCTGTGACTCTGTCACAAGCTCGATGGAAGGGGATTGGGGGTTTGATTCCTTGCGGAGACATTAGTTTTTACAGTACTCGAAAAATTTTACTAGCATAAAATGTTTTCACATAATAACACAGGAAATTTATTACAGTTGTCGCAGGAAATTCAAAAATTTATTTTTTTAATAAACAATCTTCTGGTTTCGGTTTTCAATAGAACAATGCTGTTTTGTTTTCAGAATTCAAGTACAAAAGTAAGCATGCTTAATTCGTTATCTTTTCACTATGAAACTAATTATTTTTTATAGATGTATCGGTATGTTTAATTGCCTACATAAATTGTATTTTCATTAGTATTATTTTTATACTATTTATAATTCTACGTTAAATTCAAACTGAAAATATTATTTTTAAATTATTTCTTTGTATCTTTTTCATTATTTTAGGCTTTTAGTATTTGATTAAATTCTTCCTTAAATTATTAGTCATAAATTCTAATAGTTAAAAGTTAAAAGTCAGTAAAATTTATAGCCATTTTGAATACTTATTTATCTTGAGAAAGAAAAATTCTATAAATTTGTTTACATTTAATCCTTGGATAGGTATGAAAGGAATTCAAAATATATTTCACATAATAAAGGCATACTTAATTAACTGCATAATGAAATAAGCGAGTGTAGTTAATTCTGTTTTAAATACCTCGGAGGTTAAAAATGTAATAAACATGTTTTCTAATGGTCATTTTAAGAATATTAACATTTCACCTAACAATTAATGAGTAGAATAAAAATGTGTTTGCAGTTTTTTTTAAACTAAATCAGTTGAAAATAATCAAATAACTACATGCTTCTATTTAGAAGTAAGTAAAATACAAGAACGTATTCTGAGAAAAAAAGGTTTTAGTATGCGAGAGATAAAGACTAAAATATTTTTATGGGAATTCTTGGAGCAAATCAAAATCCCAAAAAGTAACAATCAGTTTAGTAACAGGAATTCATTCCCAGATTCGTTGATATGAAACACTTTCCTAAACGCATCCCCAGATATGCCGAGACAGCCTAGTTGAGATCGGTTTGGAAGACAAAAAATATCCTTCTTCGTATGGACACAACGCAACCTTCACTCGTGAGAGCAAGCTCGGCAAATGATGTAAGAAAAAAAACTTGACTGAAGCAAGAACAAGGTGTTGTCAATGGCCAGAGACAAAGAAAGATGTATAAAGCCTAGGAGGAAGGAAGAGGAAGTATGACGTAATGAATGAAAAAATGAATGGTAAAATACCAAAAAATGAATGAATGGTAAAATGCCAAAGAAAAGGCGAATGTCCAACAAAGGATTCAAATCACGTGTTCAGTTGTTTATAAAAACCCAATTAAATTAAAAATTAGCAACTAATCGGTTTCGGAAGCTCCTCGAGTCAACCAAATCAGCGATAAAAATTGAAGATTCTGAACAATTACAAAAAGTAAGTAGACCAAACAGAATATGGTTTAAACTAAAAGTGAACATCGTCAACAACAATGAAAAATAAAATAAGAAAAGATAAGATGAAAATTGCTGAAATAAGAAGATGGATGAGAGGACAATTATCATTAACAGGGGATTTTGATTGAGAAACTACCGAGAAACTTTCAAGAAAGTCCAATTCAAAAATGGAATTAGGAGTAAAAATTATCTTAGCTACGGAAAAATTAAAAACTATTAGAGTTTAAAGACTGTTCAGCAATTGCAAAATTCGGCTTGTAGAACTTATGCATTATCAATAAGAGTGGGATTATAGACTCGAGAAACTACAAAATATTTCAGATAGTCAAGGGGAGCATTACCTATAGTGGACTACTTTAAGTTCCCCCTACTCTTACTACCATTGCTTTGGTATTACTACCTATCTCTTACTAGCATCGGTTTGGTATTACTCCAACAACAAAATACGGGTTACATGCAAAAGACCGTAGATATCCTAAAGAATATAGGTTATCTACGCAAAAGTCGATGGGGGGAGGGGGCGGAATCCTTACGCTGCCGTGGGTGTCAAAAAAGCATGAAACAGCAGAGTTTTATTTCAAGATTGTTGTTCGTAATTCTGCGTCAGTTGAGAGAGCTAATATGAAGGAGTCACAAACACTATTGTGTTTTACCTAGAGTTTGTCGTTCCGCTATAGGAGCGTCGTCTATCGATCGATGTAGAACGATGGACGACGAGCTTAAAATAGGGTCTCAGGTGCTATACCCCTTTAATCTCTAGTATTATGATTGAATATATATATCCTCTTTGACCTTAATGACCACCAGGGAATTATATT
Source organism: Amaurobius ferox (assembly GCA_951213105.1). Lineage (NCBI taxonomy): Eukaryota > Metazoa > Arthropoda > Arachnida > Araneae > Amaurobiidae > Amaurobius > Amaurobius ferox. The sequence goes on from OX578142.1 coordinate 27,706,856, forward strand.
TTTTATTTATTATTTACATATTAATTGGTCTAATATCATAATGTGGCATTTTGGCATACATTTGGTTTCGACGATTTTGGGGACTGGCCCAGAAAAAAAATTAAAGTTGGAGAAATGTCCCATGGAGAGTATTTACTACTTCATAGACATTTTTTTTTAAATTATAAATTAATTATCAGTTCGACGAGATGCACTATAAGAGTAGAAAATTCCATTAAATATTAATTTCATGTTAAATATTAATCTTTTCAGAAAGAGGGAGAGAGCTTTTTTGATCTTGTTAGATTTAGAACAGTGTAAAGCCTTTTACAATATTTAACCTTGCAATGACTATAGTCGTACAAAGTAAATATAAATTTATATGTAACAGTGGGATGATTGACAAATAAATCCAATGCTTTCTTTTTAATTTGGAATCTGACAGTTTTAATTTTGAAATCTTTTTGGTGACCGAGTGTCTTAGATGTCTGAGGAGTCATATAATTCTATTTTGTTTTGTTTCACAGTTATCGAACTGGTCTTACAGGCGCATCCTAATACCGGGCTCGTTATCTTACCTATACTAAGAGGCAACCGAATTTAAAAAAGTACCTGGTACTACTGAACAGTGCTTGGTAAGTTTTCTAATTCGTAATAAACTAAATACACCTTTTTCTTTAAAATAAGATGGGGGCTACTTTAAAGTTTAAAATGTATTCAACAAGTTGTTTCTTATTTCTACATTAAAATGTCACCTCAAATGATTTACAAAATAAGTGGAATTTACCTTTCATAATCTAACATAAGTAGACTTTTTCGGTTTAAGTAAGAAGACATTCAATTTTAAATCCTTTTTAATATTAATATTTAAAGACTCTTTCCCCGCGTAAAACACCTAAATTAAACTTTCATACAAACATATAAAATGAAGTTAAAATAGCCTATTTATATCAACTTAACGCTTCACGAATGTATGCAAAATTCATTTATAAATTTTAAAGCAAGCTATCATTTTATCATTCCGGTGAAAACCTGCTATATAACTCCTAAGTCAACGACATAAAGAATGTTCTTAAAAAATAATGCTGCTCTTAAGTGATATCCTTCTTTTTCGCTGTACTCAGCCAAGTTCTTCTTCAATAAAGTATTGCAGTCTTTTTAAAGTTTTATGTCATAATCTTTTCCAAGGATAGGACAAGATAATGCTTTTATGTGTTACTTTAGAAGCAGTTAAAATATTAACTCTCTCTCTCTTTCCTTTTTACTCTTCTCTCAAGTGAAAAACGCCCTTCTAAATCCCCGAAAACCCCAGAAATAAAGTTTCAAGAAATTTTATCGCTAGCAGGAGTAAAATGTTTACTGAGGGGTATGGGTTAATTTTAAGTTAAAGATAATTATTATTCAAAATTTTTAGCAATTTGTAAGACATCTTATGTTGCTCTTCTTTATTAACCCTAACTTGCTACGTGGGGTAATTTTAGATACTGGCATTTATACTTTTCCTGCAACACATCTATACAGGGTATTTAAAAACTATGTTCACAAACTGTAATAGGAGATAGGGAACAAATACACACACACAAAAAAACATTTTTCGTTAATGAATGTATATCTGCAGACGTCAACCAGTGGTTCAGTGTAGTATCAATCAAATACAGGGAAATTAACACTCTTAATTGAGCAGCAACATTTTTAATGCTTCTTATTTTGTTTAACAATATATGGTGCTTAGATTTAAAATTAGCTAACTCAACTGAAAATTGGACCACTTAGGTTGTGCCTCTTAGTCGAGTTTCACCTTCTATGTCCCCAATGGTGGGTTTTGGGAGAGTTCGGAGAGACTTTATCTTTCTGTTTCTAATTTTGTCCACTCCAGGAGAAAAGTAAAAAAAAATGGCTCTTAGTCGATAAGAATGTGTATAAAGAATCAGCCTTCTAATCCACCAAAACGCTGCTTGAGAATCTGAGAGACTTTTTAAAAATGTCATAATCTTTGTCATATTGTAATTCGACTACCTTAGAATATGTCCAATAGTCCATAGAATAAGTGTGCAAATATTCAGTGCTCTAGATCAAAGGAGGAATTCTTTGACGGTCTAAAAATAATATTCATAACCACCTATTTTATCCGGCCCCGGGGAAGTAAATCGAAAATTTGGCTCCGTTAGGATCTATAGGGTTGTCGATGCTATAAGTGTGCAAAGATTTAGCTTTCTAGGTAACTTGGGGCTTCTAGAGAGTTTGGAAAAGCAAAAACATATTAAACTCGTTAGACAATTACATAAACTGAGTAGGTATGCTTAATTTAATCGGTAACTTTCAATAAATCCATTGATTTTTAGATCAACTGATAATAATGCTATTAATTTGGGATATTGCTATACCATAAAATAACAATTTGCTTATCTAAAGGGAAAATATTTTGTTGGACACATGTGACCTTTATTTTATTTGTAAAGGCATTAAAATATGGTATTAAGATATATTTAGATTTTCAAATTCTTTTCCGCTTTTCCATACATCGTAATACATTCTCTTATGAGTCATAATTACCTCTTACTTTTCTGTCGTAAGCTCTCGAAACTGAAAGTTATGCTTTCGAAAAACTTAAATTCAAAATATGCATGCTTAACTGCCACGTGAATGTTTAATCAAAAAGCGTCTCCTTCCAAACTGCTCACGGAAAAATGGCAACTTTCTGTCAAAGATTGTTAAAATGTCCTGATTTATATTCATGGAGGATTTGAATTCTGTTGCTCGAGGCAGTAATCGAAAAATAATGGAATATTTCGTTCTGTACGAGGCAATTTGTAGAAGTGGAATACAATTTTTAAGTTTGAACATGTTTCTAATATTTGAAATTTTCGATTATCAAAAGCGAAGTTATGAAAAACTTTAGACGTGATCATTGTGTGGTGAATTTTGAGAGAGAGAGTGAGGGAAAAAAACAAAGATAGAGAGAGAAAAAGCGCTATTGCATGACGCTAAATAGTTAGTTTAATTAGATTAATAGCTGGGATTAAATATTGGTGCCGAAATATAGATAACCATTAAATAGCTATATATATCGTTAATATTCTTATTGAGTTGTATATTTAAACGAGTAATTAGACTGCCGCATATATAAAGCTTACCTTGCTGCATGGTAAATTCATTAACAGAGAGTTTGTAAAATATTCATTTCTTGCTTTCTATTAATTTATTATTAAACACTAGTACTTAAGACTGTCAAAGACTAAGAAGCTAACACTTAAAAAAATAAAGTTTTTAAAAAATTTTTAGTGTTTCATTTTGTTTAACAATTTACTGCACTTGAAAATAGTCGTCTTAATCTAAAATTGGCTTGGCTAGATTTTGTATCGCTGTCGAAACTTTAAGTGTGCCAAATTTTTGATTCCTGTGCTACCGGGACTTTCTGAAAGATAAGGTAAGCTTTTTTAGACCCTATATTCTCCGCCCGCGAAGAAGGGAAAGGAAAATACTGTTCCTTCATCTCATAGACTATACTATAAATATGAAAATACAATATTCAACCTTCCAGGTAACAGAAGTTTCCTGGAGCGTCTGAAAAGGCTTTTTAATTTTCATCCCCATTTTTTCCGCTCCTAGGAGGAGAATCGAAAGTTAGTTTCTGCTTATGACTGATACTATAAATGCGCAAACATCCATTTTTCTAGGTCACTAGGGGGCAACTGGTGAAATTAAGGAAAAATACAGCGATTTTAGGAAGGATACAACACTAAATATATATTAAAAAGAACTTTTAAAATCACAATTTTGACACAAGATGGATGGCATTGATCATTTAAACTCAAATATATTTTAATTGCGCTGTTTCAGAATACAGATGCACAGAAACTAAGCAAAACTAAAGCGGTTTTAGGACGGATACAACAATAAATATAAATTAAAAATAATTTTTTAAATCACAATTTTGACAGAAAATGGATACAATATTTCATTCTGAAGTAGGTCACGTGATCTCTTCATATAATGATCGCATAATCTCTTTATATAATGGTCATGTGATCTCTTCATATAAAGGGTGTAATTAATATTTTAATTTGTATTTAAAAAATTACTGAATATATTTTGCTGAAAATTGGTTCATATATTTTATGGGGTAATTTGAATATTTCCTAAAACTTTCGAAGCAATTTGTGAATTTTAAATTTGCTTAAAAAATGTTTGAAAAATTATATCCCATAGGGTTCAATGTATTTCATTTTTTCAATCCGGGTTCAATCCAAAACTAATTGGGTTATACTATTCATTACTATTGCCATAGGTTCCACAGATCGTATGAACAACATACTAAAATTTCATTTTGATAAAGTCGTTTTTATGGTAGTTATATGGTGCTAACGGACAGTCCGACGGACAGACAGACGGACAGACAGGCAGAATGAACAACGTCATAAACACTTTTCAACTATGTTATAAAGTGTTGAAAAGGGATTGGTCATCGTTTCGCCGCTTGACGAATCAATTATCATTGTTATAATTCATCCGCTAATTGTCATCACAGAGAGTAGTATTAGTTTTTCTATAATGTTGTGACATCATCAGAATGGACCTAAGAGTCCCTTCTCAACAAAAGCTTTGAAAAGTAAGTGTTTTAAACATCAATTCCTTCACACCAGTCTACATTTTTATCCTCATGATACATATTTTTAGTAGAGTACCCAAACTCCTCTTCTTCTGCTAGGGACGGCCATTGATGACTCACCTTTAACTCCCGTTGGTCCGTCAGGCGGGTCACGTAATGTCATGTGCCAGACTGTGAATTTCATAAAACTGTCCCGAAGGGAAATGCAAAACATGTTGATTACTTTTGTAACATCTGTGCCATCCTAAATCAATTCAATACACAACTGTCTGCAATGCATTAAATTGCCAACTCCATTGCGATTTCTTCGTTTTGTAAGTCTTGTCCAAGAATGCGACATACAAAACCCAATCTATCTTATTGCATGTAATGGATATTTGTAACTTTGGAAGGTCTGTCCTCAAACATAGAAAATTCAGGCACTTTCGAAAGAATAGACTTAGCGGTTTTCAAAAAATGGTACGGAAGCTCGTATAATCCAAAATTTGTTAATTTTCAAAATCTGAAGTTTATTAATATACGAAGTAAACATATAGTAAGTAATAACTCATAATTTAAAGACAAAATAAATTGGCATTAATAATACAGATGCAAGTACAGATTCAAATTGTAAATAGTACAAGTTGAGTAAATTGGGCCATCCTTAGTTTGAACGGTTGATTAACTTTAAAATCATTTAGAGTAATAGAAAATAGTCATACAAAATGAAACAGACTTAAAACTAAACAAACAAACCTGCACGACTGTTGCTTTAAGGCATCTACTGTTTTGAATATCACACAGGGAAAGTACACCAGAGGGAGGCGTCAGTTGACATCATCTAGAGATTAACGTATTCAAATCCTTGTAAAACATCCGACAAATTTTGGGCCAGAAATTAAAGGCATCCTGATGCCCGGATGGACAACATTATCTCGTTATACAAAAAAAAAAACCCGCTATACCTTGCGAGAAGCATTATACAACATAATTTCATTTTTTTCTTCACAAATCATATCACAGATCACTTTGCTCGAAAAAAATTTGCATATGAATCTGAACAATTGAAATCACCATATTGGGTAAAGGATAATTCGCATTTTTGTAACACATATTATCTTACTATTTTTCAAAAGATAAATTCAATCTTAAAAATGGCTTTCCTTCACCACGGGGATTATAAACAACAAACAACAATCTTAGAAATTCTAATTTTTACATTCCTTACATGGTAAGGTATAGGGGAAAGTATTGGAATCGTGTCGAAAATCTGAACTCGAGTTTTCGACGGATCTACACGTTTAGAGACCCTAGAATACCAAAATAATATTTTTATCGTGACGTGTGTGTGTGTGTGTCGGAGCAATGAATGCATTCACTATAGCTCAAAAACTATTCGACGAAATTTCATAAAATCTTGATTAAGTCACTTTGGGGTAACCCTGGTGCTGATTAGATTTTGATACGATTAGAAAACAGAGAACCAGCGTTTCTGCCAAATGACCCTCAAAAATCGCCAAAATCTGAAATAAAAGATAAATATGCAGATAAATATGTATCAATTAAACGCTTGTTTTATACGTAATTTTTGACGACAAAAAAAGAATAAGACTAACCGCATAACTCCAGGATGAGCATTAACTGTTCACGAAATATGTCACTGTCACATTTTGCTACCTAATCGCTTTTGAAAATACACCTATTCTCCAAATGAAAAGATTATTCGAATTAAAACTATTGGGTAATTTTAAATAATTATCCGTGTTCATTTGTGGAATTTAACTCAGTTTAATGAATTATGAATAAAAAAACCCGAGAAAATGAATTGGAGTCTTTAAGGGAAGTCATGTGCCGCTAACATCAGATATTTTCATTCTCTTTTCTTATATATTCTTTTATAATAAACATTTGCGTTTGACAGGTTACCAAATTTTTACAGTATTAGACCAAATTTTAGACTAAAATAGCAGTCGGTTAGAGTCAGAAATATACAGGGTTCCTAGGAGAGTCTGTAAGCACTTCAATTGCCTTGTAAGGAAAAGTACATGAGTGCATATGTTAGATTTATTTATAGTAAAGTGACCCTGCCCGTTAGAATAAAAGTCATTGCAGTGCTCCAATGGAGAATTTAAAGAGTTACCATAATGGACTTGGCAACAAAGCGGGATAGACGAAAAAGCTAATTACAAGAATGTTGAGCATTATCAAATGAGTAAAATCGACGATAAAACAGTAACAGAAGGGATTTATTTGATACAATAGTTCTATTTTCAAATGTCTGTCTTCACGAATGCTGCTATATAAAAGTTTGATGCTGGCAGCACTTGGCTTTCCTTATATAATGCAATGAATTTATTTTAAAAAAATGATGTTATAACATCTCCTGCACAGTGTTTTAAATGTTGAATTGCACATTTGGTGTGTGTTTTTCTGGATAACAACATGAAAAATTATTTTAAATTACCCAATAAACTTATAAACTTACCCAATAAGCAATAAACTTTCGCGCATCTCCAAATTGACAATTATCGATATTGATAGCATACGCAATAAGCAATATAGGCGTAAATTAAAATATTTTAATAATTAATTCATTGATTTGGCATCAATTTCGTTAACTTAGCATTATTTTTGCAATTTTGATGATATTTTCGCCAATTTGGGACGAAATATCGCCCAGTTGGTGATATTTTGCTAAATGGGTCTCCAAGTTTGTCAAATTTATTGTCAAGCGTTACAAACATACGGAGAGGAGAACATTTCTTAGTATTCATTCGAAAAACGTGCGAAAAAACGTATTGCTACAAAAACAGGTTGTTACATTTAGTGACTGCTGACGGACAAAGACTGCTAGTATTTAATAAAACTTAATACTTTTAAATTACAGTCGAACCTCGATATGTCGAATTTGAAGGGAGTAGAAAAAAATTCGAGATATCAAAAATTTTGAAACATTTTAAAGAATTCATAAAAGAATATATACATCCTAGTCCTATGCTTTACACATTTTTAAAAAAATCACTTACTTTATATTACACACAGATAATTGGGTATAACCCAAGAAGATGCTGACAACAAATAAAGCGAAGCTTGAAATGATTGTATATACATTTAATGTAATATACATTATTAAAATTTAATCTTGCATTTCTTTACTTGCAAAATAGTCATGTATGACAGTTTGGTTACAGGCATTGAATCCTTCAATATCTATATCACATTTTTAAAATGAGCTAGGCGGATCCAAATGAGCTTAATTTTGTGGCGTTAATTTACTTTAAAACTCTGAATAATACCTTGGTCCAAAGGCTGTAACCTAGAAGTTGTGTTTGGTGGCATGAAATGAACTTTCACGGATTATAATTTCGGCACGCTATTATGCGCTGTACAGTTGTCCAAGAAGAGAACAATATTGCGATTTTCACGGGACATTTTTCTGTCTAGTTCCTTCAACTAATTAGTGAAAATTTCGGCAGTCATCCAAGCCTTATTGTTCGCAAAATAAGTCATTGGAACATATTTTATTCCTGGAATACTCCGGGGTTTAGCAGATTTACCTATCATAAGAGCTTTGAGCCCCTTTCTGAACCATCCATATTAGTGCAAAATAGCACAGTTAATCTTTCTTTGCTCCTTTTCCCGCCATGACATACCTTTAATGGCCATAGTTTTAACAGGCAAACACTTAAAAAATATTCCTGTTTCATCTGCATTAAACACATTTTTTGGATCGTATTTTTCCAAATGAAAAGATGAAAATGGTAAGATGATCCAAATGGTAAGATGAAAAAATTCGAGATATCGAGAGTTTGATTAAAAAAAATTCGAGTTAAAGAGTTTGTTTTACATTAGTTTTATACCGTGCGTGAAGGGAGATGAAAATATTTCGAGATATCGAGGTTCGACATATCGAGGTTCACCTGTATATGTAATTTTATGATGAATTTATTTGAAAAGTGTTCAAAATCTCGAGAACGGCTCATGTTAGTATTTTAAAATGTTTTCTTTCGTTTTTTAATGAAATATAACGTTTGAAAGGACAATATTTATTTAAAAGTATTGAAGATCTTTTTTAATGAGTTTTCAAAAATTCATTCAAAAAAAACCTTTTAAGAGCGGTTTATGTTAGCATTTCAAAATTGGTGTCATTTATTTTCTAACAAAAACTGACGTTTTAAATGATGATTTGTTAATTATTATGAAAGATGTGATCTTTTAACGAAATTTTTTTTCAAAAATTTATTCGAAAATTGAAGGACTTCCCGAACATTCAATTATATTTTAAATCAAGAGGCATCCAATATCACTGACTCATATAATCGTATCAAAATTTTGTTTTAAACGCTCTATTCTTTCGTGAGATATCGCATCCACAGTTACTAACATACATGCATATACATGCACACTAACGTACATGCACACTAACGTACATACACTGCACATACACAGACACGCACTAACATAGATGCACACATTGTAACATACATGCATTCGCACACCGACATCACACATCCACATTCTTTAGTGAGATATCGCATCGACACCTAAAGAAACAATTCGAGTTTAGGGATGCTTGAAATGTGCTCTTTCGTCTAAAATTCTAATTCGAATTTTCTACCCAGTCACAATACTTTCCCTAGACATGGTACTATATATGTGGGGGGAATAATAAATAACCTATATCTACATGTTAAAATAAATAACAGATATCTACATGTTATAATAACTCTGAGAATGAATACGATATATAATGTAACATTTCTATTTTCATGACAGATTGTTATCGTGGAAATTTAATCTGTAATAAATGTAAATACAAATAAGGAAAAATACAAAGTTGGCATCAATTATCTGTCTGCATATTACTTATGTTGTGATTCCCACCAGAAAACACATTGCATTATGATTTTTTTTAAGCCTCGAGGTGTTTATAACACAAATGCATTTCTTGTTCATTTGCAAATTTAGCTAATTAGAAGGATGCTCTTTACTTTTATTTTGTAAAAAAACAAATCTATTTTTTTCTAATTAAATATATGCTTAATAAGAATCTGAAATTGTTTGATTTTTGTATTCTGATATTTATTGGAGGATTTAATCTTTATTCTTTTGTTTTCGAATAAAATGTCTGATGTGTCCAACTCATGACTTTCGCTATGGATTAACAAATTAAGATATTATAGAAAGACACTAACGCATATTAGAGTTTTTTTATGACACAATCTCGTTGAAATATAAGAGAATTTTAATTGTTATTGATTTAAAACATCTGATGTGGGCATCACATCATTTGCAGAGTCCGCTTCGACGGTAAGAACTTGCAATATCGTGACATTAGTTCAATGGTAAAGCGTCGGCTGGACAGTTCGGAGATTCAGGGTTCGATTCCCGGTTGGGGCAGCAAGGTTATTTACACATTTTACCTACATATTGCTTTCAATTTAAAATAATGATGTTCAAGATCCACGGCACATTGCTTTTAATGTTGAAAAGCACTCCTGCTTTTGGCGCTTTCTGAATGGCACCGTATAAATCTATTTCAAAGTACCCAAATAACTAATTAATAAATATTTCATGTAAATCTTACCTAACAATTGGAAATATTGCTAGCATCTACTAAGTAATATAGTGTCGAAAATTTAAAGAATATTTATTATTAATTCATCAATTTGACGTCATTTTTGTAACTTTAGCGTTAATTTTGCCAATTTGACAGCATTTTCAAAATGTCACCAAGTTGTTGATAATTTTCAAAATGCCGTTAAATTTATCACCCAGTGTTACATATTCGACTGTAATTATTTTTCAGTTGTATGTAATTCTTTAGATAAATGCATGTGAGAAGCGTGCAATATCTTGAGAACGGTTCGAACTAGCGTTCTAAAGTTTGAGTAATCCTTTTCAAATTAAAAATTGCGCATAAAATTATTATTTATTTAACATTATTGAATTTTATAATTTTTTCATAACTGAATTCGAAAATTTGGGGTCGCTCTAACATTCGATCGCGTTTCAAATGAATAGGATTCCATTATTTACTGATTGTAATAGTAATTGCACTTTTATTTCGAAACTATCCATTCGTTCATGAGATATCGCTTCCACAGACTCACTGACACACATACTAACATACACTCACAATATCTCAAAAATCCTTGATTCAAATTAAGGGATGCTTGAAACGTGCTCTTCCATCGAAAACTCGAATTCTGGACCCCGTCATAATACTTTCCCTATACTATGTAGTGAAACTATGTAGTGAAAGTAAAAATCTGATGTGGGCAGCAGCATGTCCTTTGCTACATAATTTAAGGAATTTTATTCACAACGAAATAATGGCGTACAAGAACCACAGTACAATGCTTTTGGCATTGGATTAATATTCTGTCTGTTGAAATTGGATACTTTTGGCGACTTGCGAGTCCAAAGAGGGAGACTTATTCATTCTCACGCGTAAAATCTTCATCAAATTGCAATTAACTCTCAATGAATATCCCGTAAAATAAATTATTACTGGCTAATTCTCTGGCGTCAATATACAAAATGAGTTTATAAAGTATTTTATCTCGTGAATGGAAAGAATTAGATCCACAAGAAAGATGTTAACAAATTTGTTGTATACTATTGCATGTGATAAATAAACATATTGAATAAATAATACTACTTTTTATTTTATGCAATTTTATATTACATTTATTTTAGAAATGTCCCATATATTGACAACGGTTCATTCTATCGTTTTAAAATCTGTGTTATCCATTTTTCACCAAAATTTACGTCGGAAATGATTATTTAAATATCATTTTTGAAGGTTCTAATATTTCTATCAAAATTTCTAAAATTAAAAAAAATATTTTCAATTTTTTTTATTATTTCAAAAGTCCTTTTAAAATTAGGGCTAGTTGTTCCAAACATTTGATTACGTTTAAAATTAATAGGATTATAAAATTTATTGATTATAATAATCGTACCATATTATTTTCTAAACTCTTCATTCTTTTGTAAGATATCGTGTCTATAGACTAATATAGACGCACACATATACTTACATATATACAAATATTAAAGAACATGCATACACACATAAATATATCATCCTAAAAACGTTTGATTCGTGTTCAGGAATGCTTAAAACGTGTGCTTTGACAACGTCACAATACTTTCCCCATAAATTATACTATGCATGTAGGGAAAATAGTAATCATACCCACTTTTATGAAAATTGTTTGATTCTAGTACTAGGGTAACTTACAGATTCACCTATAATTTTGTGAAAATCCGTCCAATAGATTTTGAGTTTGAGTGGATACATATATTACGCAACATGCAGACACACATGCAGACACACATACAGACACACACGCATACTCAAACCTCATGCTAAAAATGGTGGATTCGTGTTCTGTAGTACCCTAAACGTACAAATGCGTCGATAACTTGAGTGTAAATTTAAAACAAATACTAAATAGTTTTTTAACTACAAACATCGTTAGCTCCTCAAAATATCAAAACCCTAATATTTCGAAAATAGTCCAACCTAGAGTAAAGAGTTGGACTTTTCGCTCTATAGTTAAAAATTACGTATGAAACAAGCATTTAATTAATACGGTTAAGCATATTTAATTTCTTATTTCAGATTTTGATTTATTATTTCAGTTTTGAGTGTCATTTTGAAAACAAAATTATATTTTTCTGAATTGTATCAAACTGTATTCAGCACTAGGGTAACACATTTTGTAAACTTTCTGTGGTGATAGAAATGGAACATTAGAGCTTATAATTCAGAAATTACCCAGAATTAACATGGTCGTGAATTGAATATTCGTACATTACTATCGTGTCAGCTATAACCCACCATTACTTCTTTGCACGAATTCCTAAAATACAATTATTAATTAAAATACTACGCATTGAATTCCACATTTTTAACTTTTTAAATAAAATGTTATTTATTTACACATATTCTTGTTAAAATTAAAATTGCATTAATTTTAAAAACGCTTAAGAAGGAGAAAATGCACGTGTGAGACCAGGTCTTTATATTTTCCAAAATCAAAAATTGACCTATTATATACGCAGATTGTCACATACGCGGATTATCACTGTTTATCGGTCTGTTGATCATCATGTTTGGAATAATGGCTGTTTCTTTTTCTGACATTTTGAGGTCAGCTTTCTCTTTTCTAACACACTCTCAAATTTCAACATAACCACAGCACTGCTTGCAAACACGACTCTCTGATCTTTAGGATAATCATTCTTGTTGAATATTTCAACGCTTCTGCTCTCTTTTTGCTTATGAAACGCACTCTTGGATATTCATCACCTGAATGTCAAGGCTACTGGACAGTCATTCTTGTTGACTGCTCACAGAACCTCGGCCTCGGCCAAAAAGCTTTGCTGGGGTGTATGTCATTCCCCTGTTTTCCCCTGCTGGTGACTATAAATTTTACATTGGTAATACAAAACGTACTGTTGGTATCCGTTTAGCAGAACATGCTCGCGATGTCAAATCTGTTAAACTTTCTACGGCTCTTGCTCAATATGTGGTTAATGATAAATTTCCTCCCGTTTTTGAAAAAACTTTCCTTTTGGTTCGTTGTAACAATCCACGTAGTATTCTTCTTTATAAATCCCTGTTTATTTATATTTACCGTGAATCAATTTGTAATTTTGATCCTGTTCAAATTTTAAGTTATGCTTGGCGACTCATTCTCGAGTGTATGCAATTCAAACCTCTTAAAAGTTTTTTGTGACGTAATTCTCAGGAATATCATGCTTGACGTTTTTCTAAAATTTGTATTAGTCCTTTTCTTGTAATATTTAAAAATTTGTAAGCGTTTAAACTTATTTTGTAATTTCCGTGTATATTTCTTGCATTATTTTTAGTAAGTTCATTTACCTTTTTATATTTTATGCAAATTTGCTTTAAACTGGTCTTAAATAGTAAAAACATGGCATGTTTATATATAGATATAAACATCCCATGTTTTTACTATTTATGTAGCCACTGATGAAGGGCGTATATACGTCCGAAAGCGCTCTGGCAGTTTTTAATGTATGTTTTGTACGTCTTTTAGGATGTGTCAAATAAAAGACATTTCGTTTTTTAAAACGCTTTGTCCTTGATTTTATCTAAACAGAACATGGCTTAAGCTAAAAGTGAACATCGTCAACAACAACGAAAAATAAAATAAGAAAAGAAAAGATGAAAAATACTGAAATAAGTAGAAGGAAGCAAACGAGATAAAGAAAATAAACTAGAAATGTTCAAGCAAAAGAGATGAAAGGACAATTATCATTAACAAGGGATTTTGATTGAGAAACTACCGAGAAACTTTCAAGAAAGTCCCATTCAAAAATGAAATTAGAATTAACAATTATCTTAGCTACAGAAAAATTAAAAACGATTAGAGTTCAAATACTGGCCTCGGCCTTGCTCCTTGAATTCCAATTGTCGAAAACTCATTCCATTATCTCCTTGTTGTCACATTATTTTTCTTGAGGTCCAGATACGTCCTCCGTATCTCTCATTGGTTGCTCCTCAGTGCGATGTAGCAACATTACATTATTAGCTACTTTAGTTTCCAATGATGCTTGGTTTACGCCTTCGCCCTTAGGACATCTTTTCCTCAACCACATCTGCAAACTTTGCATAAAAATAAACAATGAATATATTATATCTAAATGAAACATAGGAGTTAATATTTAGGAAATTACGCAGATTTAACGTGGTCGTGAATAGAATATTCGTACGCAATAACTCACCATTACCTCTTTGCACGAGTTCCTAAAATATAATCATTAATCAAAACACTACACATTGAATTCCACATTTTTAACTTTTAAAATAAAATATTATTTATTTACACATATTACTGTTAAGATTAAAATTATATTAATTTCAATAAACGATTAAGGAGGAGAAAATGCACGTGTGAAACCAGGTCTTTATATTATTCCAAAATCAATAGTTGACCTAATATATATTCAGATTGGCACATATTTGTCGGTATGTTGTTCATCATGTTTGGAATATTGGCCTTTTCTTTTTCTGACATTTTGAGGTCAGCTTCTCTCTTTTCTAACACACTCTCAAATGTCAACATAACCACTACACTGCTTGCAAACACGACTCACTGGTTACTCCTCAGAGCGATGTAGCAACATTGTACCATTGGTTACTTTAGTTTCCAATAATGCTTGCTTTAAGCTTTGGCCCTTAGGAGATATTTTCCCCAGCTACACCTGCAATTTGTGTGAAGTGAATTGATTGGGGTCATGACCTTCCAGGCCAAGACTGTCGTAAAACGACGTCTGGAAGTTTGCGCCTTACTTCGTTGTAAATATTTGTAAATATTAAAACTGCATAATTGTCTCCTGGTCTTACACTTTCCCCGACCAATTTTTGAGTTAGGGTAATATTGTGTAGACAGACAAACAAGCACACACACATACGCCAAGATAAAACAAAATTGATATGGACAGCACTTGCTTTTCACTATATAATGCACATATTTTACTTTTAATGTGGAATAATGGTAGACAAGATCCACGTCACAATATTTTTAACGTTGAAGAGTTTATTCGAAAATTAAGCGTCTTTCGAACGTTCGATCGCAGTTAAAATCAATAGGGTTCCAATATTTTCTGACTGTAATAATCCTACCTAATTTCATTCGAAACGCTCCATTCGTTCGTGAGACTATAGACTCACGAACATACATACTTATACACGCAAACACATACGCACGCGTGCGCACACACACACACACACACACGTATGCACACGCGCACACACATGCACACACACTAACACAAATACATATATACACATACACACACATGCATATATACACATACACACACATATATACATACATGCATACAAATACTCAGAATTCACTTCAAAAACATTCGATTCGACTTCAGGGATGCTTCAAATGCTTTTGTCGAAAACTCGAATTCGAAATTTTGAGTATTTCTCTGTATATGATACTATGTATACATGGAAAGTAATAGTAGTCTCTTGTTCTAGAGTTCCCGAAAAGTGTTGATCCGCCGAGATCTGGATTAACAAATTTGTACCCGATCCGATATTTTTCCAATACCGTACCATGTATTGTAGGTAGAGATATGGATTTTCTGTAAAATTTTGAAACGGCAAATTTTCCGCAACGAAAAATTGTGAAATTATTCTCTATACATTTTTAGCTGGAATAATATGTTCAGGGATTTTTAAAAGTATTTATTCTTATATTACAGCTACAGTCAAACTTATATAACAAGGCTAAAAAACGTTTAAATCTAGAAACGTATAAAAAATTCCTTGCATGAATATTTGGTATGTCTGTGTTTCGCACTTGGCAACTAAAATTTATTATTTTTCTTAAATACACCTGCTTCTGAGTACATTAAAAAATTTCTATACATATTAAAACATTGCACAAAAGAATAAGAAGACATGCACAAGGCATGAGAAATAATTTAAAATTGTAAAAAAACCTTATCAGAATCATAAATAATTTACTGTTTATTATAGGTATAAAAAGTGGATTATAAAATATAAATATTAAAAAAAATAAAGACATTGTAATTGAAAAATGCATTAAATATTATTGCATTTTTTTTCAATACCTACTGAAATTTCAAGGGAAACATTCTACCATATCTTTAAATAATAACAAAAATAAAAAATACGTAACTAGTTTATTATATATATATAAATATAAATTATTAAATATATAAACATATTATACGACAAAAATCTCTCTATATTAAAAAACAAGAAAGATCAATCATGCTTAAAGCATTGATTATGAAACACTTTCCAACTTCAAATTATCCAACTTCACTTATCATTCCAACTTCTATCATTTCCAACTTCACTTATTTAAAAAAGTCGAAAATGCAATACATTCCTCGGTAATATTTTAAAACTTATCACGATACTACATTGATTTTTATATTTGAAAACTTAAACCTTCATTGAAAAAAATGAACTTCATTCAAAAGACGGCATTGAAATATAAATTGCGTGGTTTAAATATCTCTAAAATGCAATACATTCCACGGTAATATTTTTAAATCTATCATAATACTACGATAATTTATTATATTTGAAAACTTCATCGAAAACAACTCAAATCCATTCAAATGACGTCATAAAAAAATAACACGCCTGGCTCTCTCTATAAAAGCAACATTTCATTCATAACTTTCTCCATTTCATTCATCACAATACTATAATAATTTATTTTATTTAAAAATTAAGACCATGGAGCTACAATTCATAAACTTTATGCTTAAAACTTCATCGAAAAATATCGTCCTTCTGTTTATAAAATCAATTAATATTTCATTCATATCAGCCATGCAGACTCTATGGACTGAATTATTTTGTGTTAAAGAAATACAGCAATTCTAATACAACTCATTCTACATATTTTGCTGTTTACATTTTACATAGGTGAAAAATAGGCTTAATTGTAGAAATAATCAAATTTGAATGAGAATTTAAACTCAAATATATTGTCATTGTGTTGTTTTAGTATGTAGATGCACAGAATTTAAGCAGAAATAAAGTAGTTTTAGGATGGATACAACACTCAATATGAATTAAAAAGAACTTTAAAAAATCACGAATTTGAAACAAGATGGATGCCATATCTCATTTTGAAGTGGGTCATGTGATCGTTTCATATCATGGTCACGTGATCGTTTCATATAAGATGTGTAATTATTATTTTAATTTTTATTTAAAAAACTACTGAATATATTTAGCTGAATTTTTTTTTATATATTTTATGGAACAATTTGACTATTACCTAAAATTTTCGAAGCAATTTGTGAATTTTAAATCCGCTTAAAAAATGTTAGAAAAATTAGGTCCCATAGGGCTCAATGTATTTCATTTTTTCAACCCGGGTTCAATCCAAAACTAATTGTGTGATATTATTCATTTATATTCCCATAGGTCCTACAGACCGTCTGAACAACATACTAAAATTTCATTTTGATTAAGTCATTTTTACGGCAGTTATCGTGCTAACGGACAGACAGACAGACAGACAGACAGACAGAATGAACAAAGTCATAAACACTTTTCAACTTTGTTGTAAAGTGTTAAAAAAAGCTGCCTCAGCCGCCGCTGTTTGACAAATTTCTCGTTTCTTGAGATTATTTGCACATATACACACACTATTAAAGCACATATACACATATTTGACCTCTCCCTTCTCTATTTTTCTTTTATAAAATTAGAAAACTCGAACAAAAAGTTCTTGCTATTTGCTTTTCAAAAATATAGTTTGAAAGGAGTATGACATTCTATCTTCAAATTAATTAAAAAGAAAAAAAGAGTAGAAAACTTTCTGGAAAAACATAGAGGAAAATTTTCCCATTTTTGAAAAATTTTCCGACCAACATCTCCATTTGTAGGAAATGTAAAATATATCTTTTCAAGTCTAATTCTTAATATATTTACTTTAATATATACGTATATTTAATATGTCTTAAATTTCAAATACTCGCATTAGGATGACAAATCTATTTTGCATTCTTACATATTTCATAAATTCTAATTTTTGTCAGTTTATTTAAGATGGCAATGCTGCAGCGGCATTTCTATAGAATTTCTCAAATTGTAAATAGACATTCATCCGGTGCAGCGAACAGTGAAAGCCCATTACCTACGCCGTTTCTGACAATGCAATTTGAAAATGCTGGAATTCTACAGTTCGATTTTTGGCAAGAATAAGCTCCTTTTATTGCGGAAATGTGACCTATGATTGTCAATGTAACTAACTTATAAAGAAATAAAGTCATAAATAAACTGTATAATACACGTTAGAATAATGTCGAACTGTATCTGAAATATCTGTTGTTTCATTTAAATATATTATTGGTGCTTAATTGAATTTTACTTGAATAGAATAAATTTATAATTTTTTGTCTGCTGTATGAAGAAATTTATTATTTTTCTTAAATACGCTTGCTTTTGAATACCCCCAAAAATTCTATACATATTAAAACATTGCACAAAAGAATGCGAAGACATGCAAAAGGCATGAGAAATAATTTAAAATTGTTAAAAAACTTTATCAGTATAAATATAAAAAAAAAAGATAAAGACTGATTATAATTGAAAAATACATTAAATATTATATTGCATTTCTTTCAATTCAAGGAAACATTCTAGCATATTTTTAAATAATTTCAAAAATAATAAATACATTACTAGTTTATTATATATATAAAAATATATTATTAAATATCTAAACATATTATACGACAAAAATCGCTCTAGACAAATTTACTCGTTTCTCGAGATTCTTTGTACACATTTACACACATTAATTAATAAAGCATATATATATATATATATATATATATATATATATGTAAATATAAAAGATGGATTTCTAAAGATAAAAAATGAAATGAATTTACGTGTTCTTGCGCACAGCAGCATAAAACACCAAAAATATCAAGGTCATAGAGATCGTGAGGAATCATCAAACAAAATTATTTTTCAGAACCTATGATTTTCAAGAGCTATTTAACAATATTGAATTCAAGGTATTACACCGAATACTGAACATGCTGTATGAAGAATTTGAAATGCAAAAATATATAGAAATAAACAAATATAGATCTTTGATTAAGAGAGTTATAGAAGAAAACTATCTATATAACGGATTGAATTTCTATAAGCAAATCAAGGGCATCCCCATGGGGGGGGGGGGGGTGCTCGTAAATTTTGGCAGACATCTATCTTGATCATTATGAAAAAATGTCCCATATTAACAATGAAATAATTAACTTACGTTACGTTGATGATTTGTTAATTGGTTACGAAAACGAAAGTTTTCAAATGAATTTTGAATTTTATCACTCCAATTTAATATTGGATGAAAATCCTCCAACACAGAATAATGTCGTAAATTTTCTAGATCTCAGTATTGATTGCAGCCATAATATACTGTCATTCTATATATATGATAAAAGAATAACTTATAATATTCCTACAACAGGAATCATACATTGGACATCTAATTTGCACTTGAATATATTTAGGAATGTATTTATTGGTGGTCTAGCGATAACAAAAATAATTGTAAGCAGTGACGTCACCAGATTGGAAAGTGACAAAAAATTCCTACAACCGGCAAAGATATCCAATGCAATTTATGATCCATTACACCAAGAATTACTACTGAAAAAATGAAAAATATGGGTTAAATTTGTGTGAATATTTGAAGTCATTATGAATATTGATTATGCATCTTTGAGAATAATGACATCACAAACATCTAAACTGCTGAACATGTTTATTTCGATGTTATAAAGGGGATGCAGAGGCATGGACTTAACTATCTCTGAAGCTTGGACCAAATACTTTTTAATATCACTTTCCATTATAAAAGGTCTTGTGATCATTATGATTATCACTCCGGAGGTTGGCTTCTGTCAGTGCTGGCGTCCAGAAGAGCAATGCCGCGGCATTTGAGACATGCATGTTGATAACTGGGGAGTAAGGTCACTACCACTTACCGCCATTGTATAAGCACTTTACGTTGCCTTCCTTCTTCATTTTAATTTTATATATTAACCCTTTATATATATAAAAATAAATTATTAAATCCAAAGTTAGAATGTATGTAGTAACTCATAATACACTATTCCAAAATTTTCTACAAATACAAAGAAATTAAGACAAAAAGAGGAAATAATAAAGCATAATGCAAGTCATAAGGACAAAGACAATCAACAAATTTCAAAAATGAGGAATGCAAATAAGAAAACAAAAAAATCAAGCAAAAAAGCTTGCACATGGAGGAGATTTAGGCTTACGAGATTAGGCTTACGAAAAGTTCATTTCGAAAAAATTCTCATCGGGTCCATATATCTTTTCGAAATGAACACAAAAATGCTTGTTTCTGAAACACAAGATAGATTTTATCTAATATATATATATATATATATATATATATATATATATATATATATATATATATATATATATATATATATATATATATATATATATATATATATTATATATATATATATATATATATATATATATTATATATATATATATATATATATATTATATATATATATATATATATATATATATATATTATATATATATATATATATATATATATATATATATATATATATATATATTATATATATATATATATATATATATATATATATATATATATATATATATCATATATATATATATATATTATATTATATATATATATATATATATATATGTCATACAGGGTGCCCCAAAAACATTGACCTCTACTTTTATTCCTTAAATATTGATCTTAGACATATATAATAAATTACAAAATTGGTTAAAAAGGCACCAAATTTTATGAAATCGATTAAAGTGTTCAAGGGAATTAAATTTCAAGAAAATCAAAATTTAAATTTTTATATGGCTCCCGTACAAAAACATTTCAAACGAGTAAAATGTGCCACATACACCAATAAGATGATGTACAAAATTTCAGCATTTTATTATAAAAAGTTCCAGAGATATGTAAAGACAAAAATGCTGAATTAAACCATTTTTCGATGCATCGGCATGGATTCTTAGAAGAGAAAAATCATGTCGGCAGATCGCCTTTCAGGGGTCATACACAAGTTACGAAAGAAAACAATGATTACATAAATAAATAATAATTGTGCTATTTATTGGTACAAAAGTATCTACACTGTGCAGAAATAATAACTTTACACAAATATTACAAATCTTGTTCAAAATGTTTTCCATTCATGCCAAAGATCCATTAAAAATAAGAGGCAGATGTTATTTGTCTATGATGCATTTCTGCGTTGCGTCATTTGCACTCTTGCTGTAAACATTTACATTTTAATTTGTGATTAATCCCTCACCAACTTTGTTTAAACATATCTCTGGAACTTTTTATGATGAAATGATGAAATGTTGTACACCACCTTATTAGTATATGGGGCATATTATACTCATTGGAAATGTTTTTGTACGGGAGCCGTATAAAATTTCAAATTTTGTATTTTTTCAGGTTTAATCCCCTGAAATTTTTTATCGATTTCGAAAAATTCTGTACTTTTTTTTCGCTACTTTGTAATTTATTATATATGTCTATGATCAATATTTAAGGAATAAAAGCCGAAGTAAAAGTTTCTGGGACACCTTGTGTGAGTGTGTATATATATACACACATACATATATACACATATATATACACATATATGGTTTTGGAACTCACCTGGGCTGTATATATGTATATAGGATGATTAAAAAATGATGAGCTAAACTTTACTAGATGATAGTACACACCAAACTAAACATTTTTCGTCATTGTTTACCGGGTCCGAAATGAAACGTAAAGACGTCAGTGGGCGCTTAATGGTGAAACCAACGAGGGGAGGCGAAAACACAAGAATGACTTAGAAGTTATAAAATGACATATAATAAACTAAAGTGTGTTACAGTAATGGTTCAAAAGAGCGGGTCGCCAACCTGAATGTACGTCTCCCAACGGTGATGGTGGAATTGGCAAACTCTCTTGAAGGACCAGGTTTGTCGAGGCCAGGTCTCAGACCTGGTCCAACTCTCAGACCAGGCATGTCGAGGCATTGGAGGTGCGAATAACTGCTGCAAACTGATATGACCCTACATTCGGTGTTATGAAAATTTGCATAGGGGACCTTCTTCCTCCCCAGATGAAATTTACATGTGTGGTTTTTTCTTCAACCAGAACATAACAACCAGAATTATGCTTTTAAGTTCGCGGAGCGGCCGCTTCCCAACGCCTCGTGACGCCTTTACTCTTAATTTCCGATGCGGTAAAGTATTGCCGAAAAATGCTTGGTTTGGTGTATACTCCCACCTCGTAAAGTCTGGCCCATCTTATATATATATATATATATATATATATATATATATATATATATATATATATATATATATATATACATATATGTGTGTGTGTATACTTAGTATACATAGGGACAATGAAAGTTGCGCACCAAGAAGAAAACATGGTACAACAGCGAAATGATGTAAATAGCTAGAGGGCGGGCTGGTATGCAAATGATCCCAGTCTGGAGTGATTGCGCATGACCGTACACCCGTGAGTGGCTCTGCAAGCATGAGCCAACGACCTTATAAACTGGCGTGTAGTCGACGCCCCATCAATGCGAGAAGCTTCGCCTGACGCAAGCACTAGTACGGAGTGAAAATAATGGTGGGTAGATGCCAGAAACGTCGATATACGCAAATGGTCGACTTCGAGAGAGGCCCGATCATCGAGCTGAAAACCGCAGGGTGGTCAGCGCGCCGGATAATCATCACGTGGATCATTCGGATTATATCGCCCGACGGTGTTGGGAGCACTGGTCACGGACGCCACCCGGATACGGAAGACCGGCTCTGGACGGATCAGGCATACCAGTCTTAGAGAGGATTGAAGGATCGTGCGGCAGACACGTATAGCGCCCACAGCGACCCGATCCGCGATACAGCACACGTATGTCTTTATATATATATATAGCTATATATATATATAGCTATATATATATATATATATATATATATATAAAGATGGGCAACACTTTACTAGGTAGTACACACCAAACCAAGCATTTTTCGTCACAGTTCACTGGTCGGAAATGAAACGTAAAGGTGTTACAAGGTGCTTATTCGTTGGGAAGCGGCTGCTCTGCAAACTTCCCAACGAGTAAGCACCTTGTGCCATTCATTCTGACATTCATTCCCAGTGTCATTCTGGTTGTTATTTTTTGGTTAAAGAAGAAAACCACGTATGCAAATTCCATCTGCAAGTATCATCAAAATTCATATGCAAACCTTTATTCGTAACACCGAATGTACGGCCTTATCAGTTTGCAGCAATTATTCGCAGCTCCAACTGTTAACACGATGGAGCCCCACGATCGAACGATATTGACTCTCTTTGTTGGGATATCTTAAGAGGCTCGGCTATGACACTTCCCTTGAATCTGAAGAGGAACTCATCACCAGAATTTCTGTCGCTGCTGCCGAAGTGCTCGACATACCTGGTCTGGTCGAGAGACTTCACCAATCCCCCCATCGCAGCTGTGAGACGTATATTCAGGTTGATGGTCGCTCTTTTGAGCTATTACTGTAATTTGTTTATTTGATATCATTTTATAACTTCTAAGTCATTCTTGTGTTTTCGCTAACTTTTAAGTCATTCTTGTGTTTTCATCGGTTTCACCATTAAGCGTCCACTGTGCCTTTAAATTTAATTTCCGACTTGGTGAACTATGACAAAAATGCCTGGTTTGGTGTGTACTACCACCTCGTAAAGAGTGGCCCATTTTTTTAATTATATATATATATATATATATATATATATATATATATATATATATATATATATATATATATATATATATATATATATATATATATATATATATATGTATATATATATATATATATATATATATGTATATATATATATATATATGTATATATATATATATATATGTATATATATATATATATATATATATGTATATATATATATATATATATATATATATATATATATATATATATATATATATATTTATATATATATATATATACGCGATTCCGCGACACTTTGAAAAGCCCTGCTGTAAATGATGCCATTCTGTTTAACTAAAAAAATACATCAGGAATGAAATGACTAATTTTGTAACAGTATTTAATATAGTCTGTTTAGGATTCTTAACTTTTTTTGCTTAATATATTTGAAAAAACTTTCCTTCATGGGGTTATCTGAAAAACAATGGGCCGCTGACTTTATTGAAATAATCGAACGAAATTTTGTCCTGTTTCCTCAATTTGTTCGAGCATTATCATGGCTGCAGACTTACAAATCGACATGTAGACATGCAAACATAAATACATCATTCTCTAATTGGTAAAATTTGAGGGACGGATTTTTTGTTCAGCATGTCCGATAGAACGACATGCCCTTTGAAAGGTATTCGTCTGTGCTGAAGTACATTTACTATAATAAACTAAGATTATTTTATTTTTTGTTTTCTGCTCATTGTACTTTACCTAATAACTTTTAAAATATTTGTTTACATACTGTGCAATGTATTCAGGACAGTATAATGTTTTAAGCTAATAAATTTCGCATTTATTGTCCTTAATTTTGTTTCAAATTCCTTTGTCCCACTTTTTACATCATCTTAATTTGACATCCGATAATCCGGCATATTCAATAAGCTGGAGTCAGTGAAGTCCTAAACATTTCGGTTTATCGGAAGTTTACAGTAAATGCTGTTGAAAAATCATTTCCAATTAAAAATATGATCAGTATCAGAAAAAAACATGATAAGGAAAATTAAAAATAATTTTACTTGTATTAACTGTAATGAACAAAATGTTTAATTTATTATTATTATATAAAACTTAAATTGACTTGAAGGTATCACTAAATGCTTCACTGTACACAGTTAAAATGCTATTAAATAATCAAGAGAAAGTTGCATCATGAAAATTTTAATAAATAATACTGAGATTAATCAAAATAATTTGAATAAAGATGAATAAATTTAAAGGAGGAGTATGTGTTGACCAGATTTTAACATTGTTTAAATTAAATATGCACTGTCACCAATGTAATGATAATGTTTGAAAAGTTGAAATTGATCAATATTAAGAATAATAATTTGCATGCTGAAATGTTTTATGTGCAGTAATTTTAAAGTGTATTTTATGCTTTTAATTTTAAGTAGGATTTTGGAAGGGATAAATTTTGCGTAAATGCTTTTGATAGGAAATAGAAGTTCTAAAAAAAAATCTAGGAAAATATCACAAAGAGAAATTACTGAAAATCCGAGAGTAAAAATGATAATTTTGGTTTAATTAATTTATTGCCTGTGTTTAATGGAAGGAAAGACGAAGACCTCGAATTTTTTATTGCGCAATTTGAAAATGTGGCAAAAATGGCCGAATAGTCAGAGGAAAATAAAGTCGTAATTTTAAAAACTAGATTAAAGGAGAAAGCACTTGAATTTTTGTCAAAGAAAAGGGAACTCCAGAAAGCAAATAAAATGGGAGAGATAAAAGAAATATTATTGAAACAGTTTAAAACATCTCTTACGATGCTGCAAAAGCAGACAAATTTAAAAAAAAATTGAAATGACGCCAGGAATGAAAGTATCTGAGTTAGCGTTACAAATTTCAAACTCGACAAATGAATTTTTAGGGATTTACGCAAATAATGAAATGTGTGAAATAAAGAACAATTTAATGTTGACAAAATTTATAGAGTCTCTCAGACAAGATCTTGCTTTTGAAATTAAAAAACTAAATATTCAAAATTTTGAAAAGGCAGTAGAATACGCAGAGCATTTGGAGCAAATTTTTTAGCATTGCGACAGTACAGAAGTTAATGCGATTTGTCGTAATGAAAATATGGGTAAAAATTTTAATGATAGACAAATGGGAAGGCATTTACAAAATTAAAAATTTGAACCGCTGCAAGTAAAATATGAAAAGCGTGATAAATCAGAAAATAAAATTAAATAAATAAAATTAAAGCAATAATGTTTTAAAAATGAAAATGGTATAAATTTCAAATAAATTAAAGTAGTTGTACAAAAATTTGTTTTAAAAAAATTATGTAATAATGATGCATAGAATATAAATGATAATGTAAATGTTAAATAAGTCAAAAATTATTTTACATAAGATAAGCAGTATTGAGCTGTATTAGTTATGCAAATAAATCTACAAAAATGAAAGGTAGAATCAGATATGTTACTTAATAGATGAATGGGTCTGTAGCCAAATCCTTGCAAAGACTTTGTTGTACAGGGCCTGTCCGGGCTTGAATTTGTTTACAAGGGCAGGCAGGAAATGTTGAATTTTCAGGAGCTTGATGCTTAAAAAAAATTGTAAAACATAATTAAATAAAATGAAAAAAATGGAAATGAACTGGAAATGAGAATATTAGAGATTAGTTATTAATGGTACAAATTTTATGTCAAAAATTTAAGTAAAGGCATAAATAATCGAAAATTTTAAATCAATTTGAATTTAAAATATTAAACTATGAAGAGTTAAAGTACCTGTAAATCGCCTGTTGCAATAAAGCAATCGAGGGTACGATATCTCGTGCAGGAATATGTTGAAATATAAAAATGCATTGAAAATGCTTAGGTGAATAAATATTTCAGGAAGAATATAAATTGTACAAGCAATTTAAATAACTAAATTAATCCTAAAGTGACAGGATAAATGAAATTAAATTTAGTTAAAATGTTGTTTAAGTGAATAAATGAATAAATTCACAGAAGGTATAAAAAAAAGATTAAAAAATAAAAAATATTGAAGAATATTTAGTGAGAAATTAGCATTTTTGTTGTTCATTTAAAACGTAAGGAAAGGTTACGTTAATCTTGTGTGTATAAATAAATATGGATATGAAAATAGAATGTAAATAAAAATGGATATGAAAATAAAATGTAAGTATTGATGAGGAAAATTGTACGATAATAAATAAATGTGAAATACATGTCAAATGAATATAAATGAATACGGAATGAATAAATAAATATGTTGAATAATAAGGAATTGTGATGTCAGTGGGGAATGTAAATAAAAATTAAAAGTTATCGATGAGATACGATTGCAACGAAAAAGTGTTTGTAAACAAACGGTAATCTACATAAAAATATATATATATATATATTTTGTTGGTAATGTCATAAAATGATGATTAGGTATTTTTAAATATGAAAAAAATTGTAAAAATGATAGTCTGAATAAGGTGTTGAAAAATGTTATGATAAATAAAAATAAATTTGGATGCAATAAATGTCATATGTGGTAATGTAATAAATGATAATATGTATTACGGCGATAAAGGTGTTAGCCGCAGTCAATAAAATGTCAAAATAAGTAATAATTAGATAAAAATGTGTGCGATAGGATGAGAAACAATCGCGTTAACAGTCGCGTCAACAATCGCGCGTTATAAATGGTTATAAATGCCAGGTATTCAAAGTTATAAGGATTAAAATAATTGAAATACATAAATGTGATAAATTTTGTAGGTACGGTGAGTAAATAAATCCGCGTTTAAAAAGGATATATAAACAAATAAATAAAAAGGATTTCAATCCATAAGATGTTAAAAATATAAAATAAAAATTTTCAAGTAAGTAAATAATGCACGGAAGCCATTTAGTAACAGTTAAGAAAAATAAACAAATAAATAAAAAGGGTTTAAAATCATAAGATGTTAAAGATATAAATAAATAAATAAATACATTAAAAAATATTTCAGTAAGTAAATAATGCACGGAAGTCATGCCAAGTAAGCGGTAAAAATAAACAAATGAATAAAAGTTTTGAAACAAAGAAAATTAAATTTCAGTTTAAAAAAAATATATATGTATATAAAATTTGAAAATTATAAAAGTGTTAAGCAAGGAGTTAAAAAAAAATTATTAAACAAATTATATGTCAAAAATTTTAAAATTAAAAAAAAAAATTAATTTTTTTAAATTTCATAAAGTCATATGGAAGGTATAGAGAAAACAAATTAAATAAGAGAGAATCTCAATAACAAATAGAAAGGTGAAATTTAAATAATATAATACTATAAAATAATTTCAAATAATAGAATAATGTTATTATAAAATGGGAATGCAGACAGGTCATAAGAAGGCACCATGACTTTGATATTTAATGCAAGTCACCCCAAAGGAACCAACTAAATAAAATTTAAATAGAGGACTATTAAATTTGAGTTTAAAAAGAAAAGAAAGAGAAAATACGTTAAAAGCAATGCAGTAAGAGGTTGTTCAAATTCCACGTGTATCTGCAGTAATAGAAGGGTGAATAGCAAGTTAAATTAATATTAATAATTAAATAATGAGTAAATATATATTTAATAGACTAAGTCGACGTTTATATATTACGTCGAATGGTAAAATAAAAATTACGATACTTGTGTTAAAATACTGTAAAGCCGTTCTTTTCAGCCCTTTTGAAAAGATCCACGCCGCACGTTGTCATCGCACTGTAAATGCCTGGTCATTCTTAGAGTAAAGTTGAGATGCATGTTCTTTCTTCCCCGCTTGTAAATAGTCATTAGCAAACGGTTATATTGGAAAGCAATCGAAAGGGGTCAGCCTGATCAGTTTTACGTCAACGACCGAAGGGAAATTTTGAACGTTTCCGGTTTCGAACTTCCGGTATAAAAAAAAGCAAAGGGGTTCTCTAATGATCTTTTTTTCAACTCGATCAATCAATTGCTGTCATCGAGACAGGAGATCCGTCGTGGTGTTTTAAATGGGATTCAAAGGGAAAATGTCAAATGTGTTGTCATTCCCATGTGCAATGTTAAAGTTACTTACAGAATCTGATGATAAAGCATATTGTAAATGGCTGCATGTAAAAGAAATATTTCTTTGTTGTATTAATAATTATGTACCAATGTTTAAAGGTTAAGCAAAAATATTATATTATATTTATGAAGCTATCAATAATGATGAAAAATGTTCGATTAAGCAGAAAAATAATTGTATTAAAAATATACTGTGTAATTTGTAAAGAAATGTGTAATTGTGCTAAAAGTATCAAGAGTTAGATGACTAGGTATGTAACATTCCACGTGATTGTGCATATGTTTCAAATCTTTTAAAGTAATCAAAATTTAATTTTGCTTCAGTTCTGAAGCTTGAGCTGATATACATTTGATGAGTACATGACTTTGATATTTAGTGTATGATGTGTGCTAAAAACTTTTGCGTTTACAGCAAGACTGTGTTTGACTGCCATTATGGACGAACTTTGTCCCAAAAGAAAAAATGCCAATTACAAAGTTGAGATTCGAACAATTTTTTCGAACTTTACTGGTGTTGTGTTTTTTTTTGTTTTTATCTGAGGGGAGATATGTGAGACCAGAAGTAGATCTCACATTAAGTATTGTGTTATGGTGAGACAGTTTTGTACTAGTTATTTATTGATCTAGAACTTCGGACAATACTGACAGTCTGGATGGCACCGAGTTTTACAACCCGTGAACCTAAAGGTCAGAAAACCATAAATTTAGGGGTGCCATGACAGAGGGGTCGAGCTGACCCTTACGAGGATGTGGAATGGTTCCATTGGTTAAATAAGTAACCAATGGAAAAAGGAGCTTGTTGCGTCACACTGAATGCTACAAATGACAGCAAGGGGGAAAGTGACACCCCCGAAAAAGAGGGAACCACAACCTGTGACCGAGGGAGTGGAGACTTGTGAAAAGACTGGTGCGACAGACTTCACTTAGAGGTGACTTCGATATATAGCATTACGACAATACGACGTTAGAGGGTGACATGACAGTATGACTTGTGCAGACAATAAGAGAATGCAATAAGTGCGGGTGTGCGCGCCATGAGTACAAAGTTATCGTCGATATCACGAGTCGGTGAAAGAATACTGCGATGTTATATCGATGATATGATCGGCAACGTACTTGGCAGTGACAAAATCCAAGACAGACTTGAAGGTATGTGTTCATCAATAATCAAAGGTCATAGACACATTTTAAATAATTTTATTCATGCTAGTCTCACATGTCTCACATGTTCCCATCGCCGAAATAATATAATTAATTTTGTAATGAATTTAATGAGTATTGATGTTGTTAATAAATGATTTATTGTTTAAGTTTAAATGGAGTAATCAATTTAGTAACATATATTAATTAATAATTAGTTAAAAGGACTCACGCAAAGGTTAAATAATTGGAGGGTTATTGCAAACACAACGCACAACGTAATAATAATGATTATGATATTTAATGTTAATCATTTAATTTAAGTTCAATTATATTTTTATTTGTGCGCCACAATTACATTTTTTTAAATCGGAGTGTTTGAGTTCAAGAAGCATATTGGGTTGCTCTGAAAATGCAATCATGTACACCAATCCAGCAATGCAAAATACTCCCATGAATAATACCATATGTATATCACATGTTTATACTCATACGTGTTATGCAGTAAATCAAAAACAACGAGGCAATTTTTGTCTCAAATAGAAGATATAGCTAAATGAAATTGGTATTCTTTTAAAAAATTACTTTTCCTACATACATAGTAGAATGTATATTACTTTTCCTACATTCATGGTAGAATGTATATTACTTTCTCTACATATATAGTATAACCCATATGGAAAGAAGATGGAGTCAAAAATTAGAATTCGAGTTTTTAACAGAAGAGAGCGTTTCAAGAATTCTTGAACTCGAATCGAACGTATTTGAACTGATGTATGTGTGTGTGTGTGTGTGTCCATGAGTCTCTGGACGTGATGTTTCACGGCCGAATGGAGTATATTTTCGAACGAAATTTTGTACAAATATTACAATTGGTGAATACTGGAAACCTATTGATTTTAAATGAAATCGAATGTTCGAAAGAAATCGTGAGATAAGTCATGAGATATTTTGTGAACGGTTTATGTGTGCGTTTAAAGTTTGTATCAATCGTTTTTTATGAAAACGTACGTGTAATATGATTATTTATTTATCGTTAGATGCTGATTTTCTGATTATTTTTTTCAAATTCATTCGGAAATTTGGGGGGGGGGGTGGAGGTCCGCAGACTCAATTGCGATAAAAATCAATAGAGCTCCAGTATTAACTGATTGTAATAATCGTACAAAATTATTTTGAATCGCTTCATTTGTCCGCTGGATATTGCATTCATAGGCTCCTAGACACACACACATTAATAAACACATACTAACACATACATATACACTAACATACATACTCAGACGTTACCATAAAAGCGCTTGATTTGAGTTCAGAGATATTAAAACGTGTCCTTCCATTGAAAACTCGAATTTTCAATCCTGTCACAATACTTTCCCTATACATTATAATATGTATGTATGTAGGACATATGTATGTAGGAAAGTTTTTATTTTCACACATTATATATTGTTGAAAGTTAACAATTGTTC
The DNA here is from genome assembly GCA_951213105.1 of Amaurobius ferox. NCBI lineage: Eukaryota > Metazoa > Arthropoda > Arachnida > Araneae > Amaurobiidae > Amaurobius > Amaurobius ferox. Next base: position 27,738,454 of record OX578142.1, read on the forward strand.
TTTTTTGTTTTCCCTACGCCGCATAGAAATTTATAGGGGAAGCATTGGGATGGTGTCGCAAATAACATTTCGTGTTTTTGACCGATTTACCCATTTCAAGACCTCTAACCCGAAAAAATATGTTTTTAGCATGATGTTAGTATGCGTGTGTCTCTCTTTCTCTGTACAATATATGTATATACTCTAGCTAAAAAACTCATTGACTAAATTTTAAAAAAAATGCTCGGTAAATCACTTGTATAATATCCTGGTGCGTGCTGATTAGATGTTGGTACGATTCGGCAAAAAAAAGCGCCTTCAGTTATTTGCGAAATGGCCGGTAAAATCGTATATTCCCCCGTCTAGATGAAAAGCTATATGACCAAACTTCGCCAAATTTGTTAGATAAGTCACACGTAATTTACTCCGGCGCTGATTAGAGTTTGGTACGATTCGGAAGAAAAGAACCTGCTTTTTTGCGCAAAAATCGTCAAAATCTATAAAAAAAGACTACATATGCTCAAATGTATCAATTAAGTGTCTTTTAATACATAATATTTGATGACGAAAAGGATAAGGCCAACCCCACATCTCTAGGAGTAACCATTTTCTAGATATTTTAGGGGTTTTTTGGCATTTGTGTCACGTCGTCTATTTAAAAATATCTCCATTTGCCAAATGAAAAGGAAAATTAAATAAAAATGCGAAATTAGTGTAATTTCAAATAATTATCCATGTTTTGAGCAATTAAACCCAATTTAATGGATTATGAAAGAGAAAATAAATAGCAGCGAAAGTTATGTGCTGCCCACATCAGATTTTTTATTATCGTATAAATACAAAAATAACATTAGTAGATGGTTTTGCATCGTGTTACAGGGTAATTTATTTTCTGATCTCACATTCAAGTGTCATTATAAAAGAAATATCATATTCCCCGATCACGATTTTTGTTAATGCCCCTTCCGGCAATTTCTCCCATAGACACCGCATACAAATTGGCCGGAAGGGAAAAATCTTTGAAGAACCACCTATCTAAGCATTTCATGGAATACTCCCTAGTGTATTGCCCCTATTAGACGTTGACATGAAAGAGATTTCGTTTATGATTTTTTTCCCTTTTTTGAAGGTATTGCAATGTAGTGTAGCCACTAGAAGGATTCGTATGGAATTTTGAGAGCCAGAAATTTTGTTTTCACGAGGTGCACTATAGGTGTAGTGTTTTTAAAATATATTTGCTATATGTTCTGATTGGTGGCCATTTTTATAAAATTGCCGTCATCATAAGTTTTCGCTGATTTTCTCTAGGAAAATTATTAATGTTTTAGACGTGGTTCCCAGAAAAGTCATTATACAGCCCAATAACTTTGTAAGAAAAGACCCATGCGTATACACGCTAGATATATATATATAGAAAACTGACCATACCCGATCAATACAGGTTTGAAGCACCCCTAATGGAGACTTTAATCAGTTAACAGCAATGAACTCCGCAAGGAAGCTAGGTAGAAGAAAAATATCACATACAACAATTTCAACGTTGATAATCTCATTAATAGATAATCTCAGACTTTACCTATAACGTTCGATTCGAGTTCAGGGATTTTAAAAATGTGCTCTTCCGTTAAAAACTCAGATTCGAATTTTCTATCCCATCACAATGCTTTCCCTATACATTATATTATGTATATAAAGAAAGTAAAAATCTATTTGAATAACTATGTTTTGTGATTTTCTGTGAACGTTCACACAGAAATTTCAACCGTTGCTTATTCACTGTGCATCGTTGCAACCAACGACATAATATGCCCGTTGCTATGGAAAGCAGGGACGTATTTATCATAAAAGCATTGTAGGGTTTAGCGTGCGTTTTTACAGCGCAACTAGCATCCTATAAAACAGATTTAAAATGTGGACGGTTTATCTTTGCTCGTTATAGGCGTTGCAGTTCCGTGGAGACACAACCAATAATTCCGTTACGACATTGCCGACGACCTTATCAGCAATTAGACGAGTTCGAACGTGGTCGTATAGTCGAGATGCGTGAAGCTGGCTGGTAATACAGAGCAATAGGCCACTACCTGCACCGAACGGACACTGTTTTGCAAAGGTGCTGGCAGCAATGGTTGCTGCAAGGAACTCATCGGTGGAATAAAGGCTCTGGAAGGACAAGGTGCACGAATGCGAGGCAAGGTCGGACGATTGTGCGACAGGCTCGAACTGGCCCAAAGGCATCATTGGCCGCCATCCAACGTGTTACAGCCTCTTCCATACCAACCGTGGTACCTTCCACCATCTCACGGCACATGGCTGAGGTAATGTTACGCTCACGGCGGCCTTTAAGACGTCTGCTAATAATCCCACAACATCGAGAGAGTCGTTTGGAGGGGTGTCGTAGCCAAGCATTATGGCTGCCAACAGACTGGCATCGCATAGTGTTCAGCGAAGAATCACGCTTCAGTGTTTCAGCAGATGACCATAGGGTACGTGTGTGGAGGCGCCAGGGCCAGCGGTACCAATCAGCCTTTATTTTACACAGGCACACAGCCATTACCCCTGGTGTGATAGTGTGGGTTGCTATCACTTACGACAGCAGGCCGTCCCTAATCATTCTGCGTACAACTTTAACAGCTCAACGATATGTTAATGAAATCCTGCGGCCGTTTGCGTTACCCTTCATGGCACGCCTTTCTAGGGCCATTTTTCGACAAGATAATGCTGCGCTACATTTACGGCTCGCATATCTGTGGACTGTCTCCGTGCTGTTGATACTGTTCCTTGGCCAGCAAGGTCACCAGATATTTCGCCAATCGAGCATGTATGGGACATGCTAGACCACCAGATTCGGTCATCCTGAAATGTGGCAAGTCTGGAGCAACAACCGAAGAATACCTGGTAAAATGTATCGCAGGATGGCATTAGGAAACTTTACCACTCCTCACCTAGACGTTTACAAGCATGCATTGCCTCCAAGGGGGGTTTCACCAATTATTGATTTGAAAATTCAATGTGCAATTGCTAACTATTGATGGGCCCTCTGGCGATGATTTTGCAATCTTTTCATTACCTGTGTATGAGCTGTACACATATTTAATTTCAATAAAAACAGTCACGTTTTTCATGATGGTGCTTCGTTTTTTTTTTTGCAGAACAGTGTATTAGAAGTTCGAAACCACGAACTTGATGAAATGTGTTCTTGATCAAAACATCAGTTACGTCTATATAAGTCATTCTGTTGTGAATTTTCAAATAAATGGTTATGCGCTATTTGAGTTTTGGAATGAATTTATGAAGAAAAATTTAATCCGTAAGCCTTGACCATGACAACCCATACAGCAGACTGCTATTTAAGATACTAGTGAGTATCCGTTTAAAATCAAGGAATTTATTTTTGACTGAAAGTTAAAAAAATGTAAAAGATCTTTAGGTTTAATTTTTTTACGTCAAATATATTTTCAAATAGAATATTTTTGGTGTAAAATTTATATAGCATTATTTACCTTAGATTCAAAATTGTTTCATTAAATCGGTTTTGATATTCTCTTCCTCAAGGGACCAGAGAATAATGGCGAATACACAAGTGCTGATTAAACTCAACTGTAGGCTTACGGAGAGAATATTCGGTGAGCATATACTCTAGTTTCATATTTAATTAATCAGTTGGAAGTTATAAAATAAGAGAAAAATATTGTGTTTAAAGTGTTATTATTGCAAAAAGGTATTTTAAATAACGCAATATCTTACTTTATTAAAAGCGAATAACGTAAATAAACGCAAATTGTCGAACATGTGCATATATTAAATATCTGCTTGTTGCCATTCAGCAATTGATAATAACGTGATTAAATTACTCACACTCGAAATGCTGTTGTTTAATGATTATAGGGTAATTTTACGTACTTGTTTGCTCGTTAACATATATAAGTGTGAGCAAAACAACAGAAACATATAATTGCAGATAACAGCATGAACTGGTTCTACTCTTATTATGTGGTCTTCAATATGGGATACCTGCAATAGTACAAAGAAAACATGCTACGTTTTACAGTTATTTATATATTTTATCTCATAGTATTCATAAGTTCAAAGGTGAGTGAATGAAGGGTTATGTTAAAAATGATGATGTTTTAGTAAACGAAGTTTAAAATATATTTTCTGGTAAAGCTTTTAGTAAAAATTGTTATAACTGTAATTATAAGGGCCGGGATAGATCTGTGGTTATAGCGAGAAGATTGCGCAAGAAAGACCGAAATGTGATCTTAACTGCCGTCTAAAACTATATGGAGTATGATCACAACATATATGTCCGTCTAAAAGTGTTTCTGGTTTCTGAGTGGCGATGTGTTAGGAGAAGGAGGATACGGTCCCCGTGGCCGCCATCTAATAGGATCTGTGTCTAAATTGGGTAGTTTAAAGGTGTAATGTGATCCTTCCCATGTGGTGCGCCGAAGCAACTTTTTATGACGGCTAACTGGTTCCGCTTCGTCTCCTAAATAGCGGAATGATTTAATTACCTATTTGTTAGCCTTTGTTGAAAAACTTGTAATTTGCATACATATAAATTTTAAATAGAGTAAAGAAAAGAACCATCTGAAAACGGAGTACTACCTAACGCCTTCATCTATCCACCTAATTAGAGCATACAAAATACTCATAAGGCAGTATTTAATATCTTGAACTGGAAACGTATTTTACTCAACGCTTCAATGCTCAAGTATTCTAATTTGTTCGCAGGATTAAACAACGACACTACCTATTTATTTATTTATTTTTTTATTCAATTTAAGTAGCAACTACAGATGAAATCCAGTTACAGTAACCACAAAACCACAAAAAGAACAGAGCATAAAATACAAGAATACTAAGTAGTATACGTATCAAGCACATTAAAACAAGCTTTTTTAAAATGGGCAGGAGTCAAATTAAAATTATCAGTTTCAGCACAATAACTATTATGGAGATGAACAAATTTATAGATAAAATAGCTCTTAATGTAATTGTGTTTAACAGTAGGATTTTGAAGTAAAGTTTTTTTTTTCTAGTATTATTAACAGGTATATGGAATTCCAGGCAAGAAAGTAAAATGGGGCAATCAATAGTATTGTTTAAAACTTTATAGTAAAACAAAAGGCAGGACGATTTTATTCTTTTTTTAAGAGACATTAAATTAAATTTTTGTCTGAGTTCACTCGTGTGCGTATTATAATAATAATAGCCTGAATAATTCTGTAATGCATAGTACGTAAACGTTCATTTTGCACTTCTATTGGTTGAGAATGCAGATTGTAAACAAGGTCTCAGATCATTGCACAATACTCCAAAATTGATTTAATAAGGGTATAATAAAGACAAATAATAGTATCAGTCCTAGTAAAAACACAAGATCGTCTCTTGGCCAAGTCAAGTTTTTGGTAGTCTCTTTTAATAGTATTATCGATATGCCGCTGAAAGTTAAATGTATCATCAAAAGTGACACCAAATTTAAAAATACGAGTACATAGAGATAGAGGTAAATTATTTAAAATGCAGTTGTAGTTGTGAATATTATGGATTTTAGCAATGCTCATAACATAGCACTTAGAAACATTTAAATGGAGTTCATTTAAAACAAACCAGTTATACAGTTCATTTAAATCATTCTGCATCAATTCACAATCAGTTAATGAGTTGATTTTCACATAAAGTTTCATTCCGTCAGCACACATAAGACATTTGACAGTTTTAAAAATCGGGGGTATTTCATTAATAAAATTTAAGAAAAGGAGTGGGCCCGAATTCGAACCCTGAAGAACACCAGAGGAATTACTGTATAGTCTAGAGTTAACGCCAAAGTGCTTTACAGAATAAAGCCTATCTGTAATATACGAGTAGAACCAAGTCGATAAATCAACACTAAATCCGCTAGTAATTAGTTTACGAGTTAATAACCCCAGATCGATGCTGCCCAGAACCAAATGCTTTACTAAAGTCAGTATAAATAATATCCAGTTGCTTCTTGATTTCAATAGCATCGATAATATAACAGGTAAAGCAAGCTAAATTAGTTAAAGTTGATCGCATTGGCATAAATCCATGTTGGTAAGGAGAGATCAGTTGCTTACTTTGGGGAAAGATCCTTTTATGCATAACACATTCAAAACCCTTGGAAGAAGGGGATAGAATGGTAATAGACCTGTAGTTATAAATATCATGCTTGTTGTTCTTTTAATGTACAGGAATAACTTTTCCGTATTTCCAGGCATTGGGAAAAGTCGTAGTTTTAATTGAAAGATTAAACAATATAAGCAAAGGGTAAATTAGAGAGTCAACGCAGCTTTTAATAATAAAAGAGGGAACACCATCACAGCTTATAGACTGATTGGATTTTAAATTTTCTAGGGATTTAGCAACATCATTTTTATAAATATACTTAACATTAATTAAGTCAATATTATTTTGAGTTCACAATAATTGTTCAGCAGTTCAAAATTAACAGGTTGGCTACTCTGGATGTAAACAGATTCCGAGAAATCCTCGAAGCAGTTAGCAATATCATTATCATTAGAATAATCACCATTATTATAACTCATTGTTGAAAATTTGTGATTACCAGGTGAATCGCCTTTACAATAGTTCCAGAAAGCTTTAGGGTTTTTGTTGAGTTGTAGTTCAATATTAGAAATATGATTAGTAAAATCAGTTTTGATTCCATCCTTCACCACTTTGCGTAGTCTACGAGATTCCTGTAGATCACTTTTATCCCCAACTCTAATAGATTTATTACGATATTTTTTTTTAATTTAATATTATGGGTAGTGCTAGAAGAGCACCACGATTTATATTTACGTTTAGTAGGAATATAATTAGGTATACATAAATCAAATATCTTGTAGACACAATCATAAAAATTCGATATAGCATCGTCAATATTTGTGTATATATTTAAAAAGTTCCAATCAGTATTACAGAAGTAATCATATAGCATAGGATAATTGGTCTTCTTAAAGTTATATTTCATATTATTATTAATTCGATGATTTCTGCTCACTTTTTTAATCAAGAAAGATCTATCCAGAGCAGAATGGTATAGATCTTCCTTCACGAAACTGAAGGTAGAGTATTCAATAATGATCTGCTTATAGTTGGTCAAAATAAAACCAAGAGTTTTACCATATTTGACCCGTTACATAATCCTTCATCCACTTACCTCTTCAATTGAAAAGTACCAGTACAGTTAAACCTTAGTTGAAGAATCAAGCAAAAACACTCAGATATTATATTGATTTTATCCTTAGGCTATTAAAACTCTAGGATCAGATTTTACAATTGCATATCTATTAAAAAAAGCGAATTCCATTAGTATTAGAAAACAAAATTTATAACCAGAGCTTTTATGTTTATAAGAAATTTCTTTCTTAAACAGAAAAATGTAAAATGTAGCTAAGTAATATTTATTCTATCTAGTGTTTTTATTAGTGATATTTTGATATTTTTGTCAAAAATTGCTTTTTTATGCTGAAATATTTACTTATTTATTTTATTTTTTTATTTTTGTCATACAAGAAAACATTAAATGTCTCCTTGTATTCAATTTTTAATAAACGTCTAAGTGGTTTTCTTTTCATTTCTATATTTCTCTTGAGAACAGCTTTTTACGATGCATGAAAATTGATAAAGAGATGTAAAATGTTTCTTACATTTAATCATTTTTATTTGATGTATTGTTGATTTGATGCAGATTTTAAAGATGGAATTAATTTATACCATTTATTGTTTTTAGATACATTTTAGTTTTAGCAGAAAACTTCCTTTTGGATAGATTTATATTAAAATTTAAACATCTATGAATATTCATAGGATTTGAAGAAAAAGGTATGAAATTAAAAATATGTAAAACCAAGACATTTAGTAATGTTAAATTAATAATCGTTCTTTATCCTTAGAAAATTAACGGCTCTCGTTTTATAACTTTAGCATGAACCGATGTCGAGATATTGTGCCTTTTCTAATAAATTTATCTAAAACGTTAAATATAATAAAAACAATAGTAAGTTTCATTAAATATGTTCACTTTCCATATACAAATTTATGCGACAAATTTATTAACATCATTCTGATAGATCTAGCCCATTCCATTTATAACAAAAGACATTTTGTCACAGTTTTGCATTTGTACAGCAAGCAATTTATCAATAGTCATTTATTTCACCGGGTATTATATGTAATTGACATTTAATTAATGTCAATTACATTTTAATGTGGATTTCTTCATATAAGAATGAATAAGTTATTGTGCTCTGATCAACAAAAAACTAAATACATTATTGACATGTGAAAAACATAACTGGATTGTGAATTTTTGAAATTTTTTGACTGAATTCAAACTAGTGGTATTATTTAATAAAATTTTATTTTCAAGTTATTATATGGCTTTATTATTTAGAAGACAATAAAAAATTGTCTTATAGTTGTTAATTTTCAAGTTACATTTGCTCAAAATATAAGTTAACTCGGCACTTAATACATTTATATCTTCTCATTCAGACAAACACCAAATTTTAATGTGCAAATCAACACCAATAGCAATGTGCCATTGGTTTGCACTTTTCAGCTGCATAAGAAATAAAGCAATTGCATTATGTAAAGAAAGTTATGTGTTGACCACATCAGATTTTTCTAATTGTGAATCCTAAAATAGAAGATGTTTTTTTTGTCGAACGGAAATTATTGCGATAGGGTTGAAAAAAACAATTTGAACTTTTTCAAGAATAATTGTTTTACTTGTAATTGGGATACGCATAAATTTTAAACAGTTTCAAATACATAAATTTCCGAAAAACGGAACACTACACTATACTTTTATAAACCCCCCTTATTAAGGGGTAGAGAATATTCATAAGGTATCATTAAATGCTTTGAGTTAAATACTTATTGTTCTAAACGGTCCAATGCTTGCCGCTTCAATGCTTTGGTAGCGGTTTTAAACGCCGACTTTAATATAAGTCGTCATCCACTTATCTCTTCAATTGAAAAGAGCTAGTACAGATAAACATTAGAAGCAGAATCGAGCAAAAATACTCAGATGTTATACTTATTTGATCCATAGTATATTAAAACTATCAATCAATCATCTTATATTCAACTAGCAGTATACCCGTTCTTAGTACGGAATATATAATACAAAAAATCTTAAATCACAATTTGAAGCAAAGTTTTAATATTTTGGGTCCTTTATATGGAGTTTTAAAATAATTATCACAATAAGAAAAGAACAATACATTACGATTCAACAATTGTATTTATACAAACAATAATGATTTTACAGTTGAATAATAACAGTTTTACAGTTAAACAATTATTTCTTTATAGACTACATTTTTGGTCTTTTTATTAGGGGCATAAATAAAGAGAGATCTTTTATTTATGGCCCTTGAGCAGGCAACATATAGTTGGCCATGTGAAAAGTAGCAAGTACTTAGATCTATGCCTACAGTGATGAATGTCTGCCCTTGCGACTTATTTATCGTCTTTGTCCCAAATACTCAGAGAACAATCTTTAAGAACTGCAGACATGTTGCTATTTTTGGATATATTACAAACAGGGTATTCCATATGCCAAAGTCGCTGCGTTTCCGGAAGAAGCCACAGCCAATGCTATTTTGCCATCACCTCTAACAGTGGCAAGGAGAAGATTTATTAAAAATGTTTTGCCCTGTTCCACCAGGGGCGTCCATGAAAAAGATTTGTCCTGAACTATTTTAACACTATGTAGTATTTTTGAAAAAATGCATCTCTGCTCTTGAGTCAACTTCGGTTCGTTTTAATTTACATATATAATCATTTCTTCATGATTGAAAGATATTTCTCTGTTATAGTCTTTATTAAGATCCTTTCCATGAGATATTTGGGGAAGCGGCAAGCCATACTTCTCAAGTGTTTTTGCCCCTATAGATAAAACAATATCTTGAATCAATGCGAGGCATCTATTGTATACATGCTCAGCATTAGGTGCTGTGTCTGGAAAATGCCTCTGAATATAATTTGAGATATCTTCAGAGAATTTCTGTCTAAATGATGACCACAAACGCATGGGATTAGAAGGTCTGCAGAAAACTAACATGATAGCAAAGAGTTGTCTTAACTTGGGTGAGCTATCAGTCACACTTGCTTCCTCTAAGGTGTTATCCCAGTGCAAGTCATTCCTAAGCAGGCCCAATGCCTCGCAAGCTTCCTGAAAACTGGTTCCTTCAATTCCATCAACATGCTTTAGTTCACTAAATGACTTAGGTCCAGTGACAGTATGAAGTAACATTCTCAGATAAAAGCACTCGCTGTTGTTGGGATGAACAGTGTAAACCCTTCCAGTAACAGATTGTCTTAGCACACCAGGATACCCTTCAATAGGATTGCCCTGTTTTCTACGACAAAAAACTCCCCTTAGTTTAATTAATGTGTAATAGGAAGGAACTTCTTCGTTTAACAGGTTTGTAGCAAATTCATCTTCTTTGCAAAGAATTTAAAATGCCATAAGTGTGGTATTTCTAGGATTCTCCATACGCTCTTGGACGTAATGCGGTTTGAAATACACTCTCTGACCGTTTTCCAGATGTATATCTATATGAATTACAGGCGGGTATCTTTCATGTATGGGAAAAGACTGGATTCTCCAAACAGCTTCCGATGTGCTAATGTATCTACCACACTGATATCGCAACACTTCATCATGCTCATTCTGTACTTCAATGCATGCTTGATCACTACCGTTATTTATGTATTTGCATATGTATTTGATGGACTTGACGCTGCTGCAGTATTCTATATTAATATGGGTACTGAATGTTTTTGAAAGTATAGGTGAATAAGGTACTAACCATCTATTGTCTACTACAACGTACTGATTCTTAACTCTGATTGTGGCAGTGAATCCACCTGCCGAAGGATTTATTCGCTTATAAGTTGGGTATCCATCATCGCCCGTTATAGTTTCGTTAACGAATCGCCGAGGATACCGCTTTGAGCACTGTCCATCTTTCATACATGGGGACTGCTAATTAAATTCCCCACAGGGACCATGTACCATATGTGATTTAACGATATTATAAAGATCTGGGTCTTCGGATGGGTTTGGTAGTTCAGCTCGAATCACATCGTCAACTTGTGTGGGTCGGATTTTCCCTTCGAGCCATAGCAGAATGTGGGCATGAGGGAGACCACGCTTCTGCCACTCTACAGAATACATATAGCATTGACAATTTCCAAATATCTTTGCTTTTGTGAGAAGGGCCATGAGTTTCTTTAATTTCAAGTGAAACACTCTTGATATAATGTCATGTCGGTCTTGAGATGATTGACCAGGTAGAAGTTCGTTTTCTATCTCCTTCCATTTTGTATTGGTGGTGATGGTGATGAAAAGGTCAGATCTACCATATTTTCGAACATAGTAAAAAGCATCCTGAGTCCTTTCGTGCATGTATCTTGGGCCTGCAGTAAAACTGGATGGCAGAACCACCAGGCGGCCCATGTTTTCTGTGTTCTTATCGTGCTTAAGAGCATCCCGAAGATGGATGTAATTTTCAACTCTCAATCTTTTTTGATTGGTTCTAATAAATGCCAATCTCTCAGTTTCTATTTTAGCATACATGCCAAGCCAAAATTGGTTGAGAAGTTGTCTGAAAAAGTGTAAATGATTATAATGGTCTTTTCTAACCATCATACGGTAAGAGTAAAACTCAAGAGCAGATGCTTTCTTATTCCTATTGTTCAGACCTGTAGATGGGTTCTGGCGGTTCTTGCATTGGATCCAACTTCACTTTTCCAGAAGAATAACAAATACCTCTAGGTTCCCCCTTCCACTTCAGAGCTTGACAGTGGATGCAGATTTCTTCCATCTTACCTATATATTTCCCTCTGATACATAGTCAAATGAAGTTTCATGTAAATAACCACTGTTCAGTTTATCCCTCCAAGGCTTCATTCTTCGTATGGCCTGCTTTTTCTTATCAATTGCCTGACGCTCCAGCCTTTCAGTGTCAGTTTTCGACTTTCTTAATGCATCGTGGCGTTCACAGTCAATTGTCTGACGCTCCAGTCTTTTAGCGACAGTTTCGGACTTCCTTGGTTCATTGCGGCGCTCACGGTCAACTGTCAGACGCTCCAATCTTTCATCGTCGGTTTCCGACTTTCTTAATTTATCATGGCGTTCACTGTCAACTGTCTGACGCTCCAGTTTTTCAGCGTCAGTTTCTGACTTTCTTAATGCATCGTGGCGTTCACGGTCAACTGTCAGATGCCCCAGTCTTTTATCGCCAGTTTCCGATTTTCTTAATGCATCATGGCGTTCACGGTCAATTAAGAGACGCTCCAGTCTTTTATCGCCAGTTTCCGACTTTCTTAATGCATCGTGGCGTTCACGGTCAACTGTCAGACGCTCCAGTCCTTTATCGTCAGTTTCCGACTTTCTTAAGTTATAATGGCGTTCACTGTGAACTGTCTGACATTTCAGTCTTTCTATGTCAGTTTCCGACGTTCTTAATGCGTCGGGGCGTTCACGGTCAGCTGTCTGACGATTCAGTCTTTCAGCGCTAGTTTCCGACTTTCTTAAAGTATCGTGGCGTTCACGGTCAACTGTCTGACGCTCCAGTCTTTCAGCGTCAGTTTCTGACTTTCTTAATGCATCGTGGCGTTCACGGTCAACTGTAAGACGCCCCAGTCTTTTATCGTCAGTTTCCGACTTTCTTAATGCATCGTGTCGTTCACGGTCAACTGTCAGACGCTCCAGTCTTTTATCGTCAGTTTCCGACTTTCTTAACTTATAATGGCGTTCATTGTCAACTGTCTGACACTTCAGTCTTTTAGTGTCAGTTTCCGACTTTCTTAATGCATCGTGGCATTCACGGTCAGCTGTCTGACGATTCAGTCTTTCAGCGCTAGTTTCCGACTTTCTTAATGTATCGTGGCGTTTACGGTCAGCCGTCTGACGCTCCAGTCTTTCACCTTCAGTTTCCGACTTTCTTAATGTATCATGGCGTTCACGATCAACTGTCTGACGCTCCAGTCTTTCACCGACAGTTTCCGACTTTCTTAATGTATCATGGCGTTCAGGGTCAACTGTATGACGCTCCAGTCTTTCACCGTCAGTTTCCGACTTTCTTAATGTAGTGTGGCGATTGTGCGTCGCCGGGCCCCGATCCAGGGACCCTTTGGTAACAAGACCGACATTATAATCACTGAGCAAAAGCTAGCTCCTCCTCTTTTCTTATAATTCGGGTACTGGTGGCTCCAAGCATCTTTGATCAGATGTCTTTGCTAGACCTGATGGTTACAAGACCGACATTATAATCACTGAGCAAAAGCTAGCTTCCGGTCTGTTCTTATAATTCGGGAACAGGCTCCAAGCATCTTTGATCAGGTGTCTTTGCTGCCGCAGTATCATGGCGTTCACGATGAACTGTCTGACGCTCCAGTCTTTCACCGTCAGTTTCCGACTTTCTTAATGTATCATGGCGTTCACGATCAACTGTCTGACATTCCAGTCTTTCACCGTCAGTTTCCGACTTTCTTAATGTATCATGGCGTTCACGATCAACTGTCTGACGCTCCAGTCTTTCACCGTCAGTTTCCGACTTTCTTAATGTATCATGGCATTCACGATCAACTGTCTGACGCTTCAGTCTTTTAGCGCCGGTTTCCGACTTTCTTAATGTATCATGGCGTTTACGATCAACTGTCTGACGCTCTAGTATTTTAGCGCCAGTTTTCGACTTTTTTAACGTATCATGGCGTTCACGATCAACTGTCTGACGCTCCAGTCTTTTAGCGTCAGTTTCTGACTTTCTTAATGCATCATGGCGTTCACGGTCAATTATCTGACTCTCCAGTCTTTTAGCGTTAGTTTTCGACTTTCTTGATGCATCATGGCGTTCACGGTCAACTACCAAACGTTGATTATGTTTACTTGAAGTTTCAGCTGCCCGTGATGTTGACTGCAGAATTCTCTGATAATTCAATCGGGGCCTCTCTTTTTTCCTGATTCTCAGCTTCCCGGGAAAGTCTCTTCCTTTTTGTTGTCAATGTTGAAGAACCAATATATGAACACTTTCGAGAAGGCATTTAAAAAGAACTAAATAAGATGTGGTACATGTTAGCCACACCAAATTTCCAAAAAAATATAATTCTTCCATTAACTCAAGTACATAAAATATTGTCAACTATATTAAAATATGATTTTGAAATATTAGAATAATACTCATTAAATAAAATATATTATCATTATAATAAACTCTATAACAATAAAAATTAAAATAATTCTAAATTTGTAAAAAAACCTCACTATTTTACTCATAAATATATTTTACTCATATGAATTAAAAAGAACTTTAAAAATCACGATTTTGAGACAAGATGGATGCCATATATCATTTTGAAGTGAGTCACGTAATCTTTTCATATCACGGTCACGTGATCGCTTCATATAAGATGTGTAATTATTATTTTAATTTTTATTTAAAAAACTACTGAATATATTTCGCTGAATTTTTTTTTTATATATTTTATGGAACAATTTGAATATTACCTAAAATTTTCGAAGCAATTTGTGAATTTTAAATACGCTTAAATTTTTTTTGAAAAATTGGGTCCCATAGGGCTCAATGTATTTCATTTTTTCAACCCGGGTTCAATCCAAAACTAATTGGGTGATATTATTCATTTATATTCCCGTAGGTCCTACAGACCGTCTGAACAACATACTAAAATTTCATTTTGATTAAGTCATTTCTACGGCAGTTATCGTGCTAACGGACAGACAGACAGACAGAATGAACAAAGTCATAAACACTTTTCAACTTTGTTGTAAAGTGTTAAAAATGTTAAAAATTAAACAAAAATATGTAAATAGTAGTTGGGTTATATTTATTTTATCTCAATGTTTTTATTAGTGAAACACATTTAATAGATTTTTTTTTATATTTCTCTCGAAAATGTTTTCATGCTAAAATATTTACCTAAATGTGTTTTTTTAGTCATAAAAGAAATCATTGAATGCTTGCTTGAATTCAATTTTTAATAAGAGCCTTTCTTTTGATTTCTGTACATATCAGAACCGCTTTTTATGATGCATTAAAGATTAATGAAGTGTTGTAAAATGAAACAACTCTGAAAGAAGATTTACGAATGAAACATTTAATCATTTTTATTTGAAGTATTACTGATTTGATGCAGACGTCAGATACATAATTGATTTAAAGCGTTTATTCTTTTAGTACAGATTCATCTTTAGGTTCACCAGAACATTTTCTTTTCAAAAAAATTGTATTAATAATGGAACAAGTGTAAATGTTTATAGGATTTGGCAAGAAAGCTGTCAAATTGAAAATGAAGGGCTCCTAGAAACGTTTTACGGCAACTAATAATTTTTGTAAGGAAAGGTTCATGACTGTAGACGTTAGATCCATCTATAGTTAAGTGATCATGCCCGATCGAATAAAAGTAATTGTTGCGCATCTAGCGGGGAATTAAAAAAAAAAGTATAACGAAATCGACAATAAAGCGAAATAGAAGGGAATAACGAGATAGAATGTCAGTTACAAAGCTGCAAAAATTATCTAATGAATAGGAATATATATCAGGAACGCACAAAAAGCGTATATGGAAAGCAATAAATACGTTTCAAAAGTCATATTATCAGGGTTTGTAACACAGTGATAGTTGCAATGCCTGTTCAAGTAGGGTGTAATGCTCTATCTCGAATTCTAATGTGCATTGTTGTTTTGAACACGATGTGCATTAGATTTCTTTGTATGTAAGTGGTTTTACTGTCAATATGCACATAGTATATTGTATAAGGAAAGACGGGGTTGAAAATTGGAATTCAAATTTTCGACGGAAGAGCATGTTTCAAGCATCCCTGAACTAGAATAGAACGTTTTTGAGGCGATGTCTGTGTGTATATATATATATATATGTGTGTGTGTGTGTGTGTGCGTATGTGTGTGTGTGTATGTGTGTGCGTATGTGTTGTTGTTGTTGAAACCCAGACCGTCCGACCTACCAGAAAGGTGTAAGGCAACTGTTTGGACGGTCGGGAAGTGCCACCCAACTTAGACCGGAACCCAGTGGGGGAGGCATCCACAGGGACCGTACCCTACTTCCCCTACCACCAACCTCTCGGAAGGACTTTCGGACCCACATGTTTAACGTGATCGTACTCCGCATGAACACGGCGGCAGTCTTGGCAGTGGCTGGAATCGAACCCGGGCCTACCGAGTGCAACTCCAGCGCGCTAACCAATGGGCTACCGCGCCCAATGTGTGCGTATGTGTGTATGAGTAACGTGTGTGTATGAGTAATGTGTGTATGTATGAGTAATGTGTGTGTATGTATGTATGTATGTATGTGTGTATGAGTAATGTGTGTGTATGTGTATCCGCGTATGTATAAGTGATCTGTGTGTTCGTCAGTCTGTGGATGCGATTTCTCAAGAATAAATAAATCGTTTCGAAATAAATTTGGCACAAATAATAAAATCAGTAAATACCGGAGGCCTATTGATTTTAAACGCAATCAAATGTTCATAAGATCCCAAATTTTGATAAAATCATTAAAAAATAAGAGCCTTCAATAATGTTACTTAAATGATCAATTTGTCTGTAATTTTTCATTAGAAAACAATTGACACAAACTTTAGAACGTTAGTACGAATCTTTCTCGAGATATTGCACTTTTTTAAAATAAATTTATTAAATAAATCCCATAAAATTGAAAAAAGTAGTAACGATTGTGAAATATGTTCGCTTTTCATATTATGCAATGAATTTGTTAACATCATTCTCGTGGATATAGTTCATTCCATTCACGTGATCAGATACTTTAGGTAATAATTTTATATTTTGATGCCAAACAATTCGCTAATTGTCATTTATGTATAAGTGAACCTCTTCTCCCTCTTGATTTGTAACGCTTGGTGATAACTTTAGCTAATTCGCTGACAAATTTCGCGAAATATCGTCGCGAATTTCACCCCAAATTCACAAAAATATCAAAATTATACACAAATGATGTTAAAGTAGCGAAATTGACGCCACATTGATGAGAATATTATTATAATAGTTTCCTATATGGAACCTGTTGCTTATTGCGGATGCTATCAATATTGATAATTGTCAATTTAGAGTTGATTGAAAAAAAGTTAATTAGGTACTTCGAAAAATTTTTACATGTTGTCATTTGAGAAAGTGTTAAATGCATAATTCAACGTTAAAAACATTGTGCCGTGGACATTATACAATATTCGCCAATTAGCCTATTGTGCGTAATAAATGTTATCTGTAAGCGTTTTATTATCGATTCATACTCATTATACCATGCTCTACAACTTTGTAATTGTTTTTTTCATCTTTCTCACTTTCTTGATACGTTCGTATCCTAACTTTTCAACTATCCGGTATATAATCACTTTTATTTGATTGGGAATTGTCAATATAGGTCCTTTAAATAAAATCTGAGATGTAGAAAAAGGGGGCAAGGGAGAAATGGTCTAGTTTAACCTACACCTTCGCATTCACGTCTCACAGACAAATCTGGCAAAATAAATAAATAAAATAATAAATGGGTAACCTACAGGGTATATCAAGGTACCCTACAAGTGTACAAGGTACCCTACAAGGTACCCTACATATACCTTTGATGATGAAAGTTCACTTTGTTTTTGCATTTTGAATGACTGCAGCCTATAAGGCATTCATGACTTCGAACAACAAGTACTAAAAGGGCAATAAACTTTACAAGTGTTAAACAATGCATTCAGTCAAACGGCCGCCAGTGGTTGACAGATAATTAAAATACATTTAAGTGGGGCAATAAAGAATTCACATATACATCTAAACGCCACGAGGTCCTTAGGACCTCAAGCAGTTACGCTCAGTGTATTTTTGGGCAGTGACAACTTTCTCACACCAGCTGGTCGGTCAATGGGAGCCGAGCTATAGGGATATATGGGGGTACCACCAGCCAATGAACCCAAGGGGGAGAAATGAAGGAGGAACCAGCAGAGAAAGTCAAGTTTTCGTGCAAGAAATTAGTAATAGATTTGGGAATGATTTGATGAATCGAAGTGATTGCCTTTGGGTTAAAGCGTTGCTGATGATAGTTATAGAAGTTTTCAAATAAAACCAAGAACGAAGGCTGCGGCCTCAAAGTTGACCGACCCTGGTTAAGATAATTCCTGAAAAGGAGCCTGTATGGCATTTGCAATAGGTACTCCCTTTGCTCTTATGAGGACTTCGCATTGCTAAGAATCAGTTTATTGTAAATTACCACTTCGTCATCACACATGTCTCACACAAGTTAATTTGAAAATAAATACTAATTGTTAAATTATTAATTGAATATTATAGCGAAAAGTGTATATTTTTAAATAAATAATTAAGTAAAATAAAACAGAGGTGTTTTCAATACGTAGTCTTTAATTAATGCGTATAATTTTGGACTTTTATAGGTCGACTCAGGACTGCAGAAATAGGTGGGTTATGTATTGTACGCATACATTTATGTATGCACGATCACTCCTCCAAACTATAAAATTAACTAATAGAATAACTATTAAAATACTAAATAAAATTAACACAATTTTATCACCACAATACTTAACAAATTTTGGGAAATTTCGTCGTATAGTTTTGGAGCTAGAGGAGAAACATACATTGCATAGACACACATACACAAACATACACAACGCTTTAAATTATGTATTCGTGTTCTAGATTGCTCGACACGTGTAGGTTTCCAATTTTCGATCATTACAATACTTGTCCTATACATTATTATGTATTATAGGAAAAGTAAACACATAATATTTACTGGTCACATTAAAAACAGTACAAATGAATAGAACAAATACAGTGGGTCATGTTAGAACGAACATAATTGGTTCCGGAACCACGTTTGTTATAACATCCGTTCGTTCTAGCATACATTGAATTACATGCATTTAGGAGTAATGGGTTCAAAGCCCACACAATATAAGTATAAAAACAATATGTAGTATGTATAAAATTAATTTATTTAACATGTAAATTTGAGACGTATTAACGATCTTTAAAAAACATAAACACCCTTTGAAAAATAACACGATCTTTGAAAAATAAACAATCTTAATTTAAAAAGCATAAATAAATGAAAAGCGCTAAACAAACTTTCCCTTATAAAAAGCATAAACAGTCTTATGTTTAAACAAAAAGAAAGCATAAAGGATCGAAATTCATTTAAAAAAAATCATACCGAGGTGAAATGAGAGGAGTCCTCGTTCCTACTCATTTTGGATGACTGTCCTGTGGGGAGTTCATCAGTTGGAGGGCGTTTCTCTACCTTTTCGAAACTGCTTTATCTTGGATTTTTGAACTCTCCAAAAGTGGGCCATCAAGGTATCGTTAAAATGATTAAAGTCCATTTCTACGGCAGCCATATCCGGATGATAAGCTTTCATAAGTTTGGACAGTTTATTCGAGCAAGAAAATACCTCTTTAAGGTCCTCATCTGGAGCTGGAAAGCTGCGATTGTTTTCCTCATCCCCGTCCTCCTCGTCCCAGAAAGATTTCTGGTTTAGTGCCTCTTCATTGTGAAGCTCTTCTAGCTCCTCAAGTGACAGCTTCTTCGCGTGCTCCTCCATAAAGTTCTCCACATCTTCTTCACTGATCTCCAAGCCCGTGGAACTGTCTAGACACAAAATTTCCTGCACAACAGGCTGTTCCTTCAAGTATTGAAATCCTTCGGAGTCCCTCGGAGCCATTGCGTCAGGCTAAAATTACCTCCAAGCCGAATTCAAGCATATAGCAGAAACCTCCTTCCAAGCAGCCACAATTAAGAGGACATCCGCTATATTAAAGTGACTTCCAAAAGTCTTTCAGAGTCACATCACTGGAAGAAGTGGCCTCAAAACATTTTCTGAACATTGCTTTAGTGTAGAGTTTTTAAAATTTGCGATCACTCGTTGGTCCATAGGTTGAAGAAGAGCTGTTGTATTTGGCAGCAAAAAGTGGACCTTGATGAAGCTGAATTCATCTAGTAGTTCTACCATTAAATTAGGAGAGTGGTCTGGAACATTGTCCGTGACCAAAAGAACCTTTAATGGAATATACTTTTCCTTGAGATAGCCACGAACAGTGGGACCAACCACCTCAGTCTTCCAGTTGGAGAAAAGACTCCTGGTAACCCAAGCCTTGCGGTTGGAAAGCCCAAAATCTCCGAGGTGATTTCTCCTGACGTTTTTAAAAGCTCTGGGGTTCTCTGAATGATATATGAGTAGTGGTTTAACCTTGCATTTCCCCAGGGTATTGGCACAAAAGGCAAGGTAAGCCGATCCTTCATTGGCTTATGGTCAGGCAAGATGGTCCCCTCCTTCGTGATATAAGTTCTGCGTGGCATTCTCTTCCAGAAAAGACCAGTTTCGTCGCAGTTGAACACCTGCTGCTGAACAAAACCTCCCTCTTCAATTATTTTTTGAAATTTCTCACGATGTTGTCCAGCAGCGTACCTATCTGCACTTGCCGTCTTACCATGTCTAACACCACTGTGTATTCCGGCCCTTTTTATAACTCCGGTAAACCACCCCTTGGTGCCAAAAACTCCTTCACAGGATCAGTACTACTTGTACTAGAAGCCTTAGCACTAAGTTCCTCAAACAGTTGTTTGGCCTTTTCACAAATAATCGCTTCACTCCCAGTATCACCTACCATTTGTTTTTCTTTAATCCACAAGAAAAGAATAGTTTCCTGTGATATTACAACATAAACTACTGAACCTAGAGATTCCTTTTGCATTGTGCACTTTTTATTTTTTCCTTGTTTTTTTAAAATTGTACAGATCGTTGATTTAGCCATAACATATTCTACACTTAAATCTCCTACACTTTTTCCACTTTCTTGCTTGTAAATTATTTCTTTTCAATGGCTAAGCAAATTAACTTTCTAACTCTATTTTGCTGGCTCCTGATAAAAATTATAAAGCAGAATAACTCAAAACTATATT
Organism: Amaurobius ferox; assembly: GCA_951213105.1. Taxonomy (NCBI): domain Eukaryota; kingdom Metazoa; phylum Arthropoda; class Arachnida; order Araneae; family Amaurobiidae; genus Amaurobius; species Amaurobius ferox. Next base: position 27,759,433 of record OX578142.1, read on the forward strand.
TTGACTGCTTCAGGCACAAATAAACAGATACGTACCCGATCTAAACAGATAATTGAACCTTACAAACTATAACAAAGCTGGTGACTGAAGCTTTAATGCTTTATTAGCGAAGAGGGGAATTCCCTGACATCTTATGCGCGCGCATGTGCTAGCATTTCTCCGAGTTCGTTGTAGCATTCTGATTTCCGTCATGAAAACTGTTCGTTGTAATGTCGTTCGTTCTAGCATTCCCCACTATACCTAAAAATCGCTAGTTTTTAAACTGTTAGTAAGAATATTTATTTTAAACTTAGATGTAGTCTGAAATATTTATTCTTCCCTTTGAATATACACATTTGACTAACACAACTGTTTTATTTTAGATATAGACGAAACATTTATTCTTTTCTTTATATATCGACCACACCATGTGGTACTGCTGAGTACCTCAGATGTGTCACTCTCTTTATCAGAAGCAGTACCAAATTGATTTTACCAAATTGGTGAAACAGAGAATCAAGCATTGCAGTATTACAAGAAAAGCATTCTTTATATATTTGGAAGTTGATATTGGATCTAAATACAATTTCAATTAATATCTTGTATATGTGAAATTTAAGAAATATACAGCATCGTCGGATTTCCCACAGCACAAATAACATTTGTTTTGAGCTTGAATGTAGTCTAAAATTAGATGGAGTCTAAACATTTATTATATTTTTTATTTTGTCATATTTGTCAGTGAGACGTAAATGCTTGGGGGGGGGGGGGCTAATCTGAACTTGAACATTTCGCCGTTGTCCCCTTTTCTACATATCAGATGTTTTTGGAGGATATCAAATCCTTTTTTAGGGTTATATAGATTATTTCATTTTTTTTAATATTATACGGAGGATATTATTGCCAATTTTTTTATTCTGGTTGCACCTTAAAGAATAAAAAGACATTAAAAACTTAACTATATGATTCGTTAAAACGTATAAATAACATTAATGTGCTTTACGAGTAGCAATATACTGGTTGAATAATAATACTATAAGGTAAAGTTTAGACCACTGCCTTTTGTTTATACTTAGATTTATGTCAACGTGTTACGTCATTATTTTGTAAATTTGACAGCATTTGAAAAAAAGTTGCCAAATTTGTCGCCAGAATTGCCAATATTCTTTCCAAGTGGAATAGACAGACCCTATCAAAACATATGTATAACCCTTTTTTAACAAATCGCAATTAATGTATAACCCCCAGACACATTAACTAAACGTAACAGTGAAACTCGCTATATTTTGAATAAAGAATATTAAATTAATAATTTCATCAAAGCCACAGGAATTGTCATGTAAATTAAATTTAATTTATTGTGTAGATGCTCTGATTTATTCAATTTTCACATTTTGAAGATTTGTCGTTATTTTGTCAATTTTGCGACATTTGACAAAAATCGCTAAAATCTCCAAATTCGTCTACAAATGAGACAGACAGAGAGGTTCTATCAACAGATATATCCGATTACTAATTAGTTTGATTTCCAATCCATTCATAGAATTTTAAATCAGAATCCTATTTACTTATGTTTTGATTCTACAGTTTATAGTTCTGGCATAATTTAATATAGTGTCGTTTCCTCAATTTGGTGATATTTTTATCAATTTAACGAAATTTTCGTCAATTTGGCGGTATTTAACTAAGTCGCCAAATTTGTTGACAGAGTTATTAAATTTGATATCAAAAAGGACAGAAATACGGACCCTATTGAATATTTTTTATGAATTTGGTGTTCTTTTCACTAATTTAGCGGCGTTTTCATCAATTTGGTGACGCTTTCGTCAATTTGTTAACCCTTTACGAAGTTGCTAAGTTTGTAGCCAATGATGCCAAATTTACCACCAAGTGAGACAGACACAAATATTGCATGCTTTTTGAATAATTTTTTTTAAGTTACATAAAATTAAAACAGCAGCAAGAATTACTAATTATGTTTATTTTGCATATGTAACATTATGTGACAAATTTACTGACATCATTTCCGTGACAATTCGTTTCATTCACATTTTCGTTTCATTCACAACAAAAGACAATAGTTTTCTGTTTGCACGCTAAACAATTCTCTAATAATCATTTATTTCATAGTATGTCAACTAAATGTCATTTTGATATGGATTTTGCACATAAATATGAATAACTTATTTCGTTTTAACCAACTAAAATCTAAATACGTTATTGCAGTAAAAAACATAATTGAAATATTGATTTTGGATTTTTGAAATCTATTGATTGAAACTCATACATTGAATACAATTTTAACTTTAAATTACACTACGTGGGAGTAAAAATGAGACACCAAGAAGGAGTTTGCAGAAAAATATGCGAATTGCAGGGTGGACGCAGCTCACCGCACTATGTAAATGATGCGGAATGCGCAGATGTCCCACGCACGTTGAGTGAGATATAAGAGAAAGAACCTGCAGAATCGGCAATAGTCGCGCCGCTCTGTCTGCCAGGGAAATCATTTTGCAAATTTTTTTTGTTTCATAGGAAACGTGTAGCAGCAGAGAATGCCAGACCGCTGCGAGGCAGACGATTTCGCGAGGGGTATGGTGATCGGATTCAGAAGGACAGGTTGATTCATACGTCAAATCTCAGAGGACAACCACCTACACAGCGTCCACGGTGCACCGCCTGGGGCGAAGATGGTTGGAACAAGGGAATGCGACAAGTTTGAGGGGTGCCGGTATGGCCAGAGCGAAGTCAGCACGCGTGGACCGACGCATCCGCCAGCAAGCATTTGCTGCCCCGCAGGTCACTTCCGTCGCCCTTTCCCAGCATATGCAGGACACCCTTGATGCTCCCATATAGACCACTACCATTATCCGCCGATTGGTCGCCGGCGATCTGCACTCATGGCGCTCGGCCGTCAAGACTGCCATTGATACAACAGCACAGACGCCTCCGTTTGCAAAGGTGTCGCGATAGAGCTACTTGGACGGCGGAATGGCACAGGGTCGTGTTCTCAGACGAGTCACGCTTCTGTTTTAGCAACGACAGTCGCCGTGTAAGAGTCTGGTGCCGAAGTGAGGTCCAATCCGGCAACATCTGTGGAACTCCCCCCCCCCCCCCCATCCGATAATGCGGCATCATGGTTTGAGACGCCATCGCCTAAGATAGCAGGTTACCTCTGGTCCGTATTGAGGGCACTGTGGCGGTCTAATGATACATGGATGACGTGCTGCGGCAGGTGACAATACCCTTCCTTCAGGAGGTGCACCCCCATATATACCTATACCTCGGCTCCCATTCACCGACGAGCAGGATAACGCCTGCCCACGCCCTACACGCATCAGCCAACATGCCCTGCAAGGTACCCAGATGTTTCTCTGGCCAGCAGTCTCTCCTGATGTCTCACCAATCGAACATGTCTGGGTCGTGATTGGACGTCGCTTGCTTGCGCTGCCACTGCCGCGTTTAGAAGACGAACTCTGGCAAATGGTTGAAAGAAAATGGGCAGCCATCCCTCAGGACACCATCCACATGATCATTGACTTTATATCTAGATGTGTTGCTGCCTGTATCGCCGCCCGCATTGGTCCTGCAACCTACTGATCGGACGGTGTTATCGCTCAGTGTATAGGTGTGTCATGTTGCAATAAACATCACTTATTGTTCGTTGCTGTCTCTCTGTGTTTGCCGATTTTCCTCACGTTCTGCCCACTCCTTGGTGTCTCATTTTTACTGTTACGTAGTGGATATATATATATATATATATATATATATATATATATATATATATATATATATATAATAGTTTGAAATTCCAATGATAGAACAGAGAGAAGTTGCAACTCAAAAATCCTAATTTTAAATAAAACCTACATAATAAAAATAAGTATTAAATAGCGAATCATCAAGCAAATGGAAAAAATGCAAATTTAGAGTCAACAAGCTAAAGATAATCAACCAATATCAAAGTTATGGAATCGATAATAGAAAAACAAATAAATTCCAAGCAATAATGCTATACACGTGGACAAGGACTAGGCCTAAATAATTGAATTGTGCATTTAAAAAAAGACTCTTCATCGGATCCAAGTATATAATTAAAATGAACACAAAACATGTATGTTTCTAAAGAACTAGATAGATTATATCTATAAACTATTTCTACTTTGACAACACACATAAAGATAGAATAATTATAAAGGAAACAACAATACATGGATTATAAAACACTGAAAATGTGCTAACCATAGAAGCCGAAAATGAAGAGATCAGTGTTGCCAATCGCAAAATTGAAAAGTAGAGATCCACCGTTGCCAATCGTGTAAAATAAATAACGGTACTGCGAAAAGGCAATAAAAGGTGATATTCTACAGTAAGACCTACAAAATAATGGGGTGTATAAACGAAAACAGTGAGGCTAATATATAAGGAGATGTAATTAAAATGTAATGTCAAAACAAGAAAATGTTGATGTCTAGCCAGTATAAGATAAAAGAAGTGATTTCATTAAAATTCACCTAATCCAAACTTTTTAACAATATCACTAACTAAATATGCTGGATATTTGTATAATTTGCTGGTAATTTTTAGATTATTTATATGCATAGCATGAAATTTTTATCTGATAATCTATAAATTCCAAAAAGTTGATTAATGATAATATTTCTAAACAATTGAATCGAGTTGCAGGAATTAAATGGTAATATTGTATTAATGTTGAAATTAAAATTGTCTTTTTTATCAAATATATTAGTGACTATACCATTAGTAGGATCAATAATTATATTTAAATCAAAAAAATTAATATTATTACTAATAGTATCTGCATTAGGAATTAATTCCAAATTGTCAGGATAGAAATATATATATATGACATAATTTTCAGTATATACTAAACATATCAGATCATCAACAAATTTATAAATTTTATAATCTATTGAAGTAAAAGACTGTTTATAATAAAAAAGGTATAAATTAGCTAACATACTACTGCTGCATCCACCTTGTGAAACAACTGAGACTTGTAGGTATAATTTATTTCCTTGAAGAATATAATTATTGAAAAGAACAAAGTGTAGAAGTTTAGGAAAATTGATAAATTATTTTTGAGTAGATTGATTAGTAATATAAGCATTATTTAGATATAAAATTACAACATATGTATCAGAGATCTTAATATTATTGAAAATATCTTTAAAGTCAAAAGTTTGAAATCCTATTAGTTTACCTAGTGATGTTAATTTATTTTTTTTATTTTTTACTCTTATTTAGAATAAGGTAATTATTACTAGAATAACGTAATATATATATATATATATATATATAAAGACATAGAGAGAGAGCCTATGCGGTAAGTCATACGCTACCCAATTCACATTTATTAATATTTGTTCTTACCTACCCTACTATTGAATAAAACTTATTACTTTCCTTATATACATAGTATAATGTGTAAGGAAAGTAATTCGATTTCGAGTTTTCGACGGGAGAGCACGTTTCAAGCATCCCTGATCACAAATTAACATTTTTGAGGTGATGTCTGTGTGTGTGTGTGTGTGTGTGTGTGTGCGTCAGTGAGTCTGTGGAGACGATATCCCACGAACTAATGAAGCGATTCGAATGAAATTTGGTATAAAAATTAAAATCCTTGAATACTGGAAGATTATTGTTTTCAAATGCAATCGAATATTCAGAATCCCCTCTAAATTTTCGAGTGAAATGTTGAAAAAATCATCAAAAAATCAAAATCTTCAATAAAGTTACGCAAATAGACATTTCTTATATAGTTTTTTCTCAGAAAACGATTCACACAAGCTTTAGAACGCTAGCACACATTTTTCAAATACATTTATCAAAAAATCCCATAAATTAAAAAAAAATATTAACTGTTGAGAAACATGTTCACTTTTCATATGTAATATCATGCGATAAATTTGGTGACACTATTCTCGTGAATCTAGCTCGTTCCATTCATGAAAAAGATACGTTGAGTAATATTTTTGATTTGAACGCCAATATTCATTATCTGCTATAATTATCTGCTACTTATTTCTCCATCCATAACGCTTAACGAGATTTTGGCGACGAATTTGGTGGAACATCGCCAACTTAGGGACTTTTTTAATGTTGCCAAATTAGTGAAAATCTCGCCAAATGGATAAAAATGACGCTAAATCAATTAAAATGACGACTAATTGACGAAAATTCAATATCTTGGAAAGACTATAAGTATCTACCATAAGAATAACCTATTTTTCTTTACTGTAAAAGTAGTAAATTCATTGCATTATATAAGGCAAACCATGTGCTGCTCACATCAGATTTTTTTGGATAGGCGTGTTAAAATGACAGGAAAATTAAGCTTAGTACCATTTATGGTCCATTTTTAAATGATTGTTATAAATGATTACTTGATTTAGAGGTGGTATGAAACATTTAATACAGGAGATCAAAGTGTAATTTACGAGACTTGTACCTGAAGGTCGTAAAATTTTGACGACTTTCTACGCACTTTAAAAGAGACCTCCATGTTTATTGCCTCTACAATTTACAACGATATCAAATGCGTCCCATTTGGGATGTTGAGACATAATTAGTTAACTTCATTTTAATGAGATTTATTTAAAAAATAATTATACATTTTTTCTTAAAATATTAGTATTATTTTTGTTAGAAATTTTTTAAAACTAAATTGTGATTTTTGCCATAATCTTCAGTTTGTTAGGTGAAGATTATATATGGCTTTATTGTGCCATATTTAATGTGAAGATAGTATGTGCATTAATGCTCTGAATACTGACATTCTTTAGTGAACTTTATATAGATACAAGGTTCCTAGGAAAGACCTTAAGCACTCCAATCACTTTGTAATTAAAGTTCCATGAGTCCTTTCTAATTAAAGTCCACGTTAGGTCTATTTCAGTGATAGGATCATGCCCGAACGAATAAAAGTGATTGCAGCGTCCCCAGCTGATGATTAAAAAAATTAGTATAACGATTGACTGTCCCATTCAGGAATGATTCTGTAAAGAATTTGATGTAGGCAGGACATAACTTCATAACTTTCCTTACATAATGTTACTCTACTTCTTTCAATGCGAAAAAATGGTGGACAATGCTTTTAACGTTAGAAAGTACACTGCTATTTGGCATGCGGTATCCCCGTGGTTTGCGCGCTAGATTTGCACGCTGCCACAAATGCCGCCGTGTTCATGCGGAGTACGATCACGTTAAACATGTGGGTCCGTAAGTCCTTCCGAGAGGTTGGTGGTAGGGGAAGGAGGGTACGGTCCCTGTGGATGCCTCCCCCACTGGGTTCCGGTCTAAATTGGGTGGCACTTCCCGGCCGTCCATACAGTTACCTTACACCTTTCTGGTAGGTCGGACGGTCTGAGTCTCAACAACAACAACTGCTATTTGGCACTTATCTGGATAACAACATGTAAAATTATTTTAAAGTACCAAATAAGTTTGTACACAGTCGAGTCACATTATTGTGGCCACTAGCTAATATCCGGAGTAAACGCCGTCTGCAGGGCGGACAACAGCAAGACGGGCTGGGAGTGACTCAATAAGGTGTTGGAAGGTGTTCACAGGTATGTGGAGCCAAGCTGATTGCGGTGCGTCTTACAGCTGCTGGCGGGTGCGTGGTAGAGAAACCGTAGAGCGAACAATCCGATCGAGGTGATCCCACATACGCTGAATTGGGTCTGGGGAATTAGGGATCCGTAGTCCTCCAAGCACTCTCGGAATATTCTCCTGTGTGACACGTCAGATTATCATGCTGGTAGATCCAACCGCCCCAGAGAAGTCAATTAGCATGTATGGATGTACGTGATCCTACAAGAATGAATTCATAACGAATTCGGTTCATAGTGCGATCCATAGGTATGAGTGGACCCAGAGAATGCCATGAAAACATTCCCCACCCCATAACGCTGCCTCCACAACCTTGTTCTCTTCCAGCAATGGCTGATGAGTGTTTGTTCTCCGATCTTTCACGCTACGCCAACGTTAGATGAATCAGAGTACGTGACTCATCGGAGAAGGCAATCTTTTGCCGATCAGCGGAGGTCCAATTCCGATATTGCAGTGCAAATGTATGCCTTTTTTGCCGATGCATCTTCATTAACAGTCACTATTCTTCTGTTGCAGTGACCATTCGTCTGTTTCAAAGGCTCATACGCAGCAGGATTCGCTGAACTGTCGTTTGAGACACACTTCCGGTAGCCGCTGGTTTTATCGGCCAGTGAGTTTGTTGCTTCACTGTAGCGCGGCGATCGGCCCTCGTGAACCTTTGGAGTCGACGGTCATCTCTCACATCAATGGCGCATGGTGCTCTGCAATTTTCAAGTCTCTTATTTACAATGGGGCCATTTCTCTATTGACTATATATTTTAACCACAGCAGCACGTGAATAATTCACAAACTGTGTTGTTTAGGATATACTGCCAACCTTGACCCGAAACTCGATAAACATCCATTTTTCCGAATCTGATAAATCACTTTTTTTAGCTATGGCAGAAACGAGTGATATGTTTTCAGAATGCCTATACCACACCTTATATATCCGCTAAGCCAGCTCACAAAACGTGGCTTCCTTCATTGGTTACGCGCTGTTGACGTCAAAAGTATGAGGTGCTTACAATAATGTGGCTCAACCCTGTATTTCGCGCAAATGTAACTTGAAAATTGGAAATAATACTAATATTTGCTAAGCAAAGTACTCTATTGTATGAAAATATGTTAATTATTATTCATCAAATTGAGCGTCATTATTGCCATTTTGTCAATTTGACACCACATTAAAAAACTCGCCAAGTCGACGATATTTCACCAAATGATTCGCCGAGATCGCCAAATTTATCACCAAGTGTTACATATTTGATGATATTACTGTTCATTTTTATGCAATTTTTAGATGCATTTACTTGACAAAAAGGTAAAATTTCTTAAACGGTTCGAGCTAGCGTTCTAAAGTTTGTGTCAATTGCTTTAGAATAAAAAATTTCGTATAATGTGATTACTTATATGTAACATTATTGAATGACCAGATTTTTTTTCTGATTTGTTTCAAAAACTCAATCGAAAATCTCTCTATCGCGTTTAAAATCCATAGCGTTCGAGTATTCATGAATCGTAATAATCGTGCAAAATTACGTTGCATCGTTCGTGAGATATCGCATCCACAGATTCACGGATACACACACACGAGAACTTTCAATTCGAATTCAGGGATACTTGAAACGTGCTCTTCTATCGAAATTTCGTATTTGAACGTTCGACCCCATCATAATACTTTCCCTATACATTATTATGCTATGTATGTAGGGAAAGTAACAATAATTACAAGCCCAGGAATCTAGTGTAGAGTCTTTCTAAAATGCTTCTCTATCAACGACAATATATAGTTGAATGTGAGTATGACAGTTCTTTAATGCATTCCATGTATGCGTTTTGTGCGTTATTGATGCCGATTCCGACTAATTAGACAATGTCCTACAACTATGTAATTAATATATTTTCCATATGTCGTTTTGTTGCTGAGTTTCTGTTACTATTTCTTTTAGATCCTCCGCTAGGGGCGTTGCACTGTAAGGGTTCACACTATTTGACCGGGCATGGCAATTTTACTGTAAACATACTAACGTGAATACTTATGAATCCTTACTTATGAAGTGATTGGGGTGCCTGAGAATTTTCCTACAGAAACCTCATATGTTGGTATATTTGAGATCATGTAATCTTGGCGGAGTTTTCATTTTAAAATAACTCCAATTCGCCAAAAAAAAACTCCACTTTATCGATATAATTTTAAATAAATATTCATCTCCTGGAATATCTATCTATATGATAAAATTCAAGTTATAAAAAATAATTAATTCAAAAAGAGCCAAAAGGAAAGTCATACATAACACACATCACACGTATTTGATGTATAAAAATGCAATTTGCAATCTTTTCTTCCATCTTTACTTTTGATTAAAACTTATGGTAGATAGGCGTGTCAAAATCACAAGAAAATTTATTAGGCCTTGAAACCTCTGTATCCCAATTTTTAAATGATCGTTATAAATGATTACTTGATTTTAAGGTTTGAAATATTTAATACTGGAGATCAAAGTGTCATTTACGACACTTGTTCCGGGAGATCGTAAAATATAAAGGACTTTCTACACACTTTAAAGAGGAAGTTAAAATTTATAGCTTCTAGAATTTATAACGATATAAGAAGCTTTCTATTTGTGTTCTTGTAACATAATAATTAATTTGAATTCATTTTAAAGAAATGTATGGAAAAATTAATTATGTATTATATTTTTTCAATTACTAGAGGGCTCTGTTCCCTGGTCGCTACGTTCGCGCAACCACATTCGGGAGGTTTCGCCTCCTACTCTCTGCGCGCGCTTCAAATCTATCTTTCCTAAAAATTCTATTTTAAAAAATCTCTTTTTTACTCGTGCCTATTTTCCGCAGGAGGGAAAAGCAGGGATTTTTCTTAGCCCGGGTAATCCAGAAACTGAATTCCTTGATTATGAGTTCGCTTCGAGGGCTATTTCATGCCAAATTAAAGTTTAAATCTGTAAACGGTTTATTTCATTTTGTTATCCTATTATTTCTCTATAAATGTACCAAATTTAATATTTCTGTATGCTATCGATTTTACGGTAAGACAGAGAAATCGCTAGACGTGTCGATACGAAAAAAAAAAGTTCACTTCAGAAGTGCATAAAAAGTAAAATATCTCATGAACTGCATCGAAATTAAAAAGAGGGGCTCCATCTTTCAAAAATTCACCCATGTAGGTACTCGGTTACAAAAATTCGTGGTCTTGCTATTGTTAGTCTATCCAGGATGCGAACTCGCACCTCAAAATATTTTGTCTTTGACATTAAATATTTCTTAAACTACAATATACGGGGTGTCCCTAAAAGATTGAAACTCCTTTAATTCTTTAACTGGTGGAGATAAGTGGGCAACGTAAATTGCAAAAATGCTTAAAGTAAGGTAGAAAATAAGACTGCGTTAATGAAGTAGTCCTCCCATTAATTTTCAAAAAGTTACACTTTTTAAATTTATATACGATCCTCTTGGGCAAATTTAGTCAATCAGATTTTTTTTATTTTTAATGCAACAAGATCATTAAAAAAACCGCATATCTGCATCTTTAAAATCAACTGAATTATGATAAAGGAAAAGATCTGACTTATGACACTTTTCAATACTATGTGAAAGGCTGTTTGATCAGTGAAAACAGTGATCATAAACAAATTGACGATGAAAATTGTGTAGATCAAAAATACGTTAATATGTGTCAAACTTTTTATCAAAAATGCATCTAAATAAAGCATTACACAGACATAGATCATATAAAGCAGTGGTACTCACTATGCGGTTGGGTATTCTTTGTATTATCATCCAGTTTTATATTTTTTGTGGTAAGACACAAATTTACATTTCTAATTATTTATATGGTCCCCATTCACAATGTTCAATTTTCAATTAAATATAACTCGCTCGATTTTAAAGATACAGATATGCGTTTTTTTTCAATGATTTTGTTGCATTAAAAATAAAAATTTTCTGATTGACCAAATTTGTCGAAGGGGGTCGTATAAAAATTAAAAAATGTAACTTTTGAAAATTAATGGGAGGACTATTTCATTAACGTAGTCTTACTTCCTACCTTACTTTCAACATTTTTGCAATTTACATTGCCCATTTATCTCCCACAGGTAAAGAAATAAATTTTGGGGGGACACCCTGAATATCAAAACACGGTTTATTGCAGCGCATTCCCCAATGCTTTTTTTACAAGTGTACCAAATTTCATATTTTTATAGGCAATAGTTTTTACGGTACGAAGCAAAGCATCTCGAGGAACGAAAAATTTGTCAAACAGTCGACGGCGTCAGCTACTTATATAGAGAGAAAATCTTCTTTTTACCTACATTTCTTATAAACTTTACGTTAACTCGATGTGTTTGTTCCGTCGCACAAAAAATTTAACGGCTCGTTTTTGGCCCAAAGCACGTGTAGAGAGCTTAAACTCAGTGCATAGTTACATATCGCAGAACATTTTCATTTATCAGATTTACACATTATTGATTTACATTATTACGTCATTTTAGTACGTCATGACTGCCTTTTAATGCATTTTTTTGTGACTTGCGCTTCAATGTCTTCAGCTAAAATGTTTATCTAGATTATAACGTGTCAAACTATGCTAAATAAGTTTGAACGTAAATTATGTAAGAAAACGAAAACTAAGAAGTAAAAATAAATTATAAGAAAAAACAAGTTTTTCTATGTCTTACCTTCTTCAAAAGTGGCATACGGAAAGTAGAAAATATATTTAAATCACACATGGAGTTGAACCAAACTGAGGGCGTAGGCAGATTCAATTAAAAAAAATCTGATGCGGGCAGCACATGATTTTCCTTATGTAATGCAATGAATTCACTACTTTCACAGTAAAAGAAAATAGGTTATTCTTACAGTGGATACTTTTATTCTTTCCAAGATATTGGCATTTCGTCAATTAATCGTCATTTTAATTGATTTAGCATCATTTTTATCCATTTGGTGAGATTTTCACTAATTTGGCAACATTAAAAAAGTCCCTAAGTTGGCGATGATCCGCCAAATTCGTCACAAAAATCTCACCAAGCGTTATGGATGAAGAGATAAGTTATTCTTATAGCACATTATCGTTCAAATATGAAAGTATTACTCAAAGTATATTTTCTAGTGAATGGAACGATCTAGATCAACGAGAATGATGTCACCAAATTATTTGCATGATATTACATATGAAAAGTGAACATGTTTCTCAAAAGTTATAATTCTTTTTTAATTTATGAGATTTTTTTATAAATTTATTTGAAAAATGTGCAAAATCTCGAGAACGGTTCCTGCTAGCATTCTAAAGTCCATTTCAATCGTTTTCTAAGGAAAAATTGCATAATAAATGTCTATTTGCGTAGCTCCATTAAAGGTATTGTTTTTTGATGCATTTTTCAAAATTTCACTCGAATATTTAGGGAAGTTCTGAACATTCGATTGTGTTAAAAAACAAATAGCTCCATTTGTTCGTGAGATATCATCTCCACAGACTCACTGACACACACACACACATATACACATACTTTCACACATACACATACTTTCACACACACACATACACATACTTTCACACACACACATACATATACTTTCACACACACACACACATTACCTAAAAAATGTTCGATTCGTGATCAGGGATGCTTGAAACGTGCTCTCCCGTCGAATACTCGAATTCGAATTTTCGACCCCGTCACAATACTTTCCTTATACATTATATATATATAAGGAAAGTAAAAATCTGATATGGGCAATAAATGCCTTTTCCTATATAATACAATTAATTTACTTCTTTCACAGTGAACAAGAAAGATCAATCATGCTTAAAGCATTGATTATGAAACACTTTTCAACTTCCATGCAATTTTATTGAAATATGTCTAAAATGCAATACATTCATCAATAATATTTTAAAACTTATCACAATACTACATTTATTATATTTGAAAACTTAAACCTTCATCGAAAAAAATAAACTGCATTCAAATGACGGCATTGAAATATAAATTGCTTGGTTTAAACATCTCTAAAATGTGATACATTCCTCGGTAATAATTTTAGAATTATCATAATACTACGATAATTTATTATATTTGAAAACTTCATCGAAAACAACTGAAATAAATTCAAATGACGTCATAGAAAAAATAACACGCCTGGATCTCTCTATAAAAGCAGCATTTCATTCATAAATAATTTCCCATTCATGTCATTCACCACACAATACTATAATAATTTATTTTATTTAAAAATTAAGACCATGGAGCTACAAGTAATTAAACTTTATGCGTAAAACTTCATCGAAAAAAATCGTCCTTCTCTTTGTAAAATTAATGAATATTTCATCCATATCGGCTATGCAGACTCCATGAACTAAATGATTTTGTGTTAAAGAAATGCAGCAATTCTAAAACAACTCATTCTACATATTTTGCTGTTTACATTTTACATAGGTGAAAAATAGGCTTCGTTGTAGAAATATTTAAAAAACTGCTGAATATGTTTCGCTGAATTTTTTTTATATATTTTATGGAACAATTTGAATATTACCTAAAATTTTCGAAGCAATTTGTGAATTTTACATTCGCTTAAAAATGTTTGAAAAATTAGGTCCCATAGGGCTCAATGTATTTCATTTCTTCAACCCGGGATCAATCCAAAACTAATTGGGTGATATTATTCATTTATATTCCCATAGGTCCTACAGACCGTCTGAACAACATACTAAAATTTTATTTTGATTAAGTCATTTTTACTACAGTTATAACGGACTACAGTTGCTAACAGTTGTTTTTACTACAGTTGCTAACGGACAGACAGACAGACAGACAGACAGACAGACAGAATGAAGAACGTCATAAACACTTTACAACTTTGTTGTAAAATGTTAGAAATGATGTATAAGATCTGCAGCACAATATTTTTAATGATCAATTCTACATTTAGCGCCATTCCAGATGACAACTTATAAAACTGTTTCAAAGTAACCAATTAACTTATTTTTCATGCATCTTTCAATTAACAATTATAAATATCGATAACATCCATAATAGGCAATATAATCCATATGTTAAAATATTTTAATAATTAATTCCTCAATTTCGCGTCATTTTCGTTAACAATGTCATTTTTGCAATTTCAACGATATTTTCGAAATATTAACGATATGAACAAAAAATCGCGAAGTTGGCGATATTTTGATAAATTAGTCGCCATGTTCGCCAAATGTATCTTCAAGCGTTACAGACAAACGAAAAGAAGAGCATTTCTTATACACTCTTTTCTAAAGAAAAGAAAAACGAAGCAGCATGAAGAAAGCGACTTTTGTATTGAAATTATACATGTGTACAGCTCATAGGCAGGTAATGGATGATTACAAAATCAAAGCTGCAGGAGCCATCAATGGTTAGCAATTGCACATTGAATTTTCAAATCAGTAATTGGTGAAACCCTTCTTGGCCGCAATGCATGCTTGTATACGTCTAGGTAAGGATTGATAAAGTTTCCTAATGTCCTCCTGCGATACATTCTGCCAAGCATTCCTCAATTGTTGCTCCAGATCTGCTACATTTCGGGGTGCCCGAATCTGGCGGCATAGCATGCCCCAGACATGCTCAATTGGCGAAAGGTCTGGTGAACTTGTTGGCCAAAGAATATGATCAACAGCACGGCGGCAGTCCACAGAGTTGTATGTGGCGTGGCATTATATTGTTGGAAAATGGCCATAGAATGACGTGCCATGAAGGGTAACGTAAACGGCCGCAGGATTTCATCAACATATAGTCGATCTGTGAAAGTTGTGCGCAGGATGACTGGGGACGACCTGCTGTCGTAAGAGATAGCACCCCACACCATCACTCCAGTGGTAATGGCTGTATGCCTATGTAAAACAAAGGTTGATTGGGACCGCTGGCCCTGGCGCCTCCATACATGTACCCAATGGTCATCTGCTGAAAGACTAAAGCGTGATTCATCGCTGAACACTATGCGATGCCAGTTTGCTGGCAGTCATGATGCTCGGCTACGACACCACTCCAAACGACTCTGTCGATGTTGTGGGGTTTTCGGCAGACGTCGTAAAGGCCGTCGTAAGCGTAACCTCACCTCAGCCAAGCGCCGTGAGATGGTGGAAGGAATCACGGGTGGTATGGAAGAGATTGTAGCACGTTGGATAGCGGATAATGAGGGCATTGAACCAGTTCGAGCTTTTGCAGAATCATTAATATACAAATTTCATTTGAAATACTCCATTCGTTCGTGAAATATCTTCTATATAGACTCTGGAAGGAATCACGGGTGGTATGGAAGAGATTGTAGCACGTTGGATAGCGGATAATGATGGCATTGAGCCAGTTCGAGCTTTTCCACAATCATCAATATACAAATTTCTTTCGAAACACTCCATTCGTTCGTGAGATATCTTCTATATAGACTCAAGAACACATACACACACATACATGCACAGTCACATCACCTCATAAGCGTTCAATTCGAGTTCAGGGAAACTTGAAATGTGCTTTTCCGTCGAAACTCGAATTTGAATTTTCGAACCCAAAATTGCGAAATGGGTGGAAATCCTAAAAATGAAATATACTCCCTTTGTACTCTCTTGTTTATGTTTTCTAAGTACGTTTCAAAAGAAATGAAATAGTACTATTGTTAACATGCTATAAAAAGCTGTTCTGGAGATATTAGAAACTTTATTTTTTCCCACAGATTGATATATATTTAGAATAAATAAATATATCGAATGATATTTGCTATGGTTAATATAATTCATAAAATCTAAAGACCATTCATTTTCGACGGATTTAGCCAGGGTTTTCAATTGTTAAGCATCAGTTTCTGAAAACGGATAAGATTGCATAAAAAATTATTATGGTAAATTTTGAGGAAAAATAGTCATTTCATATGTTAGGTTTTACTTAGAAGTACATTACACCATACAAAAACAATAAATTGTAAGAAAATAAATTCTAAAAAAATAATAAGAATGAATTTATAATTTATATAATCATTATTATTAAACGAGGAAATGATGTATACTTTTAACCAGAAAAACAAAAATTATCAAGATATTAGAAATTTTGCTTTTCTACAGGGAGCCCTACATCTGTCGAATTTATCAAGTAAATTACAATAAATATGGTGAGCTTGCTATCTTTATTCGGTAGCAACAAAAATTCTATTGAATTTTACTATATCTTTATGGGGATCGAAATTCGCACACACTAAATATTAAAATCGAATAATGTACCGAAAATTTAAAATAGTAGATGTTTTGTACGTTCGCTGGCACTAGTATACCTTCAAAAATATATCAGAAATATAGTTAGCTGTTTTTAATTCGACAGTTGTTAATTATAGGTATTTTATCAATCCAAGAATGGAGTTCTCCCAGAATAAAATTGCTTTTCATGTTAGAGCAATATGTTATAAATATTCTTATGAAAACGTCATTGAAGAGTTTCAGATATATTCATTGAAGATTTTCAAAAACGTGGTATCCATGTTATACAGTTTATTCTGAGTTAAAATGGCGTGTTCTCGTTTTGTCTGCACCAGATTCCGTTCTCGAATATGTTCTACTAACTTCGTAAAGTCTGAATTATTAGGATTTTTAGAGTATGGGTCATGGAGTTAGAAAGAAGGAGTATGGATGCATTGGGCACTCCTATGGATGAAACTTTTGAAAATGCCATAATGCTTTGACAATTATATCTGTGTGTCGCTAGTGTTAGCAAAGTAGTCATTATTGTTAGTTGACACAGTGGCATAGTATTTAGTATGTGTATTTTTATTACTTTTAAATTAAGGGTTCCCTAATGAGTATAATTAGCCAGTATTTATCCATAGTTGTAAGATAGGGTACAGAATATATGGGGATAAACATAAATAAAAAACTAAAATTATTTTGATTACATAGGAATATCCTTTATTGTTTCAGTTCTAATTTGCATTGCGATGATAATTTATTTTTACAAAATGGACAGTTTAAATACATATTTGAGGCTTTTCTCCATAGAAATAAATAGAATGCAGGACAACTAATCTTACACCAACGCCACCTGAATTATTGTTTCAAACGACATTTGTTTTCTTAATATGGAGTTTTAACTCCTACCTTCATGGCATTGGTATTTCATCTGAAACTCTGCAATGGCACTGTCATATACAAGGGTAAATATATATTGCCTTAAAATAAAATAGAAACATATTTTATTCTGAGAAAACGCCATGTCCTTTTATTGATAAAAAAAAAGTCTTTAATGATCTTCTGATGTACTGGAAACAGCAGTTGATATCTCTGATAATATTTATGGGGTTATATTAGTGCCATCTAGCAGAAGAAAACTCTATCCTTTCAATTTTTGAGTACATTATTTTATTTTAAAATGTGATGTGCGCTAGTTTGCTGTCACTCTGTACTTCTGAAAAAGCTCAAATTTGCATTATTGTTTTTGGAAAATATCGATTTTTTATATGTAGGGAAAGTCAAACATTGAGCACATTAGGGATTTTACACGTATTCTGGAGAGGTAAGTAAACAGGAACTCTCATCAAATTTTGGAATCTAAAAACTTTCAAGAACTCGATATTTATTTTATACTGGGATATATATTTCGAATATTTATACATATCCTAGAGAAGGAAAATATAAAAATGAGTCTTAGTAATAAGTAGGGATATTTTATAAATTTTTTTCAACACAAGAATATATCGCGAGAGAGGGTATTCATAATTGAGTTAAAACTTAATCATTTATCCAATTTCGGGCAAAGAGAAAATCACGCGATGGAATGAACAATTACTCATTTTCTTGCAATCCAATATTAATTATCTTGTGATAAAAGTAACTGATATGGTTTTCCCTTAATTAAACAAGATACTTGTATTGTTAATTATTTATTTTATTTTCGGTCTATTTATAAGAATAGTATCTGTGCTGAGAACGTTCTTGTGCATTATGTATGATAAGAGTAAATTAAGTAAGCAATGTGCCTGCGGTTTAATCCTGAGAATAAATTAAGAGATGGGGAAGAGAATAAATTAAGAGAAAAGAATCCGGCGATTTAGTAATTAAATAAGGAGGAAATGCTTTTTCTAGATAAGAAACTGTCGATAAGATAAAATGAATTGCGGAATTAAATTGACTTCGTCTCATATCTGTGAACCTCTCTTTTAAATGGTATTTCAAAATGCGAAAGTATCGAAAACAGATAGCAAAATATTCTGAATTGATTAACTTTATAACTGAAACACCAGCCATATTCATTCTTTGTGTAAATGAGGGAAAGTATTGCTCTACATATCTATCTATATATACTAATTGCCAAAGTGTCCTTCTGTCTATCACGATTTTTAGGCACTTCCCGAATAGATAAAGGCTTGCAATTTGGTACACTGGTCGATCGTTCGATAAAACCCCCTGAAAAAAATGTGATTTTTCGAAAATGTTCTATAGAGAGGTGTCCTCACACCAACATGCTCGAAAAGTGAAGTGATTGAAAAGCATGCTTCGCGAAGACTTTAAATTTGTTGTATGGGTAGATAATTTGAAAGGAAGAAAGTGTGAAATTTCAGATTTCCAATATTTACTTTGGGGTGCCGCACACCAAAATGTTCGATTTTTCGAATAAGTTATACAAGCTTCCTTTTAAATGTGATAGAGGTTTGATATTTTGTATATGGGCCAATCATCCGAAAACTGAATTGTGAATTCATCGGTGTTTTGAAAATAAAATGATCTTGTTTGTGAATTAGTTCAGCGCTTAATTGCTGATTTAGTGTATCTGGCGTTTATTTTATAACTTTGTTAGATAGCCAGAAAGTTATTGGCTGTATGTTATTCTTATTTAATCGTATTGCTGCTTTGAAATAAATTTTAAATTATTCAGAAATTTTGTCGCATGCTCGTTTCCTGAGAACAAACCCACGATTTCAGAGAATACGTCATTCCGATGCTCAAAATGAAATATTTTCTGGAATTTAAATGTTCAAAACTTCTGTAAAAATAACTGGAAAACGAAGACTTTTAATAATACAGTGTGTAACAATGAAGTAATAGTGGCAGGAGGGAAACTTAGGAGGCTAAAACAACCTCCTTTATCGATATAGAAAGACATATAATGTACAACGAAAGTTAGAAGGCGTCTGTTAGTTGAGAGTTGCATCTCGTAAAGTGGAACGAAAACCATTGCCTACCTGTTAGTTTTCTTATTTATTTTGTGGTACTCTGATCTTAATCTTATTCGCTAAGAAAGTACTTTAAATTCTTCGTTTCATTTCCATTTAATTTTCCTTTTCGTTTTACTTTCCTCGCTCGGAGAGCTAAAATAATGTATGGTGAAAGTGATAGCGACTTGTACCATGTTTCTTCATTGATATGCTTTTAAGAGTAGATTAAGCAAACTTTTTACTTTAACCGATGTAGCCTAAGGAGAGTACGCTGATCGTAATTTAATATAAGTCGAATTATCACCGTAAATACATAGCTGGCGCCTTAGATACCAGAAAGGACTTTTGTAAGTCTTTGAGTGGCTGGGTAAGTGAGTGGGTGTCAATTATTTTCCCTTTCATGATCCTGAAAACCACTGAAATGACTTGAAATCAGTTTGGGTGGCAAGTTTCATATATTATGTAAATTTGAACGCAGAAAAAAATTCTGAAAAAATATATAGTTTAGCAATATAACGGGATTTTGTCTAAATCTTGTCCCTGAGCCTCCAATTTTCTGTTTCTACTTGGTAATGGTTTGTTTCCTGTGCAAACAGGATGAAACTCTCAGTTGACAGATTCTTTTTAACTTTTGTTAGTGTGACTCCTCTAACGTTTTATCCTGAAGAAGGTGGCTCTTGGTTCCTTTATAACTGACTCATCTGAAATTATATGCAGTGTTATTAACGGGGATTTTGCTTTCAAGAAACTTATTATTTCATTCCCGATTAAATTAAGGCTTCAAGTTCAATAAACGTGGAAAAATACTGGAAACTACACGCTGGTTAGATAATACATTAAAAATACTGGGAACTACACGCTGGTTAGATAATACATTTTATGAAAAGATGCAGCTAGCCTGTTTAGAAGTTTTGTATTAGGGCCATTTTTTATCTGAATAACAATGCTTCCCCTGAAAGGTATCCTTAAATTAACTTTTCAATCCTTATTATCCTTCATATGTTACCATGGGAGGTTTAAAGTTTTAAGCTGTCAAACAGATTCTAATCAGTTCTTCTTAAAAGTCGTTCGTTTCCAAAAGGGAACTTTTATAGAAGAAAACTAAATTTTAAATGAAAACGGCTTCAGTTTTTTTAAATTTCCATATTACATTAAGTTTTCCTATACAAAGTCATTCGAAACTTTCTGTGCAAACTCGTAATGGGAGATAAGGAACACTAAAACAAACATTTTTCGTAAATGAATGTATGCGACAGGCTGTGGCGGTAGAGGGCGCTGTTGGGCGGTTCGGAAATTGCCTATTTTTTACAACGCGGAATTCGAACGTGTAAAATAGAGTATTTTATGGCGTATGGGTATGAATACTGAGATGGTTATTATGTATCTGAGCCGGGATAACGTAGTGGTTATAGCGGAAGAGTCACACACTGTAATACCCTGCTTTATCCTTGCAGCAGCACAAAATTATCTCCGTGTCTACACGGAATATTGGCACGATAAAGTTGTATGTCCGAAAGTCCCTACGAGTTATGATAAGTAAGGTGAATGAGGGTACGGTCCCTGGGGTTGCCACCCTCTATAGGTTTTGGACTTAATTGGGTGAAGTGGCTCCCTTAGCCATTTTAAAATATACTTTGCAACTTCAGCTAGGTCGTGCGGATTGGGAAGTACGGCTGACATGCTTATAGTGTATGATGCTGACAATTTAAACGGAAGAGCTGATATAACTTTTACCGATAATTTTATAGCAGCTCTTCTCTATCCATTGGCATTATACGCTAGAGGCATGTCGCCCACCTTAAATATCGGCAATGCTCCATGTTACAAGTACAAAGTCCACGTTACGAATGATAATTGCGAGAAAGTCAATTGTCGCGCCGGTCAGCAGCGCCTTCTAGCAACAAAGGGATATACATTTGTCTGTGGATATACAGTTGTTCACAAGAAAGGTTAATTTTAGCGTTCGCTATCTCCCACTTAAGTTTTGTACTGAGAGTTTCGAATCACCATGTATACTGAACTAGAAACGATACTGAGAAGTGCTCGTGCTCCTGATAATAAATAGATAATAAAATATTAAAAATAATCATTTTGCTTTTACTCAAAATAAAGTAGTGTTAATCTATAATAATAAAATGATATGCATGTCTGTTTTTTCGACTTCTCTTATTGAACGAAAAATCTAAACGACCCACAGCTAAGAAATTGGTACAGCGATACATCAGGTCAGGTCCAACGATTGATTTTTTTGAAATTCGCATTAATTTTTTTGTTATTTTATGTTGAAGCGAAATTTTGACCTATTTTCACAAAAAATAGTTCTTTAGAGATAAAAAATACTATCGAAGTGTTTTAGTCTTGACACAATCAGAAAGATCGCAGAACGATATTTCTAACGAACTTTAAACCAAACCCGTCGAACAATTTCTTCATATTTAAAAGAGTTTGGGAATTTCTTAGAAATATGCGTAGTATATGAAGTTTCATATTGACATTTCTGCATTGAAGATTCGCCTAATTTTAATTTTTGGCACGAATATAGATTAACATCTTAGCATTTTAATAATTTTGTTTAAGTTACGTTATTAAATTTTAATTAAAATTAAATATGCACAATTTTAATTTAAACTTCTCATACATTTTAAAATCTGCCGTAGCAGATTAACTGAACCCCAGTTTTAGACCTTGAACAGTTATTTTCTTTTCCCGTCTCATCCTCGAGAGGATATATATATATATATATATATATATATATATATATATATAACAAGTTTTAATTACAGTATTGTAGAACTTTCCTTGCACAAAAATTCTCCGGGTATCCAATGATCTTGCCGAGTGTTTAACCGTCAATTTTTCTTCCCTTTTCGTATCTAGAAAAGCAAAATAATCTAAACCCTTTCCTAGAATAATTACAGCAGTTCGTTTCAGAACACCCACCCATAATTATTTTAACAGCACTTCCTACAGTGAAAAAGCAAACAGAGCTAATGCTAATGGATTAGCGTTCCTACTTTAGTGGGCTTCAATATGAGGATCGAGTCGGCTCGTATGAATATGATGCCTTAGGTTTCATCAAGACGTCACATTTTTGGAAGTCGGGACGTCACAACATGATCACTTTTTTGTTCTATACAGGTGCAGCATAAAGAGTCCTTTGCATTTCGAGAATTCGCTGTGAGTTTCGAACGCTTGCATTCTAATTTAGAGTTATAGAGAACAAAATACGTTAGTGAAATTAAGTTTGAAAATTATTTTTTTGTTTTTGCAATGTAGCACTTTGTTAAATTTTCATTTTATTTTCTCGATGTAAAATATTCTGAAAGCAACGTAATATTATGATATTTGAAATTGCGAAAATATTTATAATTTGTCTTAATATTATGTGAAATTGAAGTGCTGCCTTATGCGGTCGTATTAGGGAGCGAAGGCATTTATAGGCACTTATTTAGAACGTATAACGCCTGCGTTGTTGGGGGTGAAGAGGTTGACGTGTGTCCAGGCAGTGACGACTATACCTTTTTAAAAGTAATGAATGAATGTTGTTAATCCCTGCTTTAAATCGCAGGAAATGCTAGGTATATTTTCTAGTTAGAGATAAAACAGATTAAAACAGCATATTTTTATCATTTAGTTTTATTGTGAATGTGATAGTTTGTGATAGAATGTTTAGCATTTTGACCATCGGAATCACAAGGTACGTAAACAATTCAAAGTACAAGAGGTGGTATTTGGTTTCATTTACTTGAAATCCACTGGACGTAAGCGACGAGGCCCAGCCCTATCTAACAATAGACATCAGGATTATCTAAATTGGAGCAACACAATATATTGACCTCTTAATATACAGTTTTAAACCGAAGAGGCACTCTCTGAAATAGATCGCAGTATTTATTGGCCTACGCAGACGACATTGACATTATTGGAAGATCTGAAAGGGCAGTGAAAGAGGCCTTTCGCGCCCTTGAAATCTCTGCTACAGACATGAACCTCACTATCAATGAGGACAAGACAAAGTTTATGGAAGTCTCGTCCGCGTCTGGGAACTACAACCCGTTTTGCATAAATGGTCATATATTTGAAAGGGTTAGTGAATTCAAATACCTTGGAGCTACTATCAATGACCAAAACTTGTTGAAAGCCGAAATTAACTACAGAATAAAATCGGCCAATAAATGTTTCTTTGGACAAAAAAACCCCCATTAAGATCCAGGCTTGTTAGCCGAAGAACTAAAATGAGACTATACAAGACACTTATACTACCTGTGCTGCTGTATGCTAGCGAAACTTGGACTTTAAATTTAGACGTCCAGCGTGCCCTGGAGACTTTTGAAAGAAAAGTGTTAAGAACTATATTCGGGCCTGTACAAAAACAAGGATGCTGGAGAACCAGATATAATTTTGAACTTTATAGACTCTACAAAGAGCCTCAAGTCACACAAATCATCCGAAGTAACAGATTGAGATGGCTCGGACATGTCTGGAGAACCCCTGAAAACAACCCGACTAGATTGTACACTTTTAAGAACCCTGGGGGTACCCGCGCCCGGGGCAGACCTTCGACTAGATGGTTAGACGACATTGTGAATGACATCAACATTTTGAAAATTAAAAACTGGCAAGGAGTCGCTTTGGACCGACGGTGTTGGAAGAGGCGTGCTGTCGAGGCAGCTAAGACCTGTAGCAGTTGTTACGCTCTTAGCTGCCTCGACACTGGTTGTTACGCTCTTAAAGAAGTGGTTGTTACGCTCTTAAAGAAGAAGAAGAAGAATATACAGTGCTGTGTATATACGGGTCCTTAAAACAAAATTTAATTAACTGACAAGGGATTAATTTGTGTTTTGTAAAATTAAAGTAATAAAAAATAAAAAATAAACTCTTACGCGGCCAAAAATCAAAAAATGTATTTGAAAATTATAATTCCGTTCATAGTGATATATTTCCGTTCATCTTATCATATTTCTTTGCATTTTACATAATGGCTGCGACGAATTAAAAAAAATCTATCTCTGTTATTTTTATCAGAATCATATGATTATTGGACACATTACTATTAAATATCATGAAATATGTTTGTGTCTTACATTTCAAACATATTTTTCAAAGATTGAGAAATTTAGGATTTTCATTTTATTCTGCCAGTCATTTAATTTAAAAAAATAGCAACATCTGTTCCACCTCGCTTTGGAAATTCTCGAATTACACTCGTTGTCTAACATTTTGTGGATCGTACTATGTATGCATTTCCAATGAGGCCATAATTAAATTTGTTGTTGTTGAAACCCAGACCGTCCGACCTACCAGAAAGGTGTAAGGTAACTGTTTAGACGGTCGGGAAGTGCCACCCAATTTAGACCGGAACCCAGTGGGGGAGGCATCCACAGGGACCGTACCCTCCTTCCCCTACCACCAACCTCTCGGAAGGACTTTCGGACCCACATGTTTAACGTGATCGTACTCCGCATGAACACGGCGGCAGTTTTGGCAGTGGCTGGAATCGAACCCGGGCCTACCGAGTGCAACTCCAGCGCGCTAACCAATGGGCTACCGCGCCCATAATTAAATTTGTGAAGCGAATGATATAAGTCTGGTGAATTTTGAAAAAATAATTAAACAATAATTTATTTTTAAATTTTCGAAAGTTATATGCACATATCAAGATCATTGTCTTCATTTAAGGCAAATAGATATTTTCTACACCAAGAATTCGAGTTTAAAATTCTTGGAAGTGATACCAATATATAAGGTTAGGCGTATTTTAATACCTCTACCACAGTCAAATAAGAAAGTCAGTAAACCCCACAGCCTTTACATTGACTGGATACAGATATTGCAAAGTTTTCTCGCACTACGTGGTAAATGGTTGATTTATTTTTCAACCATGACACTCAAAGCTTAGAAATCAATTTAAAACTCGATTTAAATCCCAGGTAACGTCACTACACTTTAGCTATGCATTATACTGCAATGGAAAAGTAAAAATATAATGCGGTCAGCACATGCCTTACCCTATATAATACAATTAATTTACTTCGTTCACAGTGTACAAATACATGATGTATAATATCCATTGCACAATGCTTTCTATGTTAAATTGTACATTTGGCGCTTTTCCGGATAGCAACATGTAAACTATTTTGAAGTACCCAATTAACTTCTATTTTGCGCAACTCTAAATTGACAATTATCACTATTGATAGCCTCCGCAATAAACAATAGAGTCTATATAATAAACTATTTTAATAATTAATTCATCAATTTGGCGTCACTTACATTAATTTATAACCACTTTTTCAATTTCGACTATATATTTGTCCAACTGGAGCGATACATCGTGAAGTTGGCGATATTTTTCTAAATCACCAAATTGATCGGCACACGGACGAAGAGAAGAAAGAGCTTTTCTTATATATAAATAACTATTGCCGAATTGTTGGTCGTAAAATCACAAAAACATTATACAGTTATCTTCTCTTGTGAATGGAACGGACTAGATCCAGAAAAATGATGCTAACAAATTTGTCCTAATATTGCATGAAAAGTGAACAAATTTCCCGTTGATACCTTCAGCAAAACGAGCAATATCTTGAGAACGGTTCATCCTTTTAAATTATGTGTCATTTATTTTCTAATAAAAAATTACATAAGAAATGATGATTTACGTAACATTACTAAAGTTTTTGATATTTTAATGAGTTTTTGATTTTTTCAAAATTTCGCTCGCAAATTGAAGGGAGGGTTGGGGGTGGGGGTCTTTAGAACATTCAATTACGTTTAAAATCAATAGTTTTCCAGTATCCACCGAATGTAATATTTGTAACAATTTTCTCTTGAAATGCTTCATTCGTTCAGGAGATATCGTTTCCATAGACTCATAGACACACACATATATATACATACACCCTAACACATACGCACATATGCATGCACCCTGACACACATACACATATACATACACTCTAACACACACACACATCAGGCCAAAAATGTTCAATTCGAGTTCGAGGATGCCTGAAACGTGCTCTTCCATAGAAAACTCGAATTCGAATTTTCGAACCCGCCACAATACTTTCCCTATAACTTATATACGCTATGTATATAGGGAAAGTAAAAATGATGTAAATGTCTATTATATTAAGAACAAAGTAATTTTCACAATACTTTCCCTATACCTTATATACACTACGTATATAGGGAAAGTAAAAATGATGTAAATGTCTATTATATTAAGAAGCTTCGCGAACAAAGTAATTTTTACAATATTCAACACAAAATTTTAAATTTTCCTGAATACATATCACCTTTCAAAATATTTTCGATCGTTTCTTTATCAGTAAGTAATCTGTTTCTATACAATTCATGAAAATGTTAGGGAGATTGAAATTGGAAATTTCATGTCGCATATTTTTTCTAACTGAAAAAATATAATTTACATTTCTGAATTGAGAAATATTATACCTCAGAAAAGCGAAATTATGTTTATTTTTTTCCAATTTAGTTCATTATCCGTAGACACACACCTGTCTCCTATATTTATTTTGCTTCAAAATATATACGAATATATCTTTATTACGCGTCAAATTTTGTTCAAATAGAACAAAATAACAATTTAAATTCCTGAGTATCACTTAAAATCTATCGTATATATCGTTTTTATTTTATGTAAAGTCACATTTAGTAAAGCACTACTATTTTCGCTTGTACTGTGTTAATATTAACTGGCGGATATTTCGAAAATATTGGAATAAATGTAACCTGTTTTACTTTCCCTATACAGAGTTATTCAGAACTCATGGGACAAACTTTAAAGGTGGTTGAGCACACTACAACAAACATTTTTTGTATAGAAATGTATGGGCGCAAGTGACGCGTTGAGGCACAAACACAAGAAATAGACATGAAAGGAAACATGAATTGTTTACTTACAGCATCGTTGACAAGTGCTTCTTTACACCAATGTTTGCAATAACTGTTCAAATTTGCGTTCACTAATAGTAATACATGCTTGACAGTGTCGATGGAGTGATTGACGTGTACTGTTACCGTTAACGGACAGTAGGTGGCTTGCCGCTTGTCAACATTATGCAACTGTCGAAACATTCCATTTGAGAGGAACTGTGTTGTCATGGGGGGCTTGAAAACATTGAAACACCTTCGTGTGTAAAAATCGCCTCATCTGTGAATAGCATATGAGCTGGGAAGTCCGGCTGCAATGCTTCTCTGCTGCAAAAATCACTGGCAGATTCTCACGCTCAGAGGGTAATCCTCCGTTTTCAAAGCTTGAAATCTCTGAAAATGGAATGGGTGTAATCGCTCTTCCTTTAACAATCTTCAAACGGTGGGTTGACTCACACCTACGCGACGTGCAATAGCTCTTGTACTTGTGTCGGGTCTGTCTTCCATAAGGTTCAAGATGGATTCATCCACGTCTGGAGGTTGTACAGCTCTCGGTCAACCCGTTTCTTACCTGCTAACATGAAAGGAACCAGTTTCAATAAGTTGGCAGTGTAACAGCTCAAAAATTTTATAGTCCAGCATTCGTCTATTCGGAAGGCGTTCCTGATAAATTCGTAGCGCTGCTCTGCCGTTACTATTTGCATCCCCGTACATTAGATGCATGTCTGCCTTCTCAGCATTCGTAAAGTCTCCCATCACGGGCGACAATACAGTCGCATGCAAATGGAGTATTCACGCAGATGCACAATGTTGACGGACGGCAAGCCACCGACTGTCTTCTACTGGCAACAGTACACGCCAATCACTTCATCGACGCTGCCAAGCATGTTGTTGTTATTGAGACCCAGACCGTCCGACCTACCAGAAAGGTGTAAGGTAACTGTTTCGACGGTCGGGAAGTGCCACCCAATTTAGACCGGAACCCAGTGGGGGAGGCATCCGCAGGAACCGTACCCTCCTTCCCCTACCACCAACCTCTCGAAAGGACTTACGGACCCACATGTTTAACGTGATCGTACTCCGCGTGAACACGATGGCAGTTTTGGCAGTGGCTGGAATCGAACCCGGGCCTACCGAGTGCAACTCCAGCGCGCTAACCACTCAGCTACCGCGCCCTGCTGCCAAGCATGTATTATTGTTGGTGGAAGCAATATTGAGCAATTATTGTAAACAGTGCTGCAAAGAAGCGCTTGTCAACAATGCTGTATGTAAACAATTTATGGTTGCTTTCATGTCTATTTCTTGCGTTTTTGTCTCAGCATGTCACTTGCGCCCATACATTCCTATACAAACATTTTTTGTTATAATATGCTCTACCACCCCTTAAAGTTTATCCCATGAGTTCTGAATCACCCTGTATAAACTAATGATTGTAAAAATTGCAACACCATGAAGGAATCACGCGACTGAGCTGAAACTTACAGCAAATGCAAATTAGGGTGTGCTATGCAAATGACTAGAATACAGAGTCACCGCACATGCGTGGGTTGAGCAGCGCCCTCTGAACTTCTGTTTTAGCCGTATAAATATAGAGATGTAGAGGGACGTCGAAAATAGTCTATGGTTGTCTGCCAGAGGTAAACGTTTCATGAGAAGTCAATATGCCTCTACGACGACAGAGGACTCCATATGAGTAAGTTACGGAGTTTGAACGAGAACGAATGATAGGCTTTCGTGAAAAGGGTTTTTCTTATCGTACAATAGTAGTTTGTATGGAGCGCAATGCCACAACAGTGATGCGAGTGTGGAAGCAGTAGACTGAAGAGAACCGGATGAGTCGGAAATCCGGCAGTAGACGATGAAATGCTACTTCAGCACGCTGATGATAGACACCTTATCTTCTGGACCGTACAAGTTCATCTCCACAGTTGCATAAATTTGGAGTACTGCTACAGGTGTGTCATTGTCTCCTACAGCAATTCCTCGGCGTCTGCTGCATCGTGAACTGCGTGCAAAAATTCCTTTATACAGGATTCTCTTGACGTAAAACCATCGACACCATCGGCTACAATGGACTCATCAACATATACATTAGCGTGCTGATTGCCAAAAGTCGTATTTTCCTATGAATCCCGCTTTAATTTGGGGTCCAGTGATGACCACATCAACGCTAGATGCTATAGCTGTGAACGCCATCTTCCGGAGTCATTCTGGACGGATGCCAAGCGTGATGGCCCGGGACGTCATTGAGTATTTTGGACGATTTCAGTTGCTAATAATTGTGGGTAATCTCAACAGCAACCGGTACATCAGATACGTTCTGGAGCCCGAAGTCGTTCCCTTCCTTCAACGCATTCCTGTAGCTGTATTTCAACAGGATAATGCCCGTCTACATGATTCTAGGGATGTTCAAGTATTCTTTTTAGCACAACAGATACAGCTTATTCCTGCCCATTCACCGGATATGTCGCCTATTGAACATGTCTGGGATTTTGTCGGTCGGTGTCTCGTTCGTAACGCTCGTCCCGTATCTAATACAGATGGACTTTGCGTTCGGATAGAAGCAATCTGAAATGCTCTTCCTCAGGAACAAATATAAAAATCTGTTTGATTCGATGCCACGTTATATCAAAGTCCTTATTACAGCACGTGGTGGCTTCACCAAATACTGATTTTCGACATGTAATATTGTTATTTTGCTTTGCAAATTTAATTGTTTATTTGTCTCAATACAGGCCATTTGTGGAATAAGTTTTATTCAATTCTGATGATTCTTTCATGGTGTTGCAATTTTTACAAACAGGAGTATACATAGTATAATGTATAGAGAACGTATTCTGACGGGGTAGAATATTCGAATTTAAGTTTTCGCCGGAAAAGCACATTTCTATAATCTGAACTCGAATTGTGTGAGGGGTGATGATGTCTGTGTGTGCGTTTGTATGTACATTAGTGTGTGTATGTCTGTTAGTGAGCGTGTCCGTGAGTTTGGATGGGATATCTCACAAACGAATGGAGCGTTTCTATATGTAGCATTTTGCGATAACACTTACTACCTTGGCGACTTATTTGGTGAAATGTCGCCATCTTGGCGACTTTTTAATGTGGTGTCAAACTGACGAAAATGTCACCAAATCGGAAAAATGACGCTTAAGTTATAAAAATGTCGCCAAATGGATGAATAAATAATTAACATATTTTAATGTAATGGAGATGTTAGCAGATGTTAGTAATATTTCCAATTGCTAAGTTGTATTTGGGCGAAATATTTGTTAATTGGGTACTTCAAACTAATTTGATATGTTGTGATCCAGAAATGCGTCCAATGTCAGTGTACTTCTCAACGTTAAAACCACTGTACTGTGGATCCTGTACATCGTTATTTCGGATCGAAAGAAGTAAAGTCATTGCAATATGTAGCGTAAAATGATGTCATGTGTAGGGTAAAATGATGTGATATCCCCATCAGATATTTTAAATCAGTGACAGTGAAAATCCTTTTATACAGCGAATTCATATCATAAAAGATATTATTATTATTATACTGCATCTTTTGTAGGCCATTTTCATGCATTTACTTTTTGCCGCAAAATTATATTTCTAAATTAATTAACATTAGCTTAGACGGATTATTATTTTCCCATGCTTATTTCTCGTCATTTCCGTCAGAAGTACTGAATTTCGTTGACCTGATTCTGAATCGGCCGTTGTTGTTGTTGTTGTTACCCAGACCGTCCGACCTACCAGAAAGGTGTAAGGTAACTGTTTGGACGGCCGGGAAGTGCCACCCAATTTAGACCGGAACCCAGTGGGGGAGGCATCCACAGGGACCGTACCCTCCTTCCCTACCACCAACCTCTCGGAAGGACATCTGAATCGGCCGTGTAAATGTTATGTGCAAACGGCAATTCTTTGCATATTAAATAGAAGACACTTTTCAACTTTGCAATTGAAATGTTTCGCCTGTCTTGCTACGTTTTCTGATAGGAATTTTAACTTCTTCAATTCGCCGTTAGAGGCTCTGCATCGCCCCTACAGACTTTGTATCTATAGCGTATATAGTCGTTTTCCTGTTAGTAGATCCTGCTTTTGCAACTCGAAAATTAAAGAGATGCATATGGAAGGAATTGCACAGGAGGAATATATTTAATTCAATTTTAATCCAATACCAAATATAGTAAAAGAAGATATTTAGCTATTTGCCTGTGGGTCGAGTAGTGAAAAATCTAAAAACCAACAGCTTCAAAATTATGTAAAATGGTATTTCAAGTCAAATCTCAAGACACCTCGAAGGGATGTTTTTTAAATTCAGATTACCTTTTTTAGCTATTTTATGTTAAAGCACAGTTTTGTGAAATTTTTATAAAATTTGCGCTTACAACCTTAGTGATCAAAAATATTATCACGGAGTTATTATTTTGTCAACATTGGATAGGTTGAAGAATCTTTTAAATAAATTTTGAACAGAAAGCAATTCCTTCATAAATAAAAACACATTAAAAATACAGCGAAATATGCGTATTTTATGAAATTTTGTTATTGTATTGTTTCATCTGACTCGCATGATTCTGATTTTTGGCATGCATATCGAGTGTTAGTATTAGTATTAGTATTCGAGTGTTAGTGTTAGTATTAGTGTTCGAGTGTTAGTATTAGTTAGTATAGAGTGTTAGAGTATTTGTGTTCGCATTCTAATAAAATATTTAAAATTATTTGTTAAATTTTAACTCCATTTGTTGTGACTCTTCTTGTAGTGAAATTTTCTTCTTGTAATGAAGATTTGCAGTAAAGTTTTCAAATCTCTCATATCAGATTATCGAATCCCATTTTCGAACTTGAACAAGTTATTTTATCTATTTTATAAAGCTTCTAACATGGCTTATGGGAAAAGATAGAGCTCCTACATTTACGGGCTCACTTATCAGGCATATTGAAGCCCGGTAGGGTTATTGCAAATACACGAGACGCCATATTTGGCAATTCAACAAGCAATCCAAATATAACATTTAAAATCTCAGTAATATTAATGAATTATATAGATCTATATTGTAACAGATATAGTTTTCAGTGGCTAGTACAAAAGAGTTGACGTACTTTAAGACAATATTCTGGAAGACCTCTGAACTGGAAAGTTCGTTAATTTAGTTAATCGCCAATCGTTACATTAAATGTTTGGTGCCAATCATTGTCTTGACAATAAAAATATTTGAGCTGTTTCGAAGTAATTTCGTATCATTAGGACATAAGTCGGTAAACTTATATTTCACCCGAGTTCGATGCCAGGCTTTGCCCAAACTATCCCCGTATTTATGCGAAATACGGGCACATTAAATCTGTGTGTCCAAAAATCCTTCCAAGAGTTTGGTTGCAAGAGAAGGGGAATACGGTTCCTGTAGATGTCGCCCCGAATGAGTTCTGGTCTAAATTGGGTGGCACTGTCTTGGCCGTACGAACACTATCGGGTAGGTTGGACGGCCTGAGTCGAAGGTTTAAGCCACCGCTTCCCTTCTGATAGTTTATTTTATTTATTCATTTATTATTTTGCTTTCCATGTTTGCGGAGAATGTGAGTTGGTTGTTGCCTTGGTTGTTGATGACTACTGTTTGAAGATACGATTTAGAAATTTAGTAGTGAATTTTTTAATACATTATTTAAGCAGCGGGAGGTTATTTACTAACCGGGCAAAACCGGGTTATTTGTTCTAGTACTGGTATATATATCAGTATCTTGGTATTAAAAATTAAAAATATCGAAATATCGGTTTATTTTTCTTTCACGGTACTGTAATATGAAATCCGGTCCCAACATATAATAAATTCTATTACCCCTCTTACTATGAATTTACTATGGTACTTATCATTAGGTATTGCTTAAGAAATTTTTATAAAAAAGTTCGGCGAATTGTTTTCATAATTTAATTAAATTACTCTGCCTGAAAAAGATCATAGTTCTAATTCAATACCATTAAAATTTATACATATTGTAAAAGAACACATTTCATCCTTTTTCTGGTCGATAAGTAATATATTTGCCAAGTATAATTTGATTTGTTGCTCGTGAAGGATTTTAATAACGTTAAAGTGCTGCCTGAAGGTATGTTAGATTATAATAGTGCTTTCTGAAAGAATTTAATATAGTGCTGATGCTTTTAAATGGTTAAAGTTTGAGAACCCCTGTGGATACAACAAATATTGATGTATGTAAAAAGTAATTGGATTCGTTGCGATGAATTTCATCGGCCTAAAAGTGGGAGGAAAAGAATATGAGAATGATTCAAATGGTAAAACGAGGTTAAGAGATCGTATGGTCTTGGATTTCTGGGTAAAATTCCATGGTTTTTATATTAAACTCTTTAACATTTATACAATAATAGAATATATGGTATGATATGTTTATTGACAATTATAAGTTTATTATTTTGCATTATACTATAACATGGTATTTTTATTATCTTCTGTTTCTATCTATGGAATGAAATATGGTATAAAATGCAAAAATCACAAACCACGGGAAATATATGCACGACTTTATGTTTTCCCAATAAATGAACAGAAAATCAGAAAATACTAATGTGTTTATTGACAAACATGATTTCTGACACTTCGGTTTATCAATCAGTTTAAATAATGCAATGAAAAGTATGTGATGAAAATTAAGTATTTACTTACAGAGGCTGATCAAAATAATGGACACACAATTTATTTACGTCTCTTTAATACGGTAATTTATGAATAAGGTGCTGGCCCATGAATACGGTGCTGGCTCACCAGATAGAAACAATTTGACTTGAAAAAGACTTCTGGTCCAGAAAATAATGGAATTTTGGACCATGCAACCATTCACCTTATAGAACATGTACCAGCTGTGCACGCAATGCAGTTTGAGTAAACTTTCTGCTGATATGCTCAGACATTTGCATAAAGGCTCAGTGATATTGCCTGGGAATTTAGATGCTTAGGGTATCTGCTTTACTTCCTCGTTATGCTTTGTAAATCACAAGTGGACACATTTTGCAATATACATTGCTGCATTATCCTTTTAAAACTACTGAAAGTCGTCAGGGAAGATAATTTGCATTATCGTTATAGTTTGTTTTCCGGTTGGATAGGTACGTTGTAGATGATTCTGTAGGATAAGTAATGGTACTAACGAATATCATGATATGGAACCCAACACTATCAAGGACCCTCGGTATGCATGAGATAGAACCAAGCAGTCTGTATGAAAAACGTCTGCTCATTTTCACCGGATGCAGACCCTATCAGTGGTAGAAAACAAAGGAACATATTATTCTTCAGACCCAATGACACGCTGGCAGTCTTTAGCATTCTAATTTTCATGTCTTGCAATAAGTTAACTATTCTGTTGTATTGAAGACAGACAGTAGCCAAACTTTTGGGGATTGCATCATGACCATACATATTTTCATACTGGCATTTCCGTAGACAGTTATGATAGAAACAGGATCACTGTAATTGATTTTCAACTTTGCTCTTTATTGAAGTACTGAAATCTTTCGATTTCTTTGTATAATATGGGCCATCACTTGGCAGTTGTTTTTCATTTTGTTTTTCATCCAGAGTTTGCACGTACGTTTAAATGCAATATCCATTTTGATAGATAGCCATTATAGCCACTAAAGATTCTGCTAAATGTGCATTAATAATTTTGCCATTTTTTAAAATCAATAATGTCTCATCTACTATTGGCACACAGTTACTGCGAACAGCCTACTGTGAGGGTAAATGTACCCCATAGTGCGGGTGATGCAATCCCTATGATTTATATAAGGAGTATTGTGAGTGTTGCGGTTATCGCCGGTGTTTCCGTTATATTGATCAACCCCTATATATACGAGTGCCTTTAGAACATGCTTTGCTAAATCTCAGATCTACGTGTCGTTTTATCTTCAATCAGCTAACAAAATGTCCAAACTTTTAGGCACTATCGTCCAATTCTGTCACAAAGTTTTCAATTGTTTGTATACATCAACATTTCAAATGTGTTCAAAACAATCGAAAATGAAAAAATAATAGTGTTTCATATGAGTTCATCGTTTTTGTACTGTTACAAAAATGAGTAAACCACTTATAAAATAGCACCAATGATCATGCAATTAAATTATTTCGACTCTGTGTTTTCACCAGTTCAAAATAGCTGAAATATTAACACTGTCGATTGTCCACTTCTGCGTACTCCTGTTGCGATCACAAGGATACATAAAAATTTCACGACGCTCTAAGTCGCAGTCTAGGCAGTTATCCGTAATCAAGTGAATGAGGTGCTGGCTTGCCTGAAAAGAAAAAAAAAGTATTTTATCCATTGAAAATCAAAATCCAATTGTAAAGAAGTTTGTATTGGGTTTATTTAAATTTATATTCCCTGATTCCTCAGCTTTTATGAGCTCCCATACAACTTTTCTTAGGTGGTGGGGCAAAACACTGACGTCAGTGGGGTAAACTCAAAGATAAAACGTACATCATCGACTAGCTATATGCTAAACTTTGTGAGATTGAACGTTTGAGGGGGGGTGCAAGTGCCCCCTTGCCCTCTCCTATGGACGCTCATACCAGTTTTTAATACAAACCTCATGCCAAAGTCACGAGCTCTACAACTACTTTCCTTTGTGAGTGAAGTATACCCGTTTTTCGTACTGAATATATAATATAAATCAACTTAAAATTCAGAATTACGTGCACATTATTTTGTTTCAACAGTTGGATAAACTCAATGTGCCGAAATAAAATAGATGACTTAAATGAAAATATATCTAATCCCCATAATTTTTCAACCCCAAAGCCTTAATGGATATAATCTAGTTAAAAATGTAATTCCGATAAAATTTACTTTTATATAGATTTATCAATTATTTAAACTGGAAAATCTATATAAATAAAATTGAAAATCTGTCTGTCTGTCTGTTTGGATGTTTGTCTCATTCTCACAGAAGAACGGCTGAAGCGAAATTAACGAAATTTTGTTGGTAGCCTTAAAATAGCCCCACTTAAAATTTAGTCCAGTTTCGAGTTTCTAAAACCAGAGGTTATCGAGATATTATTCTAAAACCAAATCTTTCATAGGAGTTCTCCTCTCTAACTTCCTGGTTCATCCAAATGAAAATAATTGGGCATTGCTGGTTTAAAACTTGAAAGTGAATTAAATTTCTATCTCTGAGTTTCGTTGGAGTTTATTGCGCTTATCAGTGACTTTTGAAAATCGCAGGTTTGAAACATGAATTTAAATGGAAACTCCATCACCATGGTTTATTTTTCACAGGCACAACAATGAAAAGTATTAAGAAATCAAAATGGTTATATCATGTTGCTCAGCAACCCAGTTAAATCAAATGTGTTGGTTAATTTGTATTATTATTTTTTCGATTTGAATAATAAATAAATGGATATAAAAATATATCTTATAAATGAACGGATTGATTTTTTTAATAATATTAATTACGGACTGAATACATCACTTCCATTTATTTTGGCAAAGAGTTTTCAAACTTATACAATATTGTGTTTAGCCAATAAACTCATATATTCTGTATAGCCAATAAACTCATTTAGCCAATTGTTGAAACAGAATAAGAGTAGAACGGGTATATCTTCTAATACAATTTTAGTGTTTTCATTTAATTTAGTATATACAAAGGGGATAAGAATGTTTTATTTTTCAGATCTGCAAATTTAGATCTACGAATTTATACGAATTATTATTATCTACGAATCGCTAACTTGGCAACTTTTCTTAAACGTTGCCAAATTGACTTAAATGCCACCAAATTGATAGAAACTACGCTAAATCAATGAAATTAATTTTGTTTTGTTAGAAAAGAGTACTGAAATGATGTTTCGGTCTCATGTTTCTGTCAGTCCAATCGTTCTACTTAGTGGATTTTTAAAATGTCGCCAAATTGATAAAAATGCTTGTAAATCCATAAAAATATCTTGAAATTCGTAAAATTGCGTTAAATAAATGAAATTAAGTGTGTTTTGTTAGAGGATAGTATTGTGATGTTGTTTCATCAATTTGTCGCCAAGTGTGACTGTCAGCTCTACAGTCTCCCAAGACTATAAATTTGGCAATTTTTTAAAATGTCGCTAAATTGACGAAAATGTCGCCAAATTGATACATGACGCGAAATTCATCAAAATGACACCGAATCGTTGAAAATTCAATATTTTGCATAATTAAGTACGATTTTCCAGATCATCCCTGTCGTTTTGCGAGAATTAAATATTATTTTTTCTAAGTTTGCTTACAAACTGGATCAGGATGCTAAATTCTTCAAACCTGTGGATATAATTTTGTATATCGAGCCCAGAGATCCTTATACATTTTTTAGAAGAATAAATTAAATATTTCAATAGAATATTTTGAATAACAAAGTCATTTAGGAGTATAAGATTGTGAATTGAATGCTTCTTTATGTTATATATTCCGTACGAAGAACGGATATGTAGTACGGGCAATCTTCTACTAATTTTATGGGTATATTTTCTAATCTACGAGAATGTAAGTAATAGCGAAAATTTTACGAAATATTCAAATTATCACATAAAATGTGTAAAAAAGTTTCAACAAAATATATTGGGTAGTTTTTAAAGTAAAAGCTGAAATAATAATTACACCCATATTACATGAAGAGATCACGTGACTCATTGCAAAAAAAAAGATGCCTTCCATTTTGTCCAGCTGTGCATAACATAGATACTCAAAGATTGTTTAAATTTATTTTTACAGTTTCATTCGTCATAAAACTGCTTTATCTTTGCGTATTATCCGTGTATTTAAATTCTGTGCCAACGCAATAACAATATTTTTGATGTTGAATGATCATTAAACTTTCTTTATTCCTACAACGAAGCCTAATTTTAACGTTAAATTATTACATACAGAATGTAAACAAAGGTGAGTTGTATAAGAATTGCGATTTTTTTTTCGTACAAAATTGTTTAGTTCTGGAATCTGGGATATGAGTAATATGAATGAAATATTTATTGATTTTACATACAGAGGCAGACAATTTATATTTAAATGACGTCATTTGAATAAAATTCATTTTGTATAGCATTGTATTTTTGATGAAGTTTTCCAGTAGTAGTACTATGATAATTATAAAAATCTCAGCACTGAATGAATGCATCACATTTTAAAGATGCATAGATAAATTTGAATTTTAGCTGGAAAGTTTTTCATAATCAATGCTTTATGAATGATTGATCTTTCTTGTTTTTCAAATAAATCTGCTGAATAAACTCATTGGGTTTAATTCCGTTTCGTAACACCATATTTTTTTTTAAATATATTTGTGCGGAAATTATTATCTGTTTCTATAGGAGGTTCGTTTAATATTAATATATCGATAACCCCTGTTCCTAGAAATCCGAAATATAGATTAAAGTGAGTTTATTTCAGTTTAGCTCACAAAATTTCATGAAATTCAGTGTAGCCATTTTCCCGTGATGGAGAAACAAACAAAAACAAAACACCCATAGAGACTTTTTCGATTTTATTTATATATATATGCATCGTAATATCAGAGGCGTGGTAATCCGATGGATCAGTGAATTCGTAAATATATTACGTACGAATCACGTCACTAGAACTTACTACATATGTTCAGTTTTCTTGATAACGGAACACAGTCTGGGTCACGGAATTCCTTTTTCAATTAGATTAAATTCTCCTCAATCTGGCCTTCCTGGATACTGTGTTCTTGTATATTGTTCGCTTCTTGAACAGAATTGTGAAAAATCATAAAAAAAGCATAAATATCATTAATGTGAGATAGATAGCACTGATTTAGTCATCTTCTCATTCCCTTGGACCCATTTTGTGTTTTTTCCTCTTATCAGAGAGGTTTATGAGACAAAATATCCGATGTGAAAGGTACTTCAGTAATGATCTAACGGTCTCTTGTAGGTTACTAAAGAGTTTTTCATTTTTTGCTTATTTGTTCTCTAAGTTAGAATTTAAACCTCAATATTAAAGATATTTGAAGTTCACTACATAGTATGTCTGAATTTGTAGAATTTTATAGCGCAGGGCTGCGCAAGATTTAAGTATTTGAAATCCACCTTTTAAGATTTTACAACATAGTTGAAAAGTGTTTATGACTTTGCTCATTCCGTCTGTCTCTCTGTCCGTTCGCACGATAACTGCCGTAAAATTTACTTTATCAAAATGAAATTTTAGTATGTTGTTAGGATGGTATGTGGGGCATATGGGAATGTAAATGAATGATATCACTCAATTAGTTTTGGATTGAACCCCGGTTGAAGAAATGAAATACATTGAACTTATGCGACCTAATTTTTCAAACACCTTTTAAGCACAGTTAAAATTCACAAACTGCTTCGAAAATTTTAGGAAATATTCAAATTATCCAATAAAATATATTAAAAAAAATCAGCAAAATATGTTCGGTATTTTTTTTTAAAATAAAAATTAAAATAATAATTACACCCATATAATATGTAGAGATCACGTGACCCACTTCAAAATAAAATATAGCATCCCCTTTTTTTCCCAGAGTAAAAATCGTGATTTTTCAAGTTCTTTTAAACTTATATTTAGTGTTGCATCCGTCCTAAAACCTCTTTATTTTTGCATATTTTCTGTGCATCCATATTCTGCGATAACGCAATTACAATATTTTGGGGTTTAAAGAATCATCAAACTTTGATTATTTCTACAACGAAGCCTAATTTTAATAGAAGTAGAATATAAACACGTGATTGTAAGATGAGTTGTATAAGAATTGCGAATTTTTTTCACGTAAAACTAAAACTATTTAACTCTGGAGTCAGGAATAAAAGTGCATGAATGAAATATTCATTGCTTTTACATAGAGAGCCAGACGAATTATATTTCGATGACTTTATTTGAATAAAATTAAGTGTTTTTGATGAATTTTTAAGTTTTCAAGTAAAATAAATTATTGTAGTTCTGTGATAATTTAAAAAATATCACCGCTGAATGTATCGCATTTTAGAGATGTTTAAAAAATAATTACATTTCAGTTGGAAAATGTTTCGTAATCAATGCTTTATGCATGTTTGATCTTATTTATTATAGCGTCGTCGTGTTCTACACATATACAAGAAAAATAAGAATTAGATATATAGCGTTCGTGTAACGCTCATTAAACATTTCAGGGGAGAGAAATAAAAATTATGAAATTTATAGTATTTATAATCACATAAAGAAACAAAATTAGAAACATTGTAAATAGTAACATAAAATAAAATAACATTAATAACATCATTGACATTGCTCGGATTTGACTGTATGTTAGTCAAGATTGTACAATGAAAGGATAATCGTAAACATTGATTAAGGTGTTCATCACATAAAACATTTCATATCTTTGAATTTTAAATATTCATATCAGAAAGTGCTCATTCCACTAACTACGTAGTGTCAAAAGAAGGCATAAGTTTTTGTGCTCTACTTGTCAGGGTTGGTTATGTATCTTTGGAGTATTTCCAAATACAATCTTTGGATTGCAAATATAAATCATTTTAAAGCTTTATTTTCAAATCTGGTTTACACTAATTTGCATCAAATGTTGTGGATATTTGACTTGAATTTCTTTTATGTTGAAATTTGTTTGAAACACATTAAAAAAAATAAAGCGATATTTTACATTTTACCAAAATATTTTAGTCTTTTCTGAACTTATTTTTAACACCTTCAATATAAAAAATAATACTTTTTGGGTTGAAATTATTCGACATTTTATATTTTATGTTTAAGATCTAGCTAATGCGACTGACCGTGATTGAAAGCTCCGGCGTTAGAAAGAGCCAGCTAATAAAAGGTGGACCCCTCAACGGGCGTATTATGCCTGCGTAACAGGTGGCACGAAAGAACTCGCGAAGCTAGTTCATTGTGCTCCAGCGAGTAGAATACGACCCCCCTTAACTCATAAAGTGAGTTATACGGTTGGTGAGCGAAGACCGTAGGGAGCGAAACCCCCTATTGCATTGAAAAGTAGAATGGTTTTTTTTTTTCAGTATCCAACACATTTCATACACATATGACTAAAAACAAAAGCTTGGACGCACTTCATTTGTTCCATTCCTTTAACTACTAAAATCTTGACTTAATAGATTGTTGGCTTCCAATAGTTTAGAAGTTCTGAAATGTATTATGAATGAAATCTTTGTCACAGCAATGTATATTCCATGAGTTTACAAAACATACACAGCTGTACTTGAGATATACAGATAAACTGTTGAGCAGAATATTTGAAACAATGTGTAAATGTAACGTGCAATTTGGCAAAGAGGGTTGCTGCTACACAGATTATAGCATTTTATTCCCACTAATCATTTCCCCTTTTACACCACAGCAATCACAACATCACAGCAATATTTTTTCCTTTTACAAAATCACTCAAAAAAATATTTTACGATATCATAGAAAATAACACTAATAA
Organism: Amaurobius ferox; assembly: GCA_951213105.1. Taxonomy (NCBI): domain Eukaryota; kingdom Metazoa; phylum Arthropoda; class Arachnida; order Araneae; family Amaurobiidae; genus Amaurobius; species Amaurobius ferox. Next base: position 27,801,554 of record OX578142.1, read on the forward strand.
CATTTCATTAAAATAAACGAAAACACTTTTATTTCTAGTCATGGGTGTATGAAAATTTTTGGGGCGTTGAAGAAAAATGTATTTTCCACTTTTTATTGTATTTTGAAATAAAAGCAAGTGTTTTCAATTCCCTTATCCGATCATTATCAGTAAACTTACCACAATTGACTGTAGGCACCTCACAAGCTTTGCCGTTTCAAAAAAACTGTTACCCAGTTGTTTAGCTATAACTATTTTTCCCGTTGTCAAAATCGTTTATTTTCGTTGTCTTTTACAGTTAAAGTACAAATACAACAGTGCTTAACATGACTATGCATTAAGTGTTATTTCTCAGCATGTTTTATGGATAGAGCGTAGATGATAACTAATATGAATTCAGCATCGAATTCCAAAGGGATTTGGGTGTTCACTAACAATTTTCATTTCTGGTTCAGGAGATGTCACTTTCGGTTTATCAGAAATACAAAGTGATGACTGTGCAATTCGTATCACTGTGTAAGTAAAAAAAAGAATAAAAAAAGTTTAACAATTCCGTTAAATATGAAGTAAGTATACATAACACTTGCCACCAAGTGCCATACCATTGTTTGGACTCCTGCATAAATAAAGTCCGTACCTTTTGGCTCCTTCATAGATTTCTTGTTTGTATTATTTTTTTCTGCAAAATCTAATGTGTTAATCTGTAAGGAAAGTTATGTGCTGGATACATCAAATTGTTTATATCATATTCCGATATATGTATTACAAATACCAAGGAAGGGTCTTTCGCCAATGTATTTCTTGCAATTATGTGTAAGAAATACATGGCCATGGGAGAATTAATTGTTCTGCATGCTCACACACGGTCGCGAACCACTTGTATATATATAAGCATAGAGAGCAATTAAAGGATTCGCTTGATTCAAGCAGTTGCTCCCGTAGCAAATCATTTCCACAGTTATACACTATTCCCGTGGATCGATATCTGGCATGCAATCGAAGCTACAGTTAGGAATCTCAGCACTAGTTCAAATCATTAAGATAAATTATAACTTGAGAGATCGCAGATGATATAAATCGCCATCGGGAAAACTGAATTGAGACGCTTATGCTGAATGAATAATATCCTCTTTCAGGGTTTTAAATATGCTATTTACAGAATCGCTAACCCCAGAATAATAATAGTGTTTTTTATTTCATTACACAGTAAAAAAATAATGTGGGAAGTATGTGATTTTCTTTACATCAAGGATATAAATCCCCCCAAAGCGACAGGGATTATCAAAAAAATTGAACATCATAAAGATATTGAATTTTAATCAATTTTACACCATTTTCGTTTACTAAACGTCACTTTTGCCCATTGAACAACATATTCGTTTATTTGGCGTCATTTTCAAAAGTCGACAAGTTCGCGATATTTCACCAAGTTCGTTGCTAAGATTACTAACTTATAGCTAAATGTGTTGCGAAGCATTACATATAGACAAGCAGCAGGGTGAAGGATAACTTTTCTTCGATAGTTCGAGTTCTATTCAATTGATGTCTTCTAGGAACAAGCTAGATCCATGAGAATGATGTTAATAAATTTGTCCCATAATGTAGCCGATGGAATATCAACTTTTTTAATAATACTTACTTCGTTTTTTAAACTTTGTCATTTTTCTGATAAATTTATTTGAAAAACGTACAATATCTCGAGAGCGATTTAAGCTAGCTTTCTTAAACTTGTGTTATTTGTTTTGTAATAGAAAATTGCATATAAAATAATTATATTTTTAACGTTATTGAAGATCTTAAATTGTTAATGATTTTTTCAATAAATAATTCATACTTTGTGGTGTCTTCCGAACATTTTATCGCGTTTATAATCAATAGCAGTGTTCGCTGACTGTAATAATCGTATCAATTTCTTTTCAAAATGCTCCATTTGTTCGTAGGATATCACTTTCAGAGGCTATTATGCTATGTAAGTAGGGAAAGGAATATGAGTTCAATTCCATCAGTCAGAAATTTCTTGAGATTTCTCTACTTGGGATTTCTCCACTTTTTATTTTCTTGTGATTTCTCTACTTGAGATTTCTCTGAGCTTTATATTTTCTTGAGATTTCTCTACTTGAGATTCCTCTATTTTTTATTTTCTTGAGATTTCTCTACGCTTTATATTTTCTTAAGATTTCTCTATTTGAGATTTCTCTATTTTTTATTTTTTTTAGATTTCTCTGCGCTTTATATTTTCTTGAGATTTCTCTACTTGGGATTCCTCTATTTTTTATTTTCTTGAGATTTCTCTACGCTTTATAGTTCCTTGAGATAGCTCTACTTGAGATTTCTCTATTTTTTATTTTCTTGAGATTTCTCTGAGCTTTATATTTTCTTGAGATTTCTCTACTTGAGATTTCTCTATTTTTTATTTTCTTGAGATTTCTCTGCGCTTTATATTTTCTTGAGATTTCTCTACTTGAGATTTCTCCGCGCTTTATATTTTCTTGAGATTTCTCTACTTGAGATTTCTCCGCGCATTATATTTTTTTGAGATTTCTCCGCGCTTTATATTTTCTTGAGATTTCTCCGCACTTTATATTTTCTTGAGATTTCTCTACTTGGGATTTCTCTATTTTTATTTTCTTGAGATTTCTCCGCGCTTTATATTTTCTTGAGATTTCTCTACTTGGGATTTCTCTATTTTTTATTTTCTTGAGATTTCTCTACTTGGGATTTCTCTATTTTTTATTTTCTTGAGACTTCTCTATTTGAGATTTCTCCGCGCTTTATATTTCTTGAGCTTTCGCTACTTGAGATTTCTCCGCGCTTTATATTTTCTTGAGATTTCTCTACTTGAGATTTCTCCGCGCTTTATATTTTCCTGAGATTTCTCTACTTGAGATTTCTCCGCGCTTTATATTTTCTTGAGATTTCTCTACTTGAGATTTCTCCGCGCTTTATATTTTTTTTTAGATTTCTCCGCGCTTTATATTTTCTTGAGATTTCTCCGCACTTTATATTTTCTTGAGATTTCTCTACTTCGGATTTCTCTATTTTTATTTTCTTGAGATTTCTCTACTTGAGATTTCTCCGCGCTTTATATTTCCTTGAGATTTCTCTACTTGGGATTACTCTATTTTTTATTCTCTTGAGATTTTTCTATTTGGGATTTCCCTATTTTTTATTTTCTTGAGATTTCTCTATTTGAGATTTCTCCGCGCTTTATATTTCTTGAGCTTTCGCTACTTGAGATTTCTCCGCGCTTTATATTTTGAGATTTCTCTACTTGAGATTTCTCCGCGCTTTATATTTTCTTGGCATTTCTCTACTTGAATGTTTCTTTATTATTTTTAGGGGGAGGAGGGGGGATCTAAACTAAGAGAGCATCCAATAAGATATTTCCTTGCATTGTTTCATAGGGGTCTTTATATAACACAATGTTAAGGACTTTATTGTTTGACCTTCAGATCCTTTGGAGCAGGGTTTGAATCTCTGATATGCATGGACGGCTGTACATACATAAAGAGTTTCTAGAAAAGTTCTTAAACATCGCAATAGCTTTGTAAGAAACAGTCCATGAATGTACATGTGAGATATATCGAGAGTATAGTAACCATGCCCGTTAGAATAAAAGTAATTGCCGTGCCTCTAGCGGATGTTTTTAAAATTTCGAATTCCGAACTCGGCAAAGCGAGATAAACGGCAAATGACACTTATAAATTTGAAGAGAATTGTCTACTGAGTAGGAATCGACAACAAAACTGTTACGGAAGGCAATTATTCCCACACAATAAGGTTATGGGCGAATGGCTGTCTTATTCGGGAATAACACACACAAAACACATACAGAAATCTACTCGGAACTCACACAGAAATCTACTCGTAACACACAGAGAAATCTAATGTACCGCCTGCTCAAAATACCTTCCTTCAGTAGGAATGCATATTTAAATTCGAGAAAGAATATAACCGCTACATTGACAAGCATGGGGCGGTGTAGCCCAGTGGTTAAAACACGAGGATTGCATTCGGAGGACCACAGTTCGATTCCCGGAGCTGCCTAAACTATCTTCTCGTTAACATGGAAAACAGGCATGTTGCTATCGTTTGAACTATGCCCGTTTCCAATAAAAATATTTATTTATTTATTGATTGATTGGTGTTATCTCTGTGCGTTCGAAAGTCTTACCGATAGGATGATGCCAGGAGAAGCAGAGTATGGTCATTGTGAATATTATTCCAAATGGTTTTCGATCTAAATTGGGTGGTTCAAGGGGACATTATCAAGGGGGATGGATCAAGGGTTAGCTCCGGCAATATTCTATGACGGCAAAATGGTTTGCGTTTCTGCCGCTATAGTGGAATGTTATAATTAAAGTGCCTGGCCATTGAAAATAAACTTTGACAAGCATTGCAGGCATCACAGTGGTACAAGGTTTTATGACTGTTTGACAGATATGTACTGTTGGATTAGATATTGAACATTAAATATAGGAATTCTATACTATACATTATAATGTTTTTCCGTCTTTATTATACACTGCCTGGACCAAAAAAAGTCGCACTGAGAGTTAAAATGTTCAAATATTGAGGAGGGTGTAAGTAGTAATACATTTAGGAAATTTACATAATTCTGCTAGCAATACAATCTTTAAATGTAACGGAATCATTGTGCAGCTGATCAGTTCACAGCGATCATGGCTGAATGCGCTATAAAGGTTCGAAGAAAAGATGTTACAGAGTTCAAAATGGACAAAATTTTTGGCCTGTATCAATTCCAGAAGACGTGCAAGGAGATTGCTGAAATCACTGGCACTGGATTATGAACTGTCCAGTGCATTATTAAATCTTGGAAAAATGGCGGTGAACCATCAACTTCGCGGAAAATGTGTGGTCGAAAACAATCTTCTAGAACTCACAATTATGTTCAATAGTGGTAGCAAGGCCATTTCTACTCGTACGGTGAAACGAAAACTCATAGGACTGCGATTAAACAGCTGTGTTCCAAAAAGAAAACCACTGGCTACTGAGAGTAATCGAGAGAAAAAAGACTCCAATTCACCAAGGAACATGAAGAATGGACTATTGAGCAATGGGGGAAATCATGTAGTCCGATGATTCCAGATTTACTCTCTTCCTTTATAATGGGCACATCAGGATTAAAAGGGAACCGTATGAAGCATTGGACCTTTTGTACCCACTGTACAGGCATCAGAAGGAAGTGTTATGATCTGGGGTTGCTTCTGTTCGGCTGGTCTACGTACAGCAAAGCTATGCAGCAATAAAATGAAGTCAGCTGAATACATGAGCATACTGAATGATCATCTTGTTCCGCCAATGGCATTTTTCTTCACTGAGGGCAATGACTCATTCCAGGATGTTCACCACGATTCATCCCGCTATAATTGTGAAAAATTGGTTCGAATGAGCACGAGGCCTCATTCGCACACTTGAATTGGTCACCACAAAGTCCTGACCTGAACCCCATTGAATATATGTGGTATACTGGGAAACAGCTAAGGAGTCATTTCACTCTTCCTTCATCAACCAAGGAACTTGGCAAAATGTTACGGTAAATCTGGCCACAAATAAGTGCTGAGACATTACATGAACTCACAGACACAATGCCATGAAGAATGCATGTCGTAATTTGTGCTAAAGGTGGTCCAACGAAATATTAACATGCACGACTCTTTTTTTAACCAGACAGTGTATCTCTTTATATTAAACAAGAAAGATCAATCATGCATAAAACATTGATTATCAAACACTTTCCAACTCAAATGCAATTTTATTTAAACATCTCTAAAATACGATGCATTCAGCGATGACATATTTTAACACTAGAGCAACGGAAGCAGTCATTTTGACCGCATAACTACTTTGACCGCTGACGTTGTTCTAGGAAGATCGTTGATTTGTTCTTTTATTATAAAACTTAGAATAATTTTCTTCTGTGCTTTCAATAACTTTAAGAAAATAAGAAGGGTAATAAAATTTCAATGGGCTGGGATTAGCCGTTTTAGAGGAATCGTTTCTCAAAGTAGTTATGCGGTCAAATTGACCGCTTCCGTAGTTCTAGTGTTAAATTATCATAGTACTACAATAATTTATATTATATTTAAAAGCTTAAAACTTCGTTAAAAAAATGAACTTTATTAAAATGACGTCACCGAAATATAAATCGTCTGGCTCCCTGTGATAAAAGCAGTGAATATTTCATTCATATACTTTTATCCCAGACTCCAGAGTTAAATAATTCTGCATGAAAAAGATTCAACAATTCTTGTACAACTCATCTTATAATCACTTCTTTAAATTCTGCATCCATTAAAATTAGGCTTCGTTGTAGAAATAATCAAAGTTTGATGATCATTTAATCTAAAAAATATTGTAATTCCGTTGGCCCAGAATATACATGTACAGAAAATAAGCAAAATAAAGCGGTTTTAGGACGAATGCAACATTAAATATAAATTTAAAATAATTTTTAATATAACGATTTTGACACTGGGAGAAAAATGGATACCATATTTAATTTTGAAGTGGGTCAGGTGACTTCTTCATATTATATGGGTGTAATTATTATTTAAATTTTCATTTCAAAAACTATTGAACATATTTTGCTGAATTTTTTTTATATATTTTTGGAATAATTGGAATATTTTCCAAAATTTTCGAAGCAACTTGTGAATTTTAACTTTTTTTTTAAAAAGTTGATTGAGTTAAACTGAATAAAGATGTATTATAAAATTCCTATTATTAGATGGACCTGTAAGTAGTTTCGTTAGGTAATTATCATTTTTTAATTACATCTGTTGTAAATAAATTATTTCTGTTTTCGTAAATGTTTTGATTATTCGTGAGTTAGTGATTTTTAATATAAACCACTTCTAACAAGCTGATTCTAGTATCTGCACTGAGAACGCGAATGCAAGTTTTATTTAAACCCAATGTTTACAGGTTTTTTTTTTGCTTATGCTTAATTTAGCCAATCCTAGTTTTAGCAAGTTTTGTAATTTTCAGATCAATGAGTATAAAATAAGTATAGTAGTCGTATGATTAAACAAGAAAGATCAATCATGCTTAAAGCATTGATTATGAAACACTTTCCAACTTCAATGCAATTTTATTTAAAAAAGTCGAAAATGCAATACATTCCTCGGTAATATTTTAAAACTTATCACGATACTACATTGATTTATTATATTTGAAAACTTAAACCTTCATTGAAAAAAATGAACTTCATTCAAAAGACGGCATTGAAATAAAAATTGCGTGGTTTAAATATCTCTAAAATGCAATACATTCCACGGTAATATTTTTAAATCTATCATAATACTACGATAATTTATTATATTTGAAAACTTCATCGAAAACAACTGAAATTAATTCAAATGACGTCATAGAAAAAATAACACGCCTGGATCTCTCTATAAAAGCAGGATTTCATTCATAACTTTCTCCATTTCATTCATCACAATACTATAATAATTTATTTTATTTAAAAATTAAGACCATGGAGCTACAATTCATAAACTTTATGCTTAAAACTTCATCGAAAAATATCGTCCTTCTGTTTATAAAATCAATTAATATTTCATTCATATCAGCCATGCAGACTCCATGGACTGAATTATTTTGTGTTAAAGAAATACAGTAATTCTAATACAACTCATTCTACATATTTTGCTGTTTACATTTTACATAGGTGAAAAATAGGCTTAATTGTAGAAATTATCAAATTTGAATGAGAATTTAAACTCAAATATATTGTCATTGTGTTGTTTTAGTATGTAGATGCACAGAATTTAAGCAGAAATAAAGTAGTTTTAGGATGGATACAACACTCAATATGAATTAAAAAGAACTTTAAAATATCACGAATTTGAAACAGGATGGATGCCATATCTCATTTTGAAGTGGGTCATGTGATCGTTTCATATCATGGTCACGTGATCGTTTCATATAAGATGTGTAATTATTATTTTAATTTTTATTTAAAAAACTACTGAATATATTTAGCTGAATTTTTTTTTATATATTTTATGGAACAATTTGACTATTACCTAAAATTTCCGAAGCAATTTGTGAATTTTAAATTCGCTTAAAAAATGTTAGAAAAATTAGGTCCCATAGGGCTCAATGTATTTCATTTTTTCAGCCCGGGTTCAATCCAAAACTAATTGTGTGATATTATTCATTTATATTCCCATAGGTCCTACAGACCGTCTGAACAACATACTAAAATTTCATTTTGATTAAGTCATTTTTACGGCAGTTATCGTGCTAACGGACAGACAGACAGACAGACAGACAGACAGACAGACAGACAGACAGACAGACAGACAGAATGAACAAAGTCATAAACACTTTTCAACTTTGTTGTAAAGTGTTAAAAATATCACACACTTATCCTTCATCACCGCAATAACATATTTTCTTGTTTGCTTTCAACACAGACCGTCCGATCTACCCGAAGATGTAAGGTATCTGTTCGGACGGCTAGGATAGTGACACCCAATTTAAACCAGAACCCAGTGCGGGCGATATCCACAGGGACCATACCCTTTTTCCCCTGCCACAAATTTCTCAGAAGAACTTTCAGACACACAGATTTAATGTGTCTGTACTCCACATAAGCAGCTTCGGTTGAGCTGGGAATCGAACTAGAGTCACCCGAGTGCAACTGCCGTGTCTTAACCACTTAGCCATTGCGCCCAATAATATATTTTGATTGCATATACAAAAAAGTGCCTCAATATCACTCCAGTAATTATCAGACCTTTTAATTCTGTGAATTACTGAAGACATCAGAACGCTTCTCAAATGATGAAAAGTATGTGAAATAAAATAAACATTTGCTAACAACTAATTTTAATTATATTTACAAAAAATGTCACACGTGCATTCCAGTAATTATTACAGGCCCGGGTTCGATTCCAGCCACTGCCAAAACTGCCGCCGTGTTCATGCGGAGTACGATCACGTTAAACATGTGGGTCCGAAAGTCCTTCCGAGAGGTTGGTGGTAGGGGAAGGAGGGTACGGTCCCTGTGGATGCCTCCCCCACTGGGTTCCGGTCTAAATTGGGTGGCACTTCCCGACCGTCCAAACCGTTACCTTACACCTTTCTGGTAGGTCGGACGGTCTGGGTTTCAACAACAACAACCATGCATTTTGAGAGCCAACGGCCGTACCGTGCTGAAAACACCGGTTCTCGTTACATCACCGAAGTCAAGCAGCATCGGCCGCGGTTAGTACTTGGGTGGGTGACCACCTGGGAACACCGCGTGCTGTTGGCATATTTCGGGCGCGGTAGCCCGGTAGTTTGTGCGCTGAATTTGCACGCTGCCACAACTGCCACCGTGTTCATACGGAGTACGATCACGTTAAACATGTGGGTCCGTAAGTCCTTCCGAGAGGTTGGTGGTAGGGGAAGGAGGTTACGTTCCCTGTGGATGCTTCTCCCACTGGGTTCCGGTCTAAATAGGGTGGCACTTCGCGGCCGTACAAACAGTTACATTGCACCTTTCTGGTAGGTCGGACGGTCTGGGTCTCAATAACAACAACCATGCATTTGGAGAAATATTGCTGAAATCAACCTTTTATCATGTGTTAAAGATCCTGTTGCAACACTCCTGTCAAACGATGATATATTTGTGAAATAAAATAAGCATTCGCATTATGAAATTCTTACATGACCCCAGCTAACCCCAGTCAGGTGTCGTTTACATTTTGCAAAAGTTTTTTCAGTTGACGCATATTTGCCTTTGGAATAAGTTCATTTTTTAACCGTGTAAAGTAAAAATGAGCTGCGTTCAAGATCATACAGATGTTCAAGATCATACAAAAGATGTTCAGTAAGAAATTTCCCCCATCCAATTATTTATTTATTTAAACACTATTTTTATATTTTTATGTTTATATATTCTAAATATCATTTAATACAGAGTTTGTCATCTAGCTGCATGGAGTCCAAACTTTAGTTTCATACGGCTCGAGATACGTTCTCAAACGTTTTTATTTAAAATAGTCAGTACGCAGATTAAATAAATGTTAATTGTACTTAGGGAATGAATTTAAGACACTATTTTTTTTTTGTATATTCCTCATATATGAAATGCATATTTTAAGGAGCCCACACCATTTTTTTCCCTTATTTATTGGTAGTTTTATGTAACTTTACACAAACAACTTGCTTTTATTTGGTATAAATGTGCTATAAAATAAAATAAAAATAACTAAAGTATTTAAATAAATTCTAACGTAACAAATATTTTTAAATTGAGATAATTATCAATTAAAACACTCTTTTTACAAAATAAATATATATTCTATTGGAAAAACATGTTCGTTTAATTTGTTTTCAGCATATTTTTGTATAGAGATAAGAAAAATATTTTAATGAAAAATTCCTTTTTTATACGAGTAACTTATGTATCAAACACACATTTTCAATGTTAAGTACAAATTCTGAAGACAAATGAAAAGTGAATATTATAGAAAAATTATATCTCAAATTTCATTGTCTGATTCAAGAATTCAATTTCTGCGAAAACAAAGTTTTAATGTTCAGTTTTAAACAGTAAGTAACAGAAAGCTATGTTTTAATGCTTAACTTCGTAAAGTTTGAACTAAAATATTTAAGTCATCCGATTCTACACAATTTAAACATTTTTTAGCTTAATAAAATATATTCAGCCACGAACTCCTTGAATTCGATAAACCGATATGAAAACGCCTCATTCAAGCAAATAAATATTTTCACAATAAAGTGTATTATAATTTTATTAATCTATTATAATACTTGCAAGCTTCAAAATTATAAATCAGTTTAAAATTATTATACAGGGCATCCCATAGAAAGTGAACAGTAGGATATTTTTTTAACAGTTGGTTGTAGGCCTATAGTTCCAATTGCAAAAATATTTTAAATAAGATAAAGTTCTATGAAATAGTAATTTACATGTTATACCATTTTCTGTAGAAAGTTAACAAAATTAACTTTTTATACAGCACCTCCATAAAAAAATTAAATTACAAAAATGTTGTCAATTCTTCATTTAGTCAAACTAAAGAAAAATTTAGTTACGGTATGGGTATAATTTTTATAATTTGATTTTTTCGATAGAAGGGCTGTATAAAGTTATTTTTTTCTACATAAATAGGATACAGCATTTTCAAATTACTAGTTCATAACTTTCTACCTTATTTAATTCATTTTTGCAATTGGAACTGTGGGCCTTCTCCCAACGGTTCAAAAGTATCAAAAAACAAAGAGAAAAGAAGTCACATGGTTAGCCCGTATTAGGAGGAATCATTGACCGTAAAAAAATCCTTTATCTATTCAATTTAAATTAAAAACATCCAATATCACCACAAGCCATATATCTGTTATCCAGTGTTAAGAAACATTTATAAAAATCATTGAAGCAGATACTCTATGTCAATATCAAATACTTCAAACATTGCAGTAAAAAGTACAATTTAATACTCAGTATAGTTCACTTACGTATAAATTGTACTTTTTACTGAAATGTTTGAAGCATTTGATATTGACGTACAGTATCTGCTTCAATGATTTTTATAAATGTTTCTTAACAATGGATAACAGATATATGGCTTGTGGATGTTTTTAATTTAAATTGAATAGATAAAGGAATTTTTTACGGTCAATGATTCCTCCTAAAATGGGCTAACCATGTGACTTATTTTCTCTCTCTTTCTTTTTGATACTTTTGTATTCTCTTCTATAGCAATGCATCGGCTACAGGGAGTGTCCTCGCGACATAAAGCTCGCTTAACCGAGGAGCAGGGGCCACAACAACCCCGGACAATTTTTGGTGCATTGCTTCCACATTCATTCTCTTCCATTATGGTTTATTATATATATATATATATATATATATATATATATATATATATAATATATTGGGTAAGATAGTGTGAGTTAATGTTAGTAATTTATTTCTGAGGAACGATACGCAATATGATACTTGTAAGCCAGAACAAAAGTAATTTATTGTTTTTAATTTCTTTTAAATACATAGTATATGTAAATGGAAAATAAATAATGTGATGGGAGTCAAAAACATAGCTATGTCGCATGTTTAGTTCAACCCTTCTAAGGTTTTGTGGGCAGGATATTTCTAGAAAATAATGGCCAAACGAAGTATAATTATTTCATGCGATGAACTATTTGTCAAATTTACATACTTTAATTTTTCAATTGAACAGAAAAGATTTTATTTTTAATTAAATAAACGTTATATTTATTGTTAAATCTGTTATACACAGTGCACGAAAAAAGCCATATCAAATAATCAGCAAACAGAGAAGAATCGGTCTATGATAGTTACAACGTCTGGTGCTGACAATTTCATATACATTTTTATACGGCTCTCCAATCAAAACATATCAATTAGTAGTTTGCATAGCGCTTAATTGAGAGATATTTACCCAGCAACTTTTGATAAAAAATTTGCTGAGATATCGATCATTTAAATTCTTGACTTGTTCGGTTCTGCCTGAACTGCAAGTGTGAATGCTGAAAACAAATATAGGGGACATCTAGAAATCTATGTAAAACATGAAAACAAAAAATATGTCTTCTTAGACAATAAAGAAGTTCGATTTAATTCAGATGTAGATTAATATGGACTTTTAGTTGCATTCAGTTTATGGCAAAAGTTATAGCTAAAATAATTTGATTGGTTTACGAAATTTGTTACAATTTATTGAGTAAATTTTGGTTGTTCGTCACTTGCAATTAAACGAAAAATATCTAATAACAAGAATTTGCGTATTTCAGCGAATATTTTATCAGGTAAATTTATTTCGTCCGTAATTGAGCTCAGCTCAAATTTTTAAATTGGCTTTTATAGTGGGGGCCGTATGGAAAACTAAATTTCTCATTTATGCGTTTTTAACACTTTACAACAAAGTTGAAAAGTGTTTATGACTTTGTTCATTCTGTCTGTCTGTCTGTCTGTCTGTCTGTCTGTCTGTCCGTTAGCACGATAACTGCCGTAAAAATGACTTTATCAAAATAAAATTTTAGTATGTTTTTGATACTCTCTGTGGGACATAAGGGAATGTAAATGAATAATATCACCCTAGTAGTTTTGGATTAAACCCGCGTTGAAAAATGAAATACATTGAATCTATGGGACTTAATTTTTCAAACATTTTTTAGGTAAATTTAAAATTCATAAATTGCTTCGAAAGTTTTAGGAAATATTCAAATTATCCCATAAAATATAAAAAAAATGTCAGCAAAATATGTTTGGTAATTTTTTAAATAAAAATTAAATAAAAATTGCACCCGTATAATATGAAGAGATCACGTGACCCACTTTAGAATAAAATACGGCATCCATCTTTTTCCCAGAGTAAAAATCATGATTTTCTAGAGTTCTTTTAAATTTATATTTCGTGTTGCGTCCATCCTAAAACTGCATCACTTTTGAGCAATTTCTGTGTGTCTATATTCTGCGCCAAGCGATCGTTCGGCTGCCGGGTTGTGGGTTCGAGTCCCACCTTCAGGCATGGATGTTGTGTCGTTGGACGCGGTGTGTTCCTACCCCCACTGGTGCGCTGGGGCAACATAATGTGACGGCAAAAAGTTTACCGGCACCGGTTCTGGCCAGTGTATAGGCGAATGATGAAATATCAAATGCCTGGCCAATGGAAAAAAAAATATTCTGCGCCAACGCAATTACAATATTTTTTAGTTTAAATGATCATCAAACTTTGATTATTTCTACAACAATGCATAATTTTAATGTATGCAGAATGTAAATAAATCAAGCTTTAATAAGAGTTGTATAAGAATTGGTGATTTTTTTAACGCAAAATTATTTAGCTCTGGAGTCTGAAATATAGCTGATATGAATGAAATAGTCATTGACTTTACATAGAGAAGCAGACGATTTTAAAGCATTGCCCTTTTCGATGAATTTTGAAGCATGGATTTAGAAAGTACTTTTACCGCCATGGTTTTAAGATTTTAAGTAAAATAAATAATTGTAGTATTGAAATAATTTTTAAAATATCACCTCTGAACGAACGGAATGGAATAAAAGTGTATGGATGAAATATTCACTGCTTTCATATAGAGAGCCAGGCGATTTATATTTCGATGACGTTATTTGAAAAAAGCTCATTTATTTTTGATGAAATTTCTAAATATAATAAGTTATTGTAGTATTGTGATAATTTTAAACATATCACCACTAAATGTATCGCATTTTAGAAATGTTTAAATAAAATTGCATTGCAGTTGGAAAGTGTTTTATAATCAATACTTTATGCATGATTGATCTTTCTTGTTTTAATTTCGATGTAGTTAAGTGTTATTTTACATTTATGTACTTCTGAAGTGAAAAATGCTCTTTCATATCGACACGTCCATCGATTTTCTCTGTCTCGTACCGTAAAAATGATAGCATACAAAAATATCAAATTTCGTACATTTATAAATAAATAATAGCGTAACACGATGAAGTAAACCGTTTACCGATTTAAGCTTTAGTTTGGCTTGAAATAGGCCTCGAAGCAGCCGACTGCCGAAGCCAGTTACGGGGATTAGCGAAGAGTTTCGAGCAGGGAGAGGAGCTCCCTAATATTGTAAATTTTTATTATATATCTTATATTATGTTATCCATCATTATTATATATTGTACATTTTTGTAGTGTTCAATGTTCAAATTCTTGAAAAGTCTAAATAAATCCAACCCCTTGATCAGTAATTAATAAACATTATATCGTGGTCTAATGGTCATGGGATGTATGAATTGTGAGTTGTTGGAATACATCGATATTTTTATAGTTCTATTAAAGGCGTGTAAAATACCTTTAGTTTGAAAGAAAAGCCATACGTTTGATACATCAGATGTTTTTTAAAGTTTTTTATGTGGATAATTATAGAGTAAATAATAACTTTAGCATGTATAAAAGAACCGAAGAGATAGTATTTTCTCAATTAATCTTTTACGAGCACGCTTCAGTTAGAGAGATACGCTTACATGAGCACGGACCACAAATGGGTTATCTTGAAATAATAACGTGAAATCCATTGAATCAAATTGTTTTAACATTAAGCACTATTACTCTTGATCGATCTGAGATGCAATCAAACCTACTGTCAAGAATCTCATCAAGTGTTCAGAATTGTTTGGATAAATCATACCTTAAGTTCAGAGATGACAAATATGATGAATGCAAAGAGGTGGTGTACAGTGCAAAAATATCTGTTTAAAAACTAAATAAAAATCTATATAATGATTATCTAACGGGCTTTTGCCGCTTGAAGTGCAACCAAAATCCAGCAGTGACCTGAAACACCGAATAATTGCAGATCTATAGTTTCGGCTACGGGATAAAACCTGATGAATTCGGGTTTTCAATTTCTCTATGCAGGGCTTGGAAAATCGAATCGTTTTCGTAAACTGTTTCCAAGCCCTACTGAATCCCCCACTGTGACTTAGAAGGCTGATTTATTTTTTACATTTATAGTATCTATTAAGTGACAGAGCCAAATGGTGCCGAATTTTCGATTCCTCCTACACTGAGAGGCGAAAATTAATTGAGGATTTTTTAAAAAGATCTTTCCAGATACTACAAAAGCCTTCCAGTTATATAAAAGGCTGAATCTGTGCACACTTATAGTATCGTTCACGAGACAAGAAGTAACGGAGACGTATTTTTGATTTCTCCCTCAGAGAGGGAAGGTGTAATAGACTTTCCTGTCTCTAAAAAAAAAAAAAACCTGATGACCTAGAACTTTGCACACTTATAACATGGACTGCGAAACAAAACCTCACAGTGAAATTTCGATTAATACGATTATTTTCTTCGCTATATATATATATATATATATAAGTGGCATATATTGTTAAAGAATTAAAACTAATAGTTGTGACCTAATTTTTTGAAGAGTGTTTGTTTACTTATCTTTGACAGGCTTAAATTAAAGTTTTGAAAAATAATTTGAATTTCGCTAAAAACAATTTTCAAAGTCCCATTTTGATTTGTTGTTTAGCTCACGCCTATCTACAAATCTCCTCCCGAAACATCTACAAATCTCCCTTTTGTTCAGATATTTATCCTGGAGAATAAAAAATTGAACGATGCCATATTATAAGCAGACAAAGAAGGAAGATGCCAGGCGACTGTTATTTTGTTTCTCGTTAAAAATTTCTGGACAGATAGTGCGGGCGCATTATCCTAATAGAAAAGTAAGTCTTCTTTTTCTTCTTCCACCTAAACCGTCCGATCTACCAAAAAGGTATAATGTATCTGTTTGGACGGCCGGGAAGTGACACCCAATTTAGACCGGAACCCAGTGGGAGAGGCATCCACAGGGACCGTGTCCTCCTTCTCCTACCACCAACCTCTCGGAAGGACTTACGGGCTCACATATTTAACGTGATCGTACTCCAAGTAAACACGACTGCAGTTTTGGCAGTGGCGGGAATCGAACCGGGGGCCGATCGAGTGCAATTCCCGCGCCTTAACCACTGGGCTGTCGCTTCCCTGAAAAGTAAGTCTTATATCGTCAGTAGTGCAACAAAGGTCTTCACAAACAACTTCAGCTGTTTGTTTAGACCAATATGTAAAATGTCAAAGTCACGTGCACCAAGTCAAGGTAAAGGCTGAAAATAAACCACATCACTCAGTTTTACACCAGACAACATACTGTACATAGATACTTTAGATTCACGCTACCTATCTCTGAACTCTCGGATCTCCTAGATTGGAAATTCGTGTAAGAATTTCAGTTCCGAAGTTGAACTTCTTCTGACTTTTATAGTGCACACATTTATTTTATTTAAAGGTATTATTCTTCCTTGATATGTAATCTGGAGAAAAACTACTTACAAGGTCGTACTTCCAGAGTTGGTTCCCTTGCATGCCGTGACAATTCCAGAGAACCACGGGTGCGTACTTCTCAGAGCTCGAAACATCGAAGCATTGGCCTCGATTCATAGGACGGATGTCTTTGTGCCACGTGAGTACAAATTGCTGAAATAGAGAAATAAGTATGTATACTGTATACCAAAACTTCTGTAACATTTATAAAATTGATAAAAATTTAGTATTGATATTTTCATGAATTTTTGAAATTCTGTAGCAGTATACACAATATGTGGCTGTATAACGATATTTTATCAACGACAAAAATCACATCAAAAAGTTACAGAGTTTACTTTGATAAGATCTTGCAATTCCGTCCCAGTAGCTTAACGGTCGAACGTCGACTGCCAGTACGAAGATCCGTGATACCCACAGTCTTACGTCTACACCGAATTCGATGACATTTTGTGGGCATCCTCTGAATAGCAACTCTTAAAATTTAGTCAGTGTTTTGAGTTTCTAGTATGAGGGTTGTCGAGATACTAATAAAAATTGCACAATTAAACCTTTCATAGATTCAGATGATATTTCTTCCTCCAATTTACTTGAAGGAAATTATTTCATGGGATTATTGATATTTTCAATTTCTTATGCCATCTGTTTCATTTTGCTAGCTATTGCAATACGGGGATATCTTCTAATCTACAAGACTATAAGTAGTATGGGTATATCTTTCAATACAATTCAAGCTCTTTTTTTGGCATATATTGATTCTATTTCATATTTTTTGTAAATTTGTTTATAAACGTGAGCAGGATGTTTTATTTTTCAGATCTGCTTGTGAAAATAATTTTGTATAACGAGGACATAGATTCTTATACTTCTTTGCAGGAGAATGAAATTAAGTATTTCAATAGAATGTTTTGAATAATGATGTAATTTAGAATACTATAGGAATTTGTACATGATTGTGAATTTTAATTTTCTTTATATTGTGTATTCCGTGCGAAGAACGGGTATACTGCTAACTTTTATTAAATTTTAATTTCAATGAGGCGCGCTTGATGCTAAATAGTGCAATTAATCTCAGGCACGTATAGTTCAGTGGTTAAGTCCGAAGGATTGCACGCTGTGGTCTATGCTCGATCCTCGACCCCTCCCAAAACATGGCTCACTGGGGTTTCACTGTTCGGAAGTCGTACTAGATGGCAGATGCCGGTTGGCTCAGGTGCCGGTTTGAGGTCCGGAGGACGTACTAGACTGGCGATGCCGGTCAGTATAGGATCTTGCTAAAAATGGTCCCGTTGCATGCACCACCATTATTGCGAACCGAAGGCGGTTGAATCACTTAGATGAGGCGTATTACATACTGCGTAGAGGCCCAGGTTTGGAACGTCACAAACACTCTGCCAGTGCATAGTCGTTCGTGTGGTGACGTAGCTACTGAGTTATCAAGATGCCGTCTCCCATTGCAGTCCTCCAAGTTTTACTTAGGTAACAGCCACACTTTTTTGCACCTTGTTTTTGTAACTGCCACACGTTTAACACACAACTACCGGGTTTTACGTACAGCTTATCTGCAGTGCGTAGGGTCCAAAGAGTTGTCCCAGTACTACGCTGTCTATTTCCAGAGCTGTGTGATCCTGCGTGGCGAAATGGGCGAAGTTGCTGCTTCTTCGATGACCGCCACTGACAGATGAATTTATCAATAATAATCTGGTTCCACTCCCTCTCGATTGGTGTGGAATTGCCATAGGACGTCATTGCTATAATAACAAAGCCTGAGTAAGAGCCTGCTGTAATATACTCCACTTGAGTAGATGTGTTCACATAAGTGTAACAAATAATTTGGTTCCTTCTTGTAGGGCTTAGACTTTCTGTAAGGATCCTTGGGATCCCATCCTTAGGAACAGGTTTCGATCAAGTAAACATGAAAGTTACTAGACCTTCTCTGCAAAGATCAAAATGGAGTCTGACTTAATTTTTGAATTCGGGTTCCTTCTCTTTTTGTGAAGGACGGAATAAATGGGGCGCAAAGTTTTTTCACCCGTTAACTTGTTTTAGCACTTATGCGAAAAACGGGTGGGAGTAATTCCCAAACAATTCATTGGTTCTTGGGATAACGTCCATTTTGTAAGCGTACATATTATTCTCAAAGTCCTGCTGGTTACCGACTGCCAGGAGGTCTCGTCTGAATGCCGGACTGACTTAACACTTGACAGGGACCATATTTTTCAGAGATTCAATCTTGACATTTATTTCGACATCCCGTTGTTGAATTTCATTACCTCTCTTACATGTTATGCATTCCTTGGCGCCGAACTGTCCCTTCGCATATGTGAGGAGGCATCGAACTAGCAATTAAAATGTACACCGTACACTTTGACTTAACGTTGAGTTATTACTCCGCCCACATTATTTATGGCTGGTGAGAATGAATACTGTTTGCACATCGTGTACACATTATTATGCTTCATAACAAATGGTTAGGGAAAGGATGGTCCATCTGGTTGCCACCTCCATTGGGTTGCGGTCTAAATTGAGTGGCACTTTTCCAACCGTCCAAAAGATACCTTAACTTTCGGGTAAGGCCGGTGGTTAAGGTAAAAAATAAACCGTCGTAGGTAGAAATCCCAGCAACAAATTGCAGGCAGAAATTCCAGCGACAGATTGCAGGCAGAAATCACAACAACTATTCGCAGCCGCAAATCACATCAACCAATTAAATATTATTTGTCACGCCACATTGCGTTTGTATTATGCTGTGTATTACACTTGAATCTCCCTCTTATTGAATGTAGTATAATTTGTATCTCCTCCTACCCCCAATCTCTCAACTTTACATCAATTATATTTTGGCTGTGGATTTGCTTAAAATTATCCATTTAACAATTTATAAGGCTTTCAATGATATTGTAAGCTCCCAGGCACTCTGTGTTCCAAACTGTAGCAACCCTCATTAGTGCACCAGTATCTAGCTTTTAGTCATCATAAGCACGTAGTATCCGACAACGGAACTAAGATCTAGGAAATTCGCAATGTAGCACAATTTTACAAGTCTTTGTTCTAACAAATGTAGTCATTTACATCACGCAGTCGGCTTCAAATATAATTTAAATGCTACTGCATGGTCGTGGTAGTGTACCTACATAAAGAATCGCAAGAAATTACAATTTAATCGCTTAGTATATTTCATAGATACTTTACATAGACTACAGATAAACAAGTACACATTGTAAACAAGTACATTGACACTTTTCTGGTAGGTCGGACGGTCAGGGTCTCAACAACAACAACATACAACATTGAGGAAATGGTTGATTCATATTTAGAAATACTCAAAACGTCTGCATTCCTTCCAGTCCGTGATTCGGAATCTTTTGCCGCCATCCGAATAATTTTTATTTATGTATAAAATGTAGTATATAAAAGGGAACATAATTGTGTGTTAGCATATACGGAAAATCTAATTAACACTTTAGTATTACAATATGTCATTTGCCATATTACGTTTATCCAACATTTTAAATGTTTACTTTTATCATATATGTGTACTGTAAAACAATAACAACAAATTATCAACTTGAAAGATGAGGTGCAGAAGATTACAAACTTACCTGCTCGCCACTTTGATTTGGGCTATTTTTAATGCACTTGTCTAGTCCGAATTTTTCATTTTGTTTCCTAAATTTAGTATCAATGCACCAATTACCGGCACTATTGCGAATCTATAAAATAAAAAGTATGATATGCATAACGTCAAATATATATGTCAGAATAAATTATAAACACAAATTATTATTAATCTTGTGTATCTATAAAAATGAAAAATAATAAAATAATAGTAAAACTTGTAAAATTAAAAAAATAGAAAATCTGAGTATTAAATATTTTAAATTTTGAATGCTATTTTCACACACACACACACATATATATATATATACAGATGGGGTACAAATTAATATGAACACTTGTGAAAAAGTATGCTGCGTTTCACACCTGCAGTGCAGTCCCGCTACCTGAAACAGAAGTCTGCCACCTAGTGGCCGTGAAAGGGAATGTATCCTTCTCTCAACAGCATTCATAGGTGCTACAGGTCTCTATCATACTCTCTGAGACACGCTGCAATTCCAGACCTGACAGAGTTCCAAAGAGGCACGATTGTTGGAGCGCGATTAGATGGAGCCTCGGTGACGGAAACAGCAAACATTTTGGGGCATGTAAGAAGCACGGTATCAGCCGTTATGACAGCGTTCACGAAAGACACTAAGGAGACATCTTCAAAGCACAACAGTGGGCGAAATACAAAGCTTAATGATAAGGATATACGGGTGTTGAAGCGCATGGTGGCCCAAAAGCACAAGCAATTATTATCAGAGATAACATCCGAAATGAACAGTCGTCTGCAGGACCCCATTTCAAAAAAAAATCTCACAAGGGAACTTCATACTGTGAACATTTATGGCAGAGTGGCAATTCGTAAACAGTTGGTGACATCACGTAATGCTTTCAAGCGACGCCATTGGGGCAGAGTTCGCAGAAGCTGGTCCCTACAGCAGTGGCAACAAGTCATCTAGTCTTATGAATCAGCATTCAAACTATTTCAGACCACTGGGCGTGTTTCTGTCTGGAGAACGCCCAGAGAAGCGTTTACTCTTGACTGCCTGTTACCGACTGTGAAGCATAGAGGTGACTCCCTTTTAGTATGGGGTGCGATATCTTGGCGCGATCTTAGACACCTTGTTACTCTGCATGGGAAGATCAAAGCTGATCACTACCGAAGCATTCTGGGGGATCATGTCCATCATTTTGTTCAGATTTTATTTCCTGGAGAGCAACCAGTTTTTCAAGACGCCATACTGCGCTATGTGTTCAAGTATGGTTCAAAGAGCTTGACGATGAAGTAGGACATCTCGGCTGGCCTCCTCAGTCTCCTGACTTGAACGTTATTGAATATGTTCCTGAACGTCATTGAATATTTGTGGTGATATTTGTAGTCCAAACTCCGTGCTCTAGTTCTGCCTCCAAACACACTTTCGAATTTAGAAACTGCTCTGCAGAAGGAATAGCTTCATATTCCCTTAAATAATGTGCATGACCTATATGCATCTATCCCACGTCGCATGCAATGTGCACTTCAGTCAAAGGGTGGTCTAACCCAATATTAATAAAGATATTTCTTACTTCATAGGTGTTCGTATTATTTTGTCCCCCATCTGTATATATATATATATATATATATATATATATATATATATATATATATATATACAGATGGGGGACAAAATATATGTTATATATATATATATATATATATATATACATGTAACTTTAGCCAGTTTGTAGCAGCTTCTCATTATGATGTTAGTGGCATACTCTTCAGTTCAATTCCCCTGTGCCTCCAATTTATCATACTAAACTTTGTTTCGTCTTTGATTCCTGTTCTTTCTATTTAACCTATCTTAATTATGGCTGTCTATCTTCAATACTTACTACCTGGGATAATTCTCATTGGATGTCCCTTCAATATTTAGTCCCCCCCTCTAGTATCCATGGTCTACGTTGTATCTTTCCTCTCTTCTTAGATCCAATCCAACTCTCTCACTCAATCTCCTCTGCACTGTGCTTGTACACGGTTCTTAGACTTCTCGACACGGTTCTTTGGCTTCTCGCACGTGGTTCCTGGTAATTACTTGATTTCGTAATAATTATTCAATCATGATACTCTGTTTCTGTCTATAGACTGGACATATGGTGTTCATAGAAACAAATTAGTTTTGATAATTTAATTGGTATGACCGAGTGGCATGGTAATCATGTCTTTCAAACTCCTCGCGTTAGTAGAGGCACATTGCAGCAGATGATGTGCCTCATAGGTTATAAGTAAACAATTAAAAGAGATGTAACCTGTTTCTAAGGGGTGAGAAGGGTTGCAATTATCTTGGGTCCTCGACTCTCCTATTTAAGAAAATTAAAATTTACAAAGATGTTTCCTAAAGGTCATAGACAAATTCAAAATATTTATATATACATAATCTACACCTAAAAGGTGCTTGGAATAACACAGGATTATATTATTCGACGGATTGGTCACTGCCCAAATACTCAGTGGCATCCACCAGGAGTAGGCCAGTAAATTGTCTATTTACAACTTTGCTATTTAAACTCTTTCAACCATTTAAGTCTGTACGTAAGTAATTCCGGTGATTTTAAACGCGAATTCTCTTAAATAAAAATTCGAAGTTTGTCTTGAGGAGGCAAATATATCGAAATGCTCGTATAATATGCGACATTTTCAAATAATAAATATAGTTTTAATAACTAACAAAAAAAGCCCAGAACTTGCAAAAATAGTTAAAAATACCTCTGGTCGTGACCAACGATTTAGGTGCGAATTTCCAGCGTATATGATTACGGTTTATTTTAAATGGGAAGAATAGGTCTTGATATGGCTGTATAACTTTTGAAAATTTGAAAGTTTTAATGGAAATTTAATTATTTGAAATGAACCGTTAACATTTCTCATGATGTACAAATTTTTTTTTGAATTCCATCTTATTAGCAAAAGAATCGGGCAGAAATTCTAGGGGCGGGAAGTCTGTTAGAACAGAGATGATTTTTTTACTGATTATAGCAATATATGAGTAGTATGCATTCTTGTAAGTTACAATGTGTTTAAAAATAATTTCATTGTGACTAAAAAAAAAAGGTGAGTTACAAATTTTTAAAAATATATTCACTCTATGAAATTGTTGAAAGGAAATATTTTTTTGATTCAGGCTAGTCTGGAGAACTAATTTTTTTTTTATCAAGAGCAGACTGAATAGAAATTTTTAAATTTCTCAACCTTTGAATGATATGTTTAAAATTTAAAATATAAATATACACTCTGTTATAAAAAATATATGCAACCACAAAAAATTGAGTTACAGCCGCGAAACTCGACATACAAATGTCGTTTTAAGACTAATGCAAATGATCAAACTATCAACGCCAATCATATTATAGGGCTCATGCAACACGCTTGTAAACAAAAGCATCATGCAGCATTTAAATCGATCTGTGTTCTGACTCACCGGCAATTGAAACTGGGTTTTCTACTGTAATATTGCACGTTGTGTACAAAGATGTCTTTGAGACGTATTCAAGTACGCTACAAACAGTTGTCAGATTTAGAGAGAAGCCTTTGGAAATATCATTGGTCCGACCGACGTATCAGTTGACATCTTAGCCGGAGCAATATAGTAGTTCCTTGGTGTTGACAACAATGGACCAGGGAAGGCACATGCAACCGTCGCAGAGGCTCAAGACGCCCGAGATAGACAGACAACTGATCGATAGGATCGTGCAGTCAGGAGAGGGGCCACAGCCACACCAATGGCGTCGTAATCAGCCATTCGTTGGCATTTGCCATCTTCCATGCACCCCGTATCAAAAGATAATATTCGGAGATGACTGGAAGAAGGTGGAATTAAGTGGAGAAGGCCATTAAGGCGTCTATCATCGACCCCTCAACTTAGGCAGAGCCATCTGAATTGGATCCAAGCTCGATCACCCTGGATATTGTCCGATTGGAGGCATGTTGTCTTTACCAACGTATTCCGCTTCTCGCTTAGTGCTGACGACCATCGTATACGTGTTGAAGACCCAGACCGTCCGACTCACCCGAGGACTACAGCAGTTATTTGGACTGCCGGGATCATCATAGTTAACATCGCATACGTGTGTAGAGGAGGACAGGTCAGTGTTCTGATCCCGCATTTGTTACCTAGCGGCTCACGGCCATCACACGTAGTATGACAGTCTAAAGAGCCATATCATGTGACAGCCGATCTCCTCCATTTGTGCTGCAAGACAATCTAATGGCTCGCTTGTATTTCGACGATATCTGCATCCGATTGTTCTGCCTATACTGTCAAGCCGTCCAGGTTCCAATTACCAACAAGACAATGCTCGACCACATACTGCACGACTTTTTCAAAAATATCCTTGAGGATTTAATACCCTCCCATTGTGGTGAGGTGAATTTTTACATACCTACATCAATAATACATACCCATAGTGTCCCCCTAGTTGAACCTCTGATCGTTAAGTAGGATTCGAAAGAATCAAAGTCCATTGTGTTACATTAAATAATAAGTCAATTTGTGGCCACTACACATTTATTAAAACACATGAAATATTCAGTTTGACATTAATAATAAAATGCACAGTTACATTCAATTCAAATCTACCCAGCTTGACCTCGGGGTGTACGGGTTAATTAATATACTTTCAAATTCCACGTTTTACTTACTTTCAAATTTAAGTTATTCAGTGGAAAAATCTCCAAAAAGCTTAAATTTGCACTAACACTTTGACATTAATATACTTTCAATTTCAATTTTTCATTAATTAAAATTCAAGTTACTCAGTGGGAAAATCTCCCAACATCTTAAATTGGCACTAACATCTGATTTACACTGGTACACAATAATACATTATATATTAATTGAAAATTTCAAGAAACAATACCTCCACACAGATGAAATGGGTGGCAATTCCACAACTCGAAATTCCAGTTCATAGTGTAGTATTCCAGGTATGCGCGATCACACAGTTAGTAGGACCACACGGGTTTCGGAGATGACGCCGTATCGATATCCGATCAGGGTTTATCACGGAGTTGGGAATCACAGTCCGCTCTACTCTCTACCTCCCAATTTCGGGTTTGGTCCAGCGATTCCTACAGGTAGATCCTACTATGCAGTACTACTATGAACTACGTTCAGGCCGCTGCCGGTATGGTCGTTTCCCGCTTAACTGGTTGTACTCTCCCACGGACCGCCCCGATGACGGTGATGCACTCAGTTGACGCGTGTCGTACGCAGCATAGGGGCCCAGGATTGACGCCCCGCAAACACTCTGTCTATGTACCCTCGTTGTGAAGGAGATGTACACTGAGCCGTCGATTCCGTCCTTGCAGTCACACAGTTGCCATGGCTTAAAATGTAGTTAACGGGTCCAAAAGGGTCGGCCATACTACGTCCTCTGTATTCAGAGCTGTGTGGTACTGCACAGCAAAAGTGACGACTTTCTGGCTGCGTCGCTGTTCGCCACCGCCCGAAGGATGCGCTCTCGGCCTAGTTCGGCTCTGGCTCGGTTTGGGCTACGAGCCGCCATACCTTAGCTTGTTGAATGGTCGCACCTGACTAAGAGCTACGCCGAGAGTGTGTGTGCTCACAAAACGGGACACAAGACGTCGGTTCCTTGCTGTATGGATAGGCCTTCTTAGGTAGGGACCTCGGACACCGTGCCTAAAATGCATGCCGCATAGGGCTTCGAAAAAAAAAAACAAGTGCCACGCACTTGGAGACCTTTCTCTCACGGAATCAGAGTTGCGTCTAAATTTTTACGCTTTATAAAGTTCGCTTCAGATTTTTTGAAAAATTTAGGGAACAAAATTTAGGAAGTCCCTCGTCTTCCCATTCGATGTTTCACGACGTGCGAGAAGAAGGGGGATTCAATTTCGACACACTTCATTCGCCGGGCCAACGGCCGTACCGTGCTGGAAACACCGGTTCTCGTTAGATCACCGAAGTCAAGCAGCATCGGGCGCGGTTAGTACTTGGTGGGTGACCACCTCGGAACACCGCGTGCTGTTGGCCATCTCGGGTGCGGTATCCCCGTGGTTGGCGCGCTAGATTTGCACGCTACCACAAAATGCCGCCGTGTTCATGCGGAGTACGATCACGTTAAACATGTGGGTCCGTAAGTCCTTCCGAGAGGTTGGTGGTAGGGGAAGGAGGGTACGGTCCTTGTGGATGCCTCCCCCACTGGGTTCCGGTCTAAATTGGGTGGCACTTCCCGGCCGTCCATACAGTTACCTTACACCTTTCTGGTAGGTCGGACGGTCTGGGTCTCAATCAACAACAACACTTCTTTCGCCAGCGAAGTGACGCTCATTTTTTATGAGTTCCAATAAGAAAAAAAAAACCGGAGGGGTTCCCTGAGCCGGGTGGTCCCGGACCGGACCATGATGTGAGCCACACCTGACAGGGGCTATAAATTTCTAGAGATTTGTAGCCTTGAACTTTGACATTTGTTACAAAACTCTTTTCTGAATATTTACAACCGGTGCCAATGATTTAAGATGCTCGGCCATATTCTTGGCGAGCCCTCGGGTCTGGGCCGCGAAAAAAAAAAACCGGTGCCAATGTGCATTCAAATCATGGCGCCACATCAGTCCCATTCTGTCTGTAAGGAGGCATCGCCATAGAACATAATACACATTATATACATTTTGAGTAATTGCTAAATATATGTAATGCATCATAACACCCATGGCCATCCAAATCCACATACACATCACCAAGAAAACACGTTCAGGACATGATGCCGGCAATTGCAACTTTCTCAGAATATCACTGAATTAACTGACCAGTTAAAACATTTATGGCAGAATCTTCAGAGGGACATAAGCAACTTATTTCACTCTATGTAGCACTTAATATTGGCTTCTATACCTACCAGGGAAATATTTCTCACTTACTAAAATATGATCTAGTTATTGCCACTCTTCCTTAATGAAATGTTTTTTAGCTCCCATTTTCTAAGCATTTGCATACCTCCTCAAAATATACGTACATTCCGGAGATTCGCGGTTATAGCTCAATTTGTTGGGGGAGAATATGTATGTGTTTTGCAACAAAGCGTATATAATTGCAATAAGTTATGTTTTTAAAACCATATGATTTTGACTTGAAATGACTCGCCCTATCAGAAAAGTGTAGGAAGAAAATATATTTACCAAATTCTTGCCTACCCGGTATATATTTTCCGAATTCTTGTATATGCGTCCTTGTATAGCTGAGGTGCTACGATGGGTTAGTGGAATGTCTTGGTTTAAAGTAAGCAGTCATGGTATTTATAGATAGCCGTGTATATATATATATATATATATATATATATATATATATATATATACAGGGTGTTCCCAAAACATTGACCTCAGTTTTCATTCCTTAACTATTAATCTTAGACATATATAATTATTTATTACTTCTCCTTTGATTAGCCAGTAGACAGTTTCAATGGTTTCCATAGTTAAATACTATTACCATTGTCAGTAACTGACTATTCTATAGGTTTTAACTCGAATTGTATGGCTGTCCTGACGAGAATGCAATTTCGAACTTACCGCCATTTTTGGTGTAATTTCCATTGATTGTTCCATGTCTTGATCTTTAATCTTCGGCTAATTATTATTGCCTTTCCCCATTTTTGCAGTGTTTGCTTTTTCATTTTATGTATATTTATATATATACATTTTTAATTGTGATTTTTGTATACTAATATTCCCCTCATCCCCTTTCCATTATAGTGATAAGTTACCTTCTATTTTTATCCTAAGTCTTGGTCTATAGTTACTTATTCGTAACAGATATGCTAGAGATGGGTTTTTCGTACTTACGGTAGTTTATGCCTAGCTTCCGATTAAAAAATTTCAATTTATATATATATATATATATATATATATATATATATATATATATATATATATGCATATATATATATAATACAGTGTGTCCCAGAAACATTGACCTCGACTTTTATTCTTTAAATATTAATCTTAGACATATATAATAACTTAAAAATTGCGTAAAAAAGGTACAGAATTTTATAAATTGATTAAAATTTTCAAGGAAATTAAATTTTAAGAAATGCAAAATTTAAATTTTTATACGGCCCCAGTACAAAAACATTTCCAATGATTAAATGTACCCCATACACTAATAAGGTAAAGCACAAAATTTCAGCATTTCATCATAAAAAGTCCCAGAGATATGAAAAGACAAAAATGCTGACTTAAACCACTTTTCGATGCATCGACATGGGTTCTTAGAGGGAAAAACCATGTCAGCAGATCGCATTTCAGGGGTCATACACAAATTACGAAAGAAAACAATGATTACATAAATAAATAATGATTTTAGTATTTATTGCTACAAAAGTATCTACACTGCGTAGAAATAATAACTTTATACAAAGATTACGAAGCTTGTTCAAAATGTTTTCCATCCATGTCAAGAATCCATTAAAGATAAGAGGCAGATATTATTTGCCTATGAAGCATTTCTGCGTTGCGTCATTTGCACACTTGTTGTAAAAAATTACATTTTAATTCGTGATTAATCCCTCACCAACATTGTTTAAATATATCTCTGGCACTTTTTATGATAAAATGCTGAAATTTTGTACATCACCTTATTAGTATATGAAGCACATTTTACTCATTGGAAATGTTTTTGTACGGGGGGCCGTATAAAAATTTAAATTTTGTATGTCTTCAAATTTAATCCCCTGAAATTTTTTATCGATTTCATAAAATTCTGTACCTTTTTATACGCAACTTTGTAATTTATTATATATGTCTAAGATCAATATTTAAGGAAGCCGACGTCAATGTTTTTGGGATACCCTGTGTATATATATATATATATATATATATATATATATATATATATATATATGCTTATTTCCGATTCTATTCAGCACATGGGAGGTTACGAAAGATCGTTATACTTATGCGTATGGCATCGGTCTAATTGTTCGCTTTTGGATTAGTTACCGCCAGGCACAGTCAAGTGCATACCAGAAATCAGATTTATTAACTTAGGTGCTTTCAAAAAATAATGATTGAAATGGAAAGATCATACATAAACAACTTACCTCTCCTTTCGCGTAATCCGGGGGTTCTATAGGTGGATACTTCTTTGGTTGGTCAAAGGCTACATTTTCCATGAACCACTTGAAAGGTTTGCAGTTCAGCTTTTTCCTAAGAAGCCTCTGTTCTGTCAAATTTCCAACATCGAGGTTTCTATAATGAGGTTTCCTCATATACAGATAATCCTTATATTCGTCCATCCACACTTCTGCCACTCTTTTGTAGTTCTTATTTGAAAAAAGAGAACGATAATAAAAAATAATAAATATCACTTTATCTAAACGATATCGAGAAATATATATATATACACACACACACACACACACACACACATATATATACACTGTTGCACAATTGCAAAGGACGGATGTGTTGGACAATTGGTCACTAAGGCTGGATGTGTTGGACATTGATAAGTTTGGATGTGCTGGATAATTGCTAAGGACGGTTTTGTGGTTGCTATCACCCATAGCAACCACAAAAGGGTATAGTAAGAAGAGGTGTGCGTATGCAAATTTTTCATTTTTACGCTTGTTTGTCATTTGATACCGCGGATAAGAGATTTAAAGGATTTGACGAGTGTGGATAGTTGTTGTTCCAAGTGAAAGTTTTACGGAAAAGATTTAATTGACGAACTTGAAATTTTCGGTATGTCTTCCCGATATCACTGAGATGATTTTACTCGTGGCCGTATTATTGAAAAGATCGAAGAAGGGCGAAAAATAACAGATG
Source organism: Amaurobius ferox (assembly GCA_951213105.1). Lineage (NCBI taxonomy): Eukaryota > Metazoa > Arthropoda > Arachnida > Araneae > Amaurobiidae > Amaurobius > Amaurobius ferox. The sequence goes on from OX578142.1 coordinate 27,831,815, forward strand.
TTGCCATGGAGTTCGACCTTGCCTACAGCGTTGTTTTACGATTGTGGCAAGCATTTAAAACAACTGGAATGCGTAGAAAGCAACACGGGGGAGGTTGCGTTCGAAGTATGACGCCTTCAGGAGACAGGTACATTGTCCTATCGGCAAAAAGGGACCGGAGTACCACAGCTCAGCAGGTGGCAAATCAGTTTCTTGCTACCACAGGACAGCGGATCTCCCGAAAAACTGTAGCCAGATGTTTGGGAGAAGGAGGACTATACGCCCGCAGACCTGTTACGTGCGTCCCATTGTCGGGACTGCACCGTACCGCCTGTTTGCAATGGTGCCGTGACCATCGCAATTAGACCGAACAGGACTGGGCTTGCGTATTATCTCAGATGAGAGTAGGTTCGGTCTGTCATCAGATTGTAGACACCAACTGATCTGGCGTAAGAGTGGTACTGCTTATTGTCCAGAAAATATCCAGGAAAGGGACCGATATCCGATATGCAGTATCATGGTATGGGCCAGCATCATGATCAATGGCCGCACGCCCCTACATGTGGTTTCAACTGGGACTATGACCGGCCAACGATACATTGATGAAGTTCTACTGCTCATGTTCGCCTTTTCCGTAGTGCTGTCGGTGATAAATTTGTTTTCATGGACGAGACAACGCACCATGTCATCAAACACTCTCTGTTCAGGATTGTCTAGTCACCGAGGGTATTCAATGCCTCGTATGGCCAGCACATTCTACAGATCGAAACCCCATTGAAAATGTTTGGGATGCTATGGGAAGGCGACTTGCTGGTCGAAAATATCCTCCAACAAACAAGAACACCCTCATCCATGCACGAATCTTTATCTCTACGTAAACTTTCTCATATGAAACTGCATGCCCAATCACATTTTTAAAGCCTAAAGAACGCGATGGCAGCATCTTTCTCATACCGCCATATCCCTCCTCCCTCTGTTGTAACTGTACATTGTAAAACGACGCTGACTGCATTGAGATATTGTGAGAGCAGGTCGACGATCGGGAGCTCGGCCAGCCTTTATATTTACCTCTGTTTCAAGTGTCATGTAATAAAGTAGATTTTGGTACGTATCCCTGGAATATTTCAGACAATATTACAGATATATATATATATATATATATATATATATATATATATATATATATATAGCAAATAAAAGTATGAAGGAAAAAATGGGAATCAAGCCAACGGGAAAGCATAAATGGCCGAGGGGGATTGTGACCCCTCGTTCCCGGTTATAGCATGCTATTACACCTAGGTAACACTCCCGGAACCAAATACTTTGCCGAAACTTAACCTCCGAAATGGTGTCGAGCACACCACGTGCTCGACACCATTTCGGAGGTCAAGTTTCGGCAAAGTATTTGGTTCCGGGAGTGTTACCTAGGTGTAATAGCATGCTATAACCGGGAACGAGGGGTCACAATCCCCCTCGGCCATTTATGCTTTCCCGTTGGCTTGATTCCCATTTTTTCCTTCATACTTTTATTTGCTATATAACTGCTTTACGTACTTGTGCAGCATTGCGCCATCTACGTTAAGCCTTTTTTCATACTTATGTATGCTTACGTTTTCTTCATCTGATTACTTTTGTATTATATTATATATATATATATATATATATATATATATATATATATATATATATATATATATATATATATATATATATATATATATATATATATATATATATATATATATATATATATACAGGATATTTCAAAACTAATTGAACAAACTTTAAGGGGTGATAGAACATGGAAACAAACAGTTTTTTTCAAAGATTGCATGGTAGCACGTTAAGCAGTTAGGTGCTAGAGGGCATTTTTTATTTTCCCAGACACACTGTCTTTCACAACGTAAAGACATATAAAAGTGGTGGTTTTGTACGCACTGTCATTAGCAACTTGAAATGGATCAGTTTATGAATGAGAAGGTGAATTTGCATTTCATCAACGGTCTCACCAACGTAACTGGAACGGAAGTTCAAAAGCTTTCCCGAGAGTGCTTCCCCAACAGACATGTGCCGGTTCACTGCATGTTCCATTGCTTACACCGCCAATTGGACGAAAGGGGAGCATTCATTACCGCCATGCATAATACAGGTCGTTGAAAAAGTGCTAGAACGCCGGACATGTAAAAGATTATCCTGGCACCAGCTGAGAGCTACTGTAGGCTGTAGCACAGGTGTATACCCATACTGTAGTGTCCGTGATTTACGCCACGTAGACGTGTTCAAGTCGCTAATAACGGTTCATTCATAAACCATCTCGTTTATATGTCTTTGCGTTGCAGAAAGCAACGTATCTGGGGAACCGGAAAGCGCCCTCCAGCCCCTTACCGTTTAACTTACGCTCATGCCATCTTTGACGAAAAGTGGTTGTTACGATGTGTTTGTTCTATTACCACTTAAAGTTTGTACCATTAGTTTTAAAACACTCTGTATATATATCCACGGATTTTTTTCAAATTCGATATGATTAATTTTTACTTCACCGCGGATAATTTTGTCCATATTTCGAGTTTATAAGACCAGGGATTGTCGAGATATTAATAATTAATGATTCAATAGAAATAACATAGTGCAGGCAATTTTTTCACGAAACTTTATTTGAAGGCAATTGCATCATGTTACTTACCAACGACATTAATTCAAAAATGTCTACAGGGCAGACGGTTTTTACTCAATTTATACAATTTAATTAATAAAAAAACAGATATATTGTTTAAAAATTATATTATTTGAATGGGTGATATCAGTTAGGGCCTTAGGATATAAGATTACGTGAGTTGTTGGTATTTTCAATTTAACTCACATGTTTTATGTAGGCAAATATATATCAAATTTATATATTTTCAGTTGAGTTCATTAATCGACTGTTGCAACAGGATGAAAAGGGTATGGAAATCAATTTTATTACCATTTTAGCAGTTTCATTTTAGCGTATATTAACCAAACTTCGTTTTTTTTGTAAACTGTTTTACAAACGGAACGAAAATGCTTTATTCTTCAGATGTATGTAGATACATTTATTAGCGCGAACGAGCTTTTTATGCATATTTTTTAGCGTAATTAGATTAAATATTTTTATGCAATCTTTAAAAACTTTATCATTTAGAATACTTCTAGAATTTTCGCATTTTAAATCACTAACAAATTTAGGTATATCTGCGAGTAGGAGAATAAGTATCGTTTATACAATACAGGGAATTACACAATTGAAATTTACTTAACTATGAATTAGATTGACATCAATAGTTGTAGTTACAGAACTAGCTCATAGGGGGCGTTTCCGAAGTTAGAATATCATTGAATTGTAGATATGAACCGGTTTCGATTTTATTATGTGCTTGCTAGCATAATATAACCTATTTGGTATTTGCGAGTAGCCCTATGGAATTTGTTGGTTCCTACAAAAGTTCGCGAATTTGTGGCAAATATTTTTTGTACCATTACAGATATCGGGCATTCCTTCGTTACGTGAAAACATGCATGTATTGTACATTGATGCGTTTATTGAACATTTTGTATAAACAAATTACATGGTCGCTGTAGAGTTATAAATGATGAAAAGAAATTTAAATGGCAGTGCAGAAAAATTGGCACTGAAATGTCTGGATGTAAGACGGAAACCTAAAGTTTTAGATTCAGTTTTATGATCCAATATTCATGATTCACTTCTGGGCAAGATGATGCAATATTTTGTTTGTTCAAATCTTAAGGAAAAAATAGGAAGAGTCAAAAATGGTATCTAAAAATTGAAGAAATCCTACGCCAACAGAAAGTACGAGGCAGACCGACGGAATTTCAACGGAAAAGAGAGATAGCTCCGCTGCATGATTCAGTTTGGTCAAGAGAACAGAAACAAAAATAATAACTATTGCTGAAACGTCACTGAGTATGAAGTTAGTAGGCCTGTGAATTCAAGCAATTCTGCTTAAGTGGCTCAAACTGACTGTCGAGACAGCAGGGTTGAAAAAGAGCAACACGCGTTAAAATGATTTATGTGTAAAATTGGGTAAAAAGGGACGAAATATCCTAAGTTCGAATTTGCGACGTGAATCGCAACTAATGTAGAAAACTCCCAGCAAGGAAGGCTGAAATTCTGGTGAACACTAGTATGATGAGCAAACAATTTATTAGTGTCATTAATCCCTCAGTAAAAATGTACTGCCGTTCTTTCGAGATTAACCACAACATTTAGAATGCAAATTATTATTAATTAGCTATTTTGTCAAAATCCTAATTAGTTTGAAAGCCATTTGAATTATTTAGCAATACGCTCATGATTACATTTTTTTATTACGTGATATGATTCCTTGCAATGTAAATATCCATATATGTATATTATAACTTATAATATAACCACATACGTTCTTAGGTCCAAACTGAACCGTGAGCCAGGTTAAAAGATCTTCTGTTACACAATTTCCAGACGAGATCGAAATTAGCTTCAAAAATCCATATCAGGTGAAAGTGCATTCAATGCTTAAAAATTTCAAAAATGAAAGTTAGTAGTGTATCTGAAATAATTTTATTTTTTTTTTAGTTATGTGAAAATGAATGTTTAAAAAAATGTTGCAGTAATTATGAGCAAAATTTTCAGACATTTATATTTTTGATAGATTTGGGAAAATCATTTTTCATTTTATTAAAACTTTCATTCAAACTTCCATCGAAACTTTTTTGGGATAGAGCATTGATACAGTCACGTCTAGTTGGATAAAATTGTAAAATGTTCACCCATACAAACGTTATATTTGTAAATGAGACGATGAGAAAATGATACCACAAAATCAGTTACAAAACGCAAAGCCAAAGATATTTCACGTATCAGAACTTTAAATGGAAACACCAGTTTATAAAAGTTTGATTCCATTCAAGATGTCCTTTTGTCATATAAAGCAATGGAGTAAAAATATAATATTGTCTTTATATGCTGTATATTAAAATTGTCTAAATAATTAACTTGCAGAATTTTGCTGTATTAGATGCGGACGGCAGAACAAAACGATTACATTAGCTAGTTTTTCGTATTTATAGAGTACGAAAAACCTAAACAAGGGAAGTCTTATTGTATAAGAGTCAGAAGCAAAACCTTTCAAAGGGTAAAAATAGGAGAGTAAATAAATTAAACTTTTGCTTGATCAAAGATTCTAAACTTTTCAAATTGTGAATAATTTAATTTATTAGAAGTGCATATTCTTCTATTTCGATAGAAATATGTTTTTACTTTCCTTACAATACATGGTAAAGTATGGAGAAGGTATTGTAATCTTGTCGATGTTTCGCGTAATCTAAAACGCGAAAAACCTATTTTAACGGGATGTCGCTGTGTGTGCCCCTCTGTATGTCTGTGCAATGTATGTATTCTAACTCAAAAACTATTCGATGAATGGTTACAGCATTTGGTATGTAATTCACTTGCGGTTTAGATTGGTGCTGGTTAAAGTGTGGTACGATTCGGGAAAATAGGTCCTGCCTTTTATTGCAAAATCGATTGCAAAAATTGTCAAGTTGTTTGGAATTTTGAGATGACGACGTTTTAAAATACATTAAGGTGCCTAATAAAAAATAGACGTATTAAAACAGAAAACGGGATATAATATCAGGTAAATATTCGAGTCAATTTGAGTAATTAAATTCAATTGAATGTTTTAGGAATTTGTCCCTGTTGGGAAAGTCATAAGCTTCCTACATCAAATTTTTATTTCTCATAGCATTTGACACGAATACTTTCCGGTTTTCCTTAGAAAAGCCTTTAAAATATTTCATTCTTAAATATATATGGTGTATAAGGTCCTTTTTATTATTACCTTCAATTTTGTGTGTATAGCATATTTTCTTCTAATGAAAATGAAACGCTTTATTTCCCTAGCTGTAATGTTTCTTGAATTGATTTTAATACAGCCCACATCAAAGAAATATTTTTTATTTAAAAGTCGCAATCCGCCCAAGAGTCTACTTATAAACTGTGTAGAAAATTTCTCGTGACTTGAAACATATTTTATTTTTAGAACTAAGCGAGAATTTCATGTTAAATGATTTTTATAACTTCAAATGCCGAAAGAAAAAAAATATTTCTGAGATGAACTTTAGAAATGCAATATTTCCTATTCAACTGATAATAGGAATTGTTAATTGTTTCTGTTTAAATATCTGTACAGTTCTTTTTTTTATCATATTGCGTACAATACTCAGTATACATTTCTGGGAAAATCCTTAAGCATCCCCATAACTAAGAAAAGCCTACGAGTATACAAGTTAGATTTATCTATATAAAAGTGAACATGCTCGATTCGGCAGTAAAGTGAGATAGACAAATGCATTACAAAGTTATCCAGCATTGTCTAATGTGTAGGAATTGACTATAAAACTGTTACAGCAGGCATATATTTGACACAAAAGAATTATTGGCAAATGGTTGTGACATTCAGGTATGGGAAAGTAAACACCAATTACAGGCACGGGAATCTAATGTAAACTCTATTCACAACCCCCCTAATCAGCGTCAATGCTCATTTGAATTTGAAAAAGAAATTGATTAGCATTTTGATAGCGTATTTTGATTAGCTCTATGTTACTTGCCTTAATGATACGACTTTCTGCCAGGTATTTTTTACTTTCCGTATACCCTTTTGTGTGTCGATTTCTTCTTATTACATAATACCCTATAACATTGAAATTTCATCGATCTTGCTTTGTTGCCGAGTTTGTATCCTAACTATTTAAATTAACAGCTAGAGTCGCTGCAATCGCTTTCTTTCGATTGGACATGACCACTTTACTATAGATAGACCTAACGTGTACATTGGTGGACCTCTCTTTGCAAGGTTAATGGGGGTACTTAAGGATTTTTCTAGAAACACTCTATACATGGTATTTTAAAAATGTGGTGACGTGCTTTATATACCTAAGTGTGGATTTTAGATTTGTAACTACAAAGTTCCTACAAAATTCCTTCCACCACTCTTAGCACTGTAAGCTGTATTTCTGGAAAATGCAATTATACACATACCCCTTAGAGTAAAATTCAATTAATAGAATATTCCCTACCCCTTCATTAGATAAAAACTACCAATTTCAAATTTCTAAAACAGAATTTCGAAGAGATGTTAGAAAGCGAATTTATCGATAACAGAAAAATGACTTTTAAGGACAAATTTCGGTACTAGCTACAAAAGTTACTAAATCTGAGATAGGAAATTTGTTCAGGGGTGAAAGCTTGTTCGGAGCGCTTGGAAATTATCAAGACGATTGTCGTGATGATCTGAGACAGGGATTTGAGTATGAATTCCCTTTATTTTTTGCGAAAATTTTCCCTGCAGCGATTTTTTCAGGTGGATGTGCTAGCATTTTCATTTCCCTCGACAATTTTTGACTTTCCTGTCTTTTTACTTTCCTTATATACATAGTATAATGTATAAAGCAAGAATTTGACGGAGTCAAAAATTCGAATACGAGTTTCCTGACGGTAGAGAAAGTTTCAAGCATCCCTGAACAAGAGTCAGACGTTTTTGAGGTGCTGTGTGTGTGTGTGTGTGTGTGTGTGTGTGTGTATGTGTCAGTAAGTCTGTGGAAACGATATCTCACGAACGAATGTAGCGATTTAAGCAAAATTTGATACAAAAATCAACAATCGGTAAGTACTGGAAGCCTATTGTTTTTTCACATAATCGAATGTTCAGAACCTACTTAAATTTTGAAATGAAATTTTGAAAAAAAATCATCAAAAAATTAAAACATTCAATAAAGTTACGTAAATAATCATTTCTTAAGTTATTTTTCACTAAAAAAAGATTGACATAAACTTTAGAAGGCTGGCATGAACCGTTCTCGAGATATTGCACATTTTTCAAATAAATTTATCAAAAAATCACAAATTCATAAAAAGTACTAACTATTGTGAAATCTGTTAACTTTTTAAATGTAATTTTATGCGATAAATTTATTATCAACCTTCTCGCAGATCTAGTTCGTTCCATTTATGAGAGAAGACACTTTGGGTATAGCATTCTAATTTGACGCGATGAGTTGTTTATCTACTATAAGAGTAACCTATTTCTGCATCCACAATGCTTGGCAAAACTTTGGCGGCAAACTTAGCGGAATATCGCCAACATGACGAGCTTCTTAAATGTTGCCAAATTGACGAAAATACCGCCAAGTTGATAAAAATGTCATCAAATTGATAAAAGTGACACTAAAGCAATGACAATGAAGACTAATTGATGAATATTTAATATCTTGGAAAGAATATAATAATCTACTATAAGAGAAGATACTTTGGATCATAATTCTGTATTTGGACGCCATTAGTCTTTTATCTACTTTAAGAATAATCTATTTCTCCGACCATAATGCCTGCCGACGAATTTGGAGGAATATCACCAACTTGGCGAGTTTTAAATGTCGCCAATTTGATAAAATAAATGTCGCCAAATTGTTAAGAATGACGCTAAATCAATGAAAATAACAACTAATTGATGGAAATTCATTATTTTGGAAAAAACATAAGAATAACCTATTTCTCAGTCTGTAATGCTTGGCGGAATTCTGGCGGCTGATTTTAGAGGTATATCGCCAATTTGACGACTTTTTAGATATTGCCAAATTGATAAAATGATCGCTTAATTGGTGAAACTGCTGCCAAATTCATAAAAATATTATCAATTTGATAAAAATATTGCCAAATTGACAAAAATGACGCCAAATAGGATGCAGAGTTTTGCAAATTTTTAATTCCGTCATATAAAGGGCATGCCTTTTATTATATAAGAACTGCTCTTCTAAATATTACCAACCTGACGCCAACCCTTATATTGACGAAAATATCGTCAACTTTGCAAAAATGATGCCAAGTTAATAAAAATGACGTCTATTTTATGATAGTATTAAAATATTTAAATATATTGACTATATTGCTTATTGAGGATGATATCAATATTGATAATTGTTAATTTAGAGTTGCGTAAAATATAAATCAATTGGGTAGGAAATAATTTTACATGCTGTCATCCGAAAAAATGTCAAATGTATAATTTAACGTTACAAAGATTGTGCCGTGGATTTTTTCATCACTTTTTTACCGTTAAATAAGTAAATTCATTGCATTATATGAGGAAATGATATAATATAATGAGGAAATGATATAATGATATTATGTGATGCCCACATCAGATTTTTTGGTATGATATTGTGTATGGAAAATATTGGAATCATGCCGAAAATCGCAACTTCAGTTTTCGGCGGATTTAGGCATTTCAAGCACACTAGAACCCTCAAAAACTACATTTAGAATTACGTTTGTGGGAGTGTCTATATGAGTTTCTGTGTGCTGTCTGTATGAGTGTCTGTGTGTATGTCTGTTTGTCTGCCTGTATGTCTGTTTGTCTGCCTGTATGTCTGTTTGTCTGCCTGTTTGCGTAATGTTTTCATTCACTCTAGTTTAAAATTTAATTGACCAAATTTTGTAAAATTTGTTAAATATGTCACCCGTGGGTAATGCTGGTGCTGATTAGATTTTGGTATGATTCGGGAAAAAAGGGCCTGCTCATTTTTTAAACGGCCTGCTAAATCGTCCAATTCTAAAATAGAAGTTTACATATGCTCAAATGTAACAATTAAGTGTATATCTGATACGTAATGTTTAACAGAAAAATGAATAAGGCCACCCCCATAATTCTGGGCTAAGCTTACATTCTCATAGCTCTATGACTTACCATTTCCGAGATATTTTAGTTGTTTGTTTCTTTTTACATTTTTGCAACGTCACACCTTTGAAAATACAATCATTGCAGATTGAGTATAATTTTAAATAACTATCCGTGTTATTTAGTGCGATTAAATTCACTTTAATAAATTATGAAAGAAATATAGAGAAAACGAATTTGAGTCTGCAGGGAAAGTCAGATGCTGCCCACATTAGATTTATCAATATTAACTAATGAAACACTATACAATATTCTACTAATTGGAACTCCACATGGCTTCGCTAGTTAAATTGTTAAATTTTGAATTGTTTCAGAAATATAACCCACAGGATTGAGACTGTTTCAACAAAATTCTGTATTTTCTTTTAAGAAACGTTATAATTTCAAATAAATTTTTAAATTCCACATTTAGAAAAATAAAACATGTTACCACTTTTTTGCAATAACTCTGTATATTGAGAATCCCTGTACATAGCGGAATTGAAATTTTCATTTCGAATTTTCAGAGTGAAACACGTTTTGAGCGCATGCCTTTTTCAATTATGATGTTTATACTTATGTGCTTCTGCTACTGTAAAAACCTAATCTTATATGTGATTAAAGCGAATTACCCGCCGTTGAACAAGGCCTAAATAAGCGCCCACATTGTAAATGGTACAGATACATATAACACCACTCAATTTCCAAATCACAAGTTTCGAAGCAAAATTATTTTCGAGCTCTGTTTTTTTCATACGCAACCACACCAATTGTAATATGCTCTAAACGAACTTCTTTGATACATCCTAAACAAGTGCCTTGAAAATACTTGAAATCGCAGACGTGTCTGAGATATATGAATCCGTAGAAGAAATAATGCTATCTCTTCAAGTTTTCATCAAAATTTTGCCATTTCCAGTACAATATTCATAATGATACTCTAATACTGAATTAAAAAAATTGGAATATTTTAAATTGGCAAAATTAGAAAACCGATACATTTAATGCACTTTGCATACAAAGCAGCTGCTTTTCATTTCGATAAAATATCGGCCATTTAACCAATGTACCTGTTTTCGTTTCTTTTACATCTGGAAATAGACTACACAGATATATGTGCTTTTAAAGCCAAAATTATGATGATTTTCGACTTCAAATGTTCTTTTCTATCCAGACCGTCTGACCTACTAAATATAAAAGTACTCCTTGGATGGCTAGTACCTGCTGTATGGACAGCTTTAAATGTTCATAACTTTTAAACTAATTCGAATTAAAAAAATACGAACCGCATTGTTCGTGAATCTGAAGCACATCTGTACCAAAGTTCACTCTTGTCTGAAGCTTTGATTTTCCACTGCAGACGACACAAATGCATAGACACACAGAAAAACACATAAACATAATTTTTTATTAAGCAAGACTGTCGCTTGCGTATATACGTATGTAATATATGTCAATCTCTTTCACAAATATGTATGTAGGAAGTTAATTTTGTAATTAGCGGATGGTTACAAGTGGTGTAGATTTAAACCGGTTATTCAAAACTAAAAATATGAATAGAATTTTCAATAGGGTAAAAAGTAAAAAGTGACAAATAATGTCTAAATTCCTCGAAAAATTAACCACTAAGGTCATAATTTGAAAGCTGCCGCCATAATTTGGCGATTCCTGTTGCGTAGTGAACAATTGGTGAAGTTTTGGATCGTTTATCGAATTTTTTCCAAAGTATGAGCGATTTCTACGATTTTGCTAAATATTTCGACAAAATGGGACCAAGGTCGCCAAATTTTATGTCAAGGTTAAGTGTTTACATACCCTTCCAACTGGTACTGGAAAGCTAATTCACCCCAATGACAATTGGTTTAACCTGTAGAAATTTTTTTCTTAATCAACTTTATAAGCTAGGAAACAGAGGCACCAAGTAATTCCAAAAATGCATTATTTTGATTTGAAAATGTAATTTGATTGAATTTGAAGATGCATTTCAAGGATAATAAACATGACTAATTAATGTAATACACACAAATAAATTTTTCATTATACCTTATAATACCTTCACGTGGAATCTGCCCCTTCGTTCCATATTTTTGATGGGCTTGTTCTTGAATCCTAGTGTTCATAGAGAGCTGGAACTCAGTACACAGATTTGTCACGTAAAATATTTTCATCAAATATTTTATCAAATTTTCAAGGCATTGCGTTACGTCGTTACTTACATCACGACTATGATTTTGCCCTTTTAATGCATTTTCATTGCGAATTACTGTTTAGTATTTTCAGATGAAATGTCCACTTGGTTCTAACGCGTCGATCCATTCATAATACTACATAGTTTTGAGCGCAAATTACAGAAAATGAAAACTAGAATGTAAAAAATTGTTTATGAAGAAATTGACACGTTTATCAACGTCCTCCTCGACACAACAAGGGTGCACGGAAAAGTATAAAATGCTACTCACACACAAAATTTAATTAAAGTGAAGATGCTGCCAGATTCAATTAAAAATATAATACTGTATAAATCTTAATATTATCCAAAATTGATATTATGCAAAATTGTCAAAGGGACATGAGGGTGTAAGTAGGTTCAATTCAAAATAATAGTGTACAAAACTTATCATTATCTAAAATTGATATTATGCAAATTGTCGAATCTACTTTATATTCCTATACCCTCATTTCCATTAGAAACTTTTGCACAATATCAATTTTGGATAATGTTAAGATATATGTAGCACTCCATTGAATCGAATTCGCATACATCCTTAATTCGGTTCAGATTCGTGTGTGATTAAATTTTATTTTTCTGTGCGCCACTGTTGTGCTGTGGAAACTTTTGAAAAACTTCTTCTTGAACAGGATTTATGTTATAGAATTGAAAAAGCATACTCACTCTTCCCACAAAATCTCCAATGCCAGGATTAGGAAAGGGGGCGAATTTTCTGTAAACATGTCCTACTCTGGAACAAGGCACGTCAAACATTTGACCTCCACACTGCCAAATTTTAAAAGAAAGTTCATACTGTTCTCCACCCCAAACATCCAGGCCTTCGTCGTAGCCTCCTAACTCCCAGAAAAATAGTTTGTCGATGGCAAATAATCCACCAGCCATGACAGGGCTCCTGAAACAGTTTGCATGGGTTATTCAGCGATGTTATTCACATAGAAAAAACTTTCTCTTTAGAGACTTAAATTACTTTATTGCCAGGGTTTGTAGGAAATTTCTTAACTTTGTGAGGAAATATTCATGAGTGTATACATTATGTCTTATATTATAGTAAAGTAACCATACTCGATCGAATGAAAGTAATTGTATCGCTTCTGGCGGATAATTTAAAGGGACACTATGCGAAAATATCAGCCAAATCAACAGAAGTTTAAACATTTTAAATATAAAATCTATTGAAGTTTTTGGAATTAAATTTGTAGGGTAAAAAAAATAATATTTAAAAAAATTAAAAATTTGAAATATTATATAAAAAACAATTATAATTAACATATGTTTTTGTCGATAGAATAATAATATGTTGTTTCGCGTAAGACATATTAAATTTTTATGAATATAATCAAACTAGTTCGGGGTTTTAATAATGTAATATTTTTAATATACTTGCATAATACGATTATTTAACTATTTTAATTTTTATGGGAAAAATCAATATATTTCTAATGTAATTTTTTTTCAAAATTTTTAACAACTTTTTGCTCCTAAAATTTTTATTTTGAAGGATGCACATATCCATCTGGAATAATTATGAGACAATGATGTCATTACTATGCATACTAATTTCATAAGGATTAATCAAATGGTTCATTAAATAGCAAGTTCAAAAATCAATATTTTGAGAAACAACGCAGTCAAAGTATACATTTATGCTTGGTACTGTATTGTTAATGTATTGTATTTTCTTAATATCTCCGGAAATAATTAACATTCAGAAATATCAATAGTAACATAATGTTCAGAAATGGCCAGATTTTACAACTAGATAATAAGGGAAAAAATTGATATTTTTATGATTTTAAGAGTTCCCTTACAAAGTTAGGGTAACAAACTTAGCAATAAAGCGATATAGCCTAAAAAAATATGTTTCAAAGTTATATAGCATTATCTAATGAGTTGAAATTGACAATGAAACATTTACAGAAGACATTCATTTAACACAATAGGGTTATTGATTGGCAAATGGATTTCTTATTCAAAAAATCTAAAATGAAAAACGCTTATATGCTCAGCAATCTAACGTGCAGCTAGTTTAAAATGCCCTCCGTCCAAAAAAAAATGCATATTTGAATGCAAAAATGAATATTATTGCGTATTTTGACAAGGATCTCAATGTTACTTTGTGACAAGAATTTATTGTCTTCCGTATACGCGTCTCACTGGTTCTTTGTGTCGATTCTTATTAATTAGACAATAATCTACAACTCTGTAATAGGCATTTTTTGTTTGCTCGCTTTGTTTCCGAGTTATTTATACTATATTTTTAAATTCTCCCCTAGGATAGCTGCAATCACTTCTATTCGATTGGGCAAACGAAAATAGACCTAACGTGTCCACTCACGGATCTTTCCTTACAAAATTATTAGGATGCTTATAGACTTTTCTAGCAACCCTACATTCTTTAATTTACATTTTATTACATAGAATAACACATAAAACGGATAATAATGTGAATTTGCAATGAATTTGCAGTTTCAATATAAATCGCTTTCCATTTGTCGACTTGGAGGATTTCGAAATGCCGTCAATCTACCGATATTCTAAATAAAAAATGAAATACGTGGGGAAAGAATTATTCAATTACAAAATTAATTATGTTTATAGTGTTATCAAAAATTAAACACAAAATATGCATTTAACTCATAATACAACCTATTAATTGCTTAAGCCACGCCTTCAATCCTCATTTCTAACACTTTACAACAAAGTTGAAAAGTGTTTATGACTTTGTTCATTCTGTCTGTCTGTCTGTGTGTCCTTTCGCACGACAACAGTCGTAAAAATGACTTTATCAAAATGGAATTTTAGTATGTTGTTCAGACGGTCTGTGGGACCTATGGGAATATAAATGAATAATATCACCCAATTAGTTTTGGATTGAACCCGGGTTGGAAAAATGGAATACATTGAACCCTATGGGACCTAATGTTTCAAACATTTTTTAAGCGGATTTTAAATTCACAAATTGCTTCGAAAGTTTTAAGAAATATTAAAATTATCCCATAAAATATATAAAAAAAATTTCAGCATATTATATTCAGTAGTTGTTTAAGTAAAACTTAAAATAATAATTACACCTTTTATATGAAGCGATCACGTGACTATTATATGAAGAGATCAGGTGACCCACTTCAAAATAAAATATGACATCCATCTTGTGTCAAAATCGTGATTTTTAAAATTATTTTTAATTCATATTTAGTGTTGTATCCGTCCTAAAACCGCTTTATTTTTGTTTAAATTCTGTGCACACACATGTCTACATACTGAAACAAAGCAATTACAATATATTTGAATTTAAATGATCATCCAACTTTGATTATTTCTACAACGAAGCCTAATTTTCACTTATGGAAAATGTAAACAACAAAATATGTAGAATGAGTTGCATAGGAATTGCTGCATTTCTTTAACGCAAAATTATCTAGCTCCTGGAGTCTGCAATATAGCTGATATGAATGAAATATTCATTGATTTTATAGAAAGAAGGACGACTTTTTCGATGAAGTTTTAAGCATAGAGTTTATATACTTGTACCTCAATGGTCTTAAGTTTTTAAATAAAATAAATTATTATAGTATTGTGATGAATGAAATGAATGGAAAAATGTTTATAAATGAAATGCTGCTTCTATAGAGAGAGCCAGGCGTGTTATATTTCGATGTCGTCATTTGAATAAATTTTATGTGTTTTCGATGAAGTTTTCAAATATAATAAATTATTGTAGTATTAAAATAATTTTTAAATTATTACCAAGGAATGTATCGCATTTAGAGATATTTAAACCAGGCAATTTATATTTCAATGCCGTCATTTGAATGAAGTTCATTTTTTTCGATGAAGTTTTAAGTTTTCAAATATAATAAATTAAAGTAGTATTGTGATAATTTTAAAAATATTACCGAGGAATGTATCGCATTTTAGAGATGTTTAAATAAAATTGTATTGGAGTTGCAAAGTGCTTCATAATAAATGCTTCATACATGATCTTTCTTGTTTCTCTTTAGCGAAGAGCATGCAATTTCTGTATCAAAGCTTTTTTTAAATTGTGTTTAAATATAATATTTAAATTGTAATTTTTTAAGTGGTGTACGTTTATTTAGGATCCGGGCAATCCCGGGTAATTAATTAGTTGTAGTTTTATATAATTACGCAACTTGTTTAACGTACTTTTGTATTTCTAGATCTTCCAGAAGTTCACCGATGAAGTAGAGGTCTGAATCTCGGCATAGATTCTAGAGCCGGATTTTCAATTTATTCTGCAGGTGATATAGAAAATGGGAGGTTTCAAAAATGCTTTCTAGACCCTCTAGAAGCTCACCGGTGACCGAGAAGGCAACGGTGGGCTCTTATATTATCAATTACGGTATAGAAACTAACAGAGCGGGATTTTTGATTCCCCCCCACACACACACACACACACCAAAACGCAGAGATACTGTGTGATCTCGAAAAGTCTTTAAAGACCCTCCAAAAGCTCTTTGGTTACCGACAAGGTCGAATCTTTGTACGCTTATAGTATCGACCATCAAGATAGTACTTAAGGGAGTCGGATTTTCAATTTACCCCCTGGGGGCGAGAAAAATGGAGTTTTTCGAAACGTCCTTTCAGACTCTTCAGAAACCCTCTGATGAACAAGAAGGCTGAATATCGGAGATGATGAATTAAAAAAACATATTTCTAGACCCGCAAGCATCCCAACAGTTCAGAGTCCGCCTCAAAGATAACAGCTTGCAATTCCGTTCCAATAGCTTATCAGTAGAGCGTCGGCTGGCCAGTGTTAAGATTCGTGGTTCGATTCGGGCAATAAGGTTTTTTATAATTGTGCCCGAACAAATCAACCCTGAAGATTAGTGCAAAGATGCTGGGGTCTGAAAATGACCCTAGTACTACTAGCACGGAGTCAGTGCACTCTGGTATATTTGGTATTGATTTCAAATCGGGAGGTTAACAATCACGCAGGAAGCTGACCTGGAGGATAAAAATAGCAGCAAGAGGCTGAGTTAAAAATAGCAGACGGTGATCAGTTAAATTGTCAGTTGCACGTCAATCTGACGTTAGAGGGAGATTAGAATGTAGAGGCGACAATAAGAGTTTGCGATTCCGTCCCAGTAGTTCAACGGTAGAGCATCGACTGGCCAGTACGTAGAACTGTGGTTCAATTCCTGATTGAGGCAACACGTTTTTTATACCACTGGCATATAAGGCTTTATCTTTGTACACTCGTAGTATCGACCACTGAACCGTACATAACGGATTAGGTGTTTTGACTTTTCTTCAGGAAAGGACAACATGGAGAGGAAGGAGCCGGGTAAATTCCTTCAGTACCCTTCCGAAGCCGGACATAAAAGACTTTACTAAAATATGACTGGGCCAATTTTCAACTGAGATAACTTCTTCCAACATTTTGCGCATTGCAATGTTAAATAAAATAAAACTTATTAAGTTACAATGTAAATTTTTAAGAGCGTTAGTTTCCTTGCACTATTAAGTACTATTAAATTATCTAAAATGCTTGATTTTCTTTGAGTCTGAATAACTCAGAAAATTTTTAGCTAATGGTTTAGATTTTCGAACTTTTTTAAACTCACCAAAAGTCGCCAATATAGCCAATTTGTTCTCATAATTAGCCTATTTCGTCTCGAAGCTTGACGGAAAGACAGATATATTGTCTTTCCTTATATAGTATTAGAAAGAATTACTTGGATTCGTCCGCGCCGCAAATAAGCATCCACTACATAAATAATACGGATATAGATAGCACCACTCAATATCCTAAACGCCTGTTTTGAGCAAACGCTATTCTCGCGCTTCGTGTTTTCCATGCACAATCATGCCAATTGTACAATACAATTTTACAATGACTTTATAAATACCTTACGTATCTTCATAACAACGAATACGCTCCCAATTGTGATGTATTTAAGATGGGAGAACTTCATTCTTGTTAGCGTTAGAAATGAAAGTCCCAACTTTTATAGACCCATTTAAAAATACGTAGAAAATTCAGAAATAAACTACTTATTGGAACGAATTTTACACAAAGTATAAGAATGCGAAGATAACACTCAATATTCACGCCAAAAATTAGGATCGCATGAATCTTCAATTCGCTGATGCATAAAAATAAAAATTAAATGTCTTAAAGTACGTGTATTTTGATGTATTTTTAATTTATTTATTTTAAATATGAAGGATGTGTCCTACGAATTTGGTTCAAAGCTTGTTTGAAAGAGCGGTTTTCAGTTTTATCGATGGTGTTTAGATGGAAATTATGTGATAATATTTTCGACCGCAAAGAGCTGATTTATGCTAAAATCTCCCAAAATTGCCTTTCAACATAACATAATCAAAAAATTAAATTGAATTAAAAAAAAATATCTGTAGTACCTCAGAATCTGACCTTAACTCTCATTATACCGAATTTATTAGGTGTGGGTTGCTTATATTGCCCAATTCGCAAACCAACAGACCAACAAATGGACATACACTTTCCTTTATTATTATAGATTACGAATTTTAGCACGTTTCCAAGTTTTTAGATGTCAACCTACCTTTTAAGTGTGATGATAATGGGCGTTGTTCTATTATTTGATTTTGGTATTTTGGAGGATTGTGCCTTTAATGTTTCCTGCCTCTTTCTAAAGTGTAAACCCTAGTTGGTAACTTGAGAGTTCGAGTTTAATCTGTTTTGGCCGCAGAATATGTGCATCGTAAACTAATTATGTACATCTAAATAAGCATAATTATAATAAACGGTAAGGTTTTCTAGACGTGGCTGATTTATTGCTTTCACACCAATGAGATGTTTGTTGAACATTACTTGTAATCAAATTAAATAGAAAAACATTTTTCAAAATACAGAAATAAGCAACATTTCGAAAGTCATTTTTTGTCGAGTTTTAATATTTCAATTATTATTTAATTTAATTCAATTTAGTAAAATGTTATTAGAACGATGAAAGTGTCCTAAAATGAAGAAATGAAGAAATTTTTGAATAGCGACATTTTATGGTGATATAAATTCTGCAATTTTTAACATTTTCAGTTTATTCCTATAAAATACAATTAAATATGTCTCAATTAAATTATTTGTATAATGGTATTTGTTACTTACTTTGGCTCGTATTTAGTGCCGAAATGAAAATAATAATGTTGAGATATAGATAGTGGAATGAATGAAAGTTTGACATGTCCAACATATAACCTCCATTCATATTAATAAACTTTGATATTGTGAAATAAAAATTACAAAAATTAATTCCTTCTTATAATTTGATCTTGGGGGAATTCAGCAGGCATTTTTGTTGTTATCATTTGAAAGAAGCAATTAAAGTTCTATGGAAATCACTTGATTCTATCCAGCGATATTGAGTTCCTCGTAGATAAAAAAACATTTCTAATATTTCAAGAACGACTCATGAGAACTCCTAAAGAATGAGGTTTTTTATTATTAGTTAAAAATACTTACAAAGCATTCACCCATTTGATAGCAATGAACATATTTCACGTTTTATATTTTCTCTAATTTTGATAAAAAATTGCAATCAATATCTCGAGATCGACAATATTTAACGTACTAAAAATGGTGTCATTCGCTACTGAATGAAAATTAATTGGAGCGTGGCTCCACTCGACTGTCTTATATCAGAATCTATTCTTAAGTAGATTGTGATTTTATATTTATTTATCTATTTATTTAATTATATTTTGTTGCGAATTTTACAAAGAAAATGTTGAAAAGTCTGTATCGTTGGTCTAAATGATCGCAATTATAGCGTATTACCCTTCATTGTAAGAACTTGAAAAATATTTCGATTGATATCAAGTTTACAGGGTTTGGCAATCTTTAACTTGATCCGTACCCCCTAGAAAGGGCTAATGACGTCACATTTATAAAATTGTATAGCGGCTACTTTTTTGCTACAATAATTGAAACTACGAGTATTAAGTTTCGTGACATTGAGCCATAAATAACCCCTTTTATGCATGATTAGGTCAAATTATATCCCATGCTGCCATGTTAAGAAAATATAAAATTTCGAAGTTTTCGCTTAAATTTCAAAAAAGTCCATCTAGTTGTTTTGTTAACAAAGCTGAATATAAAGTTTTATGAAAATACGTTAATTATTGTGCCAGCTATTGTGTACACAAGACATCGGCCACAGACAAACAGACGGACATCCAGCTAAAAGTAGTAAAAAAAAAAACGTTCAGGAAATCCTTAAACATATATTGGCATCAAAATTTCAAAATCAAAAATTTTCGTAAACACTACTTTATCTGCCTTACATTTATGGCGCCACTCTTTCTGATCAATCGATTAGCATAAATGCGATTAGCAGTAGAACTTTCCTTCTTGATCTCCACAGAGATTCTCTGATATTTACACGTGACGCATGCGCATCACCTCTGCCCAGGCACATAAAAGCCAGCACAGAACATTTTCAGTATTCATCCATTCATCATCCGTATTCAGATGGCTACGATGTACGCGCTTTGTAATAGAGTTCTCTTTTAAATTATGTTCTTGTAAATAAAATTATATTTTATGATTGCCTTGTGATGAATACCATACAACATCGTACCTTCGCCACACATTTTATAACATAAAAAAGTAAAAATTACATATACAATGGTTATTTTGTAACAATTTAAAACTTTTTATTGCCTTTTTTCTCTATTTTTCTCAAAATACATTCCAAAAATGAGGGAAGTCCCATATTCCAAGCTTCCTCAAAATATTTAGGTCTTTGACGATTATTGATATAGAACTTTAACTTTCGGGACTTGCCCCGAAGCGAGCTCTCCGAAAATCAATGGGTTTGTAACGTTTGGCGATCGCAATAATTCCCTAACAGCATTTATTTTCACAGTGATGTAAGATTTACCTCACACTGTGACTTTGGGACGTCACAGGACGTCGCAGTACGTCTCAGCAATGTCATATTGAGGTCACAACGAAGCCATTTGGGCCATTTTCATGGTCGTTTGTGACGTCGCATATTAACTTGTTTGTGACGTCACATTGTGATTGCCGTTGTAATGTCGTCACATTGTTATGTGTTAATTAAATTGTGGAAACGTCACAGAATATAGTCACAATGAAATTACAAAGTTACTAATACGTAATGTCGCATAGAAGTCACAAATATGATGTCACATTGTGACCCAGGTGTCACGTGACTACAACGTCATCGTCACACATGTGACGATCTTTGCTGTGAGAGTTGCATCAAATTTATTTGGATTTGCTCAATTTCTTTGAGAGATATCGTGCCCACTGACTCAAAGACAGACACTATGACACTATTGAAAAATTGGCTTTTTTGTGTTCAAACATGCTCGAAACGTGAAGATCCATCAAAATTCGACAGTTGAATTTTTGACGTCGACAGAATTATTTCCCTTTTCACATGTTAT
This sequence comes from Amaurobius ferox, assembly GCA_951213105.1. Taxonomy (NCBI): domain Eukaryota; kingdom Metazoa; phylum Arthropoda; class Arachnida; order Araneae; family Amaurobiidae; genus Amaurobius; species Amaurobius ferox. Next base: position 27,853,178 of record OX578142.1, read on the forward strand.
TGTAGGTTACATCCCAGCTGAATAATTATGTTATATTGAAAAAAAACTAACAGATATACACGGGATTACTCGTGATTAAATACATGCAAATTCTAGTAATCTAAATGATATCTTAAATAATAAAAGGCAATGTCTGTGTGTGTGTGTGTGTGTGTGTCTGTCTGTCTTATACACTATACGTTTCGCGACCGCGCGTCGGAGAGCTACGAAATTTGGAAATCGGAGACCTGGGGGGGAGGGAAGGGGACACGTGAAAACCGATTTTCAAAATTCTAATTATTTTTTTATTTATTTAATGTTTTATGCGATTTCGACCTTTTTTTGCCCTTTTTGCCCTTTTTACTCCACGATCCAGACGTTGTAGAAAAAAACAACTCACACCATCGGAAAGAGCAGACAATTGCGAGTAAAAATATATCAATTTCAAATCTCCATTTCGATTTCTAATATTTTTTAAAGATTTTAAAACAAAAGTCACTTTTGGCTCAAAAAAACGATTTTTGGTTTTTAAATTCTCGCATAGTAAAAAGTACTCATAATTTCGACTAATAATTTACATTTTTAGAAAGCTGAAATATCCGGCATTCTTACAAGTCTAATCTGGTCCAGAAATAATGAAAATTGCCTTCAGGATCGCAATTTTAAAGACGTCATGATTTTAAATTTCTCGGCGTTCCGTTCGTTTCTCCCCCGCTGAAGCAGGGAAGGTGGTGGGTGGGGACGTCAAGGTGGAGGTGACGTCACGGTTCTGAATAGAGCGCCTTTGCTCTATATAAATTATTATATTTATATTTTAAATGATGGGACGATCTGGATTTTTTAAATGTATATTTTAACTTTTGGATATTTTAAATGGATATTTTAATTTTATGGATATTTTAAATGATGGAACAATGAAACAATGGAATGAGGATGATGGAATTAAGCATATGGTCATTTTAAATTGCAAATTAGCGCGCGGGAAGTTAGCGGTAGGCCCGGGTTCGATTCCCGCCACTGCCAAAACTGCCGCCGTGTTTACGTGGAATACGATCACGTTAAATATGTGGGTCCGTAAGTCCTTCCGAGAGGTTGGTGGTAGGGGAAGTAGGATACGGCCCCTGTGGATGCCTCCCCCACTGGGTTCCCGTCTAAATTGGGTGAATATGTAGAAAGTTATGGAGATTGTCGCGGAGGGCGCGGCAGCCCAGTGGTTAGCGCGCGGGAATTGCACTCAGTAGGCCCGGGTTCGATTCCCGCCACTGCCAAAACTTACGCCACGTTCACGCAGAGTACGATCACGTTAAACATGTGGGTTCGTGAGTCCTTCCGAGAGGTTGGTGGTAGGGGAAGGAGGGTACGGTCTAAATTGGGTGAATAAAAAGAAAGTTATGGAGATTGTCGCGGAGGGCGAAGTAGCCCAGTGGTTAGCGCGCGGGAATTGCACGCGGTAGGCCCGGGTTCGATTTCCGCCACTGACATGGAGTACGATCACGTTAAACATATGGGTCCGTATGTTTTTCCGAGAGGTTGGTGGTAGGGGAAGGAGGGTACGTTCCCTGTGGATGCCTCCCCCACTGGGTTCCGGTCTAAATTGGGTGGCACATCCTGGCCGTCCAACCAGTTACCAGGCCCGGGTTCGATTCCCAAAATTGCCGCCGTGTTTACGCGGAGTACGAGCACGTTAAACATGTGGGTCCGTGAGTCCTTCCGAGAAGTTGGTGGTAGGGGAAGGAGGGTACGGTCTAAATTGGATGAATAAAAAGAAAGTTATGGAGATTGTCGCGTAGGGCAAAGTAGCCCAATGGTTAGCGCGCGGAAATTGCACTCGGTAGGCCCGGGTTCGATTCCCAAAATTGCCGCCGTGTTTACGCGGAGTACGATCACGTTAAACATGTGGGTCTGTAAGTCCTTCCGAGAGGTTGGTGGTAGGGGAAGAAGGGTACGGTCCCTGTGGATGCTTCTCCCACTTGGTTCCGGTCTAAATTGGGTGAATAAAAAGAAAGTTATGAAGAATATCGCGGAGGGTGAAGTACCCCAGTGGTTAGTGCGCGGGATTTTCACTTGGTAGGCCCGGGTTCGATTCCCAAAATTGCCGAATAAAAATAAAGTTATGGAGATTGTCGCGGATGGCACGGTAGCCCAGTGGTTAGCGCGCGGGAATTTCACTCGGTAGGCCCGGGTTCGATTCCCGCCATTGCCAAAACTGCAGCCGTGTTCACGCGGAGTACGATCACGTTAAACGTGTGGGACTGCAAGTCCTTCCGAGAGGTTTGTGGTAGGGGAAGGAGGGTACGGTCTCTTTGGATGCCTCCCCCATTGGGTTCCGGTCTAAATTGTGTGGCACTTCCTGGCCTTCCAAGCAGTTACCTTACACCTTTCTGGTAGGTCGCGCCAACGAGTTTGCCACGGTCAGAATTTTCAAGGGTAGCGAACAGGCTGGTCGCCAAAGGCGGCTAGTTTAAAATAATATTCGTCAAATATCTAATTTAATTTCTTTAAGAAAGATAAATACAAATCCATGTTCACACTATATAAAAATTCATCTACATTTGCAAATCCAAATTATAAGACATGATGTTCCCGTTTGAGGACCAGTTGACAAAAAAAAGTTTGGTAAACATATGACCAAATGTAAACCATAAAACGGTAGTAAAAGTTGATTTGGATCTGAAAATCTTTGTCTAAATAAAATAGTTGACATCGAATTTTGAAAATATCAATAATTGCCGAAATCTTATATCTCCAAACCTAATATAACGCAATCAAGAACATAATATGCTTCATTTAAAATTTAATTTTATATTAATTTCTGGCAGTTGTGTAAGTTGGTGAACTGACGCGATTTCTTTCTCTCAATTTGAAAAAACATAGTTGCAGAAGAACGTGTCAAAGTAAAATGTATTTTATATAATGAAAGAAGATATATGGGTGTGTCTGTCTGTGTGCTCGGTTTGTAGTTTAAAATCAAAGCTTCATACGGCCATAAAATTTGGTACATAAGTACTTTAGGACCCCGGATGGTGCACCTCGTCGTTATTTTTTTTTATTCGAATTAGTTTTTTAGTTATTTTATGTTTTAGCATTTTCGCGCACATCCGTTTCCCTTAAAGTATATTAACGCAAAGCGTCTATCTTGACAGCATCAGAAAGATTGAAGAACTCTCTTTCCAACAATGTTCAAACTTCATTCATAAGACAATTGAAGGGTTTGCTGCAAAAAGGAGGTAGCTCCATCCTAGGGGAGTTTGGAATTACATGTACTATCTTGTAGCAAAATAAACCTCTTTCATTTGGTGCAAAAAAGATGTAGATCCGATCGTTAGTTCTCGTGTTTGGACGATTGAAAAATGTAATTGTGTTTTTTTTAAATAAAATATTATGATAGTAGATTGCATTTTTTTGTGAAATCTTTTTCCTAGAAGTAGATTGACCATCCATTTTGTGGCAAGAAAAGGTAGCTCCAACAATCACACAAGTGTCACATCATCTGGAAGATATATTTTTGAATGAAAATACTGTACTAATATGTAAAAACAGTAAGGAAATTCATCAAAAAGAATATTTTCACACAACTGGAATTTTGAATTTTAAAACGTTTTTACGGTTCCTGAAAACTTGAAAAATTGGAGCTACCTCCTTTTAGCAGCAGACCCGTCAATTTCTTATTATTTATTTTTCTAAATACATCGGAATCTGCATTTTTTAGTTTATCCGATATATATATATATCGTCGTATTCGAAAAACTAAACGTAGTACTATTCTACACGTTAACTACAATACCTGCATATATCTTCGGATTCTAATATTTATTTTCAATTAGTAACTAATTGAATCTTTAATCATTTTCTAAGTGAAGCATATGCATTGATATTTTCTTTCCCTATCACGATCTTCGGTAACAGCTATTTTAATCCCTGTCGATATACTAACGCATGCGCTAAAAAGGGTGAACTTCACTACGCTTTCTTCTCCTTCCTTTTTGTATGGAAAAGCAGCTGAGGATAGCTGAGTGCGTTTATTTTATGTGTTCTCCAACTTTACGAAATTGGTATCAACCTATTTTTAGAAATTTGGCATTATGGAGTACTGTGGTTAAATTTTATTTAAATGGGGGGGGGGGGGGATCACTGAGAAAAAAAATTAATCAGGGGTTAAAGGAACTTTTTTGAGACTTTACTTATTTTAATTTACTTGTGTTCCGACAATGATTTTAGTTCAAAACCGAAAGATTTTAGCCCAAAACCGAACGATTTTAGTTCAAAACAGAATGGATTTAGTTTAAAACAGGGAATGTGGAAATTGTGTGGTGTTACCTACATTTGTATTATTTAAGTAATGGCTGCTTATTTAGGATCTGAACAACGCCGAGTAATCCGTTATAGAACAATAATAAAACATAAATCAATACAGATAAGTTTAAATTCATTAAGTTTAAATTCATTAATTGCATAGCAAAATTGACTTGTTTCAATAATAGAGTGCGGCCATGGAAAACGCTTAAAATTTCAAAATATTTTGTTTACTCTTTCTTAATTAATAGCTCAAAGAATTCTGTTTATTTTTCAGTAATTTTAATTAAAGTAATCTTTTATTTACTTTTTTTATGGAAATGTACCCTTCTTGAACCAGGAAATTTCACGTTCCAGACATTACATACTGAAAGTGTCACATTACATACTGGAAGTGGGAGGATGGAAGGATACAGATTAAATCATGGACACTAGATGTGAGACCAAGTGTTAAAGGAACTTCCGATAAAACTCAATCCAGGGAGTAAGTGATGGAGATAGACAACCGTAATTAAGAATTGGTAAATATAATAAACAAGAATCAAAGACAAAAATATTTATAATAAATTGAAGGCACGGGTAAATTGAATTAAGAAAATATGTCAGGTGCGCCATAATGAGGGGCTGTAAATTGTTGCTAGAAACTGACTAAAGTTACACACACACACACACACACACACACAAACACACATATATATATATATATATAGTTCAATTTATTACCTGATAAGATTCAAAAGAATGCTTGTCATCAATATTAAAAAGCAGAAAATAACCCTTTAAAATTAAAACGAATTATAAAAATGGAGTAACGAATAATGGATTGAAGATAATGAATTTGTGAAATCATCAGAGTGTGACTACAAAACACTACTTTCAAATAGCACATTTCATTTAAAGGCCTTGTTACTGTGAACAAAAAGGCCTTTAATCACCCCTATGTGCTAGAAATTGAAATAGAATGAATAAATGAAAAAACAAAAAATTGACTTTCAGGTGTTGTTCAGACCCAGCCCGTCCGACCAACCAGAAAGGTGTAAGGTAACTGTTTGGACGGCCGGGAAGTGCCACCCAATTTAAACCAGAACCCAGTGAAGAAGACATCCATAGGGACCGTGCCCTCCTTCCCCTACCACCAACCTCTCGGAAGGACTTACGGGCGCACATGTTTAACGTGGTCGTACTCCGCATGAACACGGCGGCAGTTGTGGCAGCGTGCAAATCCAGCGCGCAAACCACCGAGCTACTGCGCCCGAAATATGCCAACAGCACGCGGTGTTCCCAGGTCGTCACCTACCCAAGTACTAACCGTGCCCGATGCTGCTTGACTTCGGTGATATAACGAGAACCGGTGTTTTCAGCACGGTATGGCCGTTGGCATTGACTTACAGGTGTGGCATTGACTTACACTGCACACACCAACATATTGTGAATAGAAATTGTTGCCAATAATAAAGACTAATGTAAGATAAAGTCCATGTTACCAAACTCATAAATTGTAAATAGAAAATCCACTTTAGTATAAGTAGGGACAACTACCAGATAAACTACTATCAAAAATACATCAAGTGCTATTGATAACATATAAGTAATAATGATAATTATATTTCCAGTAAAATAATTTTATAGATAATAAAATATGAATCGAATACACAATCGAAAGTATTAATCGATCATGGAATTTTGACAAGGCCTATCACAAACACTGTGCATCTATCTCATGGCAACATGCCCTGTTAGAAGATGCATGTGTTGCGATATGCATAATATTATAAACAATAATTATAAGTAGCATTAAATTAATAAAATGTATGGGGAAGTGAATAGAGTTCCTATAGTGATATTGCCAAGAAAACATTCTTTTAACAACGATGATTATCCTAAACCCTTTTACTATGCTTTCAACCACAGATATTGGATACGAAGGTGATTTGCCAGTATGAATAAAGTTATTTATATGTAATTGTTGAAATTTATTATTAGACATTCTATAAATTCGAAACAATCGATTTTTAATAATGTTATGAAATATTTGAACAGAATTACACGAGGTAAACGGTAATAATTTATTGATATTTAAAATTAAAATAACTTTTTTACCATATAAATTATAAACACTTTTATTAAAAGATTCAACACATAGATTTAAATCCAGAACTGTAACGTTATCACTAATAGAATGTTCATTAGACAACAATTTCAGATTATCCAGATAGAAATCGATTTTGATATTATTTAAATCAGTAGTAACGACACAGATCAATCAGATCGTCTACATATCGGTATATTTGTAAGTCAGTAGATGTATATTTATATGTAAAATGATATAAATATAAATTAGCTAAAATACTACTACTACATCCACCTTGAAGTTAATTCCACCTTGTTACATTCATCTTGTTTTAGTTCTTTCAAACAGTTGAGTAATATTTTACTAGCAGAAGTAGAATAAGTATTATATCTTCCGGAAACAATTCTAAATTTGATGGGATTCTTATGAAATTTTGGTATTAAAACTATATATATATGACAGCCTTCGATATTCTCAATCTAATTATTTTTTATTTTAGATAATATTCAAGAATTAATTGACAAACTGTATTTAATAGACAACATTGTTGACTTCCAAACCTTTGATTTTAAAGATCTCTTTAATAATATTAATATTAAAGTTCTTTAAAATATCATCTTATTTCTTTACAATGTATTTGTTGCCAAACATGCCGATCATATTAAAATCAAAAACTTGCCTAAACTTCTCCACTTTGTTTTATTTAACAACTATATTTTTCAGGGAAATCAGTAATATTTACAAGTATCAGGTGTCCCGTAAAGTGTATGTTTATGAAAATTGCAACGCTACGAAGGAATGGTCAGATTAGAATGATATTTATACCACATATTACTAATAGGGATACAAATAAATGATTACCATTTCAGACCAATACAACCGCATTGCTGGCACAAAATCAGTATTTCGTGAAGCCGACCCTAGAGGTAATAAGTGTTCTGAACGTCGCGGCATAGAAACAAAGAGAGTTTGGATGTGTTCCAGGAGTATTGCCTGTCTGACTTTTTCGATCCGGGTCCACAGTACATTGGTGGTGACTGCTGGATAACAGTAATAGTTCAGTCAACGAGTGACCATATCCCATACATGTTCAATAGGTGATATGTCTGGCGAATGGGCAGGCCAAGGAAGAAGTGGTATCTGCTGTGTAGCGAACTTGGACATTACGGGCAACAAGTAGTCGGGCGTTGTCTTGTTGGAATATAGCGCCAAGAGTGTGCTGAAGGACGGGTACAACATCGACCTCCAAAGCCTTCCTGATGTAGTAGTTGCTGTTGAGCGTACCCGAAATGTGTAGCAGCCGGGATCGCCTATGATAGCCAATAATACCACACACCATCACACTTAACGTTCGTGCAGTATGACGCTCTAAAACGCAAGCAAGAAGATGGAGCTCAACACAATGCTATCTAACGAGTACGGTCATCTTTGTAGTCCAGGTTGCAGAGCGACTCGTCCCAAAAACACGATCTGGTGCTAATCCGCAGCGTCAATGGATCAGGGTCAACGGTATATTTCGCAAAGGAATGTTTTCACGCAGTCCTCTGTGCAGCAGACGTCTTTGAACCGCAGAAGCAGACAATGACATACCTGTTGCAGTGCTCCAGTACTGCGCTACCACTCGAGAAGTAGCTGTACGATTCGTCACCGCCATGCGGATGAAATGTCTATCAACCCGTGTTGTCGTTATATCGCGTGGTCCACTGTTAATTTTTTGCCTCGTGCGGTTTACTTCGGTCGACTGCTTCCATACTCGCATTGCTGTCCTGGCATTATGACCCGTACGGACAGCAATATCCCGGTACGAAAGTGCTCCTTCCCTCAGGCCGAATATGTGTCCCCGTTCGAAATCTATAGTTTGCTTATACAACGCTCTCTGACGTTGAAGAGGCATAGTTACTCCAATAGAACAGTTTTCAACTCGCGAACACCTATACCATACTTTTCTGGTTTTTCCACAGTCTTATATTTATACTCCTGTCTCTGCGGAGCCCAGGCATGCACATTAACTCTGCATTTCTAATCAGTTGCATCTCCTATTCTGCTGTGCATGACCCATACGTTTCATTCTAATCTGACAATTCACGGTGTTGCAATTTTCTTGAATATATATATATATATATATACATAGATATATATATATATATATATATATACATATATATATATACCCATACTTAATAAATATACCCAAGCTTCATAAAACTCCAAAAAGCTTCAGACCAGTAACAGTTGGATTCAAAACTTACCTCACTAAAGCTAACAAATTGCTTCTCGCAATATTGAAACCTATATTAAAGAAAATTAAAGGTCGGGGATCTTATATTGTTGGGAACAGGTACGAGGTCATAGAGATTTTGAGGAATCATCAAACAAAATTATTTTTCAGAACCTATGATTTTCAAGAGCTATTTAACAATATTGAACTCAAGGTATTATACCGAATACTGAACTTGTTGTACGGGGAATTTGAAATGCAAAAATATATAGAAATCAACAAATATAGATCTCTGATTAAGATATAGAAGAAAACTACCTATATAACGGTCTGAATTTCTATAAGCAAATCAAAGGCATCCCCATGGGTGGGAGATGCTCGTCAATTTTAGCAGACATCTATCTTGATCATTTTAAGAAAATGTCTCATATTAACAATGAAATAATTTACATACGTTACGTTGATGATTAGTTAATAGGTTATGAAAACGAAAGTTTTCAAATGACTTTTGAATTTTATCACTCTAATTTAATATTGGAAGAAAATCCACCAAACCAGAATAATGTCGTAAATTTTCTAGATCTCAGTATTGATTTCAACCATAATAAATTGTCATTCTATATATATGATAAAAGAATAACTTATAATATTCCTACAACAGGAGTCATACATTGGACATCTAATTTACACTTGAATATATTTAGGAATGTATTTATTGATGGTCTAGCGAGAACAAAAAGGATTGTAAGCAGTGACGTCACCAGATTGGAAAGTGACAGAAAATTCTTATAACAGGCATTCAGGCAAAGATATCCAATGCAATTTATGATCCATTACATCAAATATTACTACGGAAAAAATGAAAAATATGGGTTAAGTTTGTGTGAATATTTGAGGTCATTATGAACATTGATTATACGTCTTTGAGAGTAATGACATCACAAACATCTAAACTGCTGAATATGATTATTTTGATGTTATAAAGAGGAAGCATAGGCATGAACTTAGCTGTCTCTGAGGCTTGGACCAATACTTTTTAATATCACTTTCCTGTATAAAAGGTCTTGTGATAATTTTGATTAACACTCCAGTGGTTGGCTACAGTCAGTGCTGGTGTCCAGGGGTGCAATGCCTCGGCATTTAAGACATGCATGTTGATAACTGGGGAGTAAGGTCACTGTCCCTTACCGCCATTGTGTAAGCACTTTACGTTGCCTTCCTTCTTCATGTTTATTTCCATTTTTATTTTTACATATTAACCCTTTATATATTTTTAGTGTTTTATGCTGCTGTGCGCAAGTACACTAAAATTCATTTCAACATTTTTCTTTAGAAATCTTTCTTTTATATTTATATATATATATATATATATATATATATATATATATTATAATGTGTGTGTGAATGAAAATATATTGGTGAATTTTTATATATTGAACAACTGTTAGAATATTAATGTTTATATTTATTGCATCTTTTATTTCCTAATGTAGTTCTGGTGTATTAGACGAAGTCTGCTATGAAACGTAAAGAAAAATATCAATAATTACGATTATGAAAATTTGTGAAAATCTGAAAGGATTAAGAATGGTTTGCCTGCAATACGTTGCCATGTTGATAGATGTTGCCCGCTTTTTAATTGCGATGATAATAGGCGTGGTTCTATTACTTGACCACCTGGCATCCCAGGGGATTATGTTTTTGAAGTTTCAGACTGTTTTGACCGCAGAATATGTGCATCGAAAACGAATATTTCTTAGGAAAATTACAGAAGCATAGCATACAATAAAATTTTGCAGGCGTGGCTTATTTATCGTTTCGGCATTCAGTTATATTGAGGTGAACATTTGTTGAAATTGAAATATTTTCTGTGTTTAATAGAAAATAAATAGATCTTGCAAACGCTGGAATAGAAATTTGAAAGCAAGCATTCCACGATGAAATGTAATCTTTATTCTCAAAAAATGCTATTCAATCCATTAGCCTTGGTTATGGATTTTTCACGTTTAATCTGTAGATACACGAAAGTCCAGTTTTAGCTATATTTTCAGCCTTGTAATCTATTTATTAATAAAAAAAATTTTGTATAGCGAAGACATAGAATTTTATACAATTATATAATTATAGAAATTAAATTAAATATTTTAACAAAGATTTTAAAATACGATATGATTCGAATGCTTTTAGGATTTACACACATTTTATCACGGACCAAAATCGGGTGTATAGAAAATGTATCCGTTGTTACCCGTAATTTAAAGCAGAAATTAATTCATTCGATATGTAAAATGTGTAGTCGCACCTAGCCCTTTTTTATCAATCAATTTTTAAATGAACAAGACATACAATAATGCCATAAATAAGCGCCTTTGGTTAACTACTCGGAAGCAGTGTGCTTAGGCCGCTACGTGGAATTTATTAATAAATACTTCCTTATGGCGCATAGGTCACTCAGCTCACTTATGCATTCCGAGTACACATGTACAATGGGCGCGATACGCTCTATATAATCGACTTTCACCCACTTCTGGACCGATGCGTGTGAGTTTCAGCCAATTACCGGGTACGTAGGCTGCTAAGTGACTACGACTTAAATAGGCACTTAAATCGAAACTACGAGCGTAAATAAGTGAGGGGTTCAGATGGAAACAAAATAAATTCGGAAAAGTGAATGATTAACGCGCGAATAAGCTGCGTTGAAAATGTAAAGAAAAGAAAGCTGAGAAAAAATGTGAATTTTAATCGAATCAATGAGGTCTGAAATGTATCAATTCGAAGATGAAACAAAGGGACACGAGACCAAAGATTATAAGATATCAAATTTAAAAAATCTGAACGATATCTTTTAAGTCTGATATTCCGGAAATTAGACTTTCAGATATGCTTAAAATAATCATTATTTGAAAATGCTTATACCTCCATATTTCACTTTCGTAACCATTTATCATAATTCACATATATGTGATTGAATTAATAATATATAAATGAATATATAGACGTAAATGAATAGTAGAAAATCAAACACAATAACCAAAATATTTATTATGAGATAGAATAAGAGCAGAAGAGTTTTCTTTTATTATAATGTTGTATTTTCTAATTTTCATAAGAATTATCTATGGATATTAAAAGAAATCACTATATGTCCTCATAAATTATGTTTAATTGCGAAAATCATTATATTACATTAAAATACTCAGAAAATAAAATTAATGAATCGATTTTAGCGTAAAAGATGGTTTGACCCAAAGCAAATGCCCCAAGTGAGGAGCAACATCTAACATTATACACATATGACATTACAGATACATATAACATTATAGATATAACATTATGGATAATAACCTGAAAGGTTCGGATGGATGTTTCAGATCTTCTGGTAACAGAGGTAACCTCTTGTAGTAAAGCTCCCAGTCAAAAGCTCCTCGGGCCCCTTCATCTTGCGCATGATAAGACAAAGTTTCAAAGTCGATGACGTCGATGAAAGGACAAGTCACAGTTTTTCTATCGGTGGCTATTGGTTCTACAAAAACATCACATTCCATTAGCAGTTATCCATAAAACTGAACTGTTTTAACCATTAGAATGCATTTTTAAAATTGGTCAAATTGCCTGCAGTTTATAACTATTAACATCTTAGTTGCTTTATTCGTTGATTTTCAGTAATATACAGGGTTGAGAGGTCCAAAAGTGTACACGGCAGATTTTTCTTTTTGTTGTTGTTCTTTTCTTGGGAGAATAGAGACCTTTGCCAAATAATGGTTTGTCTATATTCCGAGAGTATATTTATTTAAAATGTAAAAATTGTTACATTAAATAAAAAATACAATTTTGAATAACACATGAAAATACAAGTACAAAAAATGACTGGGAGTCGTAAGGCCCAACTAAAGCACGCTTTTCCGCAGTTCCTTGTCCTACTGTTATACGTTTATTTATAAGATAAAATTGTACCTATTTCTTAAAAAAATAAAGTTTTTTATTTATTATTACTTATTTATTTATAAAGATAAATGTTTAAAGACATAAAGAAGTACAAAGAATGATAAAAATACACAGAAGTGCAAAATAAACCATTTTAAACATAATATCCTTTTAAATAAGAATATGTTTTAACCATTAACATCCTCTTGATGAAATATAAAAATTATAAAGAATAAATATTATAATACTACACAATAAGGCTACAATACAATAGTACTACAATACATTGCACAGGATGCATCAAATGGGGATGTATTAGGATCATGACTGAAATAAATCTAATTTTAATTTAAGAACATATAAGGGGGTTTATTGTAATTTGAATGAATTTGTTATTTAATGATTTATTTATCCACTGGTGAAAGTTTGTTAAAGGTGGTTTCTTTAAGTGGTGAGAATTTGTTAGTACATCAAAAATCATTGAATCATCAATGACAATCAAAAAGCAAGTGTATTGAATTGCCTTTACCTGTCTTACAAATACAATACATATAAATAGGAGCTAATTTTCCTTAGTCTGTGGTCAAAGAAGGGAAAAGAATGATGATTAGTTAGGTAGATTTATATTTTTCTTCTTCGACCCAAACCGTCCAACCTACCCGTAGGTGTAAGGTATCTGTTTGGACAGTCGCGAATTGCCACCCAATTTAGACTGGAACCCAGTGAGGCCGGCATCCACAAGGACCGTACCCTCCTTTCCCTACTATCAACTTCTAGGAAGGACTTACGAACTCATATATTTAACGCGCCCGTACTCCGCGTGAACATGCGGACAGTTTGAGCAGAGGCGGGGATCGAACTCGTGTCGTCCGAGTGCAATCCCTGCGCGCTAACCACTGAGCTGTCCCACACCACTGGGGTAGATCTATCTATATTAAAGTGACTATGATAGATCGAATGAAAGTGATCGCAGTGCCCTTTAGTTGGGGAATTTAAAAAGTTAGGATAACGATCACGCCAAAATGCTAGATAGATAGAAATAGCTAATTGCATAATTGTAGAACATTATCTAATGAGTAGGAATCGACATCAGCAACAAATAAAACACGTACATGGAAGGCAATATATATCTGTCAAAAATCCGTATTATCAGGGCCTGTAATACAGTAACACGCTTGTCAAAGTACGCAGTTATATGCTTTCTCGAATTGAAATATGGATTATAGATAACAGAGTACATGTTCAGCAGGCAGTATACATTAGATGCCTGTGAATGCAACTGTTTTCATTTTAACATTCCTAAATAAAATAGTCATTCGTCAATAACTAATGTGTCAAATACATAAGTGACTTTTGCAGCATTTTAATCACCTGTTCTTACTTATTAGACAATGCTCTTAAACTTTGCGATTGATTTATTCGTCTGTCTTACTTTGTTACTGAGTTTGTTTTCTTAACTTTTAAAGTTTTGCACTAGGGGAGCTGTAATTAGTTTTATTAGATCGGGGATGGTCATACTATAAATATAGATACTATACACATGAGCCTTTCCTTACAAAGTAAGTTATTGGGGTGCTTAAGGAATTTCTTATATATCGTTATAGACCTCTATATATCATTTTAGTTTACTCTAAAGAGGGGGGAGATACTTTACATTAAGGTAATTTAGGGAAGCAAATATATTTTTAAATATGTATAAATAGAATGAGAAAATATAGGGGGGAATTCACAAATAAACTATATGACCAAATAATTATGATCATCAGGCCCTTTTATACACCAGAACTATCTCGTAAATATTACTAACGTTTGCAATCGATTAAAGAAGTGAAAACTGGATGCATGCAAAGACTAACGAAGTGCATTTCTCAAGAGATAATGTGTAACAGGCAATATCTGACGGTTTTGGAATGTGGAAAGACTGTGGTAGTCGGTAGCAATAGTGATAGAATTAGCAATACATCCAGACTTGTGAATTGTTTGAGGGTAGTAGTTATTAGTGTTTACAGAGAGTGGACCACCAGAAAACACCAGGATTGTACGCAGCACGTCTGGTCGTCACCAAAGAGAGAAAAAGCACATCGTTCATGTCCAGTTCGAAAATCGAACTGAAATTGTAAAACATAAATATAGTAAATATAATACGTACCGTCCGAGAATGCATGAAGATATCATTACTTACTTTACCTTGTAAAGTATTCTAAGAATCTAAAGCAATCTAAGAATCTAGTACTTACATGCATACAAAGTACTTACCTTATATATATAAGCTCCTCGTGGGTAAAAACTACTAATTTTACTAGTGCAAATTATTACCTGTAAGATGAATATGTGATAAGAGTATGATTTTTCCACATATATTTGTAAATAGTTACCTAATAAGGGTGGGAGCCAGTTGACATTAGTTTCCGTGTGGGAGTCCAAAAAGAGGAGAACATCTCCTTTGGCTGCCTTAGCTCCTAAAAGTCTAGCACGGATCAGACCTTCTCTTCTCTGGGCCCGAATGATTCTAACTTTGGAGAAATGTTGTTTTATATACTGGTCTAAAGGTGTTTTAAGCTGAGCTGTAAAATAAATATGATTTGGAATATAATGTACATTTTGATTTATATTACAAATATATGAAATTCCTTAGAAGCAAAAGCAAATTTATTGGCCGCTCTGTCGAAACGAAGTAGCGTTTTACTCAAACAGGAGCTTATAATGTTAATCACAAAATGAGTGGAAAATCAATCCACTTCGCTTCTTTAGATTTTATTTGCCTACGTCACTGTTAGCTAGTTCGACTGTTTGACTGGTTTTGCTAGCTCTGTGAACAATAGTTCTTTTAACACTATTCACTCTTTAAAGACCTTTATCGAGCTCTTAAAACATAAAAACACAAAATTGAATTTGTCCCTTTTCGTAGAATGACAATCTACAACATGCAAGGTCCCCTTGGACAGTCCCACCTGGAACCAAAATTATCGTGGTCACTTCTCGGGCCACATTATAACTGTCCTCGAAGAATTCATATACGTCCATAAACATCCCTGCTGCTACTCTTCAACTGTCAGCTCAGAGGATTAGTATAAGAATATATTTTCATTTTCATATATCATCATTTCCAGGTATCCAGAAGGGTCAGAATGCTTGATATATACACAGCTCACAACTGAAATCGCAACACCATGAAGAAATTGATGCATCCTTATGAAATTTACAGAATATAATTGTAACATGGAGATGTGCAAATGATCAAAAAATCATATCTGGAAAAAGGAAGCATGGAACTTTGACATTTGATCAATATGGAATAGGCCCACCGTGAACGGCTACGCAGGATTGAATATGACGAGGCATCCCGTCAATGAGATAGTTAATGGTGTGCTGAGGGATGACATTCCACACAGCATGGACTTGGGCTTGTAACTGAACATGGTTTGCTGGCGACAAATCCAGGGAATATGCTAACCAAGGCAGGATATCAAAATCTCGTTGACTATTCATAGTTACCCGTGCAGCATGGGACCTGGTATTATCCTGATGAAAACGAAGTCCAGGCCTGGTTGACAGATATGGCTGTACTAAAGGTCTCTCAATGTCAGAGACGTATCGTTGTGCCGTGATACTACCGAAAACGTGGACCAAAGGTGTTCGTCCACCTAATGTTATACCACCCCAAACCATAGTACCACTTAGGGGGCTGTGTGGCGACTGACAGGAAAAGCTTCCTAGTGGCATTGTTAAAAGCGCCGCCATATACGAGTACGGCCATCTGGCATGCCAAAACAGAATCTTGGTTCATCCGTAAACAGAATATTTCCCCATTATGTAGACCAATTGCGTCTCATTTGACACCACTGGAGGTGACGTAACCTGTGAAGACGTTGAAACGGTAAGTGCAAAAAGGTCATCTACCTCGGAGTCCTGTGTTATGCAAACGATTTCGAATTATTTGCGTCGAAACCATGTTACCTGTAGTTTTGGATAAATGTCGTTGTAATAAGGTTGCTTTGGTAAACGGCTCCCGCGCAACGCCTCTTAGACGCATACAATCTTCACGTGGTGTGGTACACCTGGAAGCTCCACTACCTCATATTCGTGTCGTTTCGTTGTCTCTTATGAACCGTAATATTCACCGTTGAACTGTGGTCACATCACGACCCAATAGCTCAGCGATCCTTCGAAGGCTCAATCCACCCGCACGTAAAACAATTATTTGTTCCAGTTCCGTTGACGACAACTGAACATATGCGGTACATCGACGTACTCTTGGCACACTGTGATGACTTTTATAACCTGAAATAAATGACGCTACAATTTAACCGTGATGTCGCTCCTCCTTGACCTGACGCTGTTATGCTGTTCGACAAGGTGTTACGTCATTGTGTGTAACAAGACTGTGATCATTTACATATCTCGCCTTGCTGTATCTATTGCCTGATTTATATAAAGATAGACCTACAACTTTATGGAGTTGCCATTTCAGTTGTGAGCAGTGTACACAAATCGACACACGGAACTTAAGAAGCCTCTTTTCATCTGGAAAAAAAATCGGAATTGGACAGCACGTTACTTTCTCTACAGACCAAATTCATTTTATCTTTCTTTATTTCACTAAGTGCTTCTCTTGTTCGCCAGTACTCATTGATACGTAGCTACGGAACACATCCGGTAAGAACGCTCCACAATAACCTATTAAGTTCTTTTATACAATTAAAGTTAAATTACTAAATATATGAGAACACTTGAAATGAAGACAAGTGTTTAAATACATAACAAAAACATTTATTCTACACACCTCAGGCACCTCGGTGATATGATTCAAGATTATGTATACACATTAACAATTAAACATCTTAAAGACATGGAACATAATATACTAGGCTTTCAAAAAGCTTCAGAGCAATTCTTATCCCTACAATTCCATATAATTTAATATAATAATTCCCAAAAACTCTAGAACTGCCTTGTAAACCCCTCATTCGTATGAGGCAAAAGTACTTCGATAACAGTAAGTACTTCGATAACCTTCGTAGAGATTACACAATAGTGGCCAAAATTGTGGAAACCTTTTGGAAAAAGTGTATTTTTGAGGTTGATGGCTCATAACACCACTTTTTTTTGTACGAATACCATAAAATTATATATCAATGGAAATATAATTTAATCAAAATTGTAATGCAATAACATTTGTAAATTATCTATATTCTATCAAAAGTTATAGCCAAATAACCAGAAAAAGGAAGCACAACTTGCTTAGAATCGTCGGAAGTAGCTTTCCTTCATATGAATGTAGCCAATGAGCATGGGTGCTTAGAGAGCCAATCAGATGTCATTTTATTTTGGCAATGAGCCAACAGGTCATAGGACATTTATCAGTTTGTTATGTGATTGCTATCAAGTTGATTTTTTGGGTGTGTTCTTTGATTTAGTGAGCTTGTAAAACGTAATAAAATTAAAGAAATGGCGCAAAGAGTTGACTGGTTACCCCGAAAGCGATGTAAAATAGTACTATTAAGAGAACAAGGCTACAGTTATGAAGAAATTGGAAGAAAATATCGGAGGAACTAAACCAAAGGTGGCATTTCTAAATTTTTGAAGAGGTATAAGGAGACTCAGTCACTACAAAACCAGGCTGGAAAAGTCAGGAAAAGGTGCACAACAGCAAGTGATGATAGAAGAATTAAGAGACTGTGGCTATAGGTGGCAAAAGAAAACCATCTCGGTGTACACAGGGTGAAATGGCGCAATGTAATGTGAAGTTGAGTGCAAGGACTGTTCGATGCAGACTGCAAGAATTTAGTCAAAGTGCTGGAATTCCATAAAAAAAGCCATTTTTATCTCCCAAACAATGGTTGAAAAGATTAAACTGGTCTAAAACCCATGTTAACTGGACAACGGAACAATGGGATAGTGTAATTTGGAGTGAGGAGGCCAAAATCTCCATGTTTGGTAGTGATGGCCTAAATACGTAAGGAGAAGAATCGGAGCAGATTTGCATCCTGATTACGTTACACCTACCGCAAAATACCCAGTTAGTGTTATGATCTGGGGTTGTATGGCATCAAGAGGTGTGGGTAGAATTTGATTGATCAATGGGAATATAAATGCCCAAAGATACATAAATGCAACATTCTACAAGTGATGTTTTCCAAAATAATGAAGCATTTATATTTCAACAGGATTCAGCTCCATGTCATGTGGCCGTGTGTTGTTGTTGTTGAGACCCAGACCGTTCGACCTACCAGAAAGGTGTAAGGTAACCGTTTGGACGACCGGGAAGTTCCACCCAATTTAGACCGGAACCCAGTGGGGGAGGCATCCACAGGGACCGTACCCTCCGTCCCCTACCACCAACCTCTCGGAAGACTTACGGACCCACATGTTTAACGTGATCGTACTCCGCATGAACACGGCGGCAGTTGTGGCAGCGTGCAAATTCAGCGCGCAAACCACCGGGCTACCGCGTCCGAAATGTGCCAACAGCACGCGGTGTTCCCAGGTGGTCACCCACCCAAGTACTAACCGCGCCCGATGCTGCTTGACTTCGGTGATCTAACGAGAACCGGTGTTTTCAGCACGGTACGGTCATTGGCTATGTGGTCGTGTGTGCAAAAGCTGGCTTCAAGATCATCATATTCAACTGCTGGAATGGCCAGGGAATAGTCCAGACCTTAACCCCATCGAAAATCAATGGAGCCGACTAAAGAATCTTGTTAGTCAGAAGCAGCCCAGCAGTAAAACCCAATTAAAAGAAGCAGTAATTCAATCTTGGTTTCATATTATAGCAGCTGCAGAACTGAAAAACTTGGTTAACTCCATGAAAAAGCGCTGAAAGGCCGTAATTAAGGCTACAGGTTACCCAACTAATTATTAACTGACATGGTGAGAATTTTTGTATATTTATTTTTTTATGTATTTCACCTTTCTTCTTCATATATGCTGTTCCATTAAAATATAATTCAAAAATGTTATTGCATTACAATCTTGAATACATTATCTTTCTATTAATATATACTTTTATGGTATTGGTACAAAAAGAAAGTGGTGTTATGAACTATCAAACCTCAAAAATACACTTTTTCCAAACGGCTTCCACAATTTTGGCCACTACTGTATCTTAAAGTTGGTTTACCTTCGTATAATCGTTGCTGTTGAAGGCTGCAAGGACCGCATTATCGTTATCGGGATCGGCTTAACTCGTTCAGACCATCTCTTCTTGATCGGCACATTTTAACACCTTCTCGATTCACATTTTCAAAATCTCAACTTAGTTCTCTTCCCCCCCCCCTCTAAAGGCGCCCCAGCCTACTATTGGATCGGCAATAATTTTTAACATGCCTTACGGGATCATCATTGGTTAGGCTTCCTTGATTGAAATTATGAAACCCAATATTTGCTCTGTTTGAGACACTACTATGACCGCATTTTATGACTTGACCTTAAGGGTCAGCCCTTTCGCTCATCCGGTGTCGGTGCCTCCTTGAAATGTAAGCACATCATTTCTGGCGTCCTATGTATATCCGTTGCAGGTGCTCTTGAGGGTAATTTATATAAATTTAATGACTATTTGAGGGACCATCTTCATAGACACTGACCCTTCACTTTGTAAATTGCGATGTTATATTGAGAATTGGAAATTCAATATAACACTCACCAACCCCAAGTCTTGTTTTGCGTTTAGTTAAATAATTTATATTAATTCTTTTGAGATGGCAAGTTCACAACAATGAATTATTAGATTTTGAAAATAAACGACAGGAAATAAAATGCTCATACAAAAGTAGTGTAAAAATATTTTCATTTCAAAATTGTATAAAAATATTTTCATTCCAAAAGTGTATAAAAAATAGAAATTTTTATCCGATTGTAATCCAATCAAAGTAAGAGGCAACATATGGACATGTATTCTATATCATCATGCCAAATTGCAAATCATTTAACACCGTAGGTCCGGCGCTAGCTTTGTAAGAAACGCTTTCTATTTTAAAAGTATTTGGTCAGGGACGGCGGAGGCTGCACCTAGATTTTTTTAATATAGAAAAACAATTCTTTAAATTGAGTTTAATTGCACAAAATAACATGGGTAATTATTTTATATTATCCATGTTCCACCAAATTCGCAGTTTTAATTAAATCTTTCGTCTTCGTTTGGCTACTGGACGTATTTTTAAAGATTGCGTGGTAAAAATGCGAAGTAAAAATGAAGGATCTCTAGAACAGTTAGCTACAGTGTTATGGGGTAGATCTTATTTCTTAGTCGACAACAATTACGTATTAAACAGGCATTTAATTGATATTTGAGCATACCTAGTCTTTAAGTTTATATTTTGAGGATTTTTGAAGGCCAATTCGCAAATACATTAAAAGTTATTTTTCCTCCAATCTTACAAAAATCTAACCAGCAGAGCAACCCACAAGTGACTGACTTATCTACTGAATTTTGTAATATTTGGTCAGTTAGTATTTCAGCAAGACTGGATACACACGATTTTGTGAAGCAGTTTGCAAAAAAAGCTAGGTTATTTTCTTCGAATCATACCAAAATCTAACCAGCACCAGGGTAACCCACAAGTGCAAACTTTCAGGTTACCCTGGAAACATTCTATAGAGTTTTGCTAAATGTATTAGTATTTCAACTAGAGTGCATACATACATTGTACAGACACACACACACACAGGCATCACGTTAAAATAGTTCTTTGGGGTTCCAGAGTTATTGAAAAATGTAGATCTGTTGAAAATTCAAGTTATCTGTTGAAAATTCAAACGATTTTCTACACGATTTCAATACTACCCCAATACATTATCGTGTATTGTAGGGAAAATGAATTTAAAAATATAAAAATTTGTATATCTAAAGTAAATTCAATCACAACCAAACTTTGTCTTTCAAATATCAGTTTATGTGAGAAGAATTTCAGATTTAAAAATTCTTGTTGAAATAATTTGTGTTTCATTAAACAGTGTAACACAAAAGAAATACATCAATGCATCTTAACTCATTCTAATACTGAAGAACGGTCATTTAAATGAGTTTAAAAAATACAGTTGTAGCAGCAAAATGGTTTGTAGTATGTTAATCCATATACTTAAAAACCTATAAATATAAAATTTCGTTAACTTTGCAAGTTAAAAAAAATTAAGAAAAAAAATATCCATGCTGTTTTCTTGTTGGACATAAGCCAAGAAGACGCATAAAGATTTAAAAATGTCATACAAAATCATAAATTAGATACATAAAAGATATAACATTTTATCAAAATATATTCCGTAAGAACGATTTAGCGAGAAAATCCACTAATTGGGAACAAGAAGTCTAGAAATAAATTTAATTAAAAAGAATTTTGTTAAAATATTACTCAGAAATTTTTTTGACGTAGAAAATATGTTATAAGATTAAATAACATTTGTCTTTATTAAAAATAAGGAAGGCAATATTTTTCTCGTTTGGCAAGATTGCTATATATATTTTCTTATTTGGACACCTAATTGTGGTTCGCGTTCTTTTCTGTTCTTGAATATTCATTTTAGTTGTGAATTGATTGATTTTAGAATTCTTTGGTCTCAATAGGGCCAACCTTTATAGGTTCGTGTTTTTTATAAGTTAATTTTTATTTTCCCCATATTACATTGTAATGTATAGGGAACGTATTGAAATCGTGTCGAAAATTGATTGTTTCTTTTCGACAGATGTACACATTTCCTACACTCTAGAACACAAACATTTTATATTAGTTAGCCTGTTTTTAGCGTGGCATCTGTGTGAGTGTATGTGGGTATCTGTCTGTTTGTATGTCTCTGTGTGTTTCTGCCTCTCGGTTTGCCTATCTGTGTGTGCGTCTATCCCTCTATCTGTCTGTCTGGGAAATGCATATACCGACTCTAACTCTAAAACTATTTATAAAATTTGGTTGTATCCCTGGTGCCAATTAGATTTTGGTACAATTCAAAAAAGTAGAACCTGCTTTTTGCGAAAGAACACTCAAAAAACAATGAAATTTTGAAATAAAGCACTGCATATACTCAAATGTATCAAATTAAATGCTTGTTTTATACGTCATTTTAGACGATGAAATGAATAATGCGAACCTCTTTACTCTAAGACTGACCGTTCTCATGATATTTAAATGTTTTAGAATTTCAGCAAAGCGTTCTGTGTGTGTGTGTGTGTGTGTAGCCAAATGAAAACTAAAACTTAAGTAAAACTGCAAATTCAGTGTAATTTAAAATAATTATCTGTGTCTTATTTTGTTTAATTAAATTCAATTTAGTGAATTATAAAAGAAAGAAATAGAAACTGAAAGAGTCTATAGAGAAAGTCTTGTGTTGGCTACATCAGATTTGTTAGCCAAATTTAAGTCACCATTTAAGGGAGTAAGAATCTCATATATTTCAAAGATGTATAAGGTCTGTCTGTGGTAGAAACATTAAGAGAGTCACGGTTGACGCTAAAAACATATGGGTAAGCACACACAAAGAACTGGGTTTACTGCCACTAAAATGACGCACAGGTAAATTTCCCGTTACAAATTTTAAAAGGTGACTATATCTATGTGAATGTGTTATTTTATTCTTTTATATGAGAATTGCATTGAATAATGGGTATATTTTATTTTACGCTGAAAATACCGTTTTAAAAACAGCACGAGATATTAATTTTGTGTGGTATCGTTATTTTATGTAGTATTGTTGCGAAATTGTAAAATGATTTATCTCCTTACTTTCGTCTATTTCAACCACCAGACGGAGAAAACACCCGTATTGCATCTTTTCTCGTGACGTGAACTTAGGATTGTCACACGACGGAGGTCGAAGAAGCGTTTTCAGATTTGATGATTTATCTCCAATTTGGCGATATTTGACGACTTTCCGAAGGTTCGAGACGGACCACGGAATAACGATTATTCTACGCGATATGAGACATTTCCAGAAGTTTCCATGGAGAGCGTATATAAAAGGAATTATCACTTAGTCGGAAAGCAGTTGATGAGATACAAGTTACACTGAACTGTAATATTTGTCAATGTTTTCGAAACGGTATCAGTTATTTTGTGAAATTAGTGAAGCATTAAGTGCTCTTTTACTATATATTGTTCCTGCTTGTGAACTATATATTGTTCCATACTATTCATATATTCCGATATTCCTATTCGTATATTCCTATATTCCTATTCGTATATTCCTATATTCCTATTCGCATATTCCTATATTCCGTATATTCCGATTCGTATATTCCTATATTCCGTACTATACGTATGAACTATATATTGTTCCGTACGTTGTGAACTATATATTGTTCGTACTATATATTGCTATTGTACTTGTGAATAAACGTGTTAGTTATCTAGAAATTTGATCCACGATACCAGAGGATACGTTCGCAATAATATTGCTTTGTAAAGTAAATATAGTATAGTAAATCTGTCATACCTTCAATTTGACTCAATTTTGTGTGTGATTAAAATGTATTTTCTATTTTTTCATGCTTTACAGTTGTGTAGAGGAAAACATTGAAAAATTGTTTTTCCTCATAATTTACTATCTGCTTATTTATTTTATTTTAAATAGAGAAAATCACCATTTGAAAGCGAAATTGACAAATCAGTACTTATACCGGTATGATAGCACATATAAAAACAAGAAAGATCAATCATGCTTAAAGCATTGATTATGAAACACTTTCCAACTTCAATGGAATTTTATTTAAAAAAGTCGAAAATGCAATACATTTCTCGGTAATATTTTAAAACTTATCACAATACTACATTGATTTATTATATTTGAAAACTTAAACCTTCTTTGAAAAAAATGAACTTCATTCAAATGACGGCATTGAAATATAAATTGCCTGGTTTAAATATCTCTAAAATGCAATACATTCCATATTATAAATATATTTTTAAAACCATCATAATACTACGATAATTTATTATATTTGAAAACTTCATCGAAAACAACTGAAATAAATTCAAATGACGTCATAGAAAAGTAACACGCCTGGATCTCTCTATAAAAGCAGAATTTCATTCAGAACTTTCTCCATTTCATTCATCACAATACTATAATAATTTATTTTATTTAAAAATTAAGACCATGGAGCTACAATTCATAAACTTTATGCTTAAAACTTCATCGAAAAATATCGTCCTTCTGTTTATAAAATCAATTAATATTTCATTCATATCAGCCATGCAGACTCCATGGACTGAATTATTTTGTGTTAAAGAAATACAGTAATTCTAATACAACTCATTCTACATATTTTGCTGTTTACATTTTACATAGATGAAAAATAGGCTTAGTTGTAGAAATAATCAAATTTGAATGAGAATTTAAACACAAATATATTGTCATTGTGTTGTTTTAGTATGTAGATGCACATAATTTAAGCTAAAATAAAGTAGTTTTAGGACGGATACAACACTCAATATGAATTAAAAAGAACTTTAAAAATTCACGATTTTGAAACAAGATGGATGCCATATATCATTTTGAAGTGGGTCATGTGATCGTTTCATATCATGGTCACGTGATCGTTTCATATAAGATGTGTAATTATTATTTTAATTTGTATTTAAAAAACTACTGAATATATTTCGCTGAATTTTTTTTTATATATTTTATGGAACAATCTGACTATCACCTAAAATTTTCGAAGCAATTTGTGAATTTTAAATCCGCTTAAAAATGTTTGAAAAATTAGGTCCCATAGGGCTCAATGTATTTCATTTTTTCAACCCGGGTTCAATCCAAAACTAATTGGGTGATATCATTCATTTATATTCCCATAGGTCCTACAGACCGTCTGACCAACATACTAAAATTTCATTTTGATTAAGTCATTTTTACGGCAGTTATCGTTCTAACGGACAGACAGACAGACAGACAGACAGACCGAATGAACAAAGTCATAAACACTTGTCAACTTTGTTGTAAAGTGTTAAAAATGCGAAATATTAGCAACTAAATGAGGAATATAAAGCATTGTAAGCTGTAAAATCGTCATAGAAATGTGCTACGCGTTTGTCGCGTCCCTGAGTATCTCTACTAACACTCGTGAAGTAAACTTACCTTTTGTGCTGAAGTCGTCAACCAAAATAATCTCTTCTATAAGTTCCTCTGGCGAACGGTTCACAATGCTTGTCACTGTTCGAAGCAAAGTCGTCCAGTGTTCGTTGTGAAAAGGAATAACTATGCTAACTTTCGGCAACTTGGACAAGTATTCCTTCGTTTTACAACTGAAACAAATATGAATAAGATTTCAGTATCATAGATCAAAATGCTTCTGCTATAGTTTTAATCATATATATTTGAGGATTATTAAAAATAAATGAAGTACAATATTTACATATATGTTATGAAATTATTAAACTCTATAAATATATTGAAATGATATGTTTTAATAACAAATACATTATTAATATTCAGAAAAATTTGAGTTTTGGGAAGTGAAATCTTTGTAAGCGAGATATCACGAACGAATGGAAACACACTAACATACACAAACACATACTAACATACATACGCATACTAACATACATACACACACTAACATACATACACACATTAACATATACACACATACTAAAACACATATACACAAAAACTAACATACACACACATACTAATCTAGAGACATAGACGCCACCTCAAAAACCATCATTTCGAGTTCAGGGATGCGCTTGGAATATTCTCTTTCGTCACAAACCCAAATTCGAATTTTCGACTCATTGCAATAATTTTTCAGAACATTATTCTATGCAGGGAAAATAATGCTGTTGTAATAAAATAAAATTAGTATTCTTTACCCACCTTGGATGTCTTATATCCGGTAGCGTTCTGTTCAGTGCAATAAAGTCACTGACTAGAGCATTGAAGCCATTTGACTTGTACAGTTCATCCTTCGTCTGATCCAACCCTGGAGGTAGGGAGAATGCTGTACCTTGCTCTCCCGGTCCTGGTGGAATGCTTACATCTGTCGGTTCAAACCAAGATTTCCGCATAAGACTCTGGCACATAAAACAGAAATATTGAAAATTATGAACATTTTTGAACTAATAGTATGTTTGATTAATCTAAATCTCAATTTAAATTATATTTTCGTCGATTTCGTTATTACAAAATGTATATGAGACTTATTATACAATATTTATATTTGCAAATATTTATAACGTAGCTTACTTTGAATTTTTCAACCACGCGGGGAATTTATACTATTAACTTTTCTTCAAATCAGGGTTAGGATACTTCCACCCTTAAACAGGCTGCACTAGACCTAAAAGTACAACTTCGGTTCTGCGAGAGCTTGGCCCAAACCATTTTTTAACTTTTTTGAAATGAGGTTCTTATACATGGTAGGGATTTTTTTTTACCATAAAGTAACTAAAAAACCATACTACTAATAAACCTTTTTTTTACCATAAAGTAAGCTTTTTATGAGATTAATATATATCTGTGTATTCAAATATTTCAAGTATATGTGTTTCAAGAATCCAGTATTTAAAAAATCTGATAGAATTAATTTGAAAATTCATAATATATTGAGATTGAATCAACATGATTTTCTGAATCTGATTTATTAATGTCATCTATAAAATATATTTAGAATTTTTGTTATAAAAATTATCAGCTTAACATATGCAAAAATGCGTCAAATAGATTATTACATATTTTTAGCATACAGTATCTTATAGAACAAAACCTACTCAACTTCCTTGTAAAACTCAGACATATGTCAGTTAGGTAACTAAAATTGTAGAACTGATTTGAGCAATTCACTCTCAGCTTTTTCAGCTTTTGTTAAAGGGGCATACTGTTCTAATTAGGCTATTTTGGTTCTGACGAAGGCCAATAACGCCCTCAAAATAATTGTAGTCACCTAACTGACATCTGTTTGCGTTTTAAAAGGAAATTGAGAAAGTTATTGTCTTACAAGCAATAGCTTTTATTAGAGTTAGTAGATTATAGTTTTAATATAATATTAAAATGAACAGAATAAATAGTCTTTTAAACTATAGCCATTATGTTAGTAGCAATTTCATCTGGTTTTGAAACATATTTTTCGAAGCAACAAAATATTTAAAACTATAAAAACTTCGTTAAAAGTGACGTACAGTACGAAATTCAGAGTGTCGATCGGTTTCGAGGGCAATAAATAGCCATTTTCGTCAGAATAAATAAGAAGCGCAACCTTTACTCGTAAAAGTAAGATCGGCAACTGATGTTAGAATAACAAGTGTGACAAAAGCGGGAAAAGGAATTGCCAACGGCAAGAAGAGAAAAAGAGATTAAAATCCATGAAGTATAAAAAGCAGTAGGACACTATGAATGAACAGTTAAATACAAAAGAGGAGAGTGAACGTTCAACAAAGCACTTGTTCAGTGAGTGAAACTACGAACGTAAGTGTCTTGTTAAATTAAAATAGGCAACTAATCGGTTTCATAAGTTATCTGAATCGTTCAAACCAGCTGTAAAATCAACTGTTCCTAAACAAAGACGAAAAATAAGTAGAACAGAAAATGAAGGATCTAACTGGATTTGGAGGCTAAAATAATTAACTTTGTAAACAAATTCTTTGGAAAAAATAAACATTCAGGAAACAGGTAGAAAGTTACCGAAAAAAAAATGAAGCAAAAGATGACAAAAAATTAAACCAGAGATATCCAAGCAGAAGAGAAGAAAGGACAATTACCATTAATAAGGGAATTTGTGATGTGGGAAACAATCGGAAAATTTCGAGAAATTCCAATTAGAAAATGGAATTAGAAATAAAAATTATCTTAGCTTCCGAAAAATTAAAAGAGACCTGAGAATTTTCAGCAACTGAACACATAGATACTTCTCGTTTAGAAACATGGCTCATGTGTTTCTTAATACGAAATTCAAAAGACACTTTTGTTTGACCAATATAACCAAGACATAATTTGCATGATATGGGATGTGTGGTTGTTTGTTCTAAAAAAGGATACTGTTTATTGCCATCGAAATAGGTGTCGGCATTAATAATTATGCGTTGTATGTTCTTTTTAACAAAATTTTAATTTTAGGAAAGTCTCGGCTTTCCGCCCCGCCAAGTCGTTATGTCTGAATTTGCAGCTGGTAAGTGTATATTATACGTGACGTGATGAAACCTGATATTTTAGGGTCTGTAACTTAGCCTCAAAATAGCTACAGATTTAATCCCATTTTTCTGTAGGACCACAAAGATAACAAAAGATGACAATTGGTGCAGTAATACCTAAGAAAAAATAACTTTAAATGGCATTTTTACAATTTTCAGACCAGCCGTAAATACAGCCTTAACTGCTGAAACGATTGTAATGAATGAATATTCATTTTGTGTTTTTCTGGTAGGAGAAACATACCTTTCTTTTAAAACTTCAAGATAAATTTGATTTAGAATTTTAGAAATTGAAAACATGACTTTTAGACCATTTTCTTCAGTGTTGATGAACCTACAGCCTAAACTACAGAACCAATTTTAATCAATGATGTCCCATTTTGTGTATTCTGGTGAAAGGTAAATATGTTTTATTTAAACTTGAAGATAAAATTTATTTAGAATATCAAAAATTGAAAGCACGTGAATACATGATGGTCGGCATAAAATAAAATGGCAACAATTTTTACGTAATCATGTTGATAAATATTTCTACAAAATGTATTGAAATCTCACAAGAAAAACCCGTAAAGTACAAAAAACAAAATCCTCTTTCCAAAAATTACGAAATCAAAAAGTGGTTTGCGCCAAATTTCCCCAGAACTAGAACTGTACTTTCAAGTCTAAGGTATCCTTGAACGTAGTCCTGTTACACGTAGTCTAAGGTATCCTAGAACGTAGTCCTGTTACTGTCCTAATTACACGTAGTCCTGTTTAGTCGTAGCCAAATAAAGAAAAATTTAATAAGACTAAAGAAGACTGCGTGTGATTACATGGAGTGTTGACTTGTGATCCTTCAGCAGTGTACCCTAGACCTGAAAATACAACATAAGAAAACTTGTATCAACGTATTTAGAGTTATAACTTATGATCCTCCAGCAGGATACCCTAGACAAGAAAATACAGCAAAAGGAAATTTGTATCAAACCATTTAGAGTTATTACTTATGATCCTTCAGCAGGAAACCCTAGACAAGGAAAATACAGCAAAAAGAAACTTGTATCAAACCATTTAGAATTATGACTTATGATCTTTCAGCAGAATACCCTAGACCAGAAAATTCAACAAAGGGAAACTTGTATCAAACCATTTAGAGTTATGACTTATGATCCTTCAGCAGGATACCCTTAACCAGAAAATACAGTAAAAGGAAACTTGTATCAAAACAATTAGAGTTACGACTTATGTTTTTCAGCAGGATACCCTAGGTTAGAAAATACAGCAAAAGAAACGTGTATCAAACCAATTAGAGTTATGACTTATGATTCTTCAGCAGGATACCCTAGACAAGAAAATACAGCAAAAGGAAGCTTATATCAAACCATTTAGAGTTATGACTTATGATCCTTCAGCAGGATACCCTAAACCAAAAATACAGCAAAAAGAAACTTGTATCAAACTATTTAGAGTTATGACTCATGATCCTTCAGCAGAGTACCCTAGATCGGAAGATACAGCGTAAGGAAACTTGGATCATTTAGAGATGTCATAAAACATTTGGAAGGAAATTTTTGTTTTATGTACTTGGTGGTTATTTTTTTTATCACGATGTGATGTTTTTGTGAGATAGTTTTATTACATTAGCAGCAGTTTGAACTATACATTTGACTTACCTTAGCTTGCTTTTGTATCATAAGGCCGGGAAAATTCATACCCGTAGCACTGCTTTTATCAGATTCATCTGTAACTATAACGTATGTATGAAGTTCTAATGTTGTAGCTACAGTTTTCAACAGCATGCATACACATATTGTAGCTGCGCACACTGTTAAAATCAACTTGCACAATCTCTTCCTCTTTCGGCGCACCATAGTATCAAACAAAAGCCAATTCAAATATTTTGTATATTTTTACACGCTTGCAAATCATTTTTAGGATAAAATAACTTAAATTGTCTAAAGTTCTTTTATTTGGCTTTTTGTTACTTCAATAACAGAATACTTTTATATATAAATTTTTATCATGAAAGATATGATATATTTATTGTTGCATAATTTAACTGTAATTATAAGTGACAGCAGTTATAGCACACATATTTTCTTGTATCAAAATCGGAGGAGCACGCTTGAAATGTTCAGAGCTTTTTCTTCATATCTGTGTGTCTAAACTGCTTCAAATGTTTTTATGTTTCTTCTCTCCTAAAAATAGAAAAGCAAAAAAACATTAAATATTGCGTAAATTAAAAGATAACCTATTTTTACCTCAATAAATAATAAATGATAATTTGTTACTTTCACGTGTACGCAATTACTTTACCATGATTCCGGAAAACTGTAAGGTACCGTTTTGTACCAGTGAACATGGATTTTAGAAATATAAATTGCAGCGGTAATACTCCAACTGAGAGCTTGTTGGCAGATAGCTCTTTACAAGAGTGTAAAGAAGAATTTGCAGCTGTTGAATAATATAGGCATTGCGCATGCACGCCATTTACGCGGGATCACATATCACAGATGTCCATTGAAATGCAAAGACGACAAAAGTAATTAAACATTGTATATTATTACTTTCCCTAGAATAATGTATAGCGAAGTAATTTGACAAAGTCAAAATTTCGAATTCGGATTTTCGTTGGAGGCGCACGTTTCAAGCATCCCTGAACGCGAATCAAACGTTTCGGAGGTGATGTCTGTTTGTGTGTGTTGCGTGTGTGCGTATATATGTGTGTCCGTGAGTTTGCGGAGGCGATATCTCACTATCGAATAGAGCGTTTTGAACGAAATTTAGTACAAAAAATTTCAATTAGTGAATATTGGAATCCTATTGTTTTTAAAGGCAGTCAAATGCTCGAAAGACCTCGAATAAAATTTCAAAAAATCACCAAAAGGTTCTAAACTTCAATAATATTACGTAGATAATAATTTCTTATACAATTTTTTATTAGAAAACGACTGAGACAAACTTTAGAATGTTATCACACGCTGTTATCTAGATATTGGACATTTATATATATATATATATATATATATATATATATACTAGCAGCATACCCGTTCTTCGTACGGAGTATATAATATAAATAAACTTAAAATTCACAATCATGTGCAAATTCCTATAGTATACTTAATGGCATTCTTAATCAAAATATTCTGTTAAAATATTTAACATAATGCTCCTAAAAAGAAGTTAAGGAATGGCTGCTCTCGTTATTCAAAATTATCTTCACGGGTAGATCTGAAGAATAAAATATCCTCGCCTTTTTTGTAAGCAAATTTATAAAAAGTATGGAATTGAATCAATATATGCAAAATAATAGCGTATTGCATGGGACCCGTACAACTTATATACGCGAATATTAAAGATATAACCTGTGTTAGTAGATTACATATATAAATTGAAAATATCAATAAATCCGTACTCTTTAAACCAGTAGGCAGTAATTAATTCCAATTTGTGCCCAAATGAAAGTGCTAAAATTATATGGGAAGATAAACCCGTACTACTTATAATGTCATAGATTAGAAGATATGTCCTAGTGTTAGTAAAAGATTACCCGTATTATAATATTTAGTTTGAAAAATTTTTGCCAATATATAACAGATTACTTAATAAATTAAAAATATCAATAATCCCCGTAATCATCATACCGGAAGGCTTGATTCCAATATATGCCAATATACATGTACTACTTATATTCTCTTACATTAGAAGATATACCCGTGCATTTGTAGAAGATTACTCGTACAACGTACAATATATGAGTTTCAACAATTTTTGCCGCAATAAAACAATGCCATAAGAAATTGAAAATATCAATAATCTCTGAATCAATAATCCCCGAAAACATCAATAATAACAATGTTTAAACATGAAGATCGTAATTGATATTATCCAGTCAAAAATACGATGGCAATGAAATTTATTTTATATGCATATCTTCATCATTAAAATCGGAAAAGATTTAATAAAAATATTCTTCCTCATAAACACATTAAATTTAAATCCGTTGTTAAGCGACATGTTATGATTTGCTTCAAATAAATTGGTGGTCAAAATATCGTCTGAATATCTCTAATAAAGGTTTGGCGACATTTTAAAAAATCGCCAAATTTATCGCCAAGTGGGACTGTAGAACTGACAGTCCCACTTGGCGATAAATTGACGAATGATCATCAAAATATTATCCCCTAAAAAAACAAAATTTCGTTTATTTAGGGCAATTTATCAATTTCAAAATATTTTTATGGATTTATAAATATTTTTATCAATTTGGTGACATTTTAAAAATTCGCTAAATGGGTTACTAAGTAGGGCGGTTGGACTGACAGACAAATGCTAACGAAGCACCATTTCAGTACTTTCTTTTAACAAATCAAAATAAAATTCATTGATTTACGTCATTTTTATCAATTTGGGGACATTTCAATCAATTTGGCAACTTTTAAGAAATTTGCCAAGTTAGCGATATGCAGCCAAATTCGTAGCTCTAAATTCGCAAATCTGAATAAAATATCGCGATCCAGTTTGTATATGCTAAATGAAAACACTAAAATATTATTAGAAGATATACCAATTCTACTCTTTTTCTGTTTAAACAATTGGATAAGTGAATTTATTGGGTAAACAGAATATGAGCTTATTAGCTAAACACAATATATAAGCTTAAAACCTCTTTGCTAAAATACATGAAAGTGATGTATGCAATTCGCAATTAATATAATTAAAAACAAGAAAGATCAATCATGCTTAAAGCATTGATTATGAAACACTTTCCAACTTCAATGCAATTTTATTTAAAACAGTCGAAAATGCAATACATTCCTCGGTAATATTTTAAAACTTATCACAATACTACATTGATTTATTATATTTGAAAAATTAAACCTTCATTGAAAAACATGAACTTCATTCAAATGACGGCATTGAAATAAAAATTGCCTGGTTTAAATATATCTGAAAAGCGATACATTCCACGGTAATATTTTTAAAACTATCATAATACTACGATAATTTATTATATTTAAAAACTTCATCGAAAACAACTGAAATTAATTCAAATGACGTCATAGAAAAAATAAATAAAAAGAACGAATATGAGTCTGCAGGGAAAGACATGTGCTGTCCACATCAGAATTTTTAACAATATTACAACAATGATTTATAGAAGTGAACGGGGATTATTTTCAGGCCATTTCGAAAAAAATGTATGATCTATATTTAAAGATCCATCAAATTTTTGTCGAATAAAATGCTCAACAAATTTAAGCTGTGTACCAAATTTTTAACTCTCTAGGACGTAGGAAAGTGCATTAAAAATGCCATCAAATAAATTTATCATGAAGAATAATATAAAATTTAAAAAAATGAAAAATTGTTATCTACCAAATTTATTTTAAAATGTGAAGCCACTCCCATATGCAAAACGTTTAAACAAATGGAGAGATATTTATTATATAATATATCTCTCTTTTCTTTCTGGAAGATATCCCAAAGTCAGAATTTAATTGAATTTGTTTTTTTCCCTATATTAAATAATTTTTAATTAAAAAACTACTTAACATATTTTACTGAATTTTTTTTTATGTATTCTATGGGATAATGTGAATATTTTCTAAAAATTTCGAAGCAATTCGTGAATTTTAAATTTACTTAAAAAATGTTTGAAAAATTAGGTCCCATAGGGTTCAATGTATTTCATTTTTTCAACCCGGGTTCAATAAAAAACTAATTGGGTGATATTATTTATTTATATTCCCATAGGTCCTACAGACCGTCTGAACAACATACTAAAATTTCATTTTGATAAAGTCATTTTTACGGCAGTTATCGTGCTAACGGACAGACAGACAGACAGACAGACAGACAGACAGACAGACAGACAGAATGAACAAAGTCATAAACACTTTTCAACTTTGTTGTAAAGTGTTAAAAATCAAACCGTTCATTTATAAGATATATTTTAATATCCATTTATTTATTATTCAAATCGAAAAAATAATAATAATCATTAACAAACACATTTAATTCCATTCCTTTGCCCAGCAACATGATATAAGATAGAATCTTCCTCATAAAATGCGAAATTAAATAACCATTTTAATTTCTTTATACTTCTAATCGTTGAGTAAAAGCTTGTGACATATAAAACATGGAGGTAGATTTTTCCATTTAAATTCATGTTTCAAACAATTCATGCTTTCAGATAGTGACTATTTAAAGCAAAAATCCTGCATCAAACTCAAAAATAAAGTTTTAATTCCCTTTGACGCTTTAAACAAACGATTTTTATCCTTTCCGTTTGGATAAACCACGGAGTTGGAGAGTAGAACTCCTATAAAAAAAGTTCCGTTTTTCATTAATATCTCGACAACCCCTGGTCTTAGAAACTCGAAACTTGGGCAAAATTTATGGGGGGCTATTTCAAGGCCACCCACAAAATTTCATTAAATTCGGTTCAGCCGTTCTCTCGTGATGATGAGACAAACGAAAGTTTCGTTTTTTACTAATATCTCGAGAACCACTGGTCGTAGGAATTCCAACTATAGACTAAATTTTAAGTGGGGCTATTTCTAGGCTACCCACAAAATTTCATCAAATTCGGTTCAGCCGTTCTCCCGTGATGATGGGACAAACAGACAGACAGACAGACAGACAGACAGACAGATTTTCATTTTTATTTATATAGATATAATCACATACAATTATACAAAAGTACTAACTATTGTGAAATATGTTCACTTTTCATACGTAATGTTATGTGATAAATTTGTTAAATCATTCTCGAAAACTAGTTCGTTCCATTCATCAGAGAAGATACTTCAGATAAAAGTTATCTTAACTCCTACAAATTCACCAATAGTCATTTGTCATGTCGCAATTCTGCGCCATGAGCCTTTTTGTATTTTCTGCAAGAGAAACATCCTTCTCTCCGTTCGTGCCTGTACAGTGTTTTTACTAACACTTGTTTCCATTGAAATTACATTAAAAAGCGCATTTCGTCGTGAAATCGTTGGATTGTCTGGACTTAGTGTCTGGCCGGGATGCGTGACGTTTGCTCGCTGTTGCCGAGGAGGAGCGCGCCGTCCAATCAGGAAGAGGCGCATTTTTTTGCGTAGGAGAACTTGCGTGGGCTCAGAGGACCCATGCTCTCTCTCTTCGTGCTGGAACACTTGGACTGAAAGGTCGCATCGAAAGTTTGTCGAAACGAGACAAAGGCCTTTAGCCTAAATGGCTTGCCTTTTCTGGAGCTGAAGAAGCGGAGCCTGGAAACCATTATTAAATATTCTGATGTGCATATTTTTCTAAATCTTTCTTTTTATTCCAGGTATATATCCGTCATCAAACCCCCGGATTTTTTTTTATGTGTTCATTCGAAAAATGATTCGGACCGGTGAAAAATGGACTGATGTCCTGAGAAAAAGTTTGGTTTTCCTTTCCTCGACATTTCCCCATTGGATCTTTTGACTCAGCTTTAATCCGTGATTACTTGATGCAAATCTGTTGCTCCAAATTAAATAAAATTAAGAGATCAGGTAAATTTTCCTTTTACCGGAATCAATGATTCCGA
Source organism: Amaurobius ferox (assembly GCA_951213105.1). NCBI lineage: Eukaryota > Metazoa > Arthropoda > Arachnida > Araneae > Amaurobiidae > Amaurobius > Amaurobius ferox. The sequence goes on from OX578142.1 coordinate 27,889,318, forward strand.
GGCAGCACTGGCATAACGAGGACCATCCTCTAAATTAAATGGCTCATGTTAAATGCATTTTTTGGTTAATTAAATTAGTATTGAAAACCATATGAATATTGAATTGAAATTAATGTGATATATAAATTTTGAACAGAGCAGATATTCAGATTGTTAATACATAAATAAAGCTCTGACTATAATTAGATAATTTGAAGGATAAATAGATATATATATATATGCTGTTGAAATTCTTAAAATAAATATTGATTATTGATTTGAGTGACAATTGAGCCATGTTTTTATTGTGTATGTTTACTTTACTCACTGTACTTCATTTAGGATTAATTCTCCTAAACTGGGAACTCCTTTAGATCTTGAACCTGGTGTTTTTGCTGTTAAATTTTTGAGACTAGATATGTCTAATATATGTCTCTTTGGCTTTTTGAAATTACGATCACGAAGTTGTGGGTGGTGGAGTCGGTAGGTGCTGTTTGTACTGACCCAGCTCCCACAAATTTATATATAAAAAACAGCTCATATTTTTGTTTGTGTGTAACGCTCGGTGATAAATTTGGTGAACTTAGGTAATCATTTAGTAAAATATTGTCAACTTTGCTATATTTTGCTCCTGATTGACGAAGTTATCATTAAAATTGCAAAAATGTCGATATATTAACGAAAATAAAGTCAAATTGATAAATTATTAAATAAAAAATGTTAATGCATGAACTATACTACTTATTGCGGATGCTAACATTATATGTTTATTATCAATTTAGAGTTGGCAAAATATAAGTTAATTGGGTACTTTTGTCTTCGAAATAATTTTACACGTTGTCATCCGGAAAAACACCAAACATACAATTTAACATTAAAAATATTGTGCCGTACATCTAATACATCTTTATTTCACTGTAAAAGTAGTAAATCCATTACATTATCAGAGAAAATAATATGTTGCCCACATCAGATTTTTAAAAATCTTAATGAAACCATAAACCATGGCATGATACTTATAATTTTGCAAGGTATTTATGTATATCATATAAGGCAGATATACAGATATTAGATAAATGTTATTTCGGAAGAGAACAATTGTGGTCCAATATGGCCCTTTGGTCATATCACTTTTATTTTTATCCAGGTATGTGTTTTAGTGAAAAAAATATATGCTATGGGGATTTTTTAATCCTATTGTTGTTTTATGCATAAATTTTGATTAATAACTACTTTAGTTCGCTGCTGGTGTTGATTCCTACCAAAAATATAATACTCTCTAGCATGATTTTTTCCGTCTATCTCGCTTTGTTGCCGAGTTTGTTATCCAAACTTCATAAATTCTCTGAAATCATATTAGGCACTGAAATTATGTTTATTTGACCAGGCATAGTCACTTTACGATAGATAGATCTAACGTGTACAGTCATAGACGGAACCCTACACATGGCAAAAATGTATGGATGTAATGGACATGGGATTTTATTACTTCTGTTTTTAAATAGAGAGACAATAAATATCATTAACTATTCATTAACTAATCGGGCAAAGGTGAATTGCACAGAAACAGTGAAAACGGTAACGCCATGCTCAATAAATTTATTCGATTAAGTTTATTCGTCAATAAGTTTATCCATCGTTAAGTTTATTCGATTAAGTTTATTCGTCAATAAGTTTATTCGTAAGTTTATTCATCAATAAGTTTATTCGAATTTTTCAGTCATTTGCTTCGCTTAGGCTGTCGAACCACTACAACTCGCTAACTGTTTGTATCTAACTATCACTTTTAGTTTTCGCCCGATTTCATATGGAAATTCCAACAGTGGACTTACCTCAAATATCTAATTATTTTACTAACTAGGTTTGCAGTATATAAATTAAACTTATACAATATATCTGACTAGATTTTACATTTAAGTTAATTTATAATTATTTGTCGGCACATATACTACTTGAATACGCATATTTCCATCTATTCTGTTCAAACATTGCCAATCATTAAACAACGTTAGAATCTTTAAGTTAATTTAATTTTCTTAATTAAAAATATCTCGTGCTTGTGAACCAATATTTCACTAAGGAGTATGCAAACAGATTGAGGCGCAACAATCGTGACATTTTACATATTACAGCTTTCACACCCATTTGAAAACCCAAGTTAAATGCTAAAATATTGAAATTATAATCACTATGCTTCAAAAACAAAGAGCTCGATCCAATTTCAGATAAAGTTTTGCAAATTGTGTATACATGTTTAGTTTTTAAGAATAAGCTTTATAAAAATTTTCATTATTCGAAAACTATAAAAGTTTTTTTTTTTTATAAACAAATACAGATTTTGAAGCTAAATTTTATCATACATATTTTTTATATATATTACTATTTATATCTTACTATTTATATCTATATTTTATAATTTTGAAGATATTTCAAGTAAAAGGAAGAAAAAAAGACTCGTTTAAACAGATACATTTAAAAAAAAATTAGAACTTGATCCAAAATCAAGTTATATACACTTATAGGGTTTTTAATGAGCTACAATCTCTTGCTTATTGTTTAGAGCTAGTCCTTTAGTTTTTGAGATATAAGCATGACAAACTTGAAAAACGAAGCATTTTCAATCTTCTTCAACTTGACAAGATGATTATTCGAAAATTATAACAGTTTTTTTAAATAAATTTATATACTAAATTTCTTAGTACACATTTTTGTCTCTTACTATTTATATCTATATTTTATAATTTTGAAGATATTTCAAGTAAAGTAAGAAAAAAAGACTCGTTTAAACAGATACATTTAAAAAAAATTAGAGCTTGATCCAAAATCCAGTTATATGCACTTATAGGGTTTTTAATGAACTACAATCTCTTGCTTATTAAACAATAAGAGCTAGTTCTTTAGTTTTTGAGATATAAGCATAATAAACTTGAAAAACGAAGCATGTTCAATCTTCTTCAACTTGACAAGATGATTATTCGAAAACTATAACAACTTTTTTTAAAAATAAATTTATATTTAGATACTAAATTTCTTAGTACATATTTTTGTCTCTTACTATTTATATCTATATTTTATAATTTTGAAGATATTTCAAGTAAAGTAAGAAAAAAATACTCGTTTAAACAGATGCATTTAAAAAAAATTTGAGCTTGATCCAAAATCCAGTTATATACACTTATAGGGTTTTTAATAAACTACAATTTCTTGCTTATTGTTTAGAGCTAGTTCTTTAGTTTTTTAGATATGAGCATAACAAACTTGAAAAACGAAGCATGTTCAATCTTCTTCAACTTGACAAGATGATTATTCGAAAACTATAACAACTTTTTTTAAAAATAAATTTATATTTAGATACTAAATTTCTTAGTACATATTTTTGTCTCTTACTATTTATATCTATATTTTATAATTTTGAAGATATTTCAAGTAAAGTAAGAAAAAAAACTCGTTTAAACAGATGCATTTAAAAAAAATTTGAGCTTGATCCAAAATCCAGTTATATACACTTATAGGGTTTTTAATAAACTACAATCTCTTGCTTATTGTTTAGAGCTAGTTCTTTAGTTTTTGAGATATAAGCATAACAAACTTGAAAAACGAAGCATGTTCAATCTTCTTCAACTTGACAAGATGATTATTCGAAAACTATAACAACTTTTTTTAAAAATAAATTTATATTTAGATACTAAATTTCTTAGTACATATTTTTGTCTCTTACTATTTATATCTATATTTTATAATTTTGAAGATATTTCAAGTAAAGTAAGAAAAAAAGACTCGTTTAAACAGATGCATTTAAAAAAAATTTGAGCTTGATCCAAAATCCAGTTATATACACTTATAGGGTTTTTAATAAACTACAATCTCTTGCTTATTGTTTAGAGCTAGTTCTTTAGTTTTTGAGATATAAGCATAACAAACTTGAAAAACGAAGCATGTTCAATCTTCTTCAACTTGACAAGATGATTATTCGAAACTATAACAACTTTTTTTAAAAATAAATTTATATTTAAATACTAAATTTCTTAGTACATATTTTTGTCTCTTACTATTAATATCTATATTTTATAGATTCGAAGACAGTTCAATTGAAAGTAAGAAAAACGAAAGAAAACACGTGCTCGGAAAAGTACTTTTTATAAAAAAGAGTTTAGTTAAACGCTTTCAGAGAAAAAAGTTTAAAATGTAAAAATTTTGAAATTACTTTTATATATTCATAATCTAGACCTCATTTCTAACAAAACACGAACAATTATTTACATTTTTATCTATTCGGTTCGGGAGTATAAGTGCCCTAAGTGTTTATGATTTTCGTAACGCTGCGTTTCCACCACAGAAATCCCAAGCATAAATGTTATTCACATCACAAATTAGCACAATCAGAATCTAAATGAGACAAAACTGCGTTTTCTGAATATTATGATTATCCAATAATTATTTAAAACTGTGATTTAATTTTAAAAAATATCCATTTGATGTGTTATTTATTGGGATAAAATTCAAATCAATGTATTATTTGAGATATTAATAAGAGCAAAAACATTGATGAAGAAGCTTACAATGTTATTGGAGTGCTTAAGTAGGAGCACTGTATAACATTAATTGGCATTAAAAGGACTAATTGGAATTTTCAACCTTGATCATCAACTTTTCCTAATTGCGAAATTAAAAGTAAATGATAGTTTCGTAACAGTTTGCAAACTAATTTCATTTCCTTTTGGACGTTCAAAAACAAATAATTTTAAGTAAATGCACTGCGAAAATACTGCGTTCAGTAAAAAGATTCGAATCTAGTTTGGTCATTTGAAGTTCCAACGTGACTTGCGTTATTACAAAATTATAAATAGAACCATCACGATTCACGTAAACGGCCTTAATGGTCTTTTCTCATTGAATAGAATGAATGAACTTTGAAGAAAACGAACTAAAGTACAAGTTTACGTGCAACATTGTAAATTTCTAAACGAACTACTATGACAGTAGCATTAAGAATTAACACTAAAGTACAATAATTCCGCTGTGTTGTTCTTGTATTACAGCACTCTCATTCTCGCCCTGGATTATTCCCCTGGACTGAAAACGAAACAGATTTTAAAAGGGTTTCCTTGTCCATTTTCTTTTGGTACTGAAATTTTACTTTTCTTTTAACACATAGAATAAATTTGAAATTGAGTTGAAAAATGCCATTAAATGAAGCTGAATCTGAAACACCTAGCCCCGCCTGCTTGATTCGACAGATAATTTACATATAAGAACGTTACGATGACGTCATTGGCGCCCATAGGATGAAGCAAGTGCATTCAAGGTTACAAGGTCGGACATCATGATATAGTCGATGTTGTACTTGTTATTGAGTTTGGCCTCCTTGAAAGAGTTCTATGGGCACCCATGGATGCCGCATACGAATGTTAAAGTTTCGCAGTAAGTTTTATGAAAAACAAATTTTATATGCGGATGCTACGAAATCCTTTAAGCACAGAAATAACTTTGTAAGGACATATTTATGAGCGTACACTTTAGTCTATCTATAGTAAACTTTAGTTTATATTAAATTAAAAGTTATACTAGAAATGATCATTTATGTAACATTATTGAAGCGTCTGATTTTTTAATAATTATTTTTTTCAAAATGTTATTCGATTATTTTTAGGTCTGTCGAACCTTCGATTGCGATTAAAATCAATAAAGTTCCAGTATTAACCGATTGTAATATTTGTACCCAATTCCGTTCGAAACGTCCCATTCCTTCGTGAAATATTGCATCAACACGCACACACACACTGACATCATCTCAAAACGTTTGATTAGATCTCAAGGATGCTTGAAACGTACAACTCGCTGAAAACGCGAATTCGAAATTCTGACTTCATCAAATACTTTCCCTAAGCATTATACTATGTATATTGTATATCCCTATAAGCATAGTATTAAATTCTGCCCTAAGTGTGTTGCAATTACATTTATTCTATCGCGCATGGCCACTTTAATACATTATATTTGTTAATTATTGCGAGAATTTACACGAATCTATCACATTCCGGAAGTCCAGGGATTCTGCGGAACACATTTTGTAAAACACTGATATCGATAAACTTAACGTGCACAACTCACACATATTTCTTTATAAAGTTCTTGGGGTGTTTAAACACTTTCCTAATAACCCTGTATAAGTTTAATTAGCAAAACAAGAACCCAATTTTAAATTTCAACCTTGATTACCAGCCAATCTAGTTGCGAAATTAAAAGTAAATGATGCTTTCTGAACAGTTTGTAAACTAATTTAATTTCCTTTTGATCGCTCGAAAATAAATCATTTAAAGTACTAAATGTACTTCGAAAACAATGTGTCCACTAAAAAGATTCGAATCCATGATTTCCAAGTTCGGCCATTTGAAATTCAAACGTGACTTGCGTTATTACAAAAATTATAAATAGTACATTCACGATTCGCGTAAATGGCCTTAATGGTCTTTTCTCATTGAATAGAATGTATGAACTTAGCAGAAAAAAGAATAAAAGTACAAGTTTACGTGCAACATTGTAATTTACTAAACGAACCGCTATGACAGTAGCATTAAGAATTAACACCAAAGTGCAATAATCGCGCAGTGCTATTTTTTATGTTACACTTCACATCTTGAATTATTCCCTTGAGCTGAGAACGAAATAGGTTTTAAAACGTTTCGCTGGTTCTTTTTTCTTGGTACTGAATTTCACTTTTTCTACTATACATAGAGTGTATTAATAGTAAAGTACACTTAAAAACTGTTGTTAAATAAAATACTAAGCTGTCTCTTGCGACTCGAAACTACAGCAAAGTAGTTTATCGAGCAGCATGTTTAATAGCCGAGGCGTTTATAGAAAGAAAGCAGTGAAAAATCAAAAAATTGAATATTAAAATATTCATATGCAAGACAACCTAGTAGCTTGTACAACTGACCTTTGACCTGACATATTTTAATATATAGATCGAAATTTAAAATTAAATTCGGGCTTTGTCATGGACTAAAACCTTTTTATAATTTAAGCTACACTCGAGTCCAAAAGTTAAGCATAGTTGCTGTGTACGTGAAAATTTCAGGAAATCTACATCGGAATGGAAGGAAACGCGGTATGCGGGTGTAATAGGATTATAAAAGAAGAAAACTTTGCAAAACAAGGACAATAACGACTTTTATTATCCAAAGAAAAGGGTTGAAAGAAAAAGGGTCACAATAGGAGCGTCAACCTCAGTGAAACAGAATGATTAAAACAATGTAATGCTGCAGTTTAATACAGTATGTGGAAACCTACGGTAGCCATGCATGCTGCACAACGATTTCCCATACTTTCGATGAGGGTTTGGATGAGTTCTGTGTTCAAGGAGTTCCAAGCCTTACGGAGAGCAGTTTTCAATCCCGGAACTGAGGTTGGTGGTTAGCGGAGGGCTGCAAGATATTTCCCAAACATATCCCACACATGCTCTATTGGACTCAGATCAGGAGAGTTGGTAGGCCACTGCATGTGCTGGATATCTTCAGTTTGAAGGAAGTCGTCGACCAAGGCCGCACTGTCAGGAGGCGCGTTATAATCCATAAATATGAAATCAGGACCAACAGCACCTCAAAGCAATCGAACGGTAAGCTCAAGGACTTCGTCTCTGTATGTCTGACCGGTAATCGACCCCGTGTCAAAGATATGGAGGTCTGTGCGGTCGTCCATCATGATGCCTGCCCAGACCATGACTCCTCCAAACGGAGAACTATGTCATTCCGTGATGTTTCCCGGGTGAAAACGCGTTCTACGTTCTTTCCAGATCGTGGCACAATGAGAATCAAATTGCAGGCTAAACCTGGACTCGTCACTGAACATGACATTGCCCCACTGTTGTCCAATCCACTGACGATGTTCCAAACTCCACTGTAAACGCGCGCGTTTCTGTGCATACGTCAGGGGAATGCAAACTGTTAGTCGTCTGGCATAGAAACTAACGTGTCTGAGTCTCCTCTAAACAGTTTGTCTCGAAACAGTGACTCCAGTGAAAGCTGTCGGGCTGAACCCAGTTGTCAGGCAGAGAGGTTCCTCTGACGTAGAACAGTTATCACCAAATATCTGTCTTGCCGAGCGGTTATTACCCTTGCACGATCTGGTACTGTTTGTTGGGTAGCATCTCCAGTGGTTTGAAGCCTCTGCCACAGTCTGGAGAGCACACACTGAGGCACATTCAGAATTCGAGACGCTTATGTTTGGGATCGACCGGATTCCAGCATTCCAATAATTCGTCCCTTCGAAAACATGTCCAGTTGGTATTTTTGTGACACCTTTCGTCCTTTTTGATTGTTAACAACGCTCCGTATCACAGCGATAGCGAAATTCTGCCTCAACTGGCCATGCCGCTCGAGGCTGTATTATACTCGTTCCGACGTGAGCCGGTGCTTTGCGCATGTCGACGTTGTCTGAATAGTTTTACATATGCACAATGATTTATCTTCGTCCCATGATTCTCCACAACTGATTGTGAACCATTGTATCCATATTAACTCCGAATTGTTTGCATTTTATGAATTATGCTTAACTTTTGGACATGAGTGTATGTATAAAATATTATTAGAATCGGTTGTGCTTTAATATGTTAACGACATTTTTGCACATAATCATATTAAAATCAATGTTAGTAAGGTAACGCTTAGAATGCTAGAACTATTTTTGAACCCTCTAGAACTATGTTCTCTTCAATAAAATCGTCATATAACTACAGCATACAATAAAACAGTGAAATTGCAAGTGTGACAATCATGAAAATCAAACACATACGGTGTACCAATATCGTTTAATTGGATGCCTGAACACACTCCTGTAACTGGAACTAATGCAGTAATTATCGCCTTAGCAGTAGATCATGTTTGATCTTATTGATGAAATGTGAACTTTCAATGCAATTCTCAGTATTTTACTCATAATTTTTGGCATTCTGATCATACGATCATTCGTGTTCATTGTACATCATTTTAGTGGATCAATTTTTTATGGAGCAATTTGGTTTACTCCAGAAAACTCAATCGGTTGGCCAAAATGATTGACCAAATTGACGTCATAAAACGGAACTGTATGGCGAACTGTTTCGTAAAGAATCTTCGTAAGACATGTCTTCACTCAAAACTAGTGAAACCCGTTACGGAAATTTGTAATAAAAATGAAAATATGAAATAATTTAGATAGGCATGTCTACGGATATTTAAATTGGAAAATTATGTCTTGTGGGATTTGAAATATTTTAGTCATGAAAAACAAGGACCACACAGCATACGAGAACTAATCACAAGCTTTTTAGATTAACATTTGCAATTTGATAGCTTCAAACTCTCAGTGTTCATTTTTTTAAATGGTTCATTATAGAAGGAGTTTAGATAGCGAAGTTTAATAACAAAATTTAATATTGGGAAGCCCTCGAAATTGTTGCTGACCGTACTCATTGAGGAGATATAACATTTTCTTGGATGATTAAGTGTATTTACATTACATTCAAGGAAATAAATCACTTTATATCTTTCCATTGGGTTCATTGGGGCTCAGACGTAGAATTTAAATCAATTGTCGCTGTAATCTCCTGGTGTTCAACGTTTTATTCGAAAGCTTATCAATGCTTATTTTGCATGATCTTATTTCAAATGACTCTTTGAGAAAGATCTACAGATAGTGAAAATCAATAATATGCCGTACCTTGAAACAATAAGAACTGTTTCTGCCCGTAAATCTCGCCAAAGTATATTTTATTAATCTTTAAATTTAAAAAAAAAAGGAACTCGATGAAAATTGTTGTTCAAGATTCGAAATTGAATAATAAGAAACGGTTATGGTTTTTAATATTAGTGGTAGATGAGGCAAATGTAAAATACTTTTCCATAATAATTTTATTTCAGAAAATGTAAAATTGCTGCGCGTTTGCTCCGAACGAGGGGCCTTTTATAGGGGGCCTTTTATAAGTCCGAACGAGGGGCCTTTTATAAATGGACGATAATTTTATATCGACCGTGATACAGAGAATATAATAATTCAATAAATTTCCTACCACCGAAATAAACATTTTAAGTTTTAAGGGTAAATTATATACACTCTACTTATCCGGAAAGTATCCGCTTTCAAACAAAAATACAATTCTGAAAATCGGTTAGATAGATTCTCAGTATTTGAACGACAGGGAAAACGGCTTGTGATTTAAATATATACATAAGTAGATGAGCAAAGTGAAAAATCCTTTTCCAAAATAATTTTATTTGAGAAAATGCAAAATTGCTAAAAGTGTGCTCCGAATGGGTGACAGTCTGTAACGAGGTGACCGGTGTATCAATCATGCTACAGAGATCATATCGAGAAAGCATAACTTAAGAATAAAATAATTTAGTGAATTTCCTATCATACCATGTAAAAATCTAGGGTTTAAGGTGGGAAATTTTATACACTTTACTCATCCGGAAAGTATCCGCTTTCAAACAAAAAATCATTTTGAAAATCGGTTCGATGTATTCTCAGAAATGAAATGATAAATAACGTCTTGCGTTTTAAATATTATAATCAATTGGCATGCACAAAACCATAACAAAGTTCCACAACATCGAATACAATTAATATGTTGATAAAAAAATTGAATGAATCGAAAATAATTAATTGATTCAATCCATCAAAAAGTACTCAACTTTGACTTTAGAATAAATGAACAAAGTTTAAAGCATATTATGCATTGCCAATTTTAATGAGTAGCTAAATGATCGTTTAGCTCATAACATCCATACATAGAAAAACAATTAACGCTTGGCACGTGTTCAATATTTAAAAATTGGAAAGGGTTAAAAACAGCTGACAAACTTTCGCATGAGCCAACTTATTATATTTTTGTCAATTTTAAGCTACTTCAAAATTTTTCTGGAATATTTGGAAACATATTAATTATTGAAGTATAATGATTCACATTTAGTTAAAAAGCCTTATGTTGGCAGCACATGATTTTTTCTACTTGTGGTTCACTCATAGGTGGCAAAAATTTTGCCATACTAATTTTGCTAAAAGATTATTTCTTTCAAACAACTATTTCTCAGGATCTGCTATAGATAGAGATTAGAGGATGAATGATATGGATTCAGCGTCAAATTCTGGGTGGTTCACTAAGAATTTTCACCTCTAATTCCTTTTCCACTTCTGATTCAAAAGTATTCCCTGAAATGTCTATTTCTCAGGATGGACAATAGATAGTGCTTAGATAATGACTTATATGTATTCCTAGATAATGATCGATATGGATCAAATTCTGGAACCAGTAAGGGGACTTCCTAAGGATTTCTGTATCCAGCTATTGAGATGTAATTTCCTATTCAAGAAATTACATTTTCCTTGAAATGTCTGTTTCTAGTAACGGATATAAATAGAACTTAGATGACGACTGCAATTAATTTCAGCAACTGATGTCAGAAGGGGTTGGGTTATTCAATAATGATTTCCATTTGATGTTTCTGTGATGATATGCATGCGCTTTGTTTTTGCATTGTGAATGACTGCAGTCTTTAAGGCATTTATCACCTCAAACAACAAGTACCAAGTAATGGCAATCAACTTTCTAAGCGTCAAACGATGTACGCAGTCAGACGATCGCCAGTGGTTGACATTTAGTTCAAGTAAAATTGTGTGGAATAATAAATAATGTCCACACACATAACGTGCCACGTAATCATCCACACACGTCATACACACACATAACGGTCACGTGGTTCTTTGAACTTCAAGCTGTTACGTCCAGTGTATCTGCTGCCAATAACAAGTTCCTCACACAAGCGTACCGGCCAATGGACCCAAGGGAAAGAAATGAAGGGGGAACCAACAGGGCAAGTTAAGTCTTCCTACAAGACATCAGAAGAGAATTGAAAATGACTCGATGAAAAGTTGGTGAACAAAAGTGGTTAAAATTGTTGACAATGAACGGAAAAGAAAAGTCTTAAAATCAGAGAGAAGAGAAGTCCCAAAGATGACCTTGGTCAAGGAGTTTCACAACAGGTACCCCCTTATTTCTCATAGGGAGTTCGCATTTATTCAAAATCAGTTTTTTATTACACTTCGTAATCACACTTGCTTCCAAGTTAAATTGAAAATGAATGCAAATTGTAAAATTATTAATTAAAAATGTTAGTGAAAGGTATATTTTCATTGAAATAAATAATTATGTGAGGAAAATCAAAGGTTTCTTTAATAAGTAGTCTATAATTAATGTTTATCTTCTGGGAATTATGTTCATTGATGCCGGACTGCACAATAGGTGGGTCATATGTTGGACGCATAACTTTATACACACTAATACGATACTCTCGCCTAGCCAAAAACCAAACTAAAACCAAACCAAAAACCCAAAATTAACCAAATTATAAATTACTTATAAAATATTATCTTCACCAAATTTGGCGCCTCCTTTCTAATTATTTATGTGACAGGTTTCGTTACTCCCAGCTCAGATATATTTCTTCAAACATAACTGGACCAGCTTCGGGTTTATTTCACGCCGGCCTACGGGTACTGGTATCTGCAATGGAAATGATTTCCCAGTTTAGGGTACTTCCCTTAAAGGCGAGTTTTGTGTTTACACACTAATTATATTATATCTTGCAGCAAATTTAGGTAGTATCTCGCTGACAGAAGATTGGGGGGGTTATTGCAGTTATACCGCAGCGTTCCTGACATATAAAATCAAGATCACAGTACCTGACAATAAAAATTTGATGCTGAGTCTATATCAGTCATTGTCTAAAATCTATCTATTTTTGAACTGTAAGCTGAAATTCTTAGTAAATCATTGCACCTTCTACAGAATTCGATGTTGAATCATATCAATTGTCATATAAACCAATCTTGAGAAATTAATGTTTCAAGTAAAATGAAAATTTTTGAACCAAATATAAGAAATACAAGTAGAAATCTTTAGTAAGCCCCCACCCCCCACCTTATACATTCTCTGGAATTTTATGCGATATCTATAGCAGATCCCGAAAAATGCATGCTTTAAAAAGTTTAAATTAAAAATAAGGGTATGGCACTATTTTTTTCCAATAATTAACATGAAATATAATTTGACAATTGATGAACTGAAAAATAAAACTTTGTTAAGTGCAGAAATTAATTTGTAAAAGATATCAATCAACCGGTTTTTGAGGTTAATACAGCTTTCTTCAAGATAAAAAACAGAGTTACACACTTAGTTACATTACTTAGCTAAAGCAAGATACGTTTCTGTCGTCGGAGAGTTACACACGTAACCCAGTTAATGTGACGTTGCCATGCATGAAAAATAAAATTGGAGAGAAAATACTAAGTTTGCTTTCCTGCCTTGCGTTTACTGAGGAGGCTAATTGTATTTTTACTGTAAAGAAGGAGGCTGTTTTTTAAACAAAAAACCACCCGTTTCCCTTTATCAGTAAATTACTGTATTTGAATTATTTTCAGTTTAATTTTGTAATAGTCTGAGAGCATTTTTTATATTTTTTTAAATATGAATTTATAGTTTTGTATTCATTGTCTTCGTATACATATTTTGTGTGCTGTTAATATCGATTTCTACACATCGGACAATGCTCTACAACGTTTTAATTGTTTGTTTCTTTGTTTATCTCTTTTCGTGACCAAGTTCGCTATCCTAAATTTTAATTGCTACTCTAGTGGTGCTGTAATCACTTTTATTCAATCGAGCATAGTCACTTTAATATAGCTAAACATAGCGTACACACCCATGGACCTTTCTTTACAAAGTTATTAGAGTGTGCTTAAGGACTTTCGTGAGAACTCCCAGTATCTGAAATATACAATAAACTGACTGACTGAGCGAGGCGGTTATGTTAGAAGTTATTAGGGTGTGCTTAATGACTTTCGTAAGAACTCCCTGTATCTAAATATCCCTATATCCTCGATCCATCTCAGCTTCCAGGCTAACGAAAACATCTAATATTTTCAAAATTCGAATTAGGGGTGAGGACGAACAGAAATGATCAAAATTCAAAACCACTTTCTGAGGTGATCGAGCACTTACTTCCACTCAAGTCAGAATATTGGCTTTTATCTCATTCGATCCGCCTCAGCTCAACATGAAAAATATCAAAAATTTCAAACATTCACATTATGTGTGACAATTAAAAATATATAAAAAATATTTACATCAGTTTGCCTCTCAAAATTAACAAACACACAATTTGATATCCTTTCTCTAAGAGTTCCATTTAACGGCCACTAACCACTGAGAATGCTTGTTAAAAGCGCGGTTAAAATGTCTAATATTAGATATTTAGGTAAGTAAAAGTGGTTGATAAATGTTGAATCAATGCAATATAAATTTAGTTCTAAAAGTCTGAAAGTATACGTCTGCGCTATAGCTGCTCAAAAAATGTTATTTTCAAACCAATCTACATTCATGAGGAAAGTATGTGTCTAGAAATTTTTTTCCAAGAAACTATATTTCTAAAAATCCTGTCGATAAAAGGTATCGCAGTACGTGGTGTTTTCTCTAAATTACAAAGGAGTTTTCTTATGAATTGTGGTATGAATATTAATGCTATCATTTTTACCCGCTTTAAAGCTTAAATTGCTATCTGAAAAAGATTGTTAAAAGACAATGGACGATAAGTTTATTAAATATTCATCGCTTTAGTTCGGTTCGAGAATCGATTTTGATCGTTAAAATCCCGTTAGGCTTCTTCTATTTAAGATCTTAGCACCAGATTTAGGTAGTTATTGATTGATTTCTAATGAATAAATGACAAACCATGAAATGTTTAAATAATTACTGGTTATGCAAAAGAAAATGTTCTAGTGCAAAGGGTGCCAGAGTAAAGCTGCCAGAGATTATTTTAGAAATATGGTACAGTTAATGATTTATCTTTAAACTTGGAGTAAGTAAATTTCTTATGTTGCGCAAATTAAAGATGTTCAAATATTTCTAATAAAACAGACTTCAAACTATCAAAAGATCAAATTTTGAAAAGGTCTCAGAAAGTATCAAAAACTATTTTGTAAGTTAATTGGTTCAAGTTGTTTGAAAGTTGCTAGAAATAAATCATCAAATGTAGCAGAAACAACTACATGCTTTGTAAGAACTCCTAATAAGAAATAAATTAACAATACGGTTAATAAGTTATAACGATCCATTCTCTAGATAGTAGAAGTTGTATATTTTCCAAAGATAGCATAATATCTGTAGAATAAAGTAAGCGATTTCCCTGAAATTTTATATGATTACTACTAAGCCTATGAAGAGCAGGGAAACGAGCCCTCTTAAAAAATGAGAATGTAACTCATTTTAATAGTTTTTATTTTGTTTAACAATGTATGACACTTAGTGTTGAAAATATTTGTTTTAATTGTACATTGACTCAGATAGGTTCTATCCCGTGGTCTCTACTATGAGTGTACAAAACTTTAGCCTTCTGGGTCGCCAGAGAATGACTCTAGACGATCTCGGAAGACTTTTCGCTCTCCCTATATTCTGTCCGCTCCAGGGGATACAAATCGTTATTTTCTGTCCCGTCAGCGATATTGTAAGTGTGCAAAGTTTCAACTTTCTAGATCACAAAGGATCTTCTAGAGCGTCGGGAAAGATTTAAAAAAAAAAAAACCCATTTTTTCTGCTCCCAGAGGAGGGGATCGAAACTAATCCTCTTTTATGTTCTGTCCGTAGTCGATACTACAGGGTGACTCACTCTAGAAAACCCAAAGATTCCTCAATATCTTTGAATTTGTGTGTGGTTCCTTGTCAAAATTGAGACGCGCTTATCTTGTATATTGAATAACACGGTCTGCCTAGCTAGAGCATATGCTGAAAATGGACCCTCTAGCATCCAAGCATCTTTGTGAGCAGTAACGTCGGCCGAATTTTTTTTCTTTCCCATTTCAACAAATAACATATCTCTGAACTTCAATGAGCTCCGATGGGTTCCTGGGAGGGGTTATAACCCCCAAATCCATGCTTGACGACGCCACTGTATGCGAGTCTGCAAATGGATGAAGACTCGTGGTAATGTGACATCAATGCAGCAACTTCCAGCCGCAGCAACTTCCAGCAACTTGCAGCAACTTTCGTCTTTGAGAGGACTCCAATTCTGCTTCGATAGACGACATAAACTTTGTCCATGTCAATTTTCACAGAGGACCATTGTTAATGACGAATGTTTGGGTCTTCTAGCAAGATAATCACCCTGTATAATTCTACAAATATTCAGTTTTCTAGGGCATCAGAAAGCTTCTGAAGGGACTAGAAAAACAGAAACACGTTAGACTATTATGCAGTAACAGAAAAAAGTGTATATATTTTAAGAGATCTTGAGTTATAAGAAAACTCAAATTTGAGTTATCGTTCCCTACAATGTCGAAATTTGTTAACACTAGAATGACGGAAGCGGTCATTTTGTAATAAGGGAACAAATCAACGATCTTCCTAGAATGATGGCAGTGGTCAAAGTAGTTATGCGATAAAAATGACTACTTCCGTCGTTCTAGTGTTAATCTATGTTATATCATGCATGGGAGATCGGAGCTTGTAGGCCACATGAAGTAGGTTGGCTCTGTGCTATTAACACTGTTGTTTTTACTCAGATAACTGAAGGATCATCTCATGATTACTCATTGAATCTTCACGTGTACATAAAATGCCATTACTATTTTAGCCCCAAATTTGTCTATTTTCGACATTTGTCTCTTTTGGATAGTGCAAAATAACTTTTGGTTCTATTCTAAATCGTATTATTACTTCTCTACATACGAGTACATAGTATAGTGTATAGAAAAGGTACTGTGACGAGGTCAAAAATTTGGTTTTAAATTTTCAAACCGAGAGCATGTTTCAAGCATACCTGAATTCAAATCAAACGTTTCTGGGCTGATGTATATCGATGCAAAATCTCACGAACGAATGGAGCGTTTTGAATGTAATTTGGTACGATTACTACAATTCGTGTATACTGGAAACCTATTCATTTTAAACGCAATCAAACGTTCGAAAGTCCCCAAAGTTTCAAATGAATTTATGAAAAACTCATAAAAACTGCAAGACTTTTACTGATGTTTAAATTGTGAACGTATATTTTCACTCTAAAATAGAGTATATTGTTTAGAATATTTCAATATTTCCATTTGTTAAGTTAGATTTACTCGAAATATAAGTTAATCTGGTATTTCAAAATCATTTTACTTTTTGTCATACAGAAAAGCGTTCAATGTCAATATACTTTGCAAAGTTAGAAGCATTGTTCTCTGAATCTTGTCCATCATTATTTCGTATTGGATGAAGTAAAGTTCTTGCATTATGTAGGAATTGTCATGTACTGCCAATATCAGATATTTTATGTAATGCATTTATCAGTTGTGTTACAGTATCTTGAGGTCAGGAGTGAAACAAAAAGGGAATTTAGGGATGCAGTGTTTACTCTAACAATCCGTTACCATGCAACACAAATTTTAAGTATCATTACTCGATATACACTATGTTGCAGAAAAATATACAAATATATGCACCCACAAACCATTGAGCTACAGCCGCGAAACTCGGCATATAAATGTCATTTTAAGAGTTATGCAAATGATTAAATTGCCAGTGCCAATGATGTTATAGGACTCATGCAATGCGCATGAGAACGACGCACAGTGCAGCATTTAAAACGACTGGTGTTCTCACTTACGGGTAATCGGAACAAGATTTTTTACTACCATAAGTTATGTAGCGCGATGCCTTTGAGACGTACTCGACGGCGTTACGAACAATTGTCGGATTTAGAAAGAGGTCGCATCATACATCTAAGGGAAGGTGGTTGGTCCAACAGACGCTTCATGCGCCATCTTAGTCTGAGCGATATGGTAGTTGCTCGGTGTTGGCAACAGTGGATCAGAGAAGGTACATATAACCGTCTCGGGTAATCGGAGCAAGATTCGGAGACTCAGAAAGCCACAGACAGATAAGTGTTCGAGGGGACCGTACAGACAGGATCTGGTAAGAATTGTTGGAAAGATTTGCTGGAAAGATATGCAACGTGTAATAAGACCTTTACTTAAGTCAGATCAGCAATTGAGGACAGTACACGTCTCTGAAGGAGAAAATATGTGACCAGCGCTGTGGGAAGAAATGAAAGAGAAAAACTACAAAGACAGGCAGAAAGTTACGAAAGGAAAAAAAATATGACCGAGAAAAGGAAAAATGGTGGAAAATAAGCGGTAAAAAAAAACTGATAGCAGAACTAATGGAAACACTTGAATAGTTACAAAACCTACCAAAGCAGTAATGAGCGAAACCTGAGACATTTAAGCCAGCAGTAAAACTGAAAAACGACAGGCAGCCAATTAGAACAAACCGGAAAAAATGAAATATGGTATGAAAGAACTAAATGATTTCATAAGCCATATGAGCTAATTTTGTCAAACAATTGTTGAAAAATAACTAAAACGGAAAAATGCAGATAAATAATCAAAAACAAAAGAAGGAAGCAGAATGAAATGGAAAAAAATTATAGCAGAGGTTTTCAAGCCGAAGGGAAAAAGAACCAATGATCGTTAACGAGTTTCACTGAGAAACAATACATTGAAGAAAGTCCAATTCGAACCAAGATAGAATTAGAAAAAAGTAATCTTGGCTTCCGAAAAATTTAAAACATGATAAGAATCCCAAGAATGTTCAGCAATTGCAGAATTGGATACCTTTTGTTGGAACTCATGACTAATATGTTCCTGAATACGAGCCTTTTTTGTTTGACCAACATAACCAAGACTTCACATTCACTTAATGTTATAAACACTCCAACGGTCCAAGAAAGAAATTGAGACTTAAGAAAAGATTTAATTATCTTCTCTTAAAGAAATTATTCTATGTACTAGCCGAATACTCGTTGAGAATCAACGGTCTTGCAATAAGCAACCCCTGAATAATGGAATTTTTTTTAATAATTTGAGTTTCACATTTATTCGACAAATCGAATATGTTGGTGTGCATAACACCCTAAAGAAGAAAATATTGGGAAACTTAATTTGCGCATTTCTACCTTGCGAGTTATTTACTCGTACACCACATTAAAGTCTATCTCATCCCGAGGTATCCCTATTTCATTATTTCTCATTTCGAACTTTTTTCTGTGAAGCACACCCATAAATGAACTTTTATAAAAAAAAACCTGTTTATCGTTGTTTTTTATCAGATTATTGGCCTATATACCAAATATCAAGTCTCTGTCACATTTAAAAGGAAGCGTGCCTCATTTATTCGGAAAATGGAACAAATTAGTGTGTGGCACCACTTAAAGTAGCAAATATTGGAAATTTGAAATTTCACACTTTCTTCCTTTCAAACTATCTACCCGTACACCAAATTTGAAGTTTCTATCCTATCCAGAAGCATGTTTTTTCTGTCAATTCAACTTTCGAACGTTTTTTTGTGTAACACCCCGTTAATGAACATTTTTGTCAAACCATATTCATCTTTGGTTTTTTTGTCAAATGGGTTAGCCCATATACTAAATTTCAAGCCTCTATTACTTTGTGAAGGAGGCGTTTTTCATTTGTTCGGCAAATCGAACATTTTAGTGAGCGGCACCTCCTACTATAGCATATGCCGGAAAACTGAAATTGCACAATTTCTTCCCTTCCAACTTTTTACCCGTACACCAAATTTCAAGTTTCTATCTCATCGCGAAGCATGCTTTTCTATCATTTCACCTTTCGAATGCTTTTGTGTAGAGTACCCGTACCCTTAAATATATATTATTGAAAATCTCTATTCTTTTTGTGATTTCTCTTATATGATTTGCCCATATAACAAATATCAAGCCTGTATCACGTTTTAAAGGGGCATTTCTCCTTTATTCCGAAAATCGAACATTTTGGTAGTAGCCCTAAGTAGTTTGGTAGCCCTAAAGTAGAAAATATTGGTAAACTTAAATTGTACACTTTCTTCTTTCCACACTATCTATCCTTACACCAAATTTGATATCTCTATCTCATTCCAAAGCATGGTTTTTTTATCAACTCACCTTTCGAACGTTTTTCCCTGGAGCACTCACTCCCTTAAACGAACATTTTTGAAAAACTATATTTGTCTTCGATGCTTTCGTCAAATGATTAGCCCATATATCAAATTTCATGTCTATCAAATTTTAAAGGAGCCTTTTCTAATTTATTCGGTAAATCGAAAATTTTGGTTTGCGGCATCCCCTTAAGTAGAAAATATTGGAAATTTGAAACTGTACACTTTCTTTCTTTCGAACGATTTACCCATATACCAAATTCGAAGTCTCTAACGTATCGCACAGCATGCTTTCCTATTATTTCACTTTTCGAACTTTTTGGTCTGGAGCACCCCCTCTAGAGATCGTTTTCGAAAAATTCGATTTTTCCAGGGGGTTTTATCGAGCGATTGAGCTGTGTACCAAATTGCAAGTCTCTATCTATTCGGAAAGTGCCCAAAGAAAGCGTGACAGGCAGACAGACGGACGGACAAACAGACAGACGGACACTTGGCAATTAGTATATATAGATTTTAATTATTTTCAGACACAAATTATCTTTATACGAAATTAAAAGTATATATTAAAGATTAATTTACCTTTTGAAATATGTACACTTTTAGTCTAATGCGCTATAACTACGCCTAAAGATTATCAAACAAAATTTTCTCACAGGGTCCAAATATTTCTAATTTACCGCATTCCAGTCAGTTTACGTTTTTATGTTTATTACACATGCGTGCCGCGATTGCGTGACTTCTCTTCTGAAGTTTGCGAAAAGTGGAAGTTCTTACTGTTCTTAACTTCTCCCCTCGTTTTCAACTTTCGGCCTTAATACCCGGAATGAAAAAAAGACACGTAACTTATGATTTAGAACACCATCCATTACTGTGGGTTTATCTTTGGAAGTGGATTTTACTTTATATTCACTCACAGGGCTTCTTTGTTTAAAGAAAAAGACAGTCGGATCCGTACCATGACCGGAAAGTGGAGATTATATAAAGCCAAATTTGTACTGGAAAATTAAATTCCGAAAACAGTCACAAAAGGACCTACTATTAACAATATAAATGATTGATTATATATATATATATATATATATATACAGTAAAACCTGTAAAGTTGGACACCTCTATATGTTGGACACCAGTCTATCTTGGACACAATTCGGTGGAACGGAACGAATTCCTATATTTTAACATGTATATAATACTGTCTAACTTGGACACCTGTCTATCTTGGTAGTTGGACGCTGTTTACATTACTAAGTTGGACAAGTTCCTTAAAATTGGCGTTTGCATAAAGGAAGTAACCTACCACTTTTGATCTTCCTTATTTATCCCCAGGGATTATCTTTTGTTGTTGATCCCCAGAAGTATTCCTATGTTGTTGTTATCACTTCCAGGAAGCTCTTATCTGCCTACATTTCTTTCTTATTGTTGCTAAGGGGCCGTCCCTCCCCACCATTCCACAGACCTCAATTATGTATCACAACCTTTTTGTTATCAGTTTGTTTACACGCACACAACAGCACACTTGAAGAATGGACATTTGTAGCTTCCCTATCCCATCTTTACAATGTCCAATTAGATTTCTGCATCTTTTGAATAAAAAGGTTTCTCTACCCTCAAAAGTCATATTTGTTTCTCAGTGCATTCTGGAAAGGTGACTGTGATTTTAGTGACTTGCACATTAGTTTTTAATAATGAGCAAAGGTAAATTAGTTGAGCTAACTATTGAAAAGAAAATAATAATTCTTGATCGCCCAGACAAAGGTGACAGCTGCAGAAAGTTGGCAGAGGAGTTCGGCATATCAAAATCTACTGTTTCCAATATAAACAATAAGAGATCTGATATCATACATGCATGGGAGCTGAACTGCTCTGGAACAAAAAACAAAATCTATATCATAAGTATTTTGTAACAGTAATTACAATATTTAATTAAAACCATTGGCTTATTAGTATTTTCTATTTGTTAAAAATGAAGTCTTTTGATGTGCTTTATTGAAAGGGAAAAATGAAATTTCATCACACTGTCTATGTTGGACACCTGTCTAAGTTGGACACTTTTAAAGGGAACCGTGAGTGTCCAACTTAGACAGGTTTAACTGTATATATATATATATGATAGAAAATGGAAATTATGAAAGATATTGAAGCGCTATAGCATTTATGCGCAAAGCAGCTACAAATACTATACACGATATAAATATAAAAAGTATAAATAGCATGTAAAAAATTGGAAAAAAGAAGGAAGGCTTAGCAAGAAGCTTACTTAATGACGGTAAGGGGTTGTGACCTTACACCCCAGTTGTCAACATGCATGTCATAATTGCCGCGGCATTGCAGTCCTGGACGCCAGCCGTGGCTGAAGCCAACCTCCGAAGTGACAATAACAATCATCACAAGACCGTTGAAAAAGAAAAGTCCAATGATAAGGTGCAGTCCATTACTGGATGGCATACTATTCCTTCAGTCTACTATGACCTTTATATATCTGCGTGTTATCGTTCTGCGGTCCTGTTATTCATAGTATGCGACTCTTCATCGACCAAATTGAGATAACATTGATTTTAACTGTGAACAATATTCATTATTATTACCATAGAAATTACTAATATAATGTTGCATAAAAGTAATGGGGTATTGCTGTAGATATGCTTGCTGTAGAAATGCCCTATCAAAATCAATACGGATGTCGTCATTGTTGATTATTCTCTGTATTCTAGCCAATCCCCCCAAGAATACATTCCTAAAGATATTCAAGTGAAGATTGGAATTCCAATTTATCAGACCGGTGATAGGTATATTAAAACTTTTTCTTTTATCATAGATAGTAAAATTTACAGGTATTTTACTGAAATCGATGCTTAAATCTAAAAACTCCACTACATTGTTAAGTGTAGTTGGATTTTCTTTTAAGATTAAGTTTGGTGGGTAGAAATCAAAATTCATGCTATAATTCTCATCTTCATATCCAACTATCCACATAACGTAGGTATATGATTTCATTATTAAGATGTGATTGGCTTTCTTAATAGTTGAGGTACAAATCTGCAAGTATAGATGAGCACTCCCCTCCCATGGGGATGCCTTTAATTTGCTGATAGAAAGAAATTCCATTAAAAAGGTAGTTTTCTTTTATGACAATATTTATTAAAGACTTGTATTTAATGAATTTTATAATTTTCTTCAAATCATATTCTTCATATAAAAGGTTTAGGATGTGAGATAGGTCTTCAAGATCAATATTGTTGAAGAGTTCCTGAAAATCATAGGTTTTAAAGTATAATTGATTTTTCTTTTATATTTTAAACACTTTATAACTTCTTGACTGTTCTTGATGATGTAACTACCTTTATTATTAATTTGATGCAACAAAGGTTTTAAAAGTTTGAGTAGAATTGAATTAGCTTTGGTAAGATAAGTATTATAACCGACTGTAACAGATCTGAAACTAGTAGGACACTTATGCAATTTAGGAATATTAATTAAGTATGGGTACTTAATTCTGCTAGTGTATTTAATACCTGTTTTTTGATATAATGCTTTGATCCTATTATTAATTTCTTGAAGGGGTATGTTAACTTTCCGATATAGCATAACATTTTCATATTTTTCTTTTAAGGTTTGAATATAATAGTATTTGCAGGTAAATGAATAATTGTTTGATACTTTATCAGTGTATGTAATTATGAACTTATCTTGAATTGTCTTGAGATAATTGATGTTCAATTTGCAATTTTCATGCGGTTGACAGAACTGTTGATAATATAACTTGAAGTCGTTGCATATCCTGTATCGCCATTTATTGAAGGTGAAGTCAGGTATACTGAAACGAATGGACATATCATAAATAAATTTATCAATATCTTGCTGAAAGGTTTCATATTTATTTCCTTTGTGAGGATTACGATATTTTGTACCAAGTTGAATGGCCCGTATTAAGTTTTTATCTTCCAGGACAACACTATCATCAGTGACAACATATCCTACTAGTGGATCTGAATATGGATTAATTTCACAATTACATTCTTCTATATTTTCTGTTTGCAGATATTGACTTAAGAAGTTATAGTTAAAAATTCTTCTTCCCAATGGAATTTCATATCTGTAGGTTGTCTTGATTTTTAAGTTAAGTATAGGAAGGTGATGGTGATGTTCTTTCAAAATTCTTCTAAAAGGAATATGATTGAAAATTTTGTTTTGAAACAGGATATTAAGATATGCAGTGTATTTATTTTGATCACACTTCATCATTCTTCAAATTAAGATTTAGATATTTTGATCGTTTTTTTAACCAATCACTTAGGGTGGCTAAATTAAGTTTTTGGAATATAGTTGATTCTTTAGTTTGCCAAATGTTAATTTGTTTGGACCAAATTGTCCAAAGGGTTTGCATAAATTTTTTACGTATACACAGAACATAAATACGTATGATATCAGCTTTGTGTTTATCAAATCTATAAACTTCCTGTTAAAAACGTTTAAAAGATTCAATGCTATTATTTATATTTTGTTTTTTTCTTTTTGTACTGCGGAACCATCTTTTACGTCCTGTATCATTTCTGAAGTTTATACTAAAGTTTTGGGACAAAAAATAATAATCGTTGTTATAAAGTTTGTTGAACATAGCAGAATTGAGTCCGTAAGGGTATACGGTGTTACGTTGGAGAATATGTACATTCTCCCACCAAATGCAATTTTCTTGTTTGATCGCGAAGTCCAATATTCAAACCGTGATATTATCGAATGAATGATCTTGAAAGTGTGAGTAAAGTAAATGACATTCTTGATTATTGCTTGAATTTTTCTTGATATGATTTCTACGTAAGTTGATACGCATATTCAGAGTCATGGCTAGGTCCCAAAAGGAGTCAATAAAAATAATATTTTGGAATGCGAACGGCATATCTCCAAGAATAAATGAACTAAGGAACTATGTAAATGAAAATGACGTAGACGCCTTACTAATTCAGGAAACTAGAGTTAGAGAAAGTAAAAAACTAAACATAGCCAACTACTCAGGTTATCATAATCTTAGCTCAAATACTAATGCTAGAACGCCCCATGGAGGAACAGCAATATACATTAAAATAAATATTCCCCACGAGGAACTAAAAAGCATAAATCTTCAAAGTATAGAAAATACTAGCATAAAAATTAAAATTCATAATACTAGCCCGTTTATCCTAACCACAACATATGTCAAAAATATGAGTAGAGTAGACGTAGCTGCGTAGCTGGAACTGCTTTTCTCGCGATATCCCAACACGATACTCGCAGGCGACTTCAACGCACATCACCGAGCGTGGGGTTGTAGGAGAGCCAATGCACGCGGTACACAGATACATAGACTGCTGAACACCACAAATACTAACATTATTGTTCCGTCGACACCAACCTGCTTCTCAGGCGCCAGCGGCACATTCATAGACTTTGTCCTAACGCGAAACATAGACTACGCTCACACTATTAGTACCCTGGATGAATTCGACTCGGATCATCTACCGGTACTGGTGACATTTGACCTGAACACACCTCTTCCAGCCTCTCTGGGACAAGAGAGGGTCAACTGGGAAGTATTCAAAAGAGCACTCTTCGAGCCGCATTTAGCAGTACCTAACATTATGAGCACGGCGCATATTGACTCTGCCACGCACACACTCACAACAGAAATCAAGAGAGCAATTGCCTCTGCCACAACACATCGTGAGTCTCCAAAATTACCCACACTTTCCCACCATGTCAAACAATTAGTCAGGCAAAGGAATAGAATGCGTAAGACATGGCAGGCTAACAGAGATCCCGCCCTTAAAAGGGAGCTTAACAGACTCACGAGCAAAGTCAGGGGGAAAATTGTCGCAGAAAAGCAGCAACAGTATAAAGAATTAATCGAATCCCTTAGCCCAGAAGATGTATCGCTCTGGCAATTCGCAAAAAGACTCAGGAAACCTCAAATTAAGCTTCCGCCACTAATGGATGGCGCTAAAATCGCGTACTCAGACGAGGAAAAAGCCGAGGCTCTGGCAAGCCATTATGAAAAACAATTCCAACCAAACCACGATCTAATGTGTCAGGATACCCTAAGAATGGTTAGCCAAACTTTAAATAACTTCAGGAATTCCCCGGTAACGGCTGAGATTAACCCAGCCACCCCGCAGGAGATATTAGAAATTATCAAAAATCTCAAAAATCGCAAAAGCCCAGGGCACGACAAAATCAGAAATATTGCGGTTAAAAACCTACCCCTAAACGTAATATGTTACTTGACTATCTTAATAAATAAAATATTATAACTAAACTACTTTCCCAAAGAATGGAAGGAAGCGATAATCATAACAATCCCCAAGCCAGGTGAGGATGCCACAATTCCAGCCAACTACAGACCAATCAGCTTGCTACCGACACTTAGTAAAATTACTGAGAAAATAATTCTTAAGAGACTGAACACGCACCTTAGTGAGAATGACATCCTCATTCCGGAGCAGTTTGGATTTCGGCCAAAGCACTCCACCACTCATCAATTGCTGAGAGTGGTAGAGTACATATCTTCTGGACTTAATAGTAAGACACCCACAGCTGCGATTTTTCTGGACATACAAAAAGCCTTTGATAAAGTGTGGCACTGTGGATTAGCATACAAATTGATCACTTTAAAAGTCCCTGACGCTCTTGTCAAACTTTTAATCTCATACTTAAATAACAGACACTTTCAAGTCAGAGTAGGAGGTAACTTATCAACACCCAAGCTCATTAAAAGTAGTGTACCGCAAGGTTCTATCCTGGGCCCGACACTCTTTAACATATACCTGAATGACATCCCCAGGACTCCAAACACAGAGCTGGCACTCTATGCAGACGATAGTGCGATACTTGCAAAATACCCTTATGTCTCAGTAATGCACAGACAGCTACAACAACACTTAGACATGCTCCAAACTTGGCTGGAAAAATGGCGAATAAAATTAAACCCCAATAAATGTCATTGGATTTATTTCTCTAGAAAACGTAAACCTCCGCCGCCTCTGTACATAAACAACCATGCCCTAAAAGCGGAAAAATCTACTAAATACCTAGGTGTAACGATAGATTCCCACCTAACCTGGAAACAGCACGTAACGAACTTAATCAAAAAAGCGTATATGGCCACAGGAGCCTTATACCCAATGATAGGAAACGGAAATCTAAGTTATCAAAATAAACTCCTAATTTATAAATCGGTCATCCGCCCGGGAATGCTGTATGCAGCACCCGTATGGGGATATGCCTGTAAAACTACAATAGACCTCCTAGAGACAAAACAAAACAAAATCCTACGGATTATCAGGAAAGCTCCCAGGTACTTAAGAAACTCGGTAATTAGGAATGACTTCAAAATAAAAACTGTTAGAGCCCAAATTAAAAAGCTAGCGCTTAAATTTTACAGAAATTTGCCATCCGTTCCAAACGAACTGTTATTCAATCTGCATGACTATGATCATCGCAAGGCCAAATCTCGTAAGAGACCCCGCGCTGTTCTAAACATCGATAATCGGAATTAAAAGATCCCATCTCAAACATCTGATTTTTAAATAAAACTCGCGACTATTATTTTATATAAAAAAAAAAATATTCTAAACTCTAAACTGCCAAAACGCTAGGTAACCCTTAGATCTGCATCAACCTCCCAAACTGCTTAAACTCTAAATGTGCAACAAACTGCCACACTAGGAGCTAGGACAAATAATAAAGTAGTAAATAAAAACCTCGAACCTCCAATTAGGGTCACTGAATTAATGTCACAGTTTGACGATAAGAACCACATATTGAAATTGGAGATTAAAGGCGCTTCGCGCCTGGTGCTCTGTCTTGTACGACACTACGACGAGTTTTAATTATTTTGTATATGAGAGAAGCTTTACATTTTAAAAT
The DNA here is from genome assembly GCA_951213105.1 of Amaurobius ferox. Taxonomy (NCBI): domain Eukaryota; kingdom Metazoa; phylum Arthropoda; class Arachnida; order Araneae; family Amaurobiidae; genus Amaurobius; species Amaurobius ferox. The sequence goes on from OX578142.1 coordinate 27,917,195, forward strand.
AAATTTGGTAGATAACAATTTTTCACATTTTTTTTAAATTTTATATAACGCTTCATAATATACTTATTTGATGGCATTTTTAATGCACTTTCGTACGTCCTAAAGAGTTAAAATTGGTACACAACTTAAATTTGTTGAACATTTTATTCTACAAAAATTTGGTGGATCTTTAAACATAGATCCTACATTTTTTTCGAAATGGCCTGCAAATAATTCCCGTTCACTTCTATAAATCATTGTTGTAATATTGTTTAAAATTCTGATGTGGGCAGCACATGTCTTTCCCTGCAGACTCATATTCACGTTCTCTTTATTTCTTCAATAATAATTTGAGTTTGTCTGCACAAAATAACAGCCATAAGTATTTTAAATGACATTGAATTTGCACGTTAAACTTAAATTTGGTTCTCATTTGAGAGCTGAACTTATTGTCAAAGGTGACGTAGCGAAAAGACGAAAAAACTAGAATATCTCAAGAACGGCTTGTCCTAGAGTAATGGGGTTAGTCTTATTCTTTTTGTTGTCAAAAATCACGTATAAAATAGGAATTTAATTGATATAATTGATCACACGTAGTCTTTTATTTTTATATTTAACGATTTTTGCGGGCCATTTCGCAAAATAGATCGTTCCTTTTTCCCGAATCGTACTAGAATAACCTACAAATGATTTATATACCAAATTTTGTTAAATTTGGTATATAAATCACTTGTAGGTTATTGAAATATTATACACCAAATTTTGTTAAACTTGTTCCATTAGTTTTTAGCTAGAGTGGATAAAGGCAATTTCTGCCGGCCATTTCGCAAAGAAGGCAGATTCTTTTATTACGAATCGTACTATAATCTAATGAACATCAAGGTTTCCTACAAAAAACATACCTACCAAATTTTATGAAATTCGGTCCATTAGTTTTTCAATTAGAGTGGATGTAATATCCTCACAGACACACAGACACATACACCCTTACACACACAGACGTCTTCTTAAAAATAGTTTTTTCGTGTTCTAGGAGTCCCAAAACGCGTAGAGGCTTCGAAAATTCGAGTTCCGATCTTCGGCACGATTCCAATACTTTGAATATATACACACACATACACACATATATTTATCTGTGTATCTAAATTCCGTGCCTACGCAATTACAATAGTTATGATTTTAAATGATCTCTAAACTTTTATTATTTCTTCAACGAAGCCTAATTTTAACTTATGCAGAATGCAAATATCTCAAGCGATTGTAAAGTGAGTTACATAAGAATTGCTGAATTTCTTTCACACAAAATTATTTAGCCCTGGAGTCTGGAATACAAGTTATATGAATGAAATATTCACTGATTTTGCATAGAGAATCAGGTGATTTATATTTCGATACAGTTTTAAATATTTAAGTGTAATAAATTACTGTAGTACTGTGATAATGTAAAAGATATCACCACTGAATGTATCACATTTTAGAAATTTTTAAATAAAATTGCATTTCAGTTGGAAAGTGTTTTATAATCAATGCTTATGCATTATTGATCTTTCTTGTTAGTGTTGTTGTTGTTGAGACCCAGACCGTCCGACCTACCAGAAAGGCCATTTTCAGTGTTGAAAAGTACCAGAGAATTCGTTCAAGAAAACTGGGATTTTGTTTTGTGTGCGGTAGGCTGACTTTGAGCACAATGGTGGTGGCTAATAGGATTGTTATTTTTCAATTTTGTAGTTAATTTTATATTTTGTATACATTGAGAGGAATGAATTCAAAATATCACTTTAATAGGTTTACATTGTATTTAAAAATTAAGTTGTTGACATTTGCTTTATTTTGTATATTTGTCATTTTAATGTTTTTAAAATTTTATAATTTTCATGTTACATCCACTGTATGGACCTAACTGTACTTTATGTGCCACGGAATACCTGTTGCTGCGTGCAATCTCCGGCAGCCAGTAGAACTGCTTTCTGTGATGTTTTTTTAGTGGGCGAGCGAAACTCGCGTAACAGGCATAGGTTAATGTTCAAATTGCTACAAATCAACTGTTGCACAAACAACTGTTACAATATTGCGGCTTTCGACAGAGAATGACCATTGCTATATAAAATAACCAATATGGCTGCTCTTCTTTTATTTAATCAAAATTTCTATAATTTTATTAAATCAATATTAATTTTATATTTTTATGCATTTCGGTTATAGCAGACATGCTGTCAGACAGCCTTGGTGGCATTTCTATGTCACCAAGGTAAAAATCACAGAAAAAAATATAATATGACACCTGTTCTTAAAATCCAAATTCCCATTGAAATCAATTTAATAAAACATTTTAAATCTATTTGAACATCGAACTCCTGCTCCCAACCCCTCTCTTTTCTTTTAAAAACCTGTACGTTAAGTCAAACTGAAAACTTGTGTGTACATAAAAAATTTCAAATCTAAACTTTAGATGGTATGTTACATTGATTTAGATGATTTCAATTATATGCATACCGAAATGTTACACTAGTATGCAGAGCTGTGGAGTTGGTAGCCATTTAGAGTGAAGTTGGAGTAAGTAAAAATATTCTGACTCTGACTCCTAAATAAAACTATTTAAAAACTATTTTATTTTTGAATATTCAATTTTTTAATAGTGTTTTAAGTAACTAGGGACTCGCTCCGCTCGTGCAACCCCTTCGGGAGGCTTCGCCTCATATTCGCTGCACTCGCTTCATATCTATCTTTCCTACAAATTCTACTTTCAAAAATCTCTTTTCTATCCCTGCCTATTTTCCGCAGGAGGGAAAAGCAGGGATTTTTCTTAGCCCAGGGAATCTAAAAACTGAATTCCTTGATCATGAGTTCGTTTCACAAGCCATTTTATGCCAAACTAAAGTTTAAATCGATAAACGGTTTATTTCATCGTGTTACCTTAATATTTATCTATAAATGTACCAAATTTCATATTTTGGTATACTATAGTTTTTACGGTACGAGACAGAAATCACTAGACGTGCCGATACGAAAAATAAAGTTCACTTCAGAAGTGCATAAAAAGTAAAATATTTCAAAAACTACATCAAAATTAAAAGAAGGGAGAAAATTCACCCATGTAGGTACCTGCCTGCAAAAATTTGTGGTCTTGCTACAGTTAGTCTATCCAGGACGTGAACTCGCAGCTAAAATATTTTGTCTTTGACTTCGATATTAAATATTTCTTAAACTACAATATATATCAAAAAACAATTTATTTCAGCGTATTTTCCAAAGCTTTTTCAACAAGTGTACCAAATTTCATATTTTTATATGCAATAGTTTTTGCAGTACGAAGCAAAGAATCTCGAGAAATGAGAAATTTGTCAAACAGTGGTGGTGCCATCTACTTCTTTTTTAATATACAGAGATTTTTAGGCAATAAATTAAGAAAACATCCAACGTTTAACAATTAAAAAATTATTGATATAAAAAATATAAAACTAATTGCTATTTATATCAGTATTGGAGTCTATTAGAAAATAGGAGGAGTCGGTGTCAGATAGTAGAAAAAAAAAGGAGGAGTTGAAGTCCACGGTTTGAGTTACTGACTTCACAACCCTACTAGTATGTATTTTGCTCATCCAAATTAACTGACGCAGCACCTGGCTCTTGGATAGGGCTTATTTAATTCATACCTATCCTATTGTAGGGTTATACATAAAACAAAAGCATAATATACTTTTAAGCTTATTAGGAATATATTTTTCTTTCAATTTTGTGCATTACTTTCTTATGGATTTGCAGCATGATCTAATAGCAACATTGTGTCACATAGCAGAGCATACTAATCACTGGTTCCCAACCCAAGTTATAAAATTACATTTATGGTTGTTTCCATTCCACACACACACATTTCTCTACATTTTTGGTAGTACCATTCATACAAATCTACCACATTGAAATAGTATTTATAGTGCGAATTAAAGAAACTATATATACTGATCGTAATACAATTAAAAAGAGAGTTTTTTTTAATCGGGTAACTTCTTAAATTAGAAATATATGCATTAATTTCAAATACGTATTTCCTTAAAAAGGAAAGAATTCCCGCTAAATTATAACAAAATCTTTTCTCATAATGTATATATATTGTGTAAACGTGATTGATATTTATATTATTCCTATAGAACAAATTTGATATAACACGAAAATAAATAAATTGCTCCCTTACGAGAAGTAAGAACGTAAACATGTAGAAGTTGAAGTTGCATTTTCGAGATAGAAATAATGGACCAATCAGAGAGCTCGTATCATCTAGAAATCGGTTTAATCATTGATTAACTAACCGAAACGTTTTTAACAGTCGAATAGCTTGGTGGGACAAGGTGGTTTTTAAGCATCCTTTAGTGGGCCGTTAAATTTAGTGACTGATTAGTTAATCAGACATTAGCACTATTTTAACAGACGTTGGCTCAGTGCGCCAACCTTAGGATCATAGCTCCACCCACCCCCACTCACTTTACCACAAATGGAAGAACCCAGAGTATTATTGATCTGGCCATTTTTCAGAACATTCCTTTTAATTATACGATCAGTGCAGAAAATGAACTGTCATCTGATCACCTTCCTGTGGTATTAACCTTAGACTTTTCTAGTATTTCATTCGATCACCCGGTGGAGCTATTTACAAATTGGGATGACTTCAGATTCATCCTCCAAAATTTTAAAGCACCCCCCCCCCTTAAAATTGCCAGCACGGACGATATCGAAAGATGCGTCCAAGAAATGAACCATGTTCTGCTCGAGGCAGTAGCTGCAGCCTCGAAACCAAATCGTATCAGACCTAATCATCACAATCTACCAAGTGATATTAGGCTCAAAATTAAGCAGCGAAATAAATTACGGAAAGATTGGCAGCGTACTAGGTATCCTCTTTACTACGCAGAATTCCGTAAACTTCAAAACGAGATCAAGGCCCTGATCTATACACACACCCAGCAACGCTGGCAAAAATACCTTGAGGAGCTCACACCTGCAAATCACAGTCTCTGGCGAATAGCTAAAAACCTAAGGACCAAGAAAACAACAATTCCGCCCGTTAACGGCCCAAATGGACTTCTCGCCCAGAGTACGGAGGAAAAAGCTAATGCATTTGCTGACAGCTTCGACCTCCAATTTTCACCACATATTGACCACAATTTCAGCCATACTTATACAAACACAGAAAACGAACTACAACAGACAATTGACAACGCCCTCAACTCACATGCACCAAACGACTTAGAGAAAATCTCATTGGCTGAAATTCTACATATCGTTGATGGACTCAAACTCAGGAAAGCACCTGGGTCGGACAGAATTTCAAATCGCATCATTAAAAATATTCCAGATCTCTACTACTGCTGGCTGACCATATTTTTCAACCATATGTAGGAGCATCGTTACTTTCCCCAGAGTTGGAAAACTGCCAGCATCTGCCCTATTCCAAAGCCGAACCAAAATCTTACATTGGTCGCAAACTGGCGACCAATCTCCCTTCTTTCAAATTTGTCCAAAATTTACGAATTAGTGCTGCTTAGACGTTTGGATAGTTTCTGCAGACTCAACGGCGTACTTATACCTGACCAGCATGGATTTCGATCTGCTCATTCCACGCAATCTCAACTCTTGCGTGTAGTCGAAACTATCCACACAAACGCTAACAGCAGGCAGTATACTAGCATTGTCTGTTTGGACATAGCTAAAGCTTTTGATAAAACATTAATTCCTGGAATCATTGCCAAGCTGGTGCGACTTGGAATCTCTACCCAACTTTTGGCCATCATCAATTCGTACCTCACTAACCGTTTCTTTCAAGTACGAATTGACCAGACCCTCTCAACTGTCCGACCAATCAGAGCTGGGGTGCCGCAAGGAGGAAACCTGAGCCCTCTGCTATTCAACATTTTCATCAACGATATTCCAAGCATACCACAAGTCAAGCTCGCCATCTTTGCAGATGACACTGCACTGATTGCGCGAAGCCGCTCACCACAAAACTCCATCAACACGCTGCAAAGCTATATAACACACAGCCTTGAGCACTGGCTCGTCACTTGGAGAATCAAAATTAACGCGTCCAAGAGTGCAGTTTGTATCTTCAAGCCAAACTACCGAGAAATGAATCCAAATTTCACGCTCAAAATTTTCAACGAAGAAATTCCTTTCCAGCGCTCCGTGAGTTACTTGGGAGTCAAACTCGACGAACATTTAACTTACGGAGAGCACATAGCCAATAAGATTGAAAAAGCCAATAAAACCTTTGTTGCCCTCCTCCCCCTTCTCGGTAGAAACTCCCACCTTTAATAAACTGCTGATCTACAAACAAGTCATCGCACCGGCATTCTTGTATGCCAGCCCTGTCTGGGGTTCGGCAGCTCATCGCCACACTAAGAAATTGCAAACTTTCCAAAATAAAGTCCTTCGTTGCATTGTTAAAGCTCCTAGGTACGTCCAAAACGAGGTTATTCACCATGATCTCAGAGTCTCTGGCATTGCAGAGCAGGTTCGGAAGCTCAGTCAAAATTTCTACAAGAAAAACTCTAGCAGACCCTGCATGAGAAACACCGACCAAACTTACGACTTGTCCACGCGCTCCTATTATGGGAAACGCAGGGCAAGGCATCTTCTTCTCGACTCCCAGCGAACCGAGTGGAAGAAAGCGAGGTATGTTGTTCCCCAATCGGGGGTCTCCTAGAGTCTTTCACCCAAAATTTCTCGACTTTAATTCAGTTGAAGAACTTAAACTTCAACGCTTTCACCCTTTTGGTCCCTCTCGGCGTCGGCAGATGGCGCCACAGCTGTCCACTTCGGTGGACAGAGGTGGCCCCGGCTGCGGATTCTGAGCCGGTCAATAGTATTCAAGAGGCTAGCATTTGCCCACACATCGACGCCAGCACAGAACTTCACTCAGTTACTGACTGATTATTAAAACTCAGTGTTCTCTTTTTTGTAATGTACCGAACAAATCTGATTTAAACCTAAATTAAAATTAACTTAACTTAACAGATTGTAGTGTAACTCATAATTGTAATTCAGTGTAAACTTCTTAAACATGTAACTGTAGATCTCAAATCACTGCAAAAACCTAACTTGTTGTAAAAAGTTCTCAATCATATTTATCAAATTAAATTTCACTTCTGTATATTAAAACTAAATTTAATGTGACTCGCTCTTACGGACTTCCCACCCTTGCCCACTTTTTTTGCAGCCGAGCAGGCAGAAACCATTTCCAAGACTCTACAAAATAAGCTGACCAACTCCTCTGCCCACCTCCCATTGTTGGAGCCACGCTGATCGCAATTGCTATATAAAACACTCCTTTTGGACCGGACATGCTTATTTTCGATGTGGGGATGAGTCTCCTGGAGGCAGGTACCCCGTAAGCAGAAGTCTTGGACTTGGACTTGGACGTTGGTGGGATCGGCCCTTAGTGGTGTAACGGGTTGAAAGGAAACATGGAGAATAGTAATATTTTATTATTTATTATTAATCAAATAATTGATTTGACATTATACTTTTAATTTTTTGGATTTTTAGTGGTCACTTTGATGATAATTTGATTAAATTTTTTTATTATTCAATAGTGGTTGATACTGATCTGTCAATATAAGTTGCTGTAATTGGAGCATGGTGTTGAATTTAAATTTAAAATGTGCTTTAATAAAGGAGGAAAGTAAAGTTTAGCGGGTATTTATTATGGATAGTGATGTTTATTAATTTAATTATATTTTCTTTGTATTAACATTATGTACTTAACTGTGTCATTCTTAATATCTGATTATTAATGATGTTTTTAAACACTGATTTCGAAAAGATTGGATGAATAATGTTGAAGTTTGTTGATTTCGAATCTATATGATGCAGTTTTATCATAAATTATTATTTTTAATTTATCTTCATTTTGAATTTTGAAACTAACAGCAAGGTAATTGATCCAGGATGATCAATAAACATTTTCAATTAGTTGTAGATTATGAGGATAAAATTGAAAGTTTAGCATTGGTGAATCTCGAGTAATTTTAATAATAATAATATCATCAATGAATCTGTGCATGATATGACTGTTGAATTGGTGATGAATTTCATAATATTGTAGATAAACGTTTACCAGAATTGTGTATGAGATGTCCCTATGGAATTCCCATATTTAATTTGTAAATGCAATTGCCCTGAGAGAGATACTGGTTGAACAGAATAAATTTTAACAACGCTTGGAATTTTGGTATAGTGATGTTTTAGAATGAGCATATTGTTCATATAAATTTAGTATGACTTGATATAAATCATGAATGTCAATGTTATTAAAGAGGTCTTAGAAATCAAGTGTTTTTATATCATGGATATAATGTTGTTATTTTAAGTTTTTAATCAGTTCTAAACTATGTTTGATACTATGCGTTCGCTGTGTAGTAAAATGATCCTAAATATGATTTAGAATAAATCGAAGTTGTTTGTCTGTTGCATTGGTATGTGAATTAAATTCTACAGTAAAAGTAATTAGTGATTTACGGAATTTTGGTATAAGTATCATGTAAGGAAAATTAAGCTTGTGTTTTTTTTAAGTAGTTTGTAGTAAGCAATGATTTGTTTACTGATAATATAGATATTAGTGTTTATTGGAGTTAATCATACTGAAGTATTAAGTTGTAGTTTGCGTTTATCCAAATAATATTTTTTGCAAATAAACGCATAATTACTCGAAGCCTTATCAACATAAGTGATGACAAATTTGTCTTGTAGTTTATCTAGATCAATGGCAAAAGCTTAAATTATTTTCTCTTTATTATATAATAGTTGACGTGTGTATTTGGATCCATTGCTTAAAAACTGTTTGAGGTTCGGTTCCTTTATTAAATTGAGGTTTCCTGTGATTACAAGTCCATGATGTTTGTCTATAAAGGGTTTATAACATACTTCCGAACACGAACAAGATACAGAAGTGTTTAATTGTGTTGATAAAAAAGATTGTAGTTGTATATTTTACGTCCTAATAGCACAGGATATTCATAAGCTTTTATGATGTTAACATTTTTAATTGGCAATAATGATTTGAATCTTTGAAATATATATATAAATACATGTATTATTTGCATGTGTTTGGGTTAATTAGAGTTCAATGCTCAAACCCGACGATGAATCTAGTCTAATTAATTTCCGAAATTAAGCCATTGCTGTTCATTTCTGTTTTCGGCTTTGTAGTCCAATATAACTGCTTTGGCGATTTTAATATTTAGTAATTACTTTGAATTGGTTATTATTATATCATTCTGATATACATATATATATATATATATATATATATATATATATATATATATATAATGATGCTTACTTAAAGGCGGTAAGGTGTTGTGACCTTCCTCCCCAGTTGTCAACATGCATGTCATAAATGCCGCGGCATTACACTCACTGACGCCAGCATTGTCTTATACACACACACACACACATATATATATATATATATATATATATATATATATATATATATATATATATATATATATATATAATTGAAGATTTTTTATGATTACTTGTAATATATACCCGAGAAATACCAAAGTAAATAGCTTGTAAACTGAAGGTAAAGGTGAAAATTTGCAAAACGGAAATGAAGTGTAGAACGATGAGCTAGGCCTTTTCTAGCTAACATGAAGTTTGGAAATTGAATAAATGGAATAAAGTGAATATAAAAGGAATATGATGAATATGAAAAGCATTTCTGAAACCATGTACGCTATCAAGGGCCATACATGTTTCATTAATGCTGATTCTATGTTTCTGTGTACACAACTGTAATATGTGTTACAGAAATAATGTACATGGCCCGACGTAGAAAAAAATACAATGTGGATCAAATACACAAAAATATTAATGATGAATATAATATTATTTTACGCTAGCTAGTGGCTAATGATTTAAATGAGGATACAAAGTAATATAAAGTAATATCAAATGAATATATTGAAAATAAAATGAAAATATATCTACCCCTTGTACTGTGGGACTACTGAAAAAGCATGTATTACCAATCATCTCAGAACACAGTGAATTTAGAGTTACTGACTAAGCAGTTTTTCGCCAAGCAGGTTAAAGTTAATTATACGAAGTATTTAACTGTTAGAAGAAGACATGGAGATGATGAATTATTTAGAAATGCTAGAGTATGATCTGTCAATATGATGCTGTAATTCTTGCAAGTTTTTGAATTTAAATTTAAAATGTGTTTTAATAAAAGAAAAAATACGGTTGGGCGAATAGTTATTTTTGATAACGGTGTTGATGAATTTATGAAGATGTTCTTTGTAGTAACATGGTGTGCTTAACATTTTGATTCTTAATAACTGGTTATTAATAATATTTCTATATACAGATTTTGATAGATTGGAAGAGAAATGTTGAAGTTTATTTACTTTGAAGTTACATGTTTCTGTTTTGTCATAGATTTTAAATTTTATTGTATATGCATTTTTAATTGTTAAACTAACGTCTAGAAAATTGATCCAGTTGGATGTATATACATTTTCAATGAGATGTAGATTAGGTGGATAGAAATCAAAATTTAATTCATTGGCCTCATTAGTAATTCCAATAATAATAAGATCAGCAATATATCTGTACGTTATATGACTATAGAAAGGGCTCTGAGTTTCGTAAAAATGTAGATAAATGTTGGCCGGTATTGTGGATGATTTACCTCCCTGTGGTATTCCCTTATTTAATTTGTATATGCTTTTTCCTTGAACTATATACTGTTTGAACCAAATGAATTTTAATAAAGTTTTGAATTTTGGAAATGAGATGTTTTTGCTTGAGTGAATTGCTCATATAAATGTAGTATGACTTTATATAAATCATTAATGTCTATATTATTAAAAAGGTCTTTGAAATCAAAGGTTTTTACATCATGTATGTAAGGGATTGGTTTTATTTTATTAATTAGTTGTATGCTATTTTTGATTATGTGTGTTTTTTGTGTAGTAAAATAATCATAAATTTAAATTGAGTATGTTTAGAAGTTGTTTGTCAGCTGCATTGGTATATGAATTAAATCCTATAGTGACTGTTCTAAATGAAATAGATGTTTTATGGAATTTAGGTATGAGTACCAAGTAAGGAAAATTGAGATTTTATTTTTAAGAAGTTTTTAGTAAGCTATTATCTGTTAATTTATAACATTGATATGAGTGTATAAAGGAATTAATGAAAGAGGGGTACTGAGTTGCAATTTAAGTTCGTCCAAATAAAATTTTTTGCAAATAAACGCATAATTACTGGATGTCTTATCAATATATGTGATTACAAATTTTTCTTGTAGTAACATAATTTCTTTAATGATTTCTTGGTAATTATGCTTCTATATTGAAATGGGAAAGTGTTGGATCAAATTTTTTACATGCCTAGTGATTTGTACTTTCCAGCTCCTGATATATGTACTGTCGCCAAGTGAAAAGGATGCACATTCCGTCTCATTTTAAATAATTTGCCGTTCTATTTTGTGCAATATACTCAAATTAAATGATTATGGGAAAAAAATGATTTGAGGAGGAGTCTGTAAGGAAAGTCATACGCTTCTCATATCAGATTGTTACTTCCATACTATATATATATATATGTGTGAGTGTGTGTGTGTATATATATATATATATATATATATATATCGCTCCAAGATCTCATTAACAAAAATACTTCGGTCACCTTGTTTTTGACCTTTTAGTAACAGGAACAAGACTTCTAGGTTTTCACCTCACACCTTCACACCAAAAAGAAAATAACAACCAATCTTATTGTGTTATTAATTACACAAATCCTATATTTAATTATATCAACTTTACACAAAGTTTTGAAACATTCTAATTCTTTTTTAACACTTTACAACGAAGTCGAAAAGTGTTTATGACTTTGTTCATTCTGTCTGTCTGTCTGTCTGTCTGTCCGTTAGCACGATAACTGCCGTAAAAATGACTTAATCAAAATGAAATTTTAGTATGTTGTTCAGACGGTCTGTAGGACCTATGGGAATATAAATGAATAATATCACCCAATTAGTTTTGGATTGAACCCGGGTTGAAAAAATGAAATACATTGAGCCCTATGGGACCTAATTTTTCAAACATTTTTTAAGCGGATTTAAAATTCACAAATTGCTTCAAAAATTTCAGGTAATATTCAAATTATTCCATAACATATATAAAAAAAAATTCAGCGAAATATATTCAGTAGTTTTTTAAATAAAAATTAAAATAATAATAACACCTCTTATATGAAGCGATCACGCGACCATGATATGAAACGATCACGTGACCCACTTCAAAATGATATATGGCATCCATCTTGCCTCAAAATCGTGATTTTTAAAGTTCTTTTTAATTCATATTGAGTGTTGTATCCATCCTAAAACCACTTAATTTTTGCTTAAATTTTGTGCATCTACATACTGAATCAACGCAATTCCAATATATTTGAGTTTAAATGCTCATCCAAATTTGATTATTTCTACAACGAAGCCTATTTTTCACCTATGTAAAATGTAAACAGCAAAATACGTAAATTGAGTTGTATTAGAATTGCTGCATATCTTTAACACAAAATCATTTAGTTCATGGGGTCTCCATAGCTGATATGAATGAAATATTCATTGATTTTACAAAGAGAAGAACGATTTTTTTCGATGAAGTTTTACGCATAGAGTTTAATTACTTCTAGCTCCATGGTCTTAATTTGTAAATAAAATAAATTATTATAGTATTGTGATGAATGACATGAATGGGAAATTATTTATGAATGAAATGCTGCTTTTATAGAGAGATCCAGGCGTGTTATTTTTTCTATGACGTCATTCGAATGAATTTCAGTTGTTTTCGATGAAGTTAACAAATATAATAAATTATCGTAGTATTATGATAATTCTAAAATTATTACCGAGGAATGTATCACATTTTAGAGATGTTTAAACCAAGCAATTTATATTCCAATGCCATCATTTGAATGAAGTTCATTTTTTTCGATGAAGGTTTAAGATTTCAAATATAATAAATTAATGTAGTATTGTGATAAGTTTTAAAATATTACCGATAAATGTATTGCATATTTTAGACATGTTTAAATAAAATTGCATTGAAGTTGGAAAGTGTTTCATAATCAATGCTTTAAGCATGATTGATCTTTCTTGCTCCCATTAAAAATGTTAATATAAAAAAGCATATAAATATCCAGTACCACTAGGACGTAAAATATACAACTACAATCTTTTATCAAAACAGTTGAACAATTCTGTATCTTGTTCATGCACTGAGTCATGCTTTCTTCCCTTTATTGACCAACATCATGGGCATGTAATCACCGGAAATCTCAATTTAATTCAGGAACCTCATCTCAAACAATTTCTCAGCTATGGATCCAAATACAGACTACCACTACGATATAATAAAGAGAAAACAATACAAGCTTTTGCCATTGATCTAGATAAATATATATATAAAATATCAGGTAAATACCACTGCTCTTTTTAAACCTTTAAGATCTGACATGTACAAGTCACCTTGTATATAAAACAATTGATTCAACAATTACCTATACCAAAATATACACATAATTATCAAGACATCTTTAAAGAGATCAAGTTACTCCAAGACAAATTTGTAATCACATATCTTGATAAGGCATCAAGTATTTATGCGTTTATTTGCAAAAAAATTTTATTTGGACGAACTCAAGCTGCAACTCCATACCTCAATATCATTAACTCCTATAAACTCTAATATCACTATTAGAAGTAAACAGATTATTACTTACTACAAAATTGTTGATACATGTACAGATTTATTGATAATCTAATTTTTATTGGAACTTTCTTATGAGGACCTATATTAAACATTAATTTTTATCCACCTAATCTACAACTAATTGAAAAGGGATATACATCAAACGGGAAAAATTTGCATTTCAAAGACCTCTTTAATAACATTGATATTAATGATTTATATAAAGTCATACTAAATTTATATGAACAATTTACTCAATCAAAAAACATCTCTTTTCCTAAATTCAAGACATTATTAAAATTCATTCTGTTCAAACAGTATATATCTCAAGGAAATTATATATACAAATTAAATAAGGGAATATCACAGGCAGGAATCTCTTCCATAATACTGGCCAACCTTTATCTACATTTTTACGAAATTCAGTACCCTTTCAACAGTTATATAATGTACAGATTTATTGATGATCTAATTTTTATTGGAATTACTTATGAAGCACCTATATTAAACTTTAATTTTTATACACCTAATCTACAGCTAATTGGAAATGTATATACATCAAACTGGACCAATTATCTAGACGTTAGTTTAAAAATTCAAAATGCAGACGCATTAAAATTTAAAATATATGACAAAGCAGAAACTTATAACATCAAAGTAAATAAACTTCAACATTATTCATCCAATCTTTCAAAATCAATATTTAAAAATATTATTAATAAACAGTTATTAAGAATAAAAATGTTAAGAACACCATATTACTACAAATAATATATTTTTAAATTCATCAGCACCACTATCCAGAATACCAACCCACCAAACCTTATTTCTTCATTTATTAAAACACATTTTAATTTTAAATTCAACACATTGCTACAGCAGCATATTGACAGATCATTCTCAAACAATTTTAAATAATTTTTCATCTCCATGTTCCACTTCCTACAGTTGAAATCGTAGTATATAGAATTAACTGTAACCTGTTTTTTGTTAAAATGCTTAGTCAGTATCACGTAATCTGCTTTTTTTGGCAGCACAAGGGGTAAATATATTTAAATTATTATATATTATTACTCCTTTTTATTACATTGTTTTCTCCTATAAATACTTAGCCACACGCTGGTATATTTGATTATATTTGATTTTTATATTTGATTTCTTATATATCTGATCCATTTTATATTTTATTCTACGTCGGGTCATGTGCATTATTTCTGTATTATAATTTACAGTAATGCACACAGAAACGTAGAATCCGCATTAACGAAACATGTATGGCCATTGATAACGTACATGGTTTTGAAAATGCTTTTCATTTTATTAAATTTATTCAATTTCAAAAAAAAATTTGGGAGCTGGAAAAGGCCTAGCTCAATGTGCAAAACAATGTTTCTGTTTCGCAACTTTTCATCTTTAAACACATTTCTTGCACTTACACAATGTATGTTTATGAAGGAAACAAAGGGATTAGTACCTTAAGTACCTGCATTACATATATGATGTATATCAATACTTTCATCCTAATGTGTTGATAAAAAATTTTATTCACCCCTCTTTACCACATGTAATTCTTATTCCATTCTTTAACTTATATATGGAACAGAAAAAAAGAGGTATTTTATACCAATTTAGTACCTGTTTTATTTATAATGTTTTCGTATGTTTTTTAAAAATATTCAACGGCTTGTCATATGGTATTTTTGATGTCACATTTACATTTCAGTCCATCTTCCTTTCACTTATGTTATACAGAACGTTTTCTATTAATGATCAATCTCAGGTATATATAATACAAGTAAAATAAAAAATTTTCAATTATATTGAGTAATTTCCTGTGTCAGACTGAGGTATATATTGTCCATCTCTTATCTCCCGAAAATAAATATAAATTCTATAAGTCCTATATTGGTTATTGGTAGCACTAAGCGTGCCCTATGTTCAATAAAACTTTTCTGCATTAACCCCCGTAATATTTTACTTTATGAATCCCTTTTCTTTTATATTTACCGCGACTCTATTTATAATTCCTATCCCGTGCAGACTTTTAATTTTGCATGGCGTCTCATTCTCAACTCACTGCAAGTTAAACCCTTGTATAATTTTCTGGATATATAGTTCATTTTTTCCTTAGTTTTGAAGACACGTTTATTGGTTGCCCTGTATTTTATAATCTATTGTTATTTACGTATTTTGTAATTATTTTTTAAATGTATTGAATTTAAAAGGATAATTACGCAAATCTTGTCTCAAGGCTGTGGGCTGTGTATAAGAGCTCATGGTCGTCACATCTTAAACAATTTACATTGACACTAATGAAGGACTTAGTGACGTCCGACAGCGCTCTGGATTTGTAATTTTAAGTATGTCATAAATGGCGTTCTTATTAAAGACCTTTTAATTTACCAAATTTGGCTGTCTTTATTATTTCGTTTTAATACCACCGAGTTTCCAAATCGACATATCAGTTTCAATCAAAATTACTACAAAATGCATGCGAATCTTTAGTTTAAATCCAAAGAGCACCACCTCATAAACGGAAGCAGTTTACTACATTGCACGCACACTCTCTACAAACGTGAACAGAAGGAAAATAAAATAAATGTATTGGAGAAAAGGTGGATTTTTAAATGTATTTGCTAATAGATGGCTGTAGAGGTTATCCGTGAAGTACCACGGATAATTGCCACGAGAGAAATTCATTCAGAAATTTTAAGAGAACACTTAAAAAATTATAATTTATGAACGGATGGGTTCAGGTAATTTTCTGGAACAGTGTGTAATATATAAAGCAGCTGCTGTTAAATTATAAACATAAGTTTGCAAGTAAATTTTTTTTATATTGCAATATAAAAATCGGTTACGTTTCAACGCACGAAAAGTAAACTTTTTTAAAAATTCATGAAAATTCGTATATTGATGTATGGATTCTGTTCTAAGCTTGTTCGAAAGAGAATTTTTCGATCTTTACGACAGTGTCGAGATGGAAACTTTGTGGTAATTGTTTTGGTCGCTAAGGAACCGATTTATGTGGAAATTTCTCAAAATCGTGCTGAAACATAAACTAAAACATAACATAAAATATGAAACATAAAATAACTAAAAATCTAATTCGAATTAAAAAAATAACAGTGTATGTCGATAAGTACTTGTGCACCAAATTTCATGACCATACAACGTTCAGAATTCTCACTACAGACCGCAGACACACACAGACATATTCTTTTATTATGGAAGATGAATGCATTTAAATGAAGTTTAACTCCGAATATTTATAAATAAGCAGAAAATGAGTTGGCTCGTGATTCTGAAACTAAAAGCATTTTTTTTTTTTTGCTGCTTCAGGGAGATAATATTTTCAACTGCTCATTCAGGGCGAATATATATATATATATATATATATATTTCTGTAATAGGATAACAAAAATATATGCATCACTTGGATAAGAGGAAAACATTTAAATGCGTTAGTCAAGAGAGAAGCAAAATAGAAGCAAACACGTTAAAAATACATTTTCCAAACCATTTTGCCATTCATATTTCGAAAAATCATTTTGAATCTTTCATATGCAAAGAAATATTTTGAAAAGCTTTCATAATTTTTATTTCTACGAAGGTGGTAGGGGGAGAAGTCTTTTCTTCTGCTAAGAGACTTTGATCCAATGATATTACTGGAGAGGGTACCAAACCTAAAAACCGGAAAAATCAGGAAGAAATCGAACCGGATTTCTTCAGTTCAATTTGATCTGGTGATATCCAGAGACTTTGATATAGTGATATATTTCAAGTCAAAGCAACAATCTTAAAAACGAGAAAAATCTGAAAGAGACTGTAACATTTTTGCATGTTAAACTGCATAAAAAGATAGTGATTTGTTTAATACTAGTATTCAAGCCTGTCAAAGACAAGGAAGTTAATACTCCTAAATTAATTTGCAACATTTTTAATAGGCTTTGTTTTATTTAGAAATGTATGGCGCTTAACGTCGAATATGCCGTCTTAATCAAAAACTCGTTCAGTTTTATCCCGTAATTAAGTCTATAACTATGGAAAGTTTAAGCTTCCTAGCTCACCAGGGCGTGGCTTTTAAAGAGTCTAGAAATACTTTTCGACCCCTAGTTTTTTGTTTCTTTCTCAAAAGGGAAATCGAATAGTGTGTCAGTTTGGTTCTGCTCCGTGAATGATACTATAAGTGTGCAAAGATTCAGCCTAATTGGTCAACGATGGAGGACTTCCGAAAAGTGCGGCAAGAGTTTTTGAAAAAGCTTATTTTCTCTACCTTCCCGGGGGGATGGGTGTAAGCGAAACTCTGACTCCGTTGGGATCTGCCTTGTGTTTGATAATATAAATATACAGGGTCTTTATAATTAAAGTTCCACTTTGAAATGGCCATAAAAGGAAAACCACTGGACAAAATGTTATCAAACATGGTAATAGTTTACAGGAGGTCATGGGATTTTATTTTCCGCAAAAAAAAAAAAAGTTCAAAAACTCACCACCAGCGGGGAATGGCGCTGTGTGCAATATTGTTAAACGAAATAAGACATGAAGACATCGGTTTAAAAAGTTTTTAATCGTTTCTAAAACGTGTTACAAATCCTGTTCAATGTGGCTTCCACCATTTTCTGAAAGCAAGTTAAATCGCATTACTGCTTTCTCAACAGTAGCTCTTAAGCATATCAGGAGGAATGTTATGGACATGTCGGTGTATCACATTTTTCAATTCCGCCAAATTGTTTATGTTATCACCATAAACAGTGGCTTAGCACCACGATTTTTATGCAGGAAGGGGCTCCATCTCACATTGGTACATATGTCAAACAGTTACTTAAGCAACATTTCACGGATGACCGGATTGTAAATCGACACTTCCCCATTTCTTGGCCACCCCTGTCATCAAACCTCAACCACTGTGACCTTTGGCTATGGGGTTACCTCAAAGTCACTGTTTATGGTGATAACATAAACAATTTGAAGGAATTGAAAAATGTGATACACCGACATGTCCGTAACATTCCTCCTGATATGCTAAGAGCTACTGTTGAGAAAACAGTAATGCGATTTAACTTGCATTCAGAAAATGGTGGAAGTCACATTGAACATGATTTGTAACACGTTTTAGAAGCGATTAGAAACTTTTTAGACCGATTTCTTCATGTCTTATTTCGTTTAACAATATTGCATACAGCGCCATTCCCCGCTGGCGGTGAGTTTTCGAACTTTTTTTTTTTTTGCGGAAAATAAAATCCTATGACCTCCTGCAAACTATTACCATGTTTGATAACATTTTGTCCAGTAGCTTTCCTTTTATGGACATTTCAAAGTGGAACTTTAATTATAAAGATCCTGTGCAACGATCCAGATTTCTAGGTAATTGTGGGGGGAGGGGCCTGGAGGGTCTGGAAGGGTGTCAGATAACTATTGAATATATAGGATAAGGTAATTTAATAGAATATTTACATGTATAAATTTACATGTCGAAACTTTACACTCTGCTCCTAATAATTTGAGATCGACTCTGCTTAGCCTGGATAAATCCCTCTTCTTAATTTCCTATAATAAAAAATTATAAGTAACGATAAAATATTTCTCATGGCAGTTCAACAATCTAAAGTTTGGAATTAGGAGAATTTTTATGATTAGAGTATCTCACAATACGAATCAATCACCTTTCTCATACTGTCCTACTACTACTACATTTCTACACGTCCTTCAATATCTGTCTATCTCTTCTATTAGCCGCTATTACTGAGACCATCTTTCCCACCAAATGGGCTGCAAAATCATGTCTCTGCTGAACGGAAAGAGCATAGAAATAGATAACCTCCTGTTTTCTGATATTAGATGAAGGAAAAATTTGACGTGGGTAGAACACGACCTTCACTACATAATGAAATTACTTTTACTTCTTTCAAGCGAAATAATGGTATATATATTCTTAATAATCGTATTAAATAATCGTATTTATTTTAATAATCGTTATTAAATAATCGTATATATCTTTCACAGCACCATGCTATGGCAGTGAATTAGCATCACATAAATTGAAACTGGGCGCAATTGGTAATATACGAGTCCAAACACAATTACTTATTCACACTCAGGTACAAAATTTTCATGAAAATACAACTCACAATTAAATAATACCCCGTGAAATAAATAATTATTGACGAGTTCAAAATACAAAACTATTACAAAAAGGTATCTTCTCCCGTGACTTCAAATTAGATCCACGAGAATGGTGTTAACAGATTTGTCACATAGTATTACATGTGGGAATTGAACATATGTGATAGTAATCACTATTTTTAAAACATTCCAACATAGTTGAAAATTGTATATGACTGTGTTCATTCTCTGTCTGTCTGTCCGTTCGCACGATAACTGCCGTAAAAATGACTTTATCAAAGTTATATTTTACTATGTTGTTGAGACGGTCTGTGGGACATATGGGAATGTAAATGAATAATATCACTCAATTAGTTTTGGATTGAACCCGGGTTGAAAAAGTGGAATACGCTGATTCCGAAGGGGCCTAATTTTTCAAAAGCGAAGCTAAAATTCACAAATTGCCTTGAAAATTTTAGGAAATATTCAAATTATTCCATAAAATTTATTAAAAAAATTTCAGCAAAATATGTTTGGTAATTTTTTTAAATAAAAATTAAAATAATAATTACACTCATATTATATGAATAGATCACGTGACCCACTTCAAAATAAAATGTGGCATCCATCTTTTTTTTCTCAGCGTAAAAATCGTGATTTTAAAAGTTCTTTTAAATTTATATTTAGTACTGCATGCGTCCTAAAATCGCTTTCATTTTGAGTATTTTCTGTGCATCTGTATTCCGTGCCAACTCAATTACAATATTTTTGAGTTTAAATGATCATCAAACTTCGATTATTTCTACAACGAATCCTAATTTTAGTGGATGCAAAATGTAAACAAATGACTGTAAGATAAGTTGTATAAGAATTGCTGAATTTTTTTCACGCAAAAATATTTATCTCTGGAATCTGGAATAAAAGTGATACGAATGAAATATTCATTGCTTTTACATAGAGAGCCAGGCGATTTATATTTCGATGACGTCGTTTGAATAAAGTTCATTTTTTAGATGAAATTTTAAGTTTTCAAATACATTACGTGACATTGAAAATGAGACACCAAGAAGGAGTGGGCAGAAAGTCATGAAAATCGGCAAACAGGGAGAGACAGCAACGAACAATAAGTGATATTTATTGCAACATGATACACCTATAAACTGAGTGATAACACCCAGCGACCTGGAGGCTTGAACTGAGGTGATAACGGCTGGGTTCTGTCCTCTGATGAACCAAGTCATGAAGGATTCAAATCCAGTTTCTATTTAAACCCTCTAATCAGTAAGTTATAGGGCCACCGCGGGCGGCGATACAGACAGTAACACGTCTAGGTAGAGAGTCAATGAGTGTGAGGATGGTGTCCTGGGGGATGGCTGCCCATTCCCTGTTAGCCATTTGCCAGAGTTCGTCTTCTGAACGCGGCCGTGGCAGCGCATACAAGCGACGTCCAATCAGTCCCAGACGTGTTCGATAGGTGAGAGATCAGGGGAGACTCGTGGCCAGTAAAGCACCTAGGAACCGTGCAGGACATGTTGTCTGATGCATACCGTGTGTGGACGGGCGTTATTCTGCTGTTAACTGCCATTGGACAGCCCTTGAAGGAAGAGTAGTGTCACCTGCCGCAGCACGCCATTCACGTATCGTTGGGCCGTCATAGTGCCCTCAATACGGACCAGAGGTGACCTGTTATCGTAGACGATGGCGTCCCAAGTGTGGTGTTCCACAGATGCGGCCGGATTGGACCTGTCACCACTTCAGCATCAACTCGTACACTGCGACTGTCGTTGTTAAAACATAAGCGTGACTCGTCTGAGAACACCCTGTGCCATTTCGCCGTCCACGTTGTTCTATCCTGACACCATTGCAAACGGAGGCATATGTGCTGTTGGGTCAATGGCAGTCTTCTTAACGGACGCCATGAGTGCAGGTCGCCAGCGACCAATCGGTGGATCTTGATCGATATGGGAGCATCATGAGTTTTCTGCACATGCTGCAAAAGGGCGACGGAAGTGGACTGCGGGGCCGCCAACGCTTACCAGCAGATGCGTCGGTCCACGTGTTCTGAAGTCGCTCCGGCCGTACCGGCACCCTTCAAACGTGCCACATTCGCTTGTTCCAACCATCTTCGCCACAGCCAGTGCACCCTAGACGCGTGTAGGTGGCTGTCCGCTGAGATTTGACGTATGGATCAACCTGCCCTTCTGAGTCCGATCACCATACCCTTCGTGAAATCATCTGTCTTCTGGAACTGCCTCGGTTGGCGGCGGCCTATCATTCTCTGATACTACATGTTTTCTCTGAAACAAAATAAAAATAGCAAAATGATTTCCCTGGCAGAAAGAGCGGAGCGACTATTGCCGATTCTGCAGGTTCTTTCTTTTATATCACACTCAACGTGCGCGGGACAGTTGCGCATTTCGCATCATTTACATAACTAGGTGAGCTTCGTTACCCTGCAATTTGCATATTTTTCCGCCCACTCCTTCTTGGCGTCTCATTTTCACTGTCACGTAGTGTGTAATAAATTATTGTAGTACTGTGATGATTTAAAATATGTCAAATGCAGATCGCTATTTAGAGATATTTAAATAAAATTGCATTTTAGTTGGAAAGTGTTTCATAATCAATGCTTTATGCATGATTGATCTTTCTAATTTAATTTTATATATCTAAAAAATGTACGTCGAAAATATGCTTAAATGTACTTATATGAAAAATGCACTTAGATGTACTTATGTGAAAAATGTATTTAGAATCGTTCACTATCTCAAGAACGGCTCATGGCGCCCTAAAGTTTGTGCCATTCGTTTTCTAATGAAAAATGCGTCTGAAATAATTATTTATTTATCATTATTAAAGATTTTGCATTTTTCATGTTATTTTTAAAAAATTCAACCAACATTGGGGGCAGAGGAACCCTTGAATAATCGATTACGTATAAAACCAATAGGGTTTCAGTATTCACTGATTGTAATAATCATATCAGATTTTGTTTTACGAAACATTCTATTCATACGCGAGATATCGCATCGACACATACACATACACACAGAAATAGATATCACCTCAAAAACGTTCCATTCGACTTTAAGCAAGCTTAAAATGAGCACTTCAATCGAATTTTCGACACCGTTAAATACTTTCCTTATACATTATACTATGTATGTAGGTAAAGTAAAAATATCTGCCTCAGCAAGAAATCTCTCGAAAAAAAATGATCGATTGACAGGAAATTTGGAACGATTATTTTGATCTATAAACGAAAAAGGCTTATTGATTTTGAGTAAGATTAAGCGAGGAAAAAGCACTCAATGTTTTGACCTCTTTTCTTCGAAAAAAAATGTAATTACATTAAACAACGTATAAGAAATAGCATTTTATATGCAAATGTTTATTTAAGAACGAATAGCATAATTTATAGGACATTAACCTGCTATATTTGCGATGTATTGCATGCTTCTAACTATTTGAAAAAGAAAATCTACATAATAATAATTGCCTAAGTGTTTCTTTCCTCGTGTTTAATGCGTCTGTGGCTTTCCGGAACTCCAGAAGCCCCCGAAGGGCTAATTAGGCAATTCCTACTTACAGACTGAATCTTTACACATATAATATCGACTACGGGACAAAACCTAATAGAACCAATTTTCAATTAAGAAGACTATTTTTGACGCTAAGCGCTATACATTGTTAAACAAATAAACATTGTTAAACAAACAACACTTAATAGAAAAAGTTGCAGCATAATTTTAAAAGACAGTTAGTTGCCCCATGTTTGACAGACATAAATACTAGTAATAAATGACTATTACAATAAATAAAACTACTGCTTGTAAGAAAAGTTGCTTGCAAAACTTCCTTGAAGAAAGCAAGTATATGTTAGTTAGGTGAGATCTATTTCGGTGCCTAGCATGAGTTAGCTAGTTTAGAAATGTTCGTTTATATAAATAACAATAATGTGCGCCTGCATTTTATTCTGAATTTAAAATAATCTAGAAAAAAATGATCTATGAGATATATTTTCTGTTGCTTCAAAGAAGTATTCCGAATTGAGTATTGAATGGAAGTATTTTTGAAATAAGATCGTACATAACGGGCATAGAAAAAAGGAAAGCATTTAGAGCTAGTCAAGGGAGAAGCAGTATAATAAATAAAATCAGCAAGCACGTTAAAAATGCATTTTAGATCCCATTTTTGCCATTCATATTTTGAAAAATCATTTGAATCTTTCATACGCAAAGAAATATTTTGAGAAGCTTTCATAATTTTTATTTGTATAAAAGGAAGGGGGAATTTCTATCTCGCCCTTTGATGTAGTGATATAGGCGGAACGGATACCAATCTTAGAAGTCACAAAAGGCAAGAAAGTCAACAGAATTGGAAAATCTGAACTTTTATAAGAATTTCGACAAAAATAGTTTATTATTAGTATTTTATGCCAATGTATACATGGTAAATATATTCCTAAAAGGGTTGGTTTGGTTTCTTTGTATTACTTTCAGTTGCTGTCTAGCTGACGCGGTGGCTAAGTGGCCAAGGAATGTGTGTCATCCTGCTTCCTCGTTTACCGGGTTATGGGTTTGAGTCCCACGTGCTGGCATGGATGTTGTGTTCCGCCCCCACTGATGCGCTGAGTCAACATCATGTGACGGCTAAATAGTTCACGATTCTGGTCGATGTATAGACAGATGATGGAATGTATCAAGTGCCTGGACATTATCTATATAATAAAATTGAAAATCTGTTTGTCTGTATGTTTGTTTCACCATCATGGGAGAACGCTGAACCGATGTTCATGAAATTTTGTGGATAGCCTTAGAATAGCCCCACTTAAAAGTTAGTCCATGTTTCGAGTATCTAGGACAAGGGGTTGTTTAGATATTAATTAAAAACGCACAGTTAAAGCTCCTATAGACAACATTATGTAGACGATATTTTTACCGTAAATTTATTTAAAGAAGATGATATTATGTCGCTTATCAACGGATTTATATCCAATGTGTTTATGCGGCAGTCGATTTTAATTAAATCTTTTCCGATTTAAATAATAAAGAAATATATATGTAAAATAAATTTTATGGAAATTGCATTTTTGACTGAATTATATCTAATACGGCCTTCATGTTTAAAAATTACTGGAATTATTTATATTTTCCATTTATTACGACAATTGTTTCATTTTGACAAAAACGGCTGAAACTCATAAATTGTATTACTGGTAATAATATTCCATTAGTCTATTATATTTCAATTTACGAGAATATAAGTAGTACGGTTATATCTTCCCATGCAATTTTTGCGATTTCATTTTGCCATATATTGGAATCAATTACGGCTCTAAAGTTTAAAGATTGATGGTATAATTGATATTTTCACTATGTAATGTCATCTGTTTTATTATGGCAAAATACTTTTGAAATTCATATATTATAGTACGGGTAATTTTCTTCTAATACACGAGTATATTTTCTAGTATTCGGGAATATAAGTAGTATGGGTATATCTTCACATGCAATTTTAGCTCTTTTATTTTGGCATATATGGATTTAATTTTATATTTATTGTAAACGGGACCAGGGTTTACAAACGGGACCAGGCTGTTTTATTCATCAGATCTGCTTGTGAAGATAATTTTTGTATAGCGAGAAACAGAGATTCTTAAACTTCTTTTTAGGAGCATTAATTTAAGCATTTTAATAGAATATTTTGATTTACAATGTAATTTTGAATAGTATAGGAATTTGCATATTTTGATTGTGAATGTTATGTTTCTTTATACTATATATTCCGTACGCAGAAAGACTATGTAATCTTCTACTAGAACACGGATATATTTTCTAATCCACGAGAATGTATGTAGTACGGGTATACCTTCCCATACAATTTTATAGCTTTCATTTTGGTATGTATTAGCAGCAATAATGGCCTTGGGGTTTGAAGATTACGGGGATTATTGATATTTTCAATTTATTTCGTTATCTGTTTCATTTTGGCAAATATTTTTGAAACTCATATATTGCAGTATGGTTAATTTTCTACAAATACACGGGTATACCTTCTAATCTACAAGAATATATGTAGTAGGGGTGCACGATTTTCGAGCTTTCATTTTGGTATATATTGGAATCGGTTGCGGTTTTCAGGTTTAAAGATTACGGAGATTATTGATATTTTCAATTTATTATGTTATGTTATTTTTTGGTAAATATTTTTGAAACTCGTATATTATAGACGTGTAGTTTTCTACTAATACTCGGGCATATCTTCTAATATTCGAGAATATAAGTAGTATATCTTCCTATACAATTTTAATGCTTTTATTTTTGCACGTATTGATTAAATTTCATATTTTTGTAAATTTATTTACATACGGAACCAGGAACGGTTACCTTACACCTTTTCTGGTAGGTCGGATGGTCTGGGTCTCAACAACAACAACATACGGGACCAGGATATTTTATTCTTCAGATCTGCCTGTGAAGACAATTTTGTATAACAAGAACACAGATTCTTAAACTTCTTTTAAAGAACATTAATTTAAATATTTTAATATAATACTTTGAATAATAATGTTATTTAGAATATTATAGGAATTTGCACATGAATGGGAATTTCAAAATTTTTAACTAGCAGTATTCCGTACGAAGAACGGCTATACTGATACTAATAAATAAATATATACTGCTTATGTTGCTCTAAACTATTTTCCAGTTACTTTTTTATTACTTATACTGATCTAAACTAGTTTCAGCTGATCTACAGTATGATCGGTACTACTTTTAGCTAATCTACACAACTTGCAGCGGCGATACACTACTTTTAGCTGATCTGCAATATTTTCAGCTGCTTTACAATACTTTCAGTTTCTTTTTCTTCGCCCACAATACGTTGGGTATATAAGGGAAAAGTATTGTGATGAGGTCCAAAATATAGTTCTCAAACGTTAATGAATTCATATTTTCAGTATTTTTGAACAAATCAACTATTTTTAACCTTTTAAATAAAGGGCATTTAAATGATTAACTAGCTGCAGTGCCGCGTAGATCGCGGTCAGTTTTTAGAACTTTTGGAGCAAATGAATAAAACATACGCTGTCGTTACACGAGAGTATAGCTCTTAACTTTATATAGCGTATAGCTCTTAACTTTATATAGAGTATAGCTCTTAACTTTATATAGAGTATAGCTCTTAACTCCAATAGCCTTCATGTAGTAGTTGTCGACCTCATAGGGCCCCTGCAATCCACGTGTACAATCCTGGTAAAGAGATTGCAATCCTTGTATAAACGCTTCTGGCCTGTCTTTGGGCTGCTACACGGTCACAGGAGTTTTAACAATTTAGACAGCTGTGCCCTACGTTAATAACAATTTAGATAGCTATGTGTTTCGGGCCCTACACCCATCGGGCTTTATTAATAAACTCCATTTAGCTGACGCATAAGTCACTAAATGAATACACCCTACATACGCCGCTAAATACGGCTAGATCTAAACTACATGCACGGACGTAAAACACCCAAAATAAGCGCTGCGATCCAGAAGGGGGGCGAAATAAAACAGTAAAAGTGAGTTAGTCAGCGAACAGGCTCAGTTGAAAAGGTAAAAAAAAGAGGTGAATTTGTTAGTGAAAATTGCACGTCAACAGTGGCTGAGATAGATCAAAACGTAGAAGAAAACACGGGAGGGGAGGGAAATTGAATAGTTGGAAGTATGACAATTTTCATTCGATCTCAGCAATTTTTAGAGAAAACACTTATAATATTTAAATAAATAATTGTAAATTCTAAAATCCGAAACTTTATTAGAAAATCTCAAAATGTTTGTCATTCATCGTCTAGACATTGGCCGAGAAAGAAATCGTCTGTTCTTCCTTACAGACGACAATGAAGTGGCAATGTTAAACAATTTATCCATCTTTAAACAAAAGTATAAAAAACTATTGTTTTTTTTTTCTATATTCGTCTTTCCATACATTTAGCATTCGTCTTTTAAGAAAAGCGGAATTCCAGCGGAAACACTGACGGAGGAAATACAGTTTAATACAGTGTCGTTTTCGGGCTTTTAAAAAAGTGTTTTCCAAATGTATAAAAATTTATCAAATTTTCAGATATTTGAAAGTATTCTGCAATTCCTAGAATTGTTAGCTAAATTAATAAAAATAATGAAATGCGAGATTATAGGCCAAGTGTTAGCTATGGAATAAGCGGGTCATGGGGTTTTGGGGCTCTTTCTGGGTTTCTTAGGGGTTTTGTAAATTATTAAAACTGTATTAAATTTTTCGAATTTTTTAACATTGCTTTCAAGTGTTCAGCTAGGTAATAAATTTAAGAAAAATGGAAATTTCTATGTCAAATATTCTGTTTGGAATAAGCGATACAAACATAAATGGTTTGACAGGTTTTAATTTAGTAGTTGCGGTAAACTTTTTCTAGTCCATATCTAGCGATCAAATTTTTATCAATCACATGTTTTAAGCAAAGGAACAAAAAATGCGTGTGGCCTCTAAGGAGGTGCATAGGATCTTAATTTGCTATAACTTTCTTGGAGTAACTGTCAACAGAGTAGACGCCTGATGAGCGGGTTCAAGAGATCCACATAAGCAATCCAGGCATTGCGATGTATCAGGAGTGATACGCCCTAAATAAGTGTCTTTGACTCGAAGTGTAGGCTGTGCAAGTTCGACAGATGCCTAACTTGTTTGAATACACGAGGTTGCACTTTTTGTTTGTCCTGAAGAAGGCTTTTTTGCTTTACCTTCGAGGCTATTTGAGTTGTAAATCTGATTATATGCTGAATTTCTTTCTATATTAAAAATAATAGCTGACGCCGCCGTCGCTGTTTGACAAATTTATCTCAACTTTCTCTGCTTCGTACCGCAAAAACTATAGCATGCAAAACTATAAAATTTAATACACTTACAGAGAAATGTTTGGGGAATACGTTAAAATAAACCGTTTTTCGATATATATTTTAGTTTAAGAAATATTTAATGACAAAGTCAAGAACAAAATATTTGAGCTCCAAGTTCGCGTCCTGGATAGACTAACAATAGCAAGACTACGAATTTTCGCAGACTGGTACCCACATAGTTGAATTTTTGCAGGACACAGCCATTTTTTTTAATTTCGATGTAGTTTACGAGATATTTTACTTTTTATTTATTTTACTTATTACACTTTTGAAGTGAAAAATGTTCTTTCGTATCGTCACGTCCATCGATTTTCTCTGTCTGGTACCACAAAAACTAAAGCATACGAAAATATGAAATTTGGTACATTTGTAGAGAAATAATAGGGTAATACGATAAAATAAACCATTTAGCGATTTAAACTTTTTGCTTATAATTGCTGATAATAAGTTTGTCTTATAATTGATCGCGGATCAAGGATCAAAGAATTCAGTTGTTCCCTGGGTTGGGAAAAATCCCTGCTTTTACCTCCTGCGGAAAATAGGTGGGGATTGAAAAAGGGAATTTTTGAAAGTGGAATTTTTAGAAAAGATGTATCGTTTTAGAAAGAATTTACCGCCCAGGCGGTGAAGTGGATAGCGTCTTCGGCTGCTGTCTGATGGGCTCGGGTTCGAATCCCGAGTAAGGCATGGATGTTTATTGAGGCAAGTCAGTCTTCCGCCTTCTGGGTTCTCGTCTAAATGTGAAGCTGCACCCCCTCCTACCTTCGTCAGTGATTTTGTTTCTAATAAACTTTGTTCTCTTGTCTTGTGTTGTTGTTGAGACACAGACCGCCCGACCTACCATAAAGGTGTAAGGTAACTGTTTGGACGGCCGAGAAGTGCCACCCAATTTAGACCGGAACCCAGTGGGGGAGGCATCCACAGTGAACGTACCCTCCTTTCCCTACCACCAACCTCTCGGAAGTACTTACGGACCCACATGTTTAACGTGATCGTACTCCGCATGAACACGGCGGCAGTTGTGGCAGCGTGCAAATTCAGCGCGCAAACCACCGGGCTACCGCACCCGAAATGTGCCAACAGCACGCGGTGTTCCCAAGTGGTCACCCACCCAAGTACTAACCGCGCCCGATGCTGCATGACTTCGGTGATCTAACGAGAACCGGTGTTTTCAGCACGGTACGGCCGTTGGCTCTTTCTTGTCTTGTGTGTCTTTCTTCGTTCTTTCCTGCGTCACTGGTCCTGTATCGGCTGTACCGAAACAGGAGGTCATTAGAAACAACAGCAGAAATAATTTAATCGTTTATCGACAGGAACTTTAATTTGGCTGTAAACGGCTCGCGAAGTGATCTCAGCGAGCGCTAGCAAGTAGGAGGTAAAGATCGGTGCATCTTTTCAGTTTCTCTATCTTGTACGATAAAAACTATTACATACAAAAATATGAAATTTGGTGCAGTTGTAGAGACATAATAGGATAGCACGGTGAAATAAACCGTTTACAGATTTAAGCATTAGTTTGGCTTGAAATGCCTCGCGAAACGAGCTCTAAGAGCACAGTGTGTAGGAGGTGAAGCCTCCAGATTCGAGAAGCTCGTTACGTTGGTTGGAGAAGCTCAGAAAACAGGAGGAAGGGCTCCCAGTATACGAAAATTTGATATTAATTTAGTAAAAGTCCTATTGATTTTCAAGAAAATTGAACGTGGGTGAAGCCCTCTATTTTTCCAGACATAATTTCGAAAGTCAAGCATTGTAATAAATAATTACTTTGAAATGTTAAAAAACAGTCATTTAAATTTTGTTTTGCTTTTTGAAACGAATGACATTAAATTTAGGATGTTAGTATGTAACACTTATAGCTTACTAGAAAATGTACTCGGTGTTGCAAGGGATTTAAAATACAAAACTTATTATAAAATATGTAAAACTTATTGTAAAACTTATTTTTAAAATTACTCTGAAACATACTTAAAGTTCTTGAAAACCAATGAACGCTTAAACAATACGCCCGCTTAAAAAACAACAAAACGAAAACCTCTGCGTAGCGTACATGATCGCTGAGTATTTTAAAGTTCCTGACTGCAATATTTTTCTTGAAGTGGCTCTCCACCACGTAGAAATGTATCCGTTGTTACTCGGGATTTAAAGCAGGGATTAATTGAATTCATTCATACATATTTTCAAAAGGCGGAATTATTTGCTGCGCGAGCACACACGCGGCTACTGTTCGCCAGCTAAGCGAGCACAGTATGACCTAAAAAGGGATCTAAAAACGCTTTAGCACGCTACGTATGTGTGTCTTATTTGGATTCATCATCAAATTTCGGATGAGAGTGGGATATTCACTAAGGATTTCTATGTCCAATTTGTTTCTCCATTTTCGGCTAAAAAATGTTCACTTTACTTGAAAAATCTATGTCTCAAGATGAGCTATAGATAGAGCTTAGATAATAACTGATATGGATTTTGCATCAAATTCTGTAGGAGGTAGGGTGCTGCATCAAAAATTTTCACTTTCGGTTCAAAACTGTTCATTTCCATTGAAACATCTATTTCTCAAAGCTAACTATAGATAGAGCTTTCATAATAACAGATATGGATCCAACACCACGTTTCAGAGTAGGTAAAGGTCTTCACTAATGATTTCCACTTCCAGTTCTGGAGATATGTGACTTCCAATTCAAGTATTTACATTTTCCTTGAAGCATTTAATTCTAGAGATCTGCTATAGATATAGCTTACATAATGACTAATATAGATTTACTATCAAATTTTGGAGCAGAATGGGGGGGGGGGTAGGATTTGTTAATAATTCCTTGAAACATCTATTTACATCAAAAAATTTTCTTGAAACTTCTATTTCTCAATTGATATGAATTCAACATAAATTTTGGAGGAGATAAGAGGGTTCACTAAATATTTCTATTTCCTGTTTTCTTTCTTTGGTTCAATAAACTTATTTAAAACACCTATTTCTCAGGATTGGCTGTAGATGGAGCTTAGGAGATGACTGTTAATAGACTCAACATCAAATTCCAGAGAGGATATGGGTGGTTCAGTAACAAGTTCCCTTTTTGCTTCTGGAGATGTCACTTCCAGTGTTTTATTTAAGTCGAAGTGTACATAACACCAAATGAAGGCATCTTTCTCTATCGTTCTAAATTTTTTGTCATGTTCTGGTTAAATTTGGCAAATACTTTTATATATGTGAAATGTTTCAAAAATTAAAGGCTGTAGGTTTAAAAAATAGGCAGTACCCGAAATAAAAACTATATATTGATTTTATTAGGCTGGAACGAATCACGAAAATATTTTTCACGCATATGTGGATCTCAAAATCAATATGTCAAACGAAAACTGCAGTATGATATGTTTTTAAGCTGTGAGTAGAATTTTTAATATCACAAAGTAATAAACTTAAAAGATCACTTAAGGGAAAAACGTATAGTATATTTCAAAGAAACCATGTGAAGGGGAGTTCAATATTGGACAAGTTTCAAGAACTTTATAAGAACGCAGAACTCAATATTTAGTAAGAAAATACTATTGATTTTTGTCACTAAACGGAATACGAAAGATCTATAAGTGGTTTTAAAGTATTTTTATTTAACTCTAATATGTTTTTAATATCGTATATAACATGTTAGTTTAATTTCGCACGTCAACATGTGGTAAATAAACTCTATAAAAATAGCATTTTTTAAAATTATAATTGACTTTCAGATTCTAAAATAAAATTTCTGCATTTTTACTTTCTCTACAATGCGCGGTAATGCATAAGGAAAGTATAGGGATTGTGCTGAAAATTACAAATCGAGTTTTAGATGGTTTTACGCGTTTCGAGTGCTATAGTTTTACTATAGAACTGAAAGAAAATGGTATTTTAATGTGAAGTCTGTGTGGGTATTTGTGTAATATATATCCACTATAGCTCAAAAACTAACTGACCAAATTCCCTAACAATTGGTATATAAGTCTGTGGGTTTCCCTGGTGCTGATTAGACAAATAAGACTAATTATTTTAGGATGGACTATAATTGAGATATTAAAGTTTTTAAAAGTTAGAAGGGATGGAAATGTTTTACATTGTAGTTATACAATTATTAAATAAAATTTCTTTAAATTTGGGGGCAAGTCATTTGAGGATTACCCTGATGCTAATTAGCCTTTGTTACAATTCGAAAAAGAAAGAACTAGTATGTATTTTTTTCGAAATGGGACGTAAAACTATCAAAATCTTAAATTAAATGCTTAATAATATTTATTAAATACTTGTTCTATACATTATTTTTCGTCGTTATTTATTTATCGCTGTAGTTTTATATGACGAAATGAAATCAACCATCTTCATTACTCTAGGACAAACTATCTTTGTGATATTTAATTCATTTTTAATTGTGAGGAAATGGCAGCGTTTTAGAATACATCATATTGCCTAATGAAAAATGGATTATTAAAATTATAAACTGGATAAAATATTAAGTGTCCGTGTCAAGTTGAGCTCTTAAACTCAACTTAATGGATCATGAATTTGAGTCTGTAGGGAAAGTCAACAGATTTTTGTATATCGAAGAGTTCTTTTGAAAATGTGTCCGTCTCGTGTCAGCTATTTAATGCAAACTCATCTGGAGTCCATTTATTTGTAGTTTTGAAATTATTTTAAGCACGTACACAGTATAAAGTGAGTTAATTTACTATTTATTTAAACGAGGCAGCAAAGTGATTAAACATTTCATTTTAGAGTTTGACACGATTTGCTGCTGTCTGTACATGCTACCTGTTTTGTCCGGCAATAGCTTTTCTAAAACTTAAAGGACATTATATACCAATGTTTGGATATATCGTGTAAATGGGGTATATATGCGTGGTATATATGTTTGGATATATCGTGTAAATGGGGATTGTTTTACGGGTCGATTTCGTAGTTGAATGGGATCGGATAAAAATACAATATTATTCCAGAGATTTAGTAGTATTCGAAATAAAGAAATATGTATAATGGAATGTATTGTATGTTGAATGCCGTATTGTCAGCAAACGATAATAAAGTATAGAAAATACAAATGATTCGGCAGACTGCTCCGTGGATGACAGTTTCTAATCAAACTATTTACGGCATCCCAGATATTGACGCAGTGTTTCAATCCTGGCTGCATATCCCTACGGGCTAGTCAGACCCAATATGCAGCAGGGTATGTGAATCCGAACGTTAGATCACGTTTCAAATAAATAGGGTTTCACTATTTACTGATTGTAATTGTACCAGTTTTTCGTTTCTAAACTCCCCATTCATTCGTAAGATATCGCATCCATACACATACGCATACATGAACGACACGGACACATACGCAGACACTCTGACATCCCACACACACAAGCACTTATTTATATACATACACTACACACACACACTCTCTGACACCTCCACACACACAAGCACTTATATACATATATACATACACATGCACACTCTCTGACACTCACGAATACACAAGCACTTATATACATGCATACATACACACACACAAATACTTATATACATATATACATATATACACACAAACACTTATATACATACATATATACAAACATACACACAAGCACTTATACATACATATACACACACGCACTGTAACACTTCCCACATAAAAGCATTTATATACAGGATGGCCATAATTAAAGTAGAGAGAGTTTTGTTTAGAGCCCAATAGTGAGAAAACTGTTGGGCCAAACTCAACCAAATTTGTAATACATACTATTTAGACCATGGGGTTTTGATTTAAAAAAAAAAAACTTTGCGTTTTTGACACCGCGTGCCAAAGTGGCGCTATAAGGTCCATTTTTGGAGTAAAATAGGCATAGAAAGTACAGAAAGTTAACATTTTACATGAGTTTTGAAAAGGATATCACATTTACATTTTATACGTATTTACTACATTTTATATTTACATTGCATCTTACATTTACATACGTATGATATTAATTTTTATATTGGCATCATTTACATGTGTGATTCAATATGTTTTCCTTGCATATGTTCCAGAAAGTGCATTCTCTACTGCAGAATGCATCAGATCAATTCCATTGATTTGCTTGATGTGCAGTGTTATTTGGTA
This sequence comes from Amaurobius ferox, assembly GCA_951213105.1. Classification (NCBI taxonomy): domain Eukaryota; kingdom Metazoa; phylum Arthropoda; class Arachnida; order Araneae; family Amaurobiidae; genus Amaurobius; species Amaurobius ferox. Next base: position 27,952,061 of record OX578142.1, read on the forward strand.
ATTCACAGTGGCTAAATTATCCACATTCCTTTGGTATATCAAGCGCTTTACATGACCCCACAACCAAAAGTCTCAAGGGGTCAGATCAACCGAACGGGCTGACCACTTCAAAGGAAACGCTCGACGAATTATTCGGTTGTTGGTAAAATGCTGTCTTAGGACTTCCTGTACGCGCAATCCAATATGATGGGGTGTTCCATCCTGCATACATATCGTAGATTCAAGACATCCACGCTGTTGAAGTTGCGGAATAACAAAGTTCAGCAGCATTGTTCGATACCTCTCAGCATTGACGGAACTTTCTGTACTTCATATGTCTATTTTACTCCAAAAATGGACCTTACAGCGGACACTTTGGTTCGTGGTGGCAAAAACCGAACTATTTGTTTTTCTTTTAGAAATCAAAACCCAATGGTCTAAATAGTATTTGCTGCAAATTTGGTTAAGTTTGGCCCTACAGTTTTCTCGCTATCGGGCCCCAAACACCTCTACTTTAATTATGGCCACCCTGTACATACATACACATACAAATATTTTTCCAAAAGTGTTCGAAATGTGTTATGTTGAAGGCCCAGACCACACGACCAACCCTAAGGCTAATGGTAACTTAGTGTGTGGCCGGAAAATGTGTTATGTTGTAAAATGTTCTTATGCGTAAAAATTTTGAATTCGGAAATTTTTAGGAAACAGTAGTTTATACAATAGTATGAAAAGTAAAAATAGTACCATTTTCTATTATCCCAGAATAGAAAACATTTGATCCACTTTGGAAAATTAAGACTCTAATTAAAGATTGGAATTAATTCGATGTTTCCACATTTCGCATCCATCATTTGGGCTGCTGAAAAAAGTGTTTCTCAAAAAGTTTCTTTCACCGAATACAAAAGCCAAAGAGATTGCATACCATTAAGTAGAAACATAATTCTGTAGAGTGTAGCTGAGAAGAATGCAATAAAACATTTGGAATGTAATAACATGTTCTCGTGTTTCTTCCTTAGAAGAGAGGTATGTCAATTGTGCGCTATTTTAGATGTTCAGGAATAAGGGTAAGGGGTATTAAAGAAGTAATGGAAATGTATTTTTATTCTTTCAGGTAAGATTGGATCCATTTGAATAGCTTTGGGAGCTTTAAACATTACACAATATCCATTTAAAGGGCGATTTACAATGCTCCCTACATACATAGTATATGGGAAGTATTGCATGAGGTAAAAAACTCGAATTCGTGTTTTCAACTCATTTGCACGGTAGAAACATCTCTGAACTCGAATAGAGCAATTTGAGAGGATGGATGTGTCAGTGAGTGTGTTGTGAAATGAATTATGATTTTGAATATATGTTTTAAAAATATATTCGAAAATTCGGAGTATAACCACATGTTTAATCACTTTTAAAGTTTCTTGTGTTTTGAATAAACATTGATATGATTATCACAATACGTGAATACTGGAACTGTTGTAATTTAAATGTTCGATCGAATGTTCAGACCCCCCCCCCCCCCCACAATGTTTGAATGACATTTTAAAAATATTATATAAAATATATATAAATTTGTTTTCTAATAAAAAATTATATAATAAAGGATTACTCATTCAACATTGCTAAATATTCTATTTTTTAGAATTTTTTAAAAATATATTCAAAAATTCGGTGTGTAAACACATGCTTAATCACTTTTAAAATGTTCTAATATTCATTGATTATAATGGTACCAATTTTTTTCGAAATGCTCCAATCTTTTTATAGGTATAGCATAAAATCCAGAGAATCCCAAAATCTCTTATTAAAAAAATTTGGGGGAAGAATACTTTATAAAATAGTATAAAAAAGAAAAAATAGTAATGTTTTCTATCATCTGAGCGTAGAAAAAAATTTGATCCACTTTGGAAAATTAGAATTCAAATTAAAGGTTGGAATTAATTCGTTGTTTCTAACCTTCTTATCCATCACCTGCGCTTTCGAAAAAAATGGTGTTTCTCAAAACCTTTCTTTCACCGAATACAAGGCAAAAAGGATTGCAACCATTAAGTAGAAACATAATTCTGTAGACTGTAGCTGAGAAGAATGCAATAAAACATTCAGAATGTAATAACGTGTTATTTTGTTTTTTTCCTGAGAAGAGAGGTATGTCAATTGTGCTTCATTTTAAGTGTTCAAGGAATAAGGATAAGGGGCACTAAAGAAACAAGGAAAATGCATTTTTTATTCTTTTAGTTAAGATTGGATCCATTTAAATAGCTTTAGGAACTCTAAACGTTGCAAAATATCAATTTGGGGGACGATTTATTAGTTTCCATACATGCATACTACATTGTATAATGTTAGGAAAAGTATTGTGATGGGGTTCAAAAATGAATTCGAGTTTTCGGAGCATTTATACGTTTTGAGTATTCCAGAACTCGAATCGAATATTTTGAGTTAATATGCGTGTGTGTGTGTCCGTGAGTCTGTGTACGAACGTATGGACAGTTTTGAACAAAACTTGGTCTGATTATTATAATTAGTTATTACTGGAGTGTTATGAACCGTCAAATGTTCAACCAAGACCACAAACCACTTAATATTTGAATGATTTTTGCTTAAATGCTAAAAAAATCAATTATGTAAAAAATAAAATAACCATATACATAGTTCATCACTAGAAAACAAATGACGCTTATTTTATCATTCTGGCGCGGACCGTTCTAGAGATATTGCACGTTTTTCAAATAAATTTATCAAAAAAATTGCAAGAGATAAAATAGTAAGTATCGTCTAATATGTTCACTGTCCATATACACTATAATAATAGATATATTGATATTATACTATTCTAGTGAATCTAGATAGCTCCATTTACGAGAGAAAACGTTTTTTTACAATAGTTTTGTATTTTCACGCCCAACGATGCACAAAATATCATTTGTTTCAAGGGATATTAATTAAATATTAATTATATTTCGTTATGAATTTTTTACATGAGTATTTATGCCATACTGATTTGACCAATGATGTTACCAAAAACGCCAAATTTCACTGTACTTGATGTAAATTCTTTATTTATACTCACATTTCGGGATATAACGTAAGATGATCAGAACGTTGTTATAGTAACAGATTCGATTTTCCAAAATAAATAATTAAAATTAAATATGTTATTAATATATAAAAACATAATTATAATTTTGATTTTGCATTTTAGGAATCTATTGATTGGAATTCAAATAATCGATTTTACATAATATACTTGATTATAATTATTATAAAGTATAATATTTGACTTATATGATTGATTATATTGCTTAGATAACAGAATTATTTTCTTATAGCTATTATATTTCAATTTAGATCTAAGCGAAATACAATTTATTAGTGTTATGAAGAGAAGCGTCGAATTTTAATTCGCCATTCAACGTTGACAACGTTGCTCATTGGATTTTATATCAGATAATTTCATTGTGAAAGAAGTAAAATCATTGTATTATTTAGCGAAAGTGATGTTCTGTCCATATAAGATTTTTATTAATAAGAATAAAATGGACCTTCACAGATTGCGAAATTTAAAATAAAACTGAGAGAGAATTAACAAAACAAAAATCCAAGCCGTTTAAGTTTTGGCAAAAATGAGGGCGGAGGTAACAGATAAACACTTGTAAAGGAAGAAAGATAGAAAAATATTTAAGATATTACCTAAATAGGTATAACATATGGTAAAATTATAAGACATAGAAGTAAGGATTTTATTTTACAAAATACAAGATTATAATTTTCAAACGAGCAAAGATTTCGGTACTTAAATCGATTCTAAAATACTCCGACTTGAAATATATTCCCCATTATTCGTCTCCTTGCGCTATCACCAGTTTTCCTTAACGCATTGAAATAAATTTAAAAGGAACAGAATAGCTTTCAAGAACTCTTGAAAATTGTTAAATGCCGCTTTTTCTGCTGGAACTTTGAAACGCCTTTCAAATAAATAATTTGCATGTGAATAGCATGGAGGGTACTTGATTGTGCAGCGAATGATGTATCTATATTCATTACAGATACTTCAGATGCAGAAAGAAGATTTTAAGGCAAGGTTAAAAGTTCTTTACCACAACAGAATGCAGATCGGTACTTAGTTATAAATACAGAACATGACTTTGATCACAAGTAATAAATTACTAGAGCGCAACGTAAATAACTACGTAAATGTATGTGGAATGCAAATAGTTCTCGGGACATCTTCAGTGCGAAGAAGCCTAGAGTTGAACACCAAGTGAGAGTTACACCATATTGCTTTAACAAAATGACTAAATTAAAGAATCCAAATCTACAATTGGGTTCATTGGTTTAGCCATTTCTTCTGTATTGCAAGTTTCAATTCTTCTGCATTTTATTATGCTTTATCATTCGGTAGCGCTAACCATATTACATAGGTTCGTTGTTTTAACAATTTCGCTGAAGAAGCATGGGTGAATTCTTACTTGGTGTGTTCTTCTCTTGGTTTATTCACACTAAACATGTTAATCCAAATATTTCCGAAACGATGGCCTGCATTCAACATTTATTTGCACAGAATTTTGCGTGTTGTTCTTAGTTATTTATTGCACAATTAAAACCCATAACACTCCCATATATCGCATATATCCAATTAAAATTAGCTGGAGCATGGCTCCACTCGACTGTCTCATGTCAGAATTCATTTTTAAGTAGCTTACGATTTTTTTGAGCATTTTACAAGAAAAAAATGTGAAAAATCTGTATCGTTTGTTCAAATGGTCACAATTATAGTGTTGTTGTTGAGACCCAGACCGTCCGACCTACCAGAAAGGTGTAAGGTAACTGTTTGGACGGCCGGGAAGTGCCACCCAATTTAGACCGGAACCCAGTGGGGAAGGCATCCACAGGGACCGTACCCTCCTTCCCCTACCACCAACCTCTCGGAAGGACTTACGGACCCACATGTTTAACGTGATCGTACTCCGCATGAACACGGCGGCAGTTCTGGTAGCGGCGAGAATCGCGCGCTAACCACTGGGCTGCCGCGCCCGAAAAGAGCCAACAACACGCGGTGTTCCCAGGTGGTCACCCACCCAAGTACTAACCGCGCCCGATGCTGCCTGACTTCGGTGATCTAACGAGAACCGGTGTTTTCAGCACCCAATTATAGTGTGTAACTTTTCATTTTGATGGGTTTGAAAAATTTTTTTTAATTGGTACAAGGATTGAAACTGTAGTCACAAGAGAGTCACTTCCCAGCTCCGAAGGTGTGCCAATGACGTCACGAAAACAATAAACGCATCGCGGCTATTTTTCATTGCAATGGTTGAAACTATTAAGTTTCGTGATCATTGAGTCATAAATAACCCCTTTTATGCATGATTAAGTAATTTTTTTCCTATGTTCTGAAGTTAAGAAAACATATAATGTTGTATAAATTTCGAAGTTTTTGCTCAAATTTCGAAAAATTCTATCTAGTTCTAGATTTTTCGATAGCAAAGTCGGATATAAAGTTTCGTGAAAGTCTATTAATATTTGTGGTAGCTATCGTTTGCACGAGAAATCAACCACAGACAGATACACAAACGGACATTACGCTAAAAATAGTCAAAACGTCTTTAGGAAGTCCTAATACATATATTGACATCGAAATCTTAAACCGAAAATTTTCGTGAAAGCGATACTCTCTCTATACTATATTCTATAGCATGAGAAAAGAAAAATTAACAGATAGGACAGTAGCGTGTTATAAACTTTTGTTGTAATTTGTTAGGTACGAGTATTAAGAAGAAAAATAGGAATCTAAATTTTTGTACGGTTCACCTAGCAAAAAAAAAATATGTTGCACCTCAAGCTCATGAGTACAATAAAACTAACCCCACCTTTCTAACTTAAAATCTTGCTGAGATATTATTGTGAAATTTATGACAATTTGAATATTTCAGGTTAGCGGAAAGATCGTTTGCAGATCGACGAACAGTTTCTATCAATTTAGGAGTCGACTGTAAAGGATTATAAATTTCTTTGAAAGACCGACATTTCTGCGTGTGGATTAGTTCTACTATAATTATCATGTCAATCGACAGCCAATTAGCCTGTTAGCGGAAAGATCGTTTGCAGATCGACGAACAGTTTCTATCAATTTAGGAGTCGACTGTAAAGGATTATAAATTCTTTTGAAAGACCGACATTTCTGCGTGTTGTTGTTGTTGTTGAGACCCAGACCGTCCGACCTACCAGAAAGGTGTAAGGTAACCGTTGACATGTCTGCGTGTGGATTAGTTCTACTATAATTATCCTGTTAATCGACAGCCAATTAGCCTGTTAGCGGAAAGATCGTTTGCAGATCGATGAGCAGTTTCTATCAATTTAGGAGTCGACTGTAAAGGATTATAAATTCCTTTGAAAGACCAACATTTCTAAGTGTGGATTAGTTCTACTATAATTAACCTGTTAATCGACAGCCAATTCTATTAACAGTGTGCTAAAATTTATACTCGTGTAACCGAAAAAGAAAAACAACGAAATATTTAATACTTATTGGTGATCTTATGAACAAATATTATGAAAGTTTTTGAGTTATTATAAAAATAAAATTCTGAATTTAAATCATTCCGTAAACGTTATAAACATAATACCTTGCTAGATAAAATAAAAGTTTTAAATAATATTGTGTAATAATATTTTACAAATAGAAAAGTAAGAAAAGTAAGAAAAAATGCTCCGAACTGTAAATAGCATCAACTACCGACTAACCGGATAATTTAATGCACAGAAAATGATAATTCTATGCACAAAAATGTCTGTCTTTCAAGGGAATTCATAGTCGTAGAAAATCAAAAGGTATTGCAGTCCACCCTCATAAACAGAAACTGCTCGGTGAACAAACGCACTTTCAGCAAGCCTGAATGTTCAAATTTCGGAAATATATCACCCTAAAAAGTTTTTAAGGTAGAACAGTGCGGTCGATTTTATTGTATTAATGAGCTCGAGGTGCAATTTTTTCGCTAAAAGAACAGCATAAAGTTTAGATCCTGTATCATTTTCCAAATTCCATCCCCTTGAAACAAAATAGTACAAAACAGATTCAAAAACACTTTGTATATTAATTAACAGAAGAACAACGTCGATTTTAGCTTAAACTCTATATTTACTATAAAAATATCATGAAGTGTAGAGGGCAGATAGGCTTATTTATCCTACAGACCAACCAGCTCGGTGAAGAGCACTAGGGCTTAAGTTAACTTCTTATAACATCATTCAATATAGAGTGCAGACAGGATTATTTATCCTATTTATTCTGGAGACCAAACTGAGTTTAAATTTTTCAGTGCACTAGGACTTAAGTTAAATTCCTGTAATATCATTCAGTGTATAGTGCAAATAGGGTTATTTATCTTATTTATTCTAGTGAGAAGATGGGTGCTAATTTTTCAGTGCACTGAGACTTCACTTAATAAAAATATAAAATTATGCTAAACATGCGCATGGGTTACATATGTAGCCTGTATCTTAAAGGCTTCGTTATGTTTGAGAGCAATTTAAATTTGATTTCTTTAAAATTAAATTAATTTAAGTTTATATTTTCTTAATAGATTGAGAATGGCCATTAATTTAGTCTGCATTAGCGCCATTTACGGGAAGGAGAATCTAACGTTAACCATGGAGCTCGGCGGGTAGTTTAGACAAGACATATATTGGTAATCACGTAATTAAGTATAGAAAGTGACTTTGCCCATAATAGAGTTATTTTATAAATAACTGCTTGAAAGAGCATCAACATTGTGTCAAAAACTGAGAAATTAATAAATCTTCAAACAGCATTGCTGGAGGACTCGTTTATTTTTCTTCGCCCTCCATTATTCAAACATTGCTCTTTAATTTTCGAATTGGATTTCCTAGAAGTTTTCCATATCAATGAAAATTCTGGCAATTTGCCGATGACACCCTATTTTTTCCGAAGTATGGCATGACCATGTCTAATTTTCGTTTCTCTGTTTCGCCCTTTTTCTGCTCGACTTGTTACGTTCATATACTCTGTTTTCTATTTATTCATTCTTTCTTTTCAGCTTCTCAAGTTCATTTTTCTATTCTTTTCAAATTTTTGTCTTCCTTTCGACTGAGTAGAAAGTGCTACTATATTGGGTTCTGTCACTGATCCCTTTTTTGTGTGGCTAGCACCGTCTAGCGTTCATTTGGGTGTGCAAGTTCAGTCTTGTTCATACTGAAGAAGAAAATTCAAATATTTCCGAAACGTATATCTGCCTACTTAACTTTATTTGTGCTGCATTTTACGTTTAATTAATTGTTTTGCGCAAATATTTCACATACTAGTTTACTTATTATATTATACTAATTTACTTATTATGCACTAGTCTACTTAACCTCATATTTACTTTTGTGAAACAACATAGTAATATGGTTGATCAGTTAGCATCTTCAACATGCAATTTTATTTCATTACAATTTAATTTTCTTATATACAGTTGTGATAAAAAAATTGCATCACTACAAAAAATCAGTATTTTTAAAATAATATAGCAGAATCAACTAGAATATTTCATCTAATTTTTAGTGTTATCGAACTTTAGCCATTTTTATGAGACAGTAGATACTACTCCATATCATCTCGAAAATTCGACAAAATATTTCTTTTAATTATCAACACCTCTTCATTATTAAATATTTAATAAAATAAGAATATCATATATTTCTCATTATTTCCAAATATTTCACATTTCTAAATAAATAATGTTTGTGCATTATTGCATACCAACCTCTTCACTATTAAAAAAAAAATAAGTGTTACTAATCTTTTTCTCCCCCAAAGTTATGGAAATCTGTAGGTGATGTAATTTTTTTCTAGAACCACTTATACAGTGGGAAAAAAACTAAATTTATTGATCAAACATTAAACAAAGTTGTTGCATTGTTTGCCCGTTTTCCTTAATGTTGTCATTACTTTTTTGAAAATAAATATTTCTCATTATGACTATCGGTATCGGTATGGACCTTTAATGGTCCAAAACGAGATTCTAATTGGTCCAAAAAACTGAAAAGTTCAAACTTTATTAGTAAAGTCAATAGTTGATAAAATGCATCAGACAGATCAGGAAGCAAAAAACAGCCTCTTCGTCAGAATAAAAAATGCTTTATCTTTTAATTTATTTCATTTAGCTGTGTGATCGAAAGAAATGTTATATCTTTAATGTATGCAAATCCATTAAAGGGCAATAAATAGAATTATAATAAGATGTCTAATGTGACATAGAGCTTTGGACAAGTCTAAGATCTACAAATACAGCAATTAAACAAATGCAGCATTTAAACAATGAAGGAGCGGCCGAATTTTGACGGAAATATTAATAATTTGTACACAAAAAAAGATATGTATTTTTGCGTGCTTTTACCCATATTTTTACCCCAAAATTTTGGGTAAAAGCACATAAAAAACTGGGTTTACTGCCACTAGAATGATAATTTTAAACAGGTATTTTTCGAGTTAAACACTTAAAAATGTAACTACTCGAATATATATATGAAAGTGTTATTTTATTAATTTATATGAGAATTACACGAAATAATGGGTATATTTTATTTTACGCTGAAAAGGCTGTAAAGAGGTAACATGACATGTTCGTTTAACGCACATCTCATGTTACCTCTTAAATGGGTCCCTATTAAAGGACCATTCTAAGTAGGTAAGCAAATAGGTACCATGCAAACAAGTGCTTAAAATCACCTGTTTAAAACAGTCTTTTCAGTGTAAAATAAAATATACTCATTATTCCATGTAATTTTCTTATAAAATAGTAAATTAACACATTCATATATATAGTATAATTGCTGCAACTAAAAATTTGCCAATTTAAAAGTATCAATCTAGTGGTGGTAAACCCAGTGGTCTATGTGTTTTATCCATATATTTTCAGTGAGCATTCTCTTTTGCATACTTGTATTGTACTTACAGTTATACCAATCTTTCGCATAAACCGGAAATCCCATCTCCAGAAACGAAAAAGGATTTCCTTACTGAATCTCCAATCTCCCTCTGGAATTTGATGCTAAATCGATATAAATCATCATTTAGGCTCTATATGCAGCCAATTCTGAGACATAAATGCTACAAGGCAAATTTCTGAAACAGAGGGGAAATCGTTAGTAAACCTTCTCCAAAATTTTATTTGAATACATGTCAGCCATCATCTAAGGGGGGGGGGGGAGTCTCCAATCCCACCCGCAGCCCAATGCATGACTAAAGTAAACAAGGAAATGAAATCAATGTAACATTTATCACAATATAACAGCATCCTGCTTGACTTGTACTACTCTTTCCATATGAAATATGCTGTTTTGATCGACGATTTAAAAATAAAATACGGTATTATTAAGGTGCATATATATCTTTTACTTTCCCTGCAATACAGGGTAAGTATAGGGAAAGTATTGGAATCGTGTCGAAAATCGCAACTCGACTTTTCGAAGGTTCTATACGTTTTAGGACCTGTAGAACACGAAAAAACTATTTTTAACCTGACGTCTGTATATGTGCATCTGCCTGTCTATCTGTGCAATGTATGTGTCCAATCTATCTCAAAAACTAATGGGCCGATTTTATAAAATTTTACAGATAAGTCACTTGTGGGTGAGCTTGGTGCTAATTAGATTTCGATACGATGCAGAATAAAATAACCAGATTTTCTTTGTGAAATGACCTGCAAAAATTGTCTGTATCTACTCCAGCTAAAAAGTCCCTTGTCAGATATCTTGATACTGATTAGATTTTGGTACGATTCGGAAAATAAAAACCTGCCTTTTTTTACGAAATAGCTCGCAAAAATCGCCAATATCCAAAATAAAAGACTACATATGCTCAAATATATCAATTAAATGCTTGTTTTACAAGTAATTTTTGACGAGGAAAGAATAAGATCAATTCAATTATTCTAGGACTAACCGTTGTAAAGATATTTTAGTTGTTCCGTATTATTGTTACGCAAATGGTTTAAAAAGTGTCCAGTTACCAAATAAAAACAAAAATTGAATTAAAAGTACACATTCAGTGTTATTTTGAGCAATTAAACTCAATTTAATGATTTATTAAAAGAATAAAGATAAAAATAATTTGAGTTTGTAGGGAAAGTCATGTGCTGCCTACATAAGATTTTTCTACTTTCTCGTCATGGTGTTCGAAAAATTTGCTTGCTTCTATGGCTTGTAGGAGCAGACTACTAACGCATTTTCGTAAAGGTCCCTCAAAAAACGAATTTCCACAAACTGAAAAGTCTAAACAAGAACTTACGTCTGGTTTTGGTGCGACGTATTTACACGAATTTTATTTCAAAAATTATATTTTTTAAAATCAGTGTAGATCAGCACAAACTGTTGAACACTTGAAAACTATTTTAATGATTGAGATCGCAAATTTGTAGACCCAGTTAAATAACTGGTCGAGCAAAGGAACGACAAAGTCATGCTCCATTCGTGTTGTTCGAAAATAATTTATTTGGAGTTTGTTTATCACATTTTTATTTTAAAAATATATTTATTTTATTGTGCAATTTGTTACTCTTTGCACTTTATTTTACAAAAAAAAATGCCATATTACTTTTTAACATATTTTTATTTTAAAAATATATTTATTTTATTGTGCAATTTGTTACTCTTTGCACTTTATTTCACAAAAAAATACCATATTCCTTTTTAACACAATTTTATTTTAAAAATATATTTATTTTATTGTGCAATTTGTTACTCTTTGCACTTTATTTTACAAAAAAATGCCATATTACGTTTTAAAAGTTTTTCTGTCCCAGTAAATGTTGAAAAACTTTTATTGTGGCCAACGAGTCGAAAAAGTTTGAGGACCACTGATCTAAGATATATATCTATAGCATATTCCAAGAAATAGATGTTTACAGCAAAATGTAAATTTTTGAATCGGATATGATATTTCCTGAACAGGAATGTTCGTGTGAAATAGGTAGTTAGTTAGTTATAATTTATAAAAATTGCTATGTTACAATTGTTACTGAAAGAGCTATTCTATACTGACTTTTAACTTAAAACTAAATGATATCATTTACATAGCATTAACATGCACCGTTTTCAAGATGCTGCATGCTTTTAATCTAAAATGGAAAAAATTCATAAGAAAATAAATATTTATATTTTTATTCTAATGAGTAAATATTCTGTAAATAAAAATTTATAGAAAATAGTCGTGTAATTACGGCTTAAAATGAAAAATTAAACAGAGTGTGGCTCAACGTGACTTTCGCATGCCAGAATCCATATTAGTAAATTTATTTTTTTTCAAATTTTACAAGAAAAATTTTGAAAGATAGGTATTGTAGGTCCAAATGATTACAATTATAGTGTGTTACTCTTCACTTTAAAGGGTTTGAAAAAGTCTTTCGATTGATACCATACTTGACAATATACCCCCGGCTGGGGAGAGATTTCCCTCGAGGGAGCTAATGACGTCACGAACAAAAAAATTGTATCGTGGCTATTTTTATCAACAGTGATTGAAACTATTAAGTCTGGTGATCATTGATCCATAAACAAACCCTTTTACGGATGATTATGTAAAATTTTATCCCATGCTGCCATGTTAAAATATATAAAATTTCGAATAAATTTATGTGTTAGCTTGAATTTAAAAAAATTCTATCGAGTTCTATATTTTTAATAGCAAAGCCGGATACAAAGTATCGTGAAAATCCATCAATGTTTGGGGGCGCTATAGTGTACACAAGAAATCGACCACATACAGACAGACGGACACCTCTCTAAAAATGGACAAAACGAGTTCAGGAAGTCCTAAATATTGGCATCAAAATCTCGAATTCGAAAATTAAGATTATCAGCCAGTTTTGAAGGCAAAAAACCGCTTTTTTCTTCAAGATGAGCAATAATTCTACTGACAGCTGACCTGCTTGATTGAGTGAGATCGTACATCTTGTTCCTTTTGCAGAAATATTTTGTTTTTTGCCTTCGAAATCAGTTCATACTCTTTTTTTATACTGTATGCTGTAATTACACAAATCCGTTCTATAAACTCCTAATTTTAACAATAGTTTTAAGCGTATATTGCTTCTGTAAGTAATTCTAACCAGAAACAAGTAGATATTATTTATTAGTTACCACAAGATGTTGTCGAGATAATGCAAATTTTACTTTTTATAAGGAGAGTACAGTGGTGCTAAAAAAATTGTTTTACCACGAAAAAGTCAGTATTTAAAAAATATATATATTTAATATAATATATTTTTATATAATAAATATATAATATATTTTATATAATAAATTTAATATAATAAAAAAATATATTTTATATTATATAAATATATTTAATACCAACCCAAATGTTGCATTCTATTTTTAGCGCGTTGATCCTTATATGAACATTTCAAGTCTCACCCCTCTATACATTATTATGGGATAGACGCAACTCCATATCATCTCAATATAACAAGAAAAATGTTATTTTTAATTTGCTAAGAACTTTTATTAAATATTTAATAAAATAAGAATGTCATATACTTCTCATTAATTCGAAATGTTTCACACATAGGCATTCCTAAATAAAAATGTCTGTGCATTACTGAATACGCTCCCTTTCAATATATTCATTAATATTAAAAACTTTAAATATGACTTGCGTCTTATTAAAAGCGTTATTGTCTTTTTCTTTTTCCGATAAAAATTATGGAAATGCATGCAATGTGTAAACGTGATGCAATTTTTTTAACACCACTGTATTTCTCGAAAACATCAAGTGATTTACATGAATATGCTTCTTTTAATCAGCACCAAAAGATATCCTCTGATTTTCACAAAAATAAAGTTTTTCCTGGCAAAAATTTTGCCATACTATTTTACTAAAATATCTTCATTGAAACATTTATTTCTTAGGATCAGCTATAGGTGGAGCTCAGATGATGACTGATTTGGATGTAACATCATATTCCGGAAGTGAATAAGGTTTGACTAAGAATTTCCACTTCCGCCTCAAAATTCTTTGTTTTGCTTAAAACATCTATTTCTCAAGATTATCTTTAGAGCTTACATGATAAATGATATGGATTCAGCTCTAAATTCTAGCGGTGATAGGGTGGTTTACTAAATATTTCCATTTCTGATTTCTTTTTCACTTCCGTTCAAAAAATTTCTTAAAACGTCTATTTCTCATGATTGGCTATAAATAGAGCTTAAATAATGACCGATGAGTGTTCAGCATCAGATTCCAGAGGGAGTTAAATGGTCTACTAAGGATTCCCCCCTTTTTTCTAGAGTGGCACTTCCGATTAAAAAATTTATATTTTCCTTAAGACATCTATTTCTAGGGACCTGCTATAGCTATATAGCTTAGATAATGACTGATATGGATTCAGCATTGAATTCTGGAAGAGAATAGGGGTTCACTAAGAGTTTCAACTTCCGATTCTTTTTCTATTTCCGGTTCAAAATTTGTCATTTTTCTGGAAACATCTAATTCTAAAGATTGTCTATAGATAGAGCATATATGATGACTAATATGAATTCAGCATTAGATTCCGCAGGAGGTAGGGAAGTTCCTTAAAAATTTTTGTTTTCGCTTTTTTTCACTTCCGATTCTAAAAATTTCTACCAAACATCTATTTCTCAGTATTGACTATAAACAGAGCTTAGATGATGTCTGATATAGGCTCTTTATCAAATTCTAGAAGGACTAGGGGGATTTACGAAAAAAACAGCGCAAAAGGAATAAATATGTGTAATATTTTCGATAAAAACGAGGTTTACAGACTGTTTCTCAACGTATGAAGGCTCTTCGATAAAGTACTTGTACAAAATATCCAATTTGAATGATTTGTTTTCCACATTTTAAGCTGGTTTATTTGTAGTAAATGTAATGTTTTAGACACATTGCATTTTTACTTTCTTATAAAGTCCTTTGCGGAGCTGTGAACTTTCAGCTATTATAGATATATTTTCCTTAGTTTAAATTCTAAAACTTTGCAATTGACCTTTCTCCTTGAGATTATTCCGTTAAATAGCTGGGATGCCTTTTAATCCTTTAAGATTATCATATTTCAAATATTAAATTGTTATGAAAATATTGGTTTAAGAAAATGATATAATCGAGGTCTCGCAAACTTTTAAAGTTTTATATTTTAGAAGTAGAATAATTTGCATTTAAATCTCTGTTTAACACTTGATAATGTGAGGCTTTAAATGTTACAAAAAATATTTTATATGAGATTTTTCATTTAAAAGCGAAGCGAATGTGAGCATTTTTAGTACTGTTGCGTACGTGTAAGATTACCTCACAGGAATCGTTTCTTTTAAGATCCTGTGGGACAAAACACCCGTTTCCTATGACGGGAACGTAGGGTTTCCAGAATCCCAGGTTGCCAGATTTGGCAATGTATCGCCAGTTTGGCAACTTCCCGAATCTTCGAGAAGCACCTCGAAAAAACGATTATTCTACTTGATATGAGAGATTTCCAGCGGTTTCTATAGCGAGTCTATAAAAAGGAATCATCACTCAATCGGAGAGCAGTGGACGGGATACGAGACACATTGAACTGTGACTTTCGCCAATGTTTTGAGAATAGTAGCACCTGTTTTGCTGTTGAGACCCAGACCGTCCGACCCACCAGAAAGGTGTAAGGTAACTGTTTGGACGGCCGGGAAGTGCCACCCAATTTAGACCGGAACCCAGTGGGGGAGGCATCCACAGGTACCGTACCCTCCTTCCCCTCCCACCAACCTCTCGGAATGACTTACGGACCCACATGTTTAACGTGATCGTACTCCGCATGAACACGGCGGCAGTTGTGGCAGCGTGCAAATCCAGCACGCAAACCACCGGACTACCGCCCCCGAAAAGTGCCAACAGCACGCGGGGTTCCCAGCACCTGTTTTGTGAAATTACTTTCGTCAATGAAGAATAATATCAGTTATTATGTGAAATTAATGGATCATTTAAGTGATGTTTGACTGTATTGTTCCTGTTTCCATCAAGCAATTTAGTCTCATTTTTGTATCCTGAACGCACACGTACGATTTGAGAAGATATGTCGTAACATATTCCCCAGATCACTACACTCTTTTGAAAAAAAAAAAAAAAAAAAAAAAAAAAAAAACGAAGCAGTATGAAGAAAGTGGCTATTTTAGTGCAATTAAATATGCGAACAGCTCATACACAGGTAATGATATGATTACAAAATCAAGGTCGCAAGACCCATCAATGGTTAGCAATTGCATATTGGATTTTCAAATCAGTAATTGGTGAACTTCCCCTTAGCGGCAATGCATGCTTGTATACGTCTAGGTAAGGCGTGATAAAGTTTCCTAATGTCATCCTGCGATACATTCAGCCAGGCATTCCTCAATTATTGCTCCAAGTCTAGTACATTTCATGATTCCCGAATCTGACGGCCTAGCATGTCCTATATATACTCGATTAGCGAAAGTTCTGGTGACATCGCTGCCCAAGGAACAATATCAACATAACGACGACAGTCTACAGATATACAAGCCGTATGTGGCGTAGCATTATCTTGTTGGAAAATGGCCCTTTTAAAATAGCAATATCTTGTTGGATAATTCTGGTGATGAATTTTTCGGAATATCTCCAACTTGTGGATTTTCAAATGTCGCCAAATAGCCAAAAATGTTACCCAAATCACAAAAATTCGCCAAATTGATGAAACTGACGCTAAATCAATGAAATGACAGCTAATTGATGAAAGATCAATATCTTCGAAAGAACATAATAGACATTAAAAATAACCCATTTCTCCGTCCCTCCGTAACGTTTGGCGAGAAATTTAGCGGGACGTAGCTAGTTTGGCGATTTCTTTAAATGTTGCCAAAGTGTCAAAAATGTCGCCAAATTGATAAAAATTAAGCCAAATGGGAAGTAATTTTTCGCAAATTCTGATTTCCGTCATATAACGGGTATGCATTCAAGTATATAAGAAATGCTCTTTTGTCCGTTATTATGTAACACTTGGTGATGTATTCGGCGAACTTGACAAATAATCTAGCAAAGCATCGCCAAATTGGCGATATTTCGCCTCATATTGACAAAAATTTCGTCAAAATTGTAAAAATGACTCTAAAATTATGAAAATGACGCCTAATTGATGAATTAATTATTAAAATATTTTAATATATGGACTATATTGCTTATTGAGGATGCTATCAATATTGATAATTGTTAATTTAAAGTTGTGTAAAATATAAGTTAATTGGGTACTTCGAAATACTATTATATGGTGTCATCTAGAAAATCGCCACATGTACTTCACGTTAAAAACACCGTACCGTGGATCTTATACGTTATACACTCTTTAGCAAAAAAAAAAAAACTAAGTACCATGAAGAAAGTGACTGTTTTCATTGAAATTAAATATGCGTACAGATCATACACAGTAATGAAATTATTACAAAATCAAGGCCACAAGACCCATCAATGGTTAGCAATTGCATATTAAATTTTCAAATCAGTAATTGATGAAACCCACCTTGGCGGCAATGCATGCTTGTGTACGTCTAGGTAAGGAGTTATAAAGTTTCCTAATGTCATCCTGCAATATATTCTGCCAGGTATTCCTCAATTGTTGCTCCAGATCTGCTACATTTCGGGGTGCCCAAATCTGGAGACCTTACATGTCCCATACATGCTCGATTGGTGAAAGGTTTGTGAACTTGCTGGCCAGGGAACAGTATCAGCAGCACGAAGACAGTCCCCAGATATGCGAGCCGTATGTGCCGTGGCATTATCTTGTTGGGAAATGGTCTCATAATGACGTGCCATGAAGGGTAACGCAATCACCCGCAGGATTTCATCAACATATCGTTGATCTGTTAAAGTTGTACGCAGGATGACTAGGGGTGACTTGCTGTCGTTAGAGATAGCACCCCACACCATAACACAAGGGGACTTATATTATAGACCACTGGCCAAACCTAAAGCCCCATACATCGAGAGTTTAAAATCGGAAAAATGATTCAGTCGCAGGAGTGAAACGACAGGGGGTCCCCGAAAACCATTTGTCTTCGTGGATCCGAGAGAGTGTCAAATGTGAAATTGGGTTTATCAAATTGGCTTGTTATCGCCTACAATGAAAGATGTGTCTTGCCAAATGTCTTGATGTAATGTTTAACTTTCGTGACATCAAGCCCACTGATAAATGGGTCTTTATGTGACTTTCATTTCGTTTGTCTGGTGTTTGATGACAAAATTGCTCTTGAAATTCCTAATCGTATTTGATAGAACATAAAACTGTCGAAGAGAAAATATTCGCTAAGAAATTTTTGAGGAAGTCTAAATTATGGATGTGTTATAACCGGATGTACAGTATATTATGAATGTGTAATAATTGAGTGTAATATTAATATCTGTACTCAACTGGGATTCAAAACCACGCATCTTCTAACTAGCCAAGAAATTCATTTCTCTTATAATGAAAGCTCTTATAATGATCCTACATTCTCCTCCTCCAGATTTCAGATTGACATGATCATACAAAAACAACATACAGAACTACTAAAGGATGCATATTTCTACAACATTTTTAAATGTTATATAGGGTAATTTAGAAAATATGGCCAATACGAGTAATGACGTCACTTAAGATCCTCTCATTTATTCATACGTATGGAAGATAGTTGCGGTGAATCATGACATAAATTATATATCATTTGTAAAATTCTTACTAGCTATGTGACACTTTTAATTTGATCCTTTAATTTTTTTATGGTAATATATATTAAAAAATATAAAAAAATATATAAACTTAAAAAATAACATAGAATTAAGCAAGGATTTATTAATAAGCAAACTTAGTTCAAACCTAAGATTTATTTTAAAATACACATATTTTTTCAGACTTGTAATTCAAAAGCTATTTTCTATGTTCGCGATTTTCAAAAATTAGATTTCGCCATCTCGCTAAACAATTTTGATCAATTTTGCATAGACATATGTAATTTCACATTCTTACGCAGAAGGTCTGAACATGATCACGGAAAAAGGGGGATTGAGAACGATCGAATGGGGGTTTAGAGTGGTTGATTTCGTTTTCCAATATTGACCACATGGAGCAGTAATATCATTGTTCACTAATAAGTGGGCGATCTTCAATCCTCCTGTCCATGCCACTGCATTCTTAATGTATGTTCAATTTATGAACGTAGGCAGGATCTGGTGAAAGGAGAATGTGACCGAATGAAGGATTACAGTGGTGAATTTATATATATCTATAGCAAATTGAGATAATCAAATTACATTTATCATAATTGTCCCATATGCCAATCAGTAAAAGCCAGAAGCTTAGTAATTGTCGAAAAACTCGGACCAGGGTAAAGTTCATTTTTAATATTTTTTTTAAATTAAGAATTAGAAAATTGATTAAGTTATTAACTTAATGGTTAAGTCGAAATTTGTTGATAGAATATTTTTAGATGTAGTTTATTTTTGTACGAAACAATATTATATCATTTACAGAACGTTAATAGTTCTCGAGATACTGCAATATACGAATTGAAAAATACCATAAAAAATAAATATGTTATCTTTATCAAATGCTAGTTTTGTAAGCATTTTAAACCAGAAATAAATGAACATATGTATTTAGTTTTCTGGAACATTTTCGAGATATTAAAAATGTTCCTTTACTGACGGAAGGGCGATACCTCTTCAAATAATCAACCAAATGGCGGGAATTTGTGTATACTTACTTAAATCGGCAATAATAAAATTAATTTTTAATTGAAAATGCACATATAAAGTAATATATACAACATTGTAAAACATTTTTTATTTTTGTAGTGTTTTTCGATTTTTTAAAAATAATGTTAAAATATTTAGAGCTTTTTCTATTTGTTAATCTCGAAAATCCTTTGACTGTAGTCAATTGAAAATATATAGTACCAAATTTCTTTCGGTTTGCTTAATTCATATTGGAGACAGGTGGACAGTTACAATCAAAATGCCTCTGTTAGTACTCGTATGAACTATGACACAAAATTTAATTTGATTTGCTCAAATTGGTCCAGAGATATAGTGTCTACATATCGACTGACAAACAGACACATTCAATTTGCCTCGGTCATTCATCGATTGAAATAATCGTATGAAATTGCATTCAATTGCTCGAGAAATAATGAAGATAAAACTACAGACATAACTGAAAAAATGGTTGAGTCGCAATCAATGATACTCCAAGCGTGTATATCCAAAGTCGTATTTTAGACCATATCACAATAAGTTCCTTTTATATGGTATTTACTGGGCATTTAAAAATATGAAAAGTCGGAGGTTTTTGTAGTCGTATAGTTCCAAATGCAAAAATGCTTTAAATAAGGTAGGACTCTGAATTAGCAAATCAAAATGATGTGCAAGTTTTTTTGTAAAAAAATAGAATAAAATAATAAGATTTTATACAGCCCCTCTAGCGAAAAAAGTCAAATTGCAAAAATGTTACTTATACCGTAATAAGTAAAACTGACAAATATATGACTGTAATACGATCTAACTTGCCATAGTTATCATTGATTAAAATTCTCATTTTGAAACAAGTAGACATCCACAAAGCAAATTCGGTTACAAATAGTTATTAAAACTTTTACTACTTATTCAAATTTATTTTATGCAAATATTTCAGTAAAGCAATTACGTCCCCATTACGTCGATTTACAGTTTGTATTTAAGCATCCAAGTAACTCTGTTACATAACTAGAGTAGAGTTTAAAATATGGCGCTGTTCAGAAATATTGAACTATTATATAAGATACGATTATGATTGAATGCAAGCAATCTCTAACTGATTTCAAACATTAAAGGATAAGTTTATTTTCCATGGTTAAAAGGTGAAAATTAAATTAAAGGTTAAAATAGAATTTTAACCAGAATCATTCCTCTGTCTGTAATAATTTTAAACACAAACTGCTCTGAAAACCTACTAAATGTTTTCTGTGAATCATCTAATTTGGGAACAGCCCCTGAATTCATGAATTGTGGTAATTACAAGCTCAATTAAAAACCACAACAAAGTGTTGTCGAATCGAATGTTTTTGATGTGATGCCTGTTTTGTGATGTCTTGTATGTGTGTATGCTTGTCTGTAAGTCTGTAGATGCGATATCTCACGAGTGAACGGGACGTTTCGAAGGTAATTTAGCACTTTATTGATTTTACACGCGATTGAATGTTTGAAAGCTCCAAAGTTTCGGATGAATTTTTGAAAAGTACCATGAAAAAATCAGGACTTTCAATAATTATAACTAAACAATCATGTTGAACGTACTTTTAATTCTAAAACAAATGACATAAACTCTAGAATACTAGTTTAAACCGTTCTAGATATATTGCACTTTCTTAAAATAAATGTATTTAAAAAAATACATAAAAATGAATAGTAGTATCATCAAATACGCAACACTTGGAAAGA
This sequence comes from Amaurobius ferox, assembly GCA_951213105.1. Lineage (NCBI taxonomy): Eukaryota > Metazoa > Arthropoda > Arachnida > Araneae > Amaurobiidae > Amaurobius > Amaurobius ferox. The sequence goes on from OX578142.1 coordinate 27,973,476, forward strand.
AATGGCGACATTGGCGACTAGTTCGACAAAACATCAACAACTTTAATGTTATATCAAATTTACAAAAATGCCGCCAAATTGGCAAAAATGACGCTAAAGTTAAGAAAATGACGCGAAATTGATGAAATTATCATTAACATATTTTAATATATTGGAGTAAATTGCTTAACAGATGTTAGCAATATTTCCAATTGTCAAGTTATGTTTGCGGGAAGTTTAACGTTAATGTAATTTGGTACTTAAACTGTTACTTAATTACATGTTGATACCAAAAAAAAGCCAATGTCGGTGTAGCTTTCAACAATGAAACATTGTGCCGTAGATCTTGTTCATCATTCTTTCGCATTAAAAGAAGATAATTACTTGTAATATGTAGGGAAAGTCATGTACTGCCCATATTAGATTCTTTACCAAAATATTGCACATTTTTGACTGTTGCAAACTATTGCATTGTGACTATTGCAAAATGTCCTACTTATTTAAAGCATTTTTTCAATTGGAACTTTGTGTTTATAACAAACGCTTCGTAAACACTTCCACTGTTCAATTTAAAAAAAATGTTTTTCCTATATATTGTAGATCATGCAAAACCAATATAGAGGGCCACAAGAATTGAATCCTATCGTATTCGAGTGTTTAAAAAATCCTCCAAAGAATTTTTTATAATAAGGCGTTTCTTTAAAAATATTTGTTTATTACAGGGCAGCTAGATTTCTTCAACCTACAAGAAAACTGGGCGCATATATTCACAATACATTGCAGAAGGATACTTAAAAGTTTCGAACTGATAAATTCTGAATTACAAATAAACGAAAGAGAAAGGTCTATACTTAAGAACACCTGTGCCGTTAAGAATATTTTTGCATATATAGCGGGTAGGTGACACACACGCAAATGAAAGTACTTTATATTCTAAACTTTAACGGCAGACGTTTCCTCTTTAAATGATTCGGTTTTAATAGCTGAAATAATTTTTTACCTCTAAGGTTATCACAGTTTTAAAACGTTGTTTATACATAAACATTTTATACAATTACAAGAAAACAATTGCAGCCCCTGTCTCAGTCGAAAGTTCTATATTAATAAAAGCGTTGACATGCATTTTTTTTTATATTTCTTAAAAATTCCTTTTTTACCTGATATAAAAATATTTCGAAAACCGGTACAGTAGAACGGAGATAGTAACACTGACTTACAGTTAAATACAATACACTAATTACAATGTTACACATTACACTTAATTACAATACATTAAGCGGCAGAATATGAAATTTTAGTGCTGTGTTAGTTAGACAGTATAAGGCGAAACACATGTGTTAGGATTCATACATTTCTTAGTATGTAACATACTATTTTCGCTTACAAAGTCTGTCATGAAGGCATTCATCTTTTCGGCAGTTTAATAACGGGATGTGAGTTGATTTGAAAAAAATCTGATGTGGACACTACCTGACTTCCCTTCTGTAATGCAATGCATTTACTTCTTTCACAGTGAAAATATGTTGTATAAGATCCAAGGCTCGGTGTTGTTAACGTTGAATGGTACATTTAGCACAATCCGAATGACAACAGGTAAAATTATTTTGAAGTACCTAATTAACTTACAGCACTAAATTAGCAATTATCAATATCGACAACATCCTCCGTAAGCAATTGAATTCATATATAAAGTGTTTAAATAATTAATTCATCATTTTGGCATCATTTTTGTTAACATTGCGCTATTTTTTCAATTCTATTGCTATTTTCGTCAATAAGGGGCGAAACATCGCCACGTTGGCGATATTTCTCTAAATTATTCGCCAAGTTCGAGAAATGTATCGTCAAGAGTTACAGACATACGGAGATAAGTGTAATTTTGATATACTGGAAGGTATTCCTGTCATATGCCAGAATTCAAAATTTACAAAACAATATCACCCATTTAGCGTTATTTTTGTCAATTTGGAGATACTTTTATCAATTTGGCGCAGTTTTTGTGAATTTGGTAATATTTAAAAAGTAGTCAAATTGGCGACATCCTGCCAATTTAATCAGCAAATATTTTGCCAAATGTTATGGACGGATAAAAGGAGAAATGGGTTATACTTATAATAGACTAGCAGCATTCCCGCTCTTCGTACGGAATATATAATATAAAGAAACTTAAAAATCACAATCATGTGCAATTCCTATAGTATACTAAATGACATTTTTAATCAAAATATTCTGTTAAAATATTTAATACAATGCTCCTAAAAGAAGTTTAAGAATCTGTTCTCGCTATACAAAATTATCATCACGGGCATATCTGAAGAATAAAACATCCTGGCCCCTTTTGAAAGCAAATTTACAAAAAAAAAAGGAATTGAATCAATATATATTCAAAATGAAAGCATTAAAATTGTATGGGACCCGTACTATTTATATACGCGAATATTAGAAAATATAACCTGTATTAGTACATTACATGTATAAATCGAAAATATCAATAAACCCGTAATTGATTCCAATATATGCCAGAATGGAAGTACTAAAATTATATGGGAATATATATATGTCCCCATACTACTTATATTGTCGCAGATTAGAAAATATACTAGTGTATTAGTAGAAGATTACCCGTATTACAATATGAGTCATAAAACGGATGACGTAATAAATTGAAAATATCAATAATCCCTTAATCTTTATAGCATAAGGTCGAAATTGATTCCAATATATGCCAATATACCTGTACCACTTGTATTCTCGTAGATTAGAAGATATACCAGTGCATTTGTAGAAGATTACTCGTACAACGTATAATATGTGAGTTTAAACAAGTTTTGTCATAATAAAACAATGGCATAATATCTTGAAAATATCAATCCTTGAATCAATAATCACCGAAAATATTAATAATAATACTAATGTTTAAACCTGAAGACCGTAATTGATATTATTCTGTTAAAAATTTGCAATGTCAATTAAATTTATTTTATATACATATCTTTATTATTCAAATCGGAAAAGATTTAATAGAAATTGTATTTACATCCGTTGTTGAACTACATGATATCATTTGCTTCAAATAAATTGATGGAAATCGTATAGTCTGAATAACGCTATCACCATGGAAGGTTTGGCGACATTTTCGTCAATTTTGCAATAATATAAAAAATCGCCAAGTTTATAGCCAAGTGGGACTACAGAACTGATAGTCCCAATTTGCGACAAATTGACGAAACATCATCACAATACTATCCCCTAACAAAACACATGAAATGCTGATAATTAAATAATCAGCATAAAATGATAATAATAAATTCATAAAATGCTGATAATTAAATAATCAGCATAAAATGATAATAATAAATTCATAAAATGCTGATAATTAAATAATCAGCATAAAATGATAATAATAAATTCATAAAATGATAATAATAAATTCATAAAATGATAATATTAAATTCATAGAATTCTGATAATTAAATAATCATTTCGGTTTCTTAATACTTTTCATTGCTAAGTAAGAGCCTGTGAAAAATAAACCATTGTGATAGTGTTTCCATTCAAATTCATGTTTCAAACCTGCAATTTTCAAAAGTGACTAATAAGCGTAATAAACTCACACAAAACTCAGAGAGAGAATTTTTTATTCACTTTCACGTTTTAAACCAGCGATTTCTAACTTCTTTCGTTTGGAGGAACCAGGGAGTTAGAGAGTAGTATCCCTAAAAAAAAATTTAGTTTTTCATTAATATATCCACAACCCCTGTTCCTTGAAACTCGAAACATGGACTAAATTTTAAGTGAGGTTATTTTAAGGCTATCCACAAAATTTCATCAAATTCGGTTCAGCCGTTCTCCCTTGATGATGGGGCAAACAGACAGACAGGTTTTCAATTTTTATTTATATATATTCTTAAATTATCTCCGAGAAATTGAATTTACATTAAGAAGTCGTTATTTTCTTTGGTGGCCAAAAAGAACAAGAAATAATATGCAAAGCATATATAAAATTGGACATATTAAAACACATGGTCCTATACCTTAAACATTGCATTGTGCCGCCTATAAAATCCACCATTATTGCTTTGTGCGCGTTCCTGGAATAAAATATATTAACATACTACTATATAATTGACTTCATCCATTTTAATTTTAAAATAAACATTATTTATTAAGAGCATTATAAACATAATAAATTACAATAACTATACTTATATACTTAAGGAGGAGATTGAGTATGTTAGACCAAGTATACCACTTGCTTAAATTATTATTATTATGACCTTTTATGATATTTGATAGGTACATACCTCCTACTTTGTCTTTGGTTGTTTGTGGATCATTCATAGTTGCATTTTGGCATTGCAACACATTCTGGATTATTTGTCCACACATGCTTCTTCGGCGATCATTGCCTCAATTTTATGAAGCCACTACTGCTACAAAGGCTTTATGTGCATATAGATTCTTGTCTGATTGTTGACTGCACCATCACTATACTGCATGAATAATTTACTGCATATTTTAACATGAATGCACTATCAGAATACCTTGATGCATATGTGTCGTTTATTGAATATTCTACACTATTCTGATGCACCTTTCTATGCATTTGTATCACTTAATTGATATCTCAACTATTCTGATCCATCATCTCTATGCATCTGTGTATAAACTTAAGGCCATATCGTCTATTCAAACTTCTGCCTGTTGCCACCTCTTTTTGCCTGAGGTCGAGATACGCCTCTTCGGTGATTGACTTCAGGGCGATGCGGCAACACTTCCTTATTGGTTAAACCTTTAACCAATCCCATGTCTTCATCTTTAACCTCCAGAAACTTTTCTGGCTCGACCACACCTGTACTTGGAGCCCTCTTATTTATGGCTTTCCTGACCTCTCGGGTCAGGACTGCTGTAAATTGTCGTCTATCAGTCTAGGCCCTTTGCATGCGTGTCAAAAATTAAAAATCTTTATAAACCACATAGTTTAAATGTATCCTGGTCTCATATTTTCATTGATTTACAATCATTTTTATCAATTTGGCGACATATTCGTCTTCACGAAACATGTTAAAAAAATGCCGCCGATATTTCGCCATATTCGTCGCTAAAATTTCGTAAAGCTTTACAGATGGAGCAATAAGTTATTCTTATAGTTGATTCTTATATACTTGATTCTCAAGTGTTACGGACAGATGGATGGAGAAAGGGGTTATTCTTATAGTAGATTCTTATATTCTTTTCAAGAAATTAAATGTTCATCAATTTGTCGTCGTTTTCATTGATTTCGCGATCATCAATTTGGGGACATTTTCGTCAATTTAGCAACATTTAAAAGAAAGTCGCCAATTGGGCTATATTCCTCGAAGTCCCTTGTAAAAGTTTCGCTAATCGTTACGGACGGAAAAATATGGGTTAGTATTATAGTAGATAAATGGTCGTTTGCGAATTGTTAGGCGTCGAAATATAAAACTATTGCCTAAAGTATCTTTTCTCGTAAATGGAACGAATTAGATCCACGAGAATGACGTTAATAAATTTATTGCATACTATTATATGCGAAAATTGAAATATGTTCAGTTTTCACATGTAATACTTTTTTGGGTTACTTGTCACAATTAATACTTTTTTATGATTTTTTAAGAAATTTATTTAAAAAATGTGCAATATCTCGAGAACGTTTCATGCTATAAAGTTTATGTTATAAAGTTTATGTCAATCGTTTTCTAATGAAACATTACATAAGAACTGTTTAATTACGTTACTTTATTGAAGGTTCTGATTTTTTGAAGACTTTTCAATATTTCATTTGAAAATTCGGCGGTCTTCTGAACATTCGATTGTGTTTAAAATCAATAGGTTTCTAATATTTACTGAATGTAATTTTTGTATCAAATTTTGTTCGAAACGCTCCATTTGTTATACTGATCATACGCTCCATATACCGACTATTGTACAGATATCACCCATAAACGGTCAATCCGAGTTCAGGAATGCTTGACACGTGCTCTTCCGTCGAAAACTCAAATTCGAATTTTCGACTAAATCGAATTTTCGAGTAGGCACACATCTGTAAAATTTCAAGTACGCTGATTCTGATGGAATTCCCAATATGATCGATTAAATTTTATCTCTGGTGACTTTAACATTCTCGCTATGAATGATAATGAATGTATGCTAAGATGTGCACGATACAATAACAAGCGCTGATATGCTGCTTTAAAATACACCGACAAATGGAAATGAGGATGTGATCAAGATCAATTCTATTTGTAGCATTTCTTATAAAGAAGTAATATTTGTGAGGATAGTTTATAACTATGAGCTGTATTTATGACAAAATTGAAATGCGATTTGTTTCGGGAATCTGAGGCGCAATTAATCTATTGCGACTAAAATGGCAACGCGTTCGGAAATAAGTAAATTAAAAATGCTTTTAAGAAGTTTGACATTAATTTGCCTAAGCGCTTTGGGGAGTAAAATTGTCTTCATCAGAAGAATGATTTTTCTTTTATCCTTTTATAATAACCCGGAACATTTTGCTATTTGAATTTTTGTTAATTTATAGCTATCGAGATTCCATTTTTAATTCTGGCTCTGTTCAAGAACTCGGTTCTGCTTGGCGGCTTATCCTGGATTCCATAGATGTGAAACCACTATCCACGTTTCTGAACGTTTAAAGTTTCGCTAATCCCGCTTTTCTGCATTTTAAATTGATTTAAAATTAATTTTCCTGTAATTTGTTTTTGTTATTTATGTTTTTCTCTTCATAATGCGTATATTTTTGCCAATCGGCTATTTTTAATATGCAAATGTAGTTTGGGCGTTGGTTGTGTATAAAACTTGAATGTGTTTATACCATGTCATATACCACCGATGAAAGGCGCTTTATGCCAGAAAGAGCTCAGGCAAATTTATGTATTTTACGTCCTTTGCGCTGTAATAAACGTTTTAAATTAAAAGTTATTTTATTTTACTCTGTAGCGATTTTGATAAAAAGTCACCACGCTCCCTAATTATTGAGAAATTTTTAGAAAAGAATTCTTAATAATAAATTGTAAGTAATTAGAGGAAGTTCAGTTTAACAATTTGATTCCTTGTATAAATAGTAGTAATGTGTTTTTTAAAATAGACAGCTTTGCTTTTAAAAGCTTACTTCTTGTTATTGAGTATTCTAGTGCTATTCCTTTCCAGTGGGTTTCAGATAGTTACAAGTGAGTATATTTTTATTTTAAGACAGTGGAAGGGTTTGCGGGACCACACAACGCAATGTACAAAAATGAATACCAAGTAAAGGCGTAGCATGCCTTACCTACACCTGGGGATCTTCTCTTAATAATATCCACTTGCTGAAACTTTTAAATTTGAAATAAATTAGACTTTTGCAATCTATAATAATAAAGGAAGATGCCTGATTGTGTCGTTTGTCGCGGGAAATCTAAACGTCGTACGGACATAAAATTTGGTACACTATACTTCAGAACCCGGTACAATATGCTTCAGCCACATTTTTAAAAAATTCGGATTAGTTTTTTACTTGCTTTATATTTTAGCATGATTTTAAGCAATCTTTAAGCAAATAAGCTCCTTGGCGGCCAAAAATGTTATCGCTAAATTTCCATCTTAGCAATCGAAAGACCAATCGAAAGATCGAGAAATGTTCTTACAAACAAACTTTGAGCTGAAATCAAACGATTAATAAACAAATTTTCGTGAATTTTAAAAAAATGTGTACTTTTCGCGTGTGTGAAACGTCATCGACTTTTATATTGCGATACAAAATAATTGACTGACAATCCGATCTTCATAATTTCCCAGATGTTTCTTTGAATATCAGGCGCAGAAACCAGGAAAGGGTGTTGCCAACGGCGAGAGAAGAAAAAGAAGGTAAAATATCCAGGAGTGAGGAACAAGAGGTGGGACATAATGAATGAACGGTAAAATAGAAAGAGTGAACGTCCAACAGAAGATTCGAATTACTTTTATATTTCTTCATAAAACCCAATTAAATTTAAAAAAAAACAAGAATAAGGATGAAAATTACCAAAATAAGGTGGAAGCAAACAGAATCGAAACTTTCAAGAAAGTTTAATTCCCGTTTAAAACGGGAATTAGGAGTAAAATCAATTTTAGCTTCGGACAATATAAAAACATGATTAAAATCCCAAGAACGTTCAGTAATTATAGACTTAGAAACTTCTTGTTTAGAAGCATGCTCATGTGTTCCTTAATACGAAATTTAGGAGTCTCATTTTCTGCAAATGAGATTTTCGTTATGTTGGTTTAGTGTCAAACCTTTCTTTGCTTCTGCCACGTTTACTATTCCTACATCAGTCGCCGATGCTTCTTAAACGAGTGAGAGTATCGCTTCTTGTGTGTCTTGAAGGAGAAGACTGATTTGGCCTTTGAAAACGGTCGGTACTATTAACTTTATTATACACGGATTTTAACGAAGTTACTTATTTTATTCTTTAGCAGCAGTATGAGATGTACGCGAGTATTAGAAAGTTATATTCTCACAAGCAGCAATTTTATTTATTGAATTCTACTGTCAAATTTATACAGAGTAAGGATATTAAGGTTTCTGTGAATTCTAGTCTATAGAGATAATTTTAATCTTTTTGAATATTTTTTCTGTTTTAAAACTTTAGATGTAATCTCATCAAACCTAAAAACTAAGTACAGTATTTTTGATCAGTTATATATCAATATCTTACAAAGTAATTAATACAAAACTATAAGAAATGGCATTACAAAAAATCATATAAAATATACACGTGAAACGGAATACCTGAACTGGAACATTAACAAGATTGTTTGTTTTTTTAATAACAAATTATTTATAAAGCATCTATTAATGCCTAACTGAAAACTAAATTTTGATTATTAATAATTTTTTTCTACTAGAAGTTTCTGATAGATGTCTCAAATAGTAATGAAAAAGATTTAGTTAAAAATTTACTAAATGCCTAATTTAACATTATATCTTGAATATTTATAAACTTTTCATTCATACGGCAATATTTTAAATGTAAAAATGGATATCTCAAAATGTAAAAAAAGATATTTATTAATAATCTACTAATGCTTGGATAATTACTAAATTTTTATAAGTAATGAATTTTTCAACCATACCACAGATATTTTAGTATAAATATGAATATTTCAAAAACGCAAAGAAGGATTTTTTAATAATTTACTAATATTTAGATAAATATTAAATATTGATTAGTGTTAAATTTTTCAATCATATCACAAAAGTTGTATGCATAAAAAGGGATGTCACAAAATGTAAGGAAAGTATTTTTTAATAATCTACTAATTCTTAGATAAATATTAAATGTTGGTGAGTAACAAATATTTCAATCATGTCACATAAGTTTTAGCCATAAAAATATATATTTCAAAATGTAAATAAAATATTTTTAATTGTCTACTAATGACTACATAAATATTAACTTATATTAGTGATGTATTTTACCCAGAAATGCTGTGTGTTAAAATACATATCAAATTTGTAAAAAAATATATTTTTTATTCACTATAGCGTCTGTTAAGTTTAAAGCTTATTAAGTGCGTACGAATGCTCTATTAAATATTAAATTTTAATTGTAACATTTTACTACTTAGGCTACAGATGTTTTATACATACAAATTGATATATCTCGATGTCTTTAAGGAAATGTAATACTTTATAACTACTTTCAATAATACTAAAAAGAAAAATCAAATAGCAATAAGATAAAAGAAAATAGATGAATATGCAAAAGGAAATACAAGACAATTTCAACAGACATCATATTGTGTAGTGATATTGAATTTTTAAATTTGAAATATTGAATTCTTATTTAGAAAAATGCAGTTAATTTTTAATGTATAAATTATCGTTAAATTTTAATATATATACATTTAAATTAATAACGTTTATTTAAATACCATTTTGAAATTTAGTTCTATTTATATTATTTTCATTCACATTCATTAGCAGTTATTGTTTTAAATTATAAAAATTATTACCTTCTATATCTTTAGGAATGACAACAAATCATCGTTTTGTCAAATGACAGACGACTTCTACCTGTCACATATCAACTTTCCATTGATAACAGCAGCCAATGCAAACCGCCGGAGGGTTTCGGCAGCAAAGCTGAACTGCCGGCTCACCGGCGAATAGCTGAATGTTATTCCTCGGTAAGTTTATGTTTCTAGACAAAAGTATTGTTTACTAGACAGTGACGTCGAACAATACAGTGCTGCCATCTATCGCATCACTGGTGAATACTCCGGAATCGATTGAAATTTCGAAAACAAAAAATCGTATTTGTTGGAAGTTATTCCTCTTTTCCGGAGTATGTCAGGTGAAGAGGACTATGGAGAAAAGTCAGAGGGCCGTCTTTCAGCTTAAGAAATAAGGTCTTTGTCCCAGAAGAATTCTTGTCATGGTTTGGACATGATTTAATAAAATCATCAGAGTAAGGAGAAGGAAGAATTTGTCGATATTAATTTTAAGAGGTCTTCGCATTCAAGATTGTCAGGGAACTGTTCCTTCATTTCATGTTGATTAAACCTGCTTTGTAAATTGAAATGAAACAATGAAAACTTTTCACAGAGATGATTATAAGATGAATGTTATGAGTACTGATTTGTTTTACGGATCGAAGGGGGGGGGGTCTGAGATATTATGTATCTGAAACATTAGACAAAATGATAAAAATATCAATTAAATTTTATATTGGTATATGATTTATTAATATTTTAGTTGATAAATAATTTCATATTCCAAACTTTTTAGGCAGGTTTGGAAAGCTTCCTATAAAATAGTTTATAAAGTAACAATAACACTGGTCTACAAATAAAAAAAATCTGATGTGGGCAACACATGACTTTTCTTATATAATGCAATGAATTTACTACTTTTACAGTAAAAAAATAGGTTTTTCTTATAGTAGATACCTATATTCTTTCCAAGAAATTGAATTTTCGACAATTAGTCGCCATTTTCATTGATTTAGCGTCATGTTTATCCATTTGGCGAGATTTTCGTTAATTTGGCGACATTTCAAAAAGCAACTAAGTTGGCGACATTCCGCCGAATTCGTCGCCAAAATCTCGCCATGCGTTATGGACGGAGTAATAAGTTATTCTTATAGCAGATAAATGACTATTGGCGTTCAAATACAAAAATATTACTCAAAGTATCTTTTCTCATGAATGGAACGAGCTAGATCCACGAGAATGATGTCACCAAATTTATCGCATGATATTACATATGAAAAGTGAACAGGTTTGTCCATAGTTAATATGTGTTTTTTTAATTTATGGGATATTTTGATAAATTTATTTTTAAAATGTGCAATATCTCGGGAACGGTTTATGCTAGCGTTCTCAAGTTTATGTCAAGCATTTTCTAAGGGAAAATTACATAAGAAATGTCTATTTGCGTAACTTTATTAAAGGTTTTGATTTTTTGATGATTTTTCAAAATTTCACTTGAAAATTTAGGGGGGGTTCTGAACATTCGATTACGTCTAAAAACAATAGGCTTCCAGTATTCAAGTACTGTAATTTTTGTACGAAATTTTATTCGAATCGCTAAATTTGTTCGTGATATATCGTCTCCACAGACTCACTGACGCACACACACACACACAGACATCACCTCAAAAAATTTTTATTCGTGATCACGGATGTTTGAAACGTGCTCTCCCGTCAAAAGCTCGAATTCGAATTTTCGACCCCGTCACAATACTTTCCTTATACATTATGTATATAAGGAAAGTAATTAATTCAGTTTTAAATTTTTCTTCTCACAAATTAATAAAAATAAGCTCTATATCCTATGCACCGGAATTTTTGCTTTGTAATCACGTTTTTACGACATACATAAAAATATAAAAATAAACTCATACATAAAAATGAGTTTAGGAAGCTCATTACAGTAATCAGTTTAATTATCATATAGCGCATGCAATATTTGGAATACAGCTAGTGTCGTAAAAACGTGATTACAAAGCAAAAATTACGGTGCATAGGAGCTTATTTTTATTAATTTGTGAGAAGAAAAATTTAAAACTGAATTAATTAATTTCCTTATATACATAATGTATAAGGAAAGTATTGTGACGGGGTCTGAAAATTCGAATTTGAAGTTTCGACGGGAGAGCACGTATCAAACATCCCTGATCACGAATCAAAATTTCTGAGGTAATGTCTGTGTGTGTGTGTGTGTGAAAGTATGTGTGTGGGTGTGTGTGCGTGTCATTGAGATTGCGGAGACGATATCTCACGAACGAATGAAGCGATTCGAATGAAATTTGATACAAAAATCACAATCCGTAAATACTGGAAGCCTATTGTTTTCAAACGCAGTCAAATGTTCAGAACCCCCACTAAATTTTCGATTGAAATTTTGAAAAAATCATCAAAAAATCAAAACAATTAATAAAGTTACGCAAATAGACATTTCTTATGTAATTTTTCTTTAGAAAACGATTGACATAAACTTTAGAACGCTAGCATGATCCGTTCTCGAGATATTGTACATTTTTCAAATAAATTTATCAAAAAATCCCATAACTTAAAAAAATATATTAACTGTTGAGAAACATGTTCACTTTTCATATGTGATATCTTGCGCTAAATTTGTGACCTCCTTCTCGTGGATCTAGCTCGTTCCATTCATAAGAAAAGATACTTTGAGTAATACTTTAGTATTTGAACGCCAATAGTCATTTATCTGCTATAAGAATAACTTATTTCTCCGTCCATAACGCTTGGCGAGATTTTGGGGACGAATTTGACGGAATGTCACCAACTTGGCGGCTTTTTGAAATGTCGCCAAATTAACGAAAATCTTGCCAAATGGATAAAAATCATGCTAAATCAATGGAAATGATGTCTAATTGAAAAAAATTCAATATCTTGGAAAGAATATAAGTATCTACTATAAGAATAACATTTTTTTTAACTGTGAAAGTAGTCAATTTATTGCATTATACAAGGAAAGTCATGTGTTGCCCACATCAGACTTTATTGTCTTCCTGTTATATATCCCAGGAGCATCGCGATCCAGCATCCAGCAATAATTGATTATTATGGAGTCATTCCAAATACCTTGATAGCAATGCTCCACTAACTTTGTGGCTTGGGGAAAACGTTCACCTTGTTCGTCGTTTACATCTCCGAAATTGTTGGGAAATAAATCTATATAGGAATGCAAAAAATGCATCTTTAAAAACATTCGACATTATCGCAAACGCAGGTGAAGCTTTTCCAAGCTGCTAGTTCTTTTTCTGTCAGAGTTCCAAAGACTTCACATCTTTCACATATTTGCTGCCAACAAAGATATTTTCCTTTGGTTTTGCAGAACTAAATCCTGGAAATTTTTTACACAGTTATTCAAATCCTTTGGAATTTGTTTTATCCATAGCTTTTGTAAAGTTTTTTATCAATCCATATTAGATGTGAAGCGGCGGTAGAAGCAATATCTTAGTTGAATAAACTAGTGGTCCTAGTTTTTCCAGGTTCATATGTTTTCCTTGGTTCCCAGTTACGCTTCTTAAAATGCTCAGAAGTGCAGTGCCCATCCTAAAAAATTTTATATGTATTTCGATTTTTTTTTCGATTGATAAAAATTTTATGTGTATTTAATTGTATACTTCGATGAACTCTAAATAAACAAATATCAATATTGATAGCATCCTCAATAAGCGATATAATCCATATATTAAAATATTTTAATTATTACTTCATCAATTAGGCGTCATTTTCATTAATTTAGAGTCATTTTTGCAATTATGACGATATTTTTGACAATCTGGGGCGAAATATCGTCCTAGATTATTCGCCAAGTTCGGTAAATGCACCACCAATTGTTACAGACAAACGGCCAGAAGAGCATTTCTTATATACTGGAAGATATGTCCGTCAAATGACGGAAATCAGAATTTTCAAAACATTACTTCCCATTGGTTTCATTTTTATCAATTTGGCGACATTTTTGTCACTTTTGTAACATTTAAAATAGTCGCCAATTTAGCAACCTCCAGCTAAATTTCTCGCAAAGTGTTACGGATGGAGAAATGGGTTATTCTTATAGTTGGTGGCTATTCTTATAGGTTACTCTCATATTCCTTCCAAGATATTGAAATTTCATCACTTAGTCATCATTCCATTGATTTAACGTCAGTCTCATGACTTTGGCAAATTTTTATCAATTGGGTGACATTTTCGTCAATTTGGCAACATTTAAAAGTCAGCAAGTTGGGGATATTCTGAAAATTCGTCAAAAATTTTGCCAAACGTTACGGAACGGAAAAATAGGTTATTCTTATAGTATATACTTATATTATATTGAATTTTCGTCAATTATTGGTCATTTTCATTGGATTAGCGCCGTTTTATCAATTTGGTGACATTTTCTTGAATTTGGCAGCATTTAAAAAAGGCAGTCCTCCAAATTCTTCGTCAAAATCTCGCCTAGCGTTATGGACGGAGAAATAAGTTATTCTTATAGCAGATAAATGACTATTGGCGTCTAAATACAAAAGTATTACGAAAGTATATTTTCTCATGAATGGAACGAGCTAGATCCACGAAAATCATCGGTTTCTAATGAAAGATTACATAAGATATGACTATTTGGGTAACTTTTTTAAAGGTTTCGATTTTTTAATGATATTTTCAAAATTTCACTTGAAAATATGGGGGGGGGGGGTCTGAACAATCGCTTACGTTCATAAACAATAAGCTTACACTATTGATGGATTGTAATTTTTGTACTAAATTGCGTTCGACTCGCTCTATTCGTTCGTGAGATATCGTCTCCACAGACTCACTGACACACACACACACACACATCCCCTGAAAAACGTTTGATTCGTATTCAGAGATGCTTGAAACGAGCTCTCCCGTCGAAAACGCGAATTCCAATTTTCAACCCCCGTGCCAATACTTTCCTTATGAATTTATACCATGTATATAAGAAAAGTAATAAAAGTGGTGAATATTTGAAAATATTGGCTTGAAATTACTTGCTGGTGAACTTACAAGCTTTATAACACAAGTTGTTTCATGCATGCATAAATTGTCTTACAACACACACGTGTTAAATACTTGTACTACTTTATCAGAGGTACGTGTAAAAGACATACCTCTGATAAAGTACAATTTCAGAATCAAGTATAATGAAAAAAATTCTGATGTCGGCTGCGCATGACTTTTCTTATATAATGCAATGTGTTTACTTCTTTCACAGTGAAAAAATTATGCATTAGATCCATGGAACAGTATTCTTAATGTTGAATTGTACATTTGGCGTTTTTCTGGATGACAACATGTAAAGCTATTTCACTCCCAATGAACTTATATTTCACGCAACTCTAAATTAACAATTATCAATATTGATAACATCCTGAATAAGCAATATAGTCCATATATCAACATATTTAAATAATAAATTCATCAATTAGGCGTCATCTTTATTAATCTCGCATAATTTTTGCAATTTGCGATATTTTTGCTAATCTGAGTAAAAAATTGCCAAGTTGGCAATATTTCGGTATATTTTCACCAAGTTCGCCAAATTTATCTCTAAGTGTTACAAATAAATGGTGAAACAAACATTTCTTATATACTAGAAAGTAGTCCCGTCATATGACGGAATTACAAATTTGCAAAATATTAGCTCTCATTTAGAGTCATTTTCATCAGTTTGGCAATATAAAAAGTTGCCAAGATGGCTATATCCTTAAAAAAATCCAAGCATTGTGGGCGGAGAAATGGGTTACTCTTATAATCGAATTTTATGTTATTTCCAATATATTTAATTTTCATCAATTAGTCGTTATTTTCATTGATTGAGCGCTATTTTTATCAATTTGGCAACATTTCTATTATTTTGGCGATAATTTTATCAATTTGGTGACAATTTTATCAATTTGGCGACAGTTTTATCAATCTGGCGACATTTTACTCAATTTGGCAAAATTTAAAAAGTCGCCATTTGGGCGATATATTACAAAAATTCCGCCAAACGTTATAGACGGAAAAATTGGTTATTCCTATTGTAGATTCTTATATTCTTTCCAAGATATTAAATTTTCACCAATTAGTTGTCACTTTCATTGATTTAACGTCATTTTTATTACTTTGGAGTCAATTTTATAAATTTGGCGACATTTTCGTTAATTTGGAGATATTTTAAAAGTCATTCCGCAACATTCCGCCAAATTTGTCGCCAGAATCTCGCCAAGCATTATGGACGGAAAAGTTGATTATTCTTATAGTGGATAAATGATTGTCGTGGGACAGAGATGGAATTTCCTGTCGCCACTTCACTCTTTGGAATTCTTACCCCCCCCCCCCCTCGCTCTGAAAACATTTTGAGATTCCAATGCCCAGAATTAGCGGACCAGCTGTAGACCGTGAAAAGTGGCAATGGACGCTATGATTTTTTAAAATAAAATAGGACACCTGCAAAAGAGTGCTAGTGCCCCCCCTTTTGAAGGGGGGCACTAGCCCCAATAACTCGGAAGCGTCCGGGCACATCACTGGATGTATTGGATTCTCAACCTATTGCAACCAAACGACAGCCATGGGGCCAGGCTGAAGGAGTAGCCTGATTTCCGGGCTGGGCGCCAAAAGTTCAGAGAAAAAAGGAGTTAGATTTGAGACATGAAAGTGTGTGCACCTCAAAACGATGAAGTCTGGATCGTTGCCTCTTGCAGTCCTAGATTTGGTAAGTCCTTTGTCTCTCACTCCGCTGCAGTCTGTGTGCCAGAGAGAAGTTATGCTCGATAATCGAGCAAGTGACGTAAGTACGATAAACGGCTATTTTTAACAGTAATTTTCCAGCGGAGCCACGCCACAATGACTATTGGCATCCAAATACAAAACTATTGCCCAGAGTATATTTTCTCGTGAATGGAACAATCTGGATCAACGCGAATAATGTTAACAAATTTATCGCATAATATTACACATGAAAAGTGAATATATTTCACAAAAGTAAATATTTCTTATTAATTTTATGTGATTTTTTGATAAAATTATTCAAAAAATGTGCAATATCTCGAGAACGGTTTATGCTAGCGTTTTAAAATATATGTCAATTGTTTTCTAATGAAACATTACATAAGAAATGGTTATTTTCATAACTTTATTGAAAGTTTTGATTTTTTGATGATTTTCTCAAAATTTCACTCAAAAATTTGGGATGGTTCTGAACATTCAATTGCGTTTAAAATCAATAAGCTTTCAGCATTTATGGACTGTAATTTTTGCACCGAATTTCTTTCGAATCGCTCCATTCGTTCCTGAGATATCGTCTCCACAAACTCACTGACACACACACACACAGATATTACCTCAAAAACGTTTGATTCGTATTTAGGGTTGCTTGAAGCCTGCTCTCCCGTCGAAAACTGGAATTCGAATTTTCGATCCCGTCGTAATACTTTCCTTATACATTATGTTATGTATACAGCAGAGCTTAGTAAAACTTCATCGCATAGCCCAAAGCATACTAAGGACTTTCAACTATATACCACCGCAGATATATACCACTGGTAGACATTATATACTTAATTTCATAAAGTTGAAATTTTATGTCGTCATAAGCCTGTTTTAGGTGTACAGAATAAGCAATCGGAATAGATGGTTTAGAATTTCCTCAACGGAGGACAACTTTTACACTTCTCTGCGAAAAGCCTACGAAAAGTCTTCATTCTAACAAACCATACTCTTGTTTCCTTTCTCTAAAAATGCCATAGGTATTATGGCAAAATACCATAGGACCATTCACTGTGTAAAACATCTTCAAAACCAGATACCGTGTTCTGCAATGACAAATTGTAATATCAACTTCATAATGATTTATTTCTTTCAACCTTGAGGCAAGAAGTTCTGTCTTGGTCTTTTGAAAGAGAAAGATTTCGAATAAGATCATTTAAGTACTGTTGATTAAATATATTTGTTCTTTATTGTTACCTTCAGGAACGTAGTCCTCATCATGAGAATGTTGAGTCTTCTCCGGTATAGAGCCATCGTCACACTCCATTTCATATAAAACTGCCGGACCGTTCTCTGGAGGATCTGGAACTAATAAAGTGTCATCATGAGGGACTGAACTCATTGCTGAGCTTAAGCTTGGATAAACAATTGTACGTTTATTTTTGACGAAAATCCAGAAACTTTGACACAGCAAAATAACAATTGTTTGCATGATTTGCCGGCTCTCGCCATATCATGGGAACTGTAATTAGCATTGCTCCACCCCCCTTTTTTTATCCAGTCACGTAAGTCATTTGAACATGATATATATATATATATATATATATATATATATATATATATATATATATATATATATATATATATATATATATATATATATATATATATATATATGTATACTTATATATATATATATATATTCTCAGTTTTCATCTTGGTCACTTAAGGGACATCCAAAGTATAGCAAATATAGATTCTTTAGATCTGCAGTGATTACGCGTTTTCGAGATTTCGTTGTAAAAGATCTACGCACGTAATAGAACTTGTTCTAGCCATTAATACACTTTCGCACGCCATGTTATCTCTAAAGAGATCCAAAGATCCAAAGCATTTTCTTTTCGGGGCACCTGCGAGAAAACTCACGTTCCTCCACATTGAAATTGTTGGTTTTGTTTGTTATTTGCTAGATCTAAGCAATCCTTGTTGTTGGATGCTGATTCTGGAAGTGCAGTCACAAGTGGCTTAGGCTGCAGTCAAAAGTACCTTGGACGATGGACGACCGTAGCAGAAAATGTAGGCAAAAGGGCTAGAAGTAAAGAATGACAGAGTTTACTGGGAGCGAGCTCCCCAAAATAGTTGGGTTCCAGGTGTGAATTTCGAGGGGCTCATCGCAGACATAACCTAATCCGTAGTCACGAGGTAAGAAGATGAGATGAAAAGTGAAACTCTAAAAAAAATTACCATTGCCTCAATTGAATCAGATATTCATAGAATTTTACTTTTTTTCTTATACATAGTATAATGTATAAGAAAAGTATTGTGAGAGTCGAAAATTCGAATTCGAGTTTTCGACGGGAGAGCAAGTTTAAAGCATTCCTGAACACGAATCAGACGTTTTTGAGGTGAGTTATTGAATCTGTGGAGACGATATCTTACGAACGAATAAAGCGAGCCGAACAAAATTTGATTCAAAAATCACAATCAGTGAATACTGGAAGCTTATTGCTTTACACGCAATCGAATGTTCAGAACCTTAATACATTTTTAAATGAAATATTTAAAATATCATAAAAAATTTAAAACATTCAATAAAGTTACGTACATAATCATTTCTTATGCAATTTTCATTAGAAAACGATTGACATAAACTTTAGAACGCTAGCATGAACCGTTCTTGAGATATTGCATATTTTTCAAATAAGTTTCTCAAAAATCACATGAAATTAAAAAAAGAGTTTTAACTATTCTGAAATCTGTTCATTTGTCATATGTAATATTATACAATAAATGTATTATATCATTCTTGTAGATCTTGTTCGTTCCATTCACGAGAGAAGACATTTAAGGTAATAGCTTTGTAATTTGATGCCATTAGTCGTTTATCTACCATAAAACAAACCTATTTCTCCATAAACAATGCTTGGGGAAATTTTGGTGACGAATTTGGCGAGTATTTTAAATATTGCCAAATTGACGAAAATATCGCCAAATTGGTATAAATGCCCCAAATTGATAAAAATGACGCTAAAGCAATGAAAACGAAGACTAATTGATGAAAATCCAATAACTAACGAAAGAATAAGAATCTACTGTAAAAAAAGATACTTCGGGTAATAGATTTGCATTTGGACGCCATTAGTCCTTTATCTGCTATAAGAATAACCTAATTCTCCGACCATAATGCTTGACGGAGTTTTAGCGACAAATTTGACGGAATATTGCCAACTTGGCGAGTCTCTGAAATGTCGTCAATGTGATGAAAACATTGCCAAATTGATAAAAATGTCACCAAATTGATAAAAAAGTCGACAAATTGATAAGAACGATGCTAAATCAATGAAAATAATGCCAACTATTTGATTAAAATTCAATATTTTGAAAAGAATATAAGACTCTAACATAAGACTCCATCTGTAACGTTTGGCAAAATTCTAGCGACAAATTTTGGCGGCAAATCGCCTACTTGGCGACTTTTTAAATGCTGCCAAATTGACGAAACTGTTGCCAAATTGATAAAAATATTATCAAATTTATAAAAATGTCGTCAAATGGATAAAAATGGCGTTAAATAGGATGCAATATTTTGCAAATTTTTAGTTCCGTTATCTAATGGGCATACCTTTTATTATATGAGAAATGCTCTTCTAAATATCGCCAACTTGGCGATATTTGGCCCCACATTGAAAAAAATATCGTCAAAATACCAAAAATGACGTCAAGTTAATGAAAATGACACTTAATTGGTGAATTTATTATTAAAATATTTAAATATATGGACTATATTGCTTATTCAGTATGCTATCAATATTGATAATTGTTAATTTAGAGTTGCGCAAAATATAAGTTTATTGGATACAAACTAGTTTTAGATGCTGTCATCCGGATGTACAATTTACCGCACTAAATGGATCTTTCCATCACTTTTTCACCTTTAAGTAAGTGAATTCATTGCATTATATAAGGAAAGTCATGTGCTGTCCACATCAGATTTTTATATTAGTGGTAGTTTTGGAAAATTGTTTAAAATCTTGTGATTATTATTTTTGATAGAAATATCAAATAAATGCCTAAATGCAACCATTTTATTTATATTTTATGAGACTTTGTATTGTTTTTACAATTGCATTTTCGTAATAACTTATTTTATCTTAGCAAAATAAATTAGAGTAGGGTTAAAAGTAAGTAATAATGTTTCTCTCACTATATTTCGGTAAACATCAGAGTATTATACACCACCCTCATCATAAAAACTATACGTGTTGGAGGAAAACTAATGGCAGATTTGAAATTAGGGTCCTAAATATGCCCATAATAACACATCCGTTTGCTTGATAAATTTTACTTGTAGACCAGTGTAATCATTGTGTTATTATTACTATGATTGTTTCTATTGTGGTGCTTATTGCTTATATGTATTTGCTGTTTATATTTCTTACATGTGCTTGTGTTAATTTCTTATTTTAGTTGTGCGAGCTAATTGCGCATATTGCTTATATGTGTTTTTTACTCATATTGCTTATGTGTATTTATTGTTTATATTTCTTATATATTGTGCTTATTATTGTGCGATATAGTGTTTTATACGAAGCTCTCTAAACCTTTCTATCTCTTGAGTAATAGTTAAAGCGTATTTTGAATTTAAATTAGTCGGTAGAAAGTTTGCAAGAAGCTTTGAAATATATATGAATTCTTGACCATGCTCGTAATGGTGATAAATATTTTAAAAGTATTCAAAAGATATAATTATTTGTCTTTCTCTCTCTCAATGATAAATATGCCTCTCTCATCGAGATGTTTCAGATATATTTCAAAAGACAAAGCCATTAAGTCAGAACAGTTATCAAAATGATAAGTAAAATAATTGTTATATGGGTTTGCAATTTGAGGCTATAGCAAATTTAAGTGATGGACAGCAAATCAGTTTATACCTCTTGTAAATATATATAATGTATTTGGATGCCAATTATAAAGCTATAGACTTGTAACAATGTATTGCAGAAGCATACAAATATACAATAACATGGACAACAAAGGAGTTGGAATGGATTGCAGGTCACGTATGCAAACTAAGGGATTTCGATTTGTTTCCAACCGCTGTTTAACTATCTTCTCTAGAGAGGTACTGAAAGCTCGTAAGAAGGCAGCATTAAAGCCTGTTCGTTAATATATACAGGGAGTCCCAAAAACATTGACCCCGGGCTTTTATTCCTTATATATTGATCTTAGGCATATATAATAATTTACAAAATTGCGTAAAAAAAGTATAGGATTTTATGAAATCGATTGAAATTTTCAAGGGAATTAAATTTTAAGAAATGCAAAATTTAAATTTTTATACGGCCCCCGTACAAAAACATTTCCAATGAGTAAAATGTGCCTCATACACTAATAAGGTGATGTACAAAATTTCAGCATTTTATCATAAAAAGTCTTGGAGATATGAAAAGACAAAAATGCTGACTTAAACCACTTTTCGATGCATAGATTTAGGTTTTCAGAGGGGAAAAATCATGTCGGCAGATCGCGTTTCAGGGTCATACACAAATTCTGAAAGAAACAATGATTACATAAATAGATAATAATTTTGCTATTTATTGGTGCAAAAGTATCTACACTGTGTGGAAATAATAACTTTACACAAATATTACAAAGCTTGTTCAAAATGTTTACCATCCATGTCAAAGATCCAGTAAAGATAAGAGGAAGATATTATTTGCCTATGATGCATTTCTGCGTTGCGTCATTTGCACTCTTGCTGTAAACATTTACATTTTAATTTGTGACTAATCCCACATCAACTTTGTTTAAATATATCTCTGGGACTTTTTATGATAAAATGCTGAAATTTTGCACATCACCTTATTAGTGTATGGGGCATATTTTACTCATTGGTAATGGTTTTGTACGGGGATCGTATAAAAATTAAAATCTTGTATTTCTTCAAATTGAATCATCTGAAAATTTTTATCGATTTCATAAAATTCTGCACCTTTTATACGCAACTTTTTAATTCATTATATATGTCTAAGCTCAATATTTAAGGAATAAAAGCCGAGGTCAATGTTTTTGGGACACCCTGTATATAACTATTTTGTAACTAAATTCTCCTGTTTCTGTAGTAATGTACTATTGCCCAATCAGAAACAAGCATTTGCTTGGGTTAATTAGAATTAAATACTCAGATCTGAAGATGAATTTAATTCTGGTTAATCTTTGAATTGGGGCCGGTGCTGCTGTTTTCTATTATCGGCATTATGACCGTGGTTTTACTTCTATGGTGATATTAATATTCCACGATTACTTCAATTGATTATTTTTATTATTACATTTTTCTGATTATATATATATATATATATATATATATATATATATATTTCCATCCAAGCAATTTTGAATGAATTCATAATGAAGCCACTATTAGTAATAATATTAATTTTTTGGACTTAAATCTAGTTATTGAACCTACTAATGGAATACTAAATATGATAAAAAAGACTATTTTAATTTTAACATTAATTAAATATCACCATTTAATTCCTATAACTCGATTCAATTGTTTAGAAATATTATACTTTATCAACTTTTTAGAATTTATTGATTATCAGATAAACTATTTTATGCTATGCATATTAATAATCTAAAAATTACCAGCAAATTATATATATATCCAGCATATTTTGTAAATGGTATAGTTAAAAAGTTTGGATTAGCTGTATTTTCTTGAATTATCTTCTTAATATCTTATATTAGCCAGATATCAACATTCTCTTAAATAAACATTACATTGCATTTACATCTCCTTATGCATTAGCCTAACTGTTTTTGATCATATTATAAGCTCCATTATTTTGTATCTCTTACTGTAGAATATCACCTTTTATTGCCTTTTCGCAATACTGTTATTTATTTCCCACGATTGGCAACAGTAGTTCTCTACTTTTCATTTTTTGCGTTTGGCAACATTGATCTCTTTATTCAAGACTCCAATGCATGGAGTTAGAAAGAAGGAGATAAAACTTAAAAATGCCATAATGATTTGAGAATTATATATAGGTGTCGCTAGTGTTAGTAAAGTAGTTGCTATTGTTAGTTGACACTATAGAAAGCGATCCTTTGCGATTGGCAACACAGGTCACTTCATTCTGGGTTTCAAAGATTAGGACATTTGCAGCGTTTTTTTTTTAGATATCCTTTATAATTGTGTTTCCTTTATAATTTTTCCATCTTTATGTATGTAGTCCAAGTTATTAGAGTTTGTAGATATAATCTATCTATAAAATCAGAAACATACATTTTGTGTTCATTTTGATTAAATACTTGGACTTGAAGAGTTTTTCAAAATGAATAATTCATATATTTAGACCTAGTGCTTATCCACGTGTATAGCTTTAATGCTTGGATTTTATTTGATTTTCAATTATCGATTCCATTCCATTGATATTTGTTGATTATCTTCAGCTTGATGACTAGAAATTTGCATTTTATTTTCCATTTGATTGATGATTCTGTATTTAATTCTTCTTTTTATTATGTTTAAAGTTAGGGTTCTTGAGTTGCAACTTCTCTCCATTCTATCATTGGATTTTCAAGCTATTATATATATATATATATATATATATATATATATATATATATATATATATATATATATATATATATATATATATATATATATATATATATATATATATATATATATATATATATATATATATATACATACACACATATGTATATATATATATACTGTATTTCTTCAGAAACATACATATTTTGTGTTTGCTTCGTCAAAATACTTGGACTTGAAAATGAATTTTACGAAGTGAATATTTCCATTTTTTTAGGCTTAGCCCTTTTTTCCACGTGTATAGCGATATAGCTTGATTTTTTAAGTTTTTCTTTATTCGTTTCCATACCATTGAATTTTGTTGATTTTCTATAACTTGATAACTCGTGTTTTGTATTTTTTTCCATTTGATTGATGATTTGCTGTTTTATATTTTATTCTGTGGGTGTTTTAGAAAGTTAGGTTTATCGTGTTGTAGCTTCTTACTTTTCGTTCATTGGATTTTTAAACTACTATTATATATATATATATATATATTAGTTTGAAAGTCCAATGATAGAATAGATAGAAGTTGCCACTCAAAAATCCTAACTTTATATAAAACCTACGAAGTAAAAATAAGTATTAAATAGCGAATCTTAAATCGCTATTTAATACTTATTAGCGAATCTTAATCGGGAAAGAAAATGCAAATTTCGAGTTATCAAGCTAAAGATAATCAACAAATATCAATGGTATGGAATCGATAATAGAAAAACAAATAAAATCCAAGCATCCAAGCGTTAATGCTAGACACGTGGACACGGACTAAGTCTAATTAATTGAATTGTTCGTTTCGACAAACTCTTCGTCGGGTCCAAGCATTTTCTCAAAATGAACACAAAATATGTAAGCTTCTGTAGAAATAGATAGATTATATCTATAAACTATTTCTACTTGGACAACACACATAAACATGGAAAAATAAAGGAAACAAGAATATCTGGGAAAAAACTCTGCATATGCCCGAACCATTGGAACCCAGAATGAAGAGACCAGTGTTGCCATCTTCAAAGGATAAAACAAAATATATACTGTTGCCAATCGTAAGAAATAGATAACAGTAAGGCAAAAAGGCATTAAAATGTAATATTATACAGTAAGAGCTACAAAATAGTGGGGCCTTATAATAGTAAGGCTAATGTTTAAGTGAATGTAAATATAAAGCATTTTTTATACAAGAGAATGTTGATGTCTGCCTAATATAAGATACTAAGAAGAGAATTCATGAAAATTCAGCTAATCTAAACTTTTTAACTATACGATTTACTAAATAAGCTGGTTATTTATATAATTTGCTGGTAATTTTTAGATTATTTATATGCATAGCATGAAATTTTTATCTGATAATCTATAAATTTTAAAAAGCTGATTAAGTGTAATATTTCTAAACATTTGAATCGAGTTGCAGTAATTAAATGGTAATATTTTATTACTGTTAAAATTAAAATAGTATTTTTTAACATATAAATTTGCAACAATTTCATTAGTAGGTTAAATATAAAGATTCAAATCCAAAAAATGAATATTATTACTAATAATGACTTTGTTAGGAATTAATTCCAAATTATCTGGATAGAAATTAATGACATAATTTTCAGTATATACTAAGCAAATCTGATCATCAACATATCTGTAAATTTTATAATCTATTGATGTAAAAGACTGTTCATAATGATAAAGGTAAATTACCTAACATATTGCTACTTCAGCCACCCTGTGGAACTCCTGAGACTTGTAAGTATAATTTATTTCCTTGAAAAGTATAATTATTGAAAATGACAAAGTGAAGAAGTTTAGGAAAATTGATAAAATTTGTTTGAGTTGACTGATTAGTAATATAACCATTATATAGAGCTAAAATTACATCATATAGATCTGAGATCTTAATATTATTAAAAAGATCTTTAAAATCAAAAATTTGAAATCCTATTAGTTTTCTTAGTGATGTTAAATTATTCTTTAATTCTTTACTATTAATTAGAATAAGGTAATTATTGCTAGACTGATAGACTACTTTATATATATATATATATATATATATATATATATATTCACCAAATAAATTACATCTTCGTAAAGACCAATTCCAAAAAACCTTCGAAACTTCCAACTAACTTTCCATCTCTATCCCCAGCCATTCTCTACTCATCCATGTAACCTAGGAAACGCACTTGATGAACTTTCGACCGAACTAAATAAAATCGCCATATGAGCTAAAATAAGATCACCTCTTAGTTAAGAATGGATCGGAAAGGAATATTTCTTTGTTATGTCAGCCGGCCTTCTTCGAAAGATGAAATTTAGGGATTTCTCTCCATAAGTACGCCTGTAACTACGATTAACTTTGCTCGAAATTAAAAATATCTGAACTTTTAAAAATTATGAAAAATGTCTTTATGAAACCAGTAGACGCCATTTTCAGATTTTGGTATTTGCTATCGAACAAAAGGCGCAGACAAGTGACGGCAATTTCAAAAGTCTTGGTCCGGAAAATTATGACCCCAATAAGTATGTGTATTAATAAACATGTATTATTATTACATGTATTATTATTAAATACATGTATTTTTATTAAATACATGTCTTTTTATTAAATTCATGCATTATTACTTTTATACGAAAATCAGCTTCATAGGTAAAGCATTCGCAAAGCAGATTCTGAAACTTAGACAGCTGTATCAACAACTACATACGACAGATAAATGTGTAAACAAAGTGTATACAGACATGTCAGCCATGCGGAATGATAAAACGCAACGAATGAGTTAAATTTAATTGACAGATATCACGACTGTTCAGGAAGTTTTATTTTAGAAGCAGGGCCGTCTTAACTTTTGCTGATCCCCGTAAGCAAAAGTAAATTATAAGCCCCAACTACAAAATTTTTATATAAAAAATAGCGCAGTGAATACAGAAGATAGGATTTCAAAGCTTCACGGGCTCCAGCATTTATCTAATTTGCCTATGACCTGATTCGGAAGTACGGCGAGATTTGGGGCTCTGGTTATTTCTAATGAAATGTGTCTTTTCACTTCTATCACATATTCGTTCTTTATAGATTCAGTGCACTTTATTTACAATTTTCTAATACATGCATATAAAATCTGATAGCTGCAACCAGAGTTACTAATCGGTATTAATTGATTAAAATATAATTTATTAGTGTCCCATTGAAATAATGCCAATTGCAATTGTAACAAAAATTAATCGGAATTACTTGTAATTGCGATTTTAGTCAATTGTAATTTAACGCGCATTTGCTTAATTCACAAGTAATTAGTAAGTTTAATTCTCAGTTATAATTGTTCTTGAAAATTTTTCTTTTTATGTTCCTTAGCCTTACACATTTTTTATATTCTTGAAATGCGTATGTGTTGCTTATGACAGTCCAGCACTCGTTCTCACGTTATAGTTCACCTTCTCTACCATTCAGATTTTTTTTAAACGCATATAATATGCTACGAATTTTTTACTAATTTTTCTGTTTTGTAAATATTTAGGACTGTTTTCAATATATTAAAATTTAAAAAAATAAAATATATATATATATATATATATATATATATATATATATATATATATATATATATATATATATATATATATATATATATGAATACTGGAAGATTAAACAATCATGATTGGTTACGTGTAATTTCATTTAACAATTTGGAATTATAACTGCCATGCACAATTATCTCTCCCAATTTCCTTGTTTAATTTTTTGGTTAACAATCTATATAAATAAAATTGTAAATTTGTCTGTGTGTTTATTTGTATGTTTATTTGTGTGTTTACATGTCTCATCATTTGTCGCTCAGAATGGCTGCACTGAATTGAATGAAGTTTTAGGGTAGACCTGGAATAGCCCCACTTAAAATGTAGTCCGTGTTTCGAGTTTCTAGGACCAGGCTTTGTCTATGTATTAATTAAAAATGCACAATTAAACCTTCCGTAGAGATAGCATCATGCAGACGATTTTTTCCACCAATTTATTTGAAGAAAATGATATCATGTTGCTTAGCAACTGGTTTAAATCCAATGAGTTTATGAAGCAGGCGATTTTTATTAAAAATTTTCCGATTTAAATAATAAAGATGTGTATATAAAATAAATTTTATCAAAATTACATTTTTGACTGGATAATTACGGTCTTCAGATATAAACATTATTATTATTATTATTGATATTTTCGGGGATTACTGATATTTTCAATTTATTGTGTCATTGTTTTATTTTGGCAGAAGTTGTTGAAACTCATATATTGTACGTAGTACGGGTAATCTTCTATAAATGCACGGGTATATCGTCTAATCTACGAGAATATAAGTAGTACATGTATATTGGTATATGTTTCGACATATATTGGCATATATTAGAATCAATTACGGCATTCTGGTTTAAGGATTACGAGGATTATTGCTATTTTCATTTTATTACGTCATCTGTTTTATTTTGACAAATATTTTAGAAACTCATATGTTGTAGTATGGGTAATCTTTGCAGGTGTTATAGATATTATCAATTTATTACGTCATCTGTTTTAATTTCGCAAAGATTTTTGAAACTCATTGTAATATGGGTAATCTTCTACTAACACGGGCATATCTACTAATCTACAATAATATAAGTAGTACGGGTACTTCCCATACAATTTCAGCGCTTTCATTTTGGCATATATTGTATTAATTACGGCTTTCAGGTTTATTGATTATTGATTATTGACTATTGATTGCGGGATTATTGATATTTTCAATTTATTATGGCATCTGTTTTATTTTGGCAAATATTTTGGATATTCCTAATATCTAAATCGGGTATATCTCCTAATATTCCCGAATATAAGTAGTATGAGTCCCAAACATTTTTAGTGCTTTTATTTTGCATAGACTGTTTCAATTTCACTTTTTTTTTTGCAATTTTTTTACAAACGGGACCAGATGTTTTATTTTTTAGATCTGTCTGTGAAGATAATTTTGTACAGCGAGAACAAAGATTCTTAATCTTCTTTCTAGAAGCATTAAATTAAGTATTTTAATAGAATATTTTGATTAACAATGTCATGTAGTATACTATAGGAATTTGCACATGATTGTGAGTTTTAAGTTTTTTTTATATTTTATACTCAGTACGAAGAACGGGTACACTGCTAGTTAAGAAATATAATTCTTTGCATTAAAAAGTGTATTTTAATCATAAAGTACAATCTATATAAACGAAAATCTTTCTGTCTGTAAGTTTGTCTCATCATCACGGGAGAAAGGCTGCACCGAATTTTATGAATTTTTGTGAGTAGCCTTGGAATAAACCCCACTTAAAATGTAGTCCATGTTTCGAGATTTTAGGACCAGGGGTTGTTTAGATATTAATTATAAACGTATCATTAAGCCTTCCATAGACTTATACAAACGATATATTTTTCGCAAATTTATTTGAAAATATTGATATCATGTCGCTTAGTAACGGATTTAAATCCAATATGTTATGAGGTAGGCGATTTTTATTAACTATTTTCCTATTTAAATAAAGAAATGTATATAAAATAAATTTTATCGAAATTACATTTTTAACTGGATTATCAATCACGACTTTCAAGTTTAAAGATTACGGGGATTATTGATATTTTTAATTTATTATGTAATCTGTTTTATTTTACCAAAAATTGTTGAAATTTATTGTAGTACGGGTATTCTTCTACTACTACACGGGTATATCTGCCAATCTACGAGAACATACGTAGTATTGGTATATCTTCCCATACAATTTTAGCTCTTTTATTTTGGCATATATTAAATTCAATTTCATATTTCTTTTCATCATCATCATCATGTTTGGCACGACAGCCCAGGATGAGTCTTCCGCTGAACATTCCTCCAGAACTCTATTTCTAGACCTGGTCTGCCAGTCTCTTGCTCCAATCACTCTAAAATCCGAATCAACTGAGTCAAGCCATCTTTGGTCTTCTTCTTTTTCTACTAGTAAAGGGCCTTGCAGCAAACATCTTCTTTACCGGGTCCCTTTTATCCTTTCTAGCAATATGAGAGGCCCAGTTCATTCGCTTAATTTTAAAATATTTAATAATATCAGGTTCCTTAAAAGATCTATAAGTCTCTGAGTTAAAATGCCTCCGCCACAGGCTATTCTCCTTTACTCCACCAAGGATGCCTCTGAGATCAAAAACAGCAACTCTACCCTTTCCATTTTTTGTTAAAGACCATGTTTCCGAACCATACATTAGGACAGGCCTAATGATAATTTTATAGATAAGAAATTTGTTTTTCTAGAGCGGAAAAAATACCTCAAAACAGGGCGAAGTCCAAAACATGCCTTGTTGGCCAGTGAAATACGATTTTGAACTTCAGGGATAATATCCTTTTTTGCATTAAAAAAGATCCCAGGTATTTAAAACCAAAAACAGTTTCAAACTCATGTGGGCCAATTTTCAGAAAGTTGGCCGTATCACCAGTCATATTTCTTTTAATGTGTTTAAAAATGGCACCAGGATGTTTTATTCTTCAGATCTGCCTCTGAAGATAATTTTGTATAGCGAGAGCAGAGATTCTTAAACTTCTGTTTAGGAGCATTAATTTAAATATTTTAATAGAATGTTTTGAATAACAATGTCAAATAGAATACTATAGGGACTTGCACTTAATTTAATTTTAAATTTCATCTTTCTTTATATTATATATTCCGTCGAAGGACGGGTATACAGGTAGTTTGTAATATAAAATTTCACATATAAAAAAATATAACTTATTTCATAATCAGTATATGATTTTATAACGTCTCTGACATGTTTTCCTTATTCCAAAACCTCCAGAAGCCACCCGTGACCTAAACGGCTAAATCTTTGAATACTATCGAATACTTTATACCACCTAACTGAGCCGAATTTTCGATTCATCCATTCCCCCAGAAGGTGTAGAAAGCCCAGACCACACGACCAACCCATAGGCTAATGGTAGCTTTCTGTGTGGCCGGTTTTTTTCAATAGCCTATCCAGTTAGAGTTATAAATTTAGAATTTAGAACTTCAACGCTTAAATTCCTTATGTCCCGAGAATAATCAAGTATTGTAAAATATAAAATCCATTCAATAATATAAAAATGTAACTCAATTTATAATATGAAAAGTGTGACTCTATTTTCAATATAAAATATTTTACAATGTAAAAAGTCTAACTTATTCATAATCAGTATAAAATTATCTAACATCTCTAAAGTGGTTTTGTCTTTCCAGACTCTTCGCAAGTCCTTGGTGACCTAAGCGGTTAAATCTTTGCACTCTATCGATTACCGTACAGCATCTAACAGAACCGGATTTTCGGTTTACCTCCCACCCCCCACGCCACACCTCCTCCAAGGGGTAAGAATTTTTTTTTAAAGACTATTCAGTTAGAGTTATAAAGTTAGAATTAATATAGAACTAGATAATTAATATTCCTTGAAAATAATACAGTATTTTAAAATATATAATTCATTCAATAATATGAAAAATATGACTCAATTTATAATATAAAACACATAACGCTATTGATATAAGAATAACCCAAAACTTCGCCCGTCCTTCTGTCAGTCTATGTAACATTTAATGAAAAATTTTGGCGAGATATCGCAAATTTACCGACTTTTTCCTGAATATTGTGAAATTGACGAAAATGTCACCAAATCGATAAAAATGTCGCCAAATTGATAAAAATGAAATCAATGAAATTAATTGTGTTTTGAAAGGGGCTTGTATTGTATAGGTATTTCGGTAGCGTTTGCCTTGCAATCGAACCGTCCCACTTAGCGACATATAAGAAAGCCGATACAGAATCTAATTGAGCCGGATTTTAGATGTATGCTCCGGGGGTGAAGAAAGGGGGGTGGAGGAGGGGGATAAAATGTTCTTTCATACTCTCCAGAAACCCCTTTCTTTGATCTAGAAGGTTGACTCTTAGCAAACATACCATCGACTATGGTACAGAACCTAAAGGAGTCGGAATTTCGATTTACCCCCCGGATGTTGAGAAAATGGGGGAGGGGGATTAAAAGTAAATTCAGATCCTGCAGAAGCATCTCCTATCACCTAGACGCCTGAATCTTAGCAAATGTATAGTATCGACTACAGTACAGAAACTAACGGAGCTGGACACTAGATTTACATCTAGCGTTGAAAAAATAAGAAAGGGAGATTAAAAGTACTTTCAGATTTTCCAGATGCTCCATCCTTTGACCTAGAAGACTGAATCTTAGCAGACTTATAGTATCGACTACGATACAGAACCTAACGGAGCTGAATATATTTTGTCACGCCCTAAATAAGCGCAGTTTGGAATAAGAGGAAACTGTTAGTTCAGCTAACAAACAGTTCGTTCTTGCTGGTTGTCAAGGGTTCAAACTGTTTTATTAGTGCTTTTGGCCTGAAGAAGAGGATTTATAATGCCTTCAAAACAATTGTCGTCACCTAACTAACATGTCTGTTTTTTTTTCAAGAAAGTTTTGTAAGTCACTGTCTTACAAGCATTGCAATTTTACGACCTCGTTAATTTTGCAATAAATATATTGTATGTATTTTGTATTTTCTTTTTTTAAGGAAGGTATGTATTTTGTATTTTTCCCTACTCAAAATATTTCTTATTATTTAAAAAAATTATTTCCTTCCAAGCCTTGCAAAATGGGTTCAATATCTTTCTCTTTTGTGCTGGGAAATGACGCCCTTTTATTAAATTGCCCCAAGTCATTCTAATTATACATAATTTTATTTTAATCCCCTCCACTCACACTTTCATCCCCTCCACTCACACACACATATGACGACTCCCTGTATTCCATTTTCCCAGCAATTTTTAGGGAAATTAAAAAAAAAAAAAGAAAAAAAAATAATAATAATAATAATAATAGGCGTGGCTTAAACCTCACCGTGAGTACTAAGGCAGGAATGTGCAGAGAAAATTCACCTGCTACAGGACATAGGAACCCTTTGCGAGCGGAATCGAAAGTCTCAATTTTTATGCGTTTGCTTAAAAACTCACAAATTATAAAATAATGTAGTAACTAAAAAAATTGTCAGAATGCTAAGATCCTCTCCACACTTTTTTGCCAAACTGTAAAATTGTGCTAATCTTCCTTTTTTGGATGCGGCGAAAAATGTATCATATAGCCTAAAAGATGCAGATTTGGATATATTTATAGAAAATAAATATGAGAGAATTAGCTTACGGATTTGGTTCAAGCACCGTTAGAAAGAACATTCTTCAATCTTTCCTATGGTGTCACGATGGAAACTCCGTGATAATATTTTCGATCGCCAAAGAACCGATTGTTATGAAAATTGCTCAAAATTGTGCTAGTATAAGATAACTAAAAAACTAATTCGAATTCGACAAAAATCTTGCAAGTATTTTCCCGGGTCTTGAAGTGCCTCTCAACCAAATTTCGTCACTGTCCGACGCTTAAATTTCCCACTGCAGACGACACACACACATACACACACACACACTCACTCACACACGCACTCACTCACTCACACACGCACTCACACACACACATTCACACACTTACACACACACAGAGAGAGAGAGGGGGAGGGAGAGAGAGAGGGGGGAGGAAGAGAGAGTGAGCGAGAGAGAAAGATTAGCATTTTCTTTTAATAAGAAAATTCCTACATATTGTATAATGCTCTACAATTTTTAATTGACTTTACGTTCATCTAGCTTTGTTGTCGAGATTGTAATATTAACTTTTTAAATTCACAGTTTGGGCCGCTGCAATTACTTTTATTCGATTGTGTATGGCCCTTTTACTGTAATTCTTTTACCTTTCCTTACAAAGTTATTTGTGTACTTAAGGACTTTCCTAGGAAATTTGTATATACAGCCACTTCGAAATCCACTCCATGTATGCCAAGCAAAGCAAAATGCTAAGTGTTGTAAGGTAGTAAAGAACTAAAACTAATAAAGCTGCATTCCCAGTACCAATACAGATTCTTTTTTTTTTTGTGGCTTAATTAATACATCTTTATTTATTTCTGAAAGTTAATACTAACCAATGTTCGATCGAAATAAGTCGTGGTGATCGAATGACGAATGATGGAATGCGCAATTAAAATCTCATACTTTTTGAGTAGAATTGTCAGCCATGTATTTTAAACTTGCAATATACCCGTTCTTCATACAGAATATTTCATGTAAAGAAACTTAAAATTCACAATTACTTGCAAATTCCTATAGTATTCTAAATAACATTGTTTTTCAAAGCATTCTATTAACATATTTAATTTAATTCTTTTAAAATAAATATATGGATCTCTGTTCTCGGTTTTTACAATGTTATCTACATATGCAGATCTGAAAAATATATGGTCTTGTAAACAAATTTCAATATATGCTAAAATGAAAGCGCTATGAATTGCGATCAACATATGAAAGGCCTATAAAATTGGATCAACATATGCTAAAATGGTATTAGAAAATATACCCGTACCATTTTTTTTCTGTTTCAACAATTGGCTAAACACAATACATAAGTTTGAAATATATTTGCCAAAGTAAAACAGGCCCCATTAGAAATTTAAAATATCAATAATCCCCATAACTTTTAACCCAAAAGCCGTAGTTCGTATAATTCAGTCAAAAATGTAATTCCGATAAAATTTATTTTATATACATTTCTTAATTATTTAAATGGAAAAAATTTAATAAAAATCGTCTGCTGTTTAATCTCATTGGTTTTAATTTCGTGAGATCGTTTTCTTCAAATTATGGAATGTTCAATTGTACGGTTTTTATTAAATTTAATTCCGTGAGATCATTTTCTTCATATAAATTTATGGAAAAATATTGTGTTCATAATGCTATGTGCATGGAATGTTTAAGTATACGCTTTTTTATTAATATTTAGACATCCCCTGGTTCTATAACTAAATTTTATGTGTGGCTGGCTATTCCAAGGCTACACATAAAATTCCATGACATTCGGTGAATCCGTTCTTCTCTGATGATGAAACAAGCAAACACACATACACACATATACAATTATATATATATATATATATATATATATATATATATATATATATATATATATATATATATATATATATATATACATATATATATATATATATATATATATTATTGATAGTGATAACATTATTTTTTTGGATTTATATCTAACTATTGAACTTACTAATAAGATAGTTACTAATTTATATGATAAAAAAGACAGTTTTAACTTTAACATTAATAAAATGTTACCATTTAATTCCTGTATTTCGATGCAATTATTTAGAAATATTATACTTAATCAACTTTTTAGAATTTTTAGATTATCAGATAAAAAATTTCATGCCATGCATATTAATAAGCTGAAAATTACCAGCAATTTATATAAATATCCAGCATATTTAGTAAATGGTATAGTTAAAAGTTTACAACGGTTGAATATACTTAAATTCTCTCCTTAGTATCTTATTTTAGCCAGACATCCACTTTCTCTTGGATAAGCATTTCCAGCACATCCCCTTATAATTTAGCCTCTATGTTTTCTATTATCATCTGCACCATTATTTTGTAGCTCTTAACGTTGAATATCACCTTTTATAGCCTTTTCGCATTACAGTTATCTATTTCTCACGTTTGGCAGCAGCAGTTCTCAACTTTTTATTTTTTGCGTTTGGCAACATTGGTCTCTTTATTCAAGGCTCCAATGCATGGAGTTAGAAAGAAGGAGATAAAACTTGAAAATGCCATAATGATTTGAGAATTCTATATAGGCGTCGCTAGTGTTAGTAAAGTAGTTGCTATTGTTAGTTGACACTATAGAAAGGAGTAGTATTTAGTATATGTATTTTTAATAATTTTTAAATTAAGGATACCTTAATTATGATTATAATGAACCAGTATTTTTCATAGTTGTAGGATAGAGTACAGAATATGTGGAGATAAAAATGAATTAGAAAGTAAAATAATTTTGAGTACGTAGGAATAATCTTTATTGCTTCAGTTATTCTTTGCGCTATACTAATAATTAATTTTTACAAAATTGATAGTTTGAATAAATATTTTAGGTCTTTCGCCATAGAAATGCATACAATGCAGGACTACTTATGTTATCCCAGCGCCACCTGAATTATTGTCTCAAACGATATTAGAGTTTTCTTAATATGAAGTTTTAACTCCTTACTTTTACCTCCATGCTCCAATGGATTAGACATATGCTGTGATTTTTCAGGTATTCTTGTTTCCCATAATTTTTTTATCTTTATGCATGCAGTCCAAGTTAGCAGTGTTTATAGATATAATCTATCACTGATATCAGAAACATGCATTTTGTGTTCATTTTAAAAAATACTTGTACATGAAGAAGAGTTTTATCGAAATGAACATTTCTTTTGCTTAGGCCTAGGGCTTGTCCACGTGTAAAGCTTTAATGCTTGGATTTTATTTGATTTTCTATTATCGATTCCTTTCCATTAATGTTTGTTGTCGTCTTCAGCTTGATGACTAGCGGTATGCATTTTTTTCTACTTGATTGATGATTCTCTGTTTCATACTTTGTTATTTGTTAGGCATTTTTTAATGCTGGGGTTTTTTGAGTCTTGCATAATAAATATTTTATTATGCAAGACTTTCAATTGCACTATATATATATATATATATATGTAGATAGTATATATATATATGTAGATAGTATACATATATATAAGCATATGTAGTCTGTAGCGAAATATCGAAGCTTTAGGCAGCGGTGAAATTTGTTAGAGAGGTGCCTATCCCCGTAATGTGCACCTCGGCAAAAAAAAAAATTAATTCGAGTTAGTTTAAAAGTGGCGAACATTTAAAGCAAAACATTGGTCGAAATTTCGACATTAAAATCATTTTTCTAACGCGCAGGTGATAAAAGATAGCAAGAATATTCAATCATGCATAAAGCATTGATCATGAAACACTTTCCAAGTGAAATTCAAATTTATTTAACCATCTGAAATGCGATACATTCAGCGGTGATATTTTTTTAATTATCACAGAACTACAATAATTTGTTTTAATTGAAAACTTAAAACTTCGTTGAAAAAAAATGAACTTTATTCGAATGACGTCATCGAAATAAAATCGTCTGGCTCTCTATGTAAAAGCAATGAATATTTTATTCATACACTTTTTTCCAGACTCCAAATTTAAATAATGTTGTGTGAAAAATATTCAGCAATTGTTATACAACTCATTTAAATCATTTAATTAGAATGGATACCCGTCAATGTTAATAAACTGTTAAATTAAAGACAACCAGTCATAGGTTTAAAAAGTAATTTAATAAAACCACATTTCTTGACGTACATAAGTTTACAAGCCAAACCTCTTTCTGGCATCACCATGCTCTTCATCAGTGGTCGAAATGAAAAGTACAGTGCCAACAAATACTTACATATAGAAACAAATCGGCATGCTTACAAATCGGCAGGCAAAATTTACATATTATTCATTTACGTTTTTATAGCAATTACATTATATTATTTTACAAACAAGGTATTTAAGATTTCAATAATTACTAAATACAAATACAATAATGAAGAAGGTTCATGACTAAAAAAATGTCATTGAATCACAAATTATATAAAAAGGTAAAGTCACAGAAAACTATGTAAAGGTTTGACACGCATGGAATCGAGGGTACGGTCCCTGTGGATGCCTCCCCTACTGGGTTCCGGTCTAAATTGGGTGGCACTTCCCGACCGTCCAAACAGTTACCTTACACCTTTCTGGTAGGTCGGACGGTCTGGGTTTCAACAACAACGCATGGAATCGAGAACGAGTCACCAAGCATAACTTAAGAGTCTGACTGGATGAAAATTATTTTTACGGCAATTATCGTGCAAACGGACAGACAGGATGAACACATTTTTCAACATATTTTTCAACTATGTTGTAAAGTGTTAAAAAAGGCGTAAGTGGTCACTGAACCATATCTCAAAAGACGACTTTGACTGGTATTTTATTTTCCATTTTCTAAATCCTTGAATTTAAAACATAACTTTGCATGGTTTGAAACATATGATTATATTTTAATATTATAAGCATTCTCTGAAAATGTAACACTAAGTGGATGAAAATGAGATAGCAATTACTTCTTTTTAATTATATTTGTGTAAAGGAACTCCTTTTTTTGCGACTTCAAGAGTTTTCATTTATTTGTGGCGAGCCGATTTACGGTGTATCAAAGGAACATTTTTAAGGCATATTAAAGGAGCGTATTACGCCCATGTTGTGTTGCACAATTGCTATGGATGAGCATGGAAAAAATCGGAGAGCAAGAAAAATTTGGTTTAAAACAGACGGTTGTAGCGACGCTTATTTAGGACTCGGGCAACGCTAGGTAATTTCTTTTAGTTATACATAAATCTTAGTTTTAATTAGGGAAGGAATTTATATTTAATTACATCATTGCTTGAATTAAAAGTGTTCTGATATGGATTAATCGCTTAATTAAAAAATTGATTTAAAATGGCTTCACAATTTTAGTAATTTTCGGTCTATTAATTTATAATTTTGAGATTTTGCCAATAATGTCAGAAAATAATGCTACCAAAATAATGTATTTCTCTTATAGAAACAATTTGCCTTTCCAGAAACATCTGAAATATATTCTTAATGCTAATATGTAGGGTGTTTTGAAAATAGTTTGAACAGCGGAATTTTCTTTGAACCCTTTGTTGTAGATACATAGTTACAATTGTAAAAATGTTTAAGGTATGAAAGTTATGAAATATTAATTTAAATAATGTGCAACACTTTTGTTAAAAGTTAAAATATATATATATTTTTTTAAAGTTATGGTTATATGAGTTACAACTTATTTCTAATCTTTCATTGGAATTTTATATAATATTTCTATTATATATATATACATACATATATATATATATATAGGGGGTTCGCAAACTGACAAAATAAGAGGGGTGATAGTACTTATCAAGAAGTACGATATTTACTATGGAACCTAGGGTAGCATTCCACTCTGAGTGTCAGAAAAGAGGGACTTCGAAACACGTCCAACAACCACAAGTCGCCGCTTCGGACGCCATAGATGTCGTGCCGGAGAAGTAGCACATCTCCAGAATATCACCGTCAAGCATTTACTGTATGCAAATTTACAGTGACAAGAAGCAGCAGCGACAGTTGCAGCTGATTGGCTGATTGGACGTAGTGGACCTGTGGCCTGGCCTCCACTCTCACCGGACCTCAACCCACTGGACTTCTGGGGGCACATAAAATCATTGGTGTACGAGACGCCTGTGGACTCCGTAGAAAATCTCGTCGCGAGAATCGTTGTTGCAGCAGATAGAATAAACACGACACCAGGTGTTATCGACAGGATGCGCCAGTCGTTCATTCGCCGGTGTGAATTGTGCAACGGCACCATTGGCCGTCACTTTGAGCATCTACTTTGAGTCTTTCTCTGGTGTAAATAAATGGGATTGTGCAACTTATGATTACGTTAATTCCTTTTATTTTCACTGTTGAAAGTTCAACTTTAACTTCACGTTTTCCTGATACTCAGAGTGGAATGCGACCCAAGGTTCCATAGTAAATATTGTTCGTCTTGATAGGTACTACCGCCCTCTTATTTTGTCAAAACAGTTTACGAACATATGCTATTCTTTTCTCTTATCGGCATTGTGGCTGTGAATTTGCTTCTATGGTGATGTTAATATTACTTGAATTTTTTTTTTTTTTTTACATAATTCTTATTATTACATATTTCAAATATATATATATATATATATATATATATATATATATATATATTACAGCCCCTTTAGCGAAAGAAAGTCAAAATTCGAAAATCTTAATCATACATACGGTGACCACATTTCTTTATTTTAGAAGACAGTTTTTTCAAGTTGGTGTTTAGATATTTTTAAAACTTAAATGTGTCCTTCATTTTCATGATGGATTGGTCAAATGCTTCAATCAAGAGAATATTTCAACCGGGAGTAATTTTTGGATAATTAAAAAAAAAAACGGAACATAAAGTTAAAACTCTCATTTACTCAAAATACAAGTAAGAGGTGAATTGTCTATAATTTTATGATTTTCTGAAATCTGTTTACGTTCTCTTAAAAAACAAATCCATTCATCTCAAATATTAAAAGTGTACATTTTTAAAAAACAAATCCATTCATCTCAAATATTAAAAGTGTACATTTTTAAAAAACAAATCCATTCATCTCAAATATTAAAAGTGTACATTTTTAAAAAACAAATCCATTCATCTCAAATATTAAAAGTGTACATTTTTAAAAAACAAATCCATTCATCTCAAATATTAAAAGTGTACATTTTTAATCTTTATTATTTTAATTTCAACGAAGTGTAATTCATTGCTATAATTAAAAAGACATGTTTACTACATATATATTAAAAATACATGTTTACTACATATATATTGTTTTATTTTTTATTATTTATATCTTCCAAGAATTTTGTTATTATTCCGAACCTATTTCAGATTTAAAGCATTCTGGGGTGAGGGTGAGGTTAGCAGCTCATGGATGAAATGTATCGAGTTGCAAGAAATGTACTATTGACTGAAGAAAAAGTCCCAGTCTTGGTACTAATATAATTATTTGAGTCTTTTAGGCTTTGTCTAGTCGTCATTATAGGTGCGCCTCCCCCTCCCCATAGCCCCAAACTCATTTGGAAATGTGTTAGAACAAACGCCAAAATGTGTCCTTTAGTTTCTTTCAGAAAATTGGGTCGCCGTACTACATACAAAAATAGTTTAAATATGGTAGAAAGCGATGAGCTAGTACTCAGAATGATGTGCAAGATATTTGTAAACAATTAAAATAAAGTAATACGTTTTTATATAGCCCCTCTATCAAAGAAAGCCAAATTATAAAAATGTCACCCATATTATAATAAGTAAAACTGACAAAAATGTGACTGTAATACAATCAAATTTGAGATAGTTAACACTGACTAACATTTTCATTGGGAAATAAGAGGTATTCACAAATCAATTTCAGCTGCAAATGGTTACTTAAACTTTTACTAGTCACCCAAATTTATTTTGTGTAAATATTTCGGTAAAGCTACTACTGACTAAAATTTTCATTGGGAAATAAGAGGTATTCACAAATCAATTTCAGCTGCAAATGGTTACTTAAACTTTTACTAGTCACCCAAATTTATTTTGTGTAAATATTTCGGTAAAGCTACTACTGACTAAAATTTTCATTGGGAAATAAGAGGTATTCACAAATCAATTTCAGCTGCAAATGGTTACTAAAACTTTTACTAGTCACCCAAATTTATTTTGTGTAAATATTTCGGTAAAGCTATTACGTCCTCATTACGTCGATTCACTGTTGGTATTTAAGCATCCGTCCAAGTAACTCTGCAACATAACTAGGGTTTAATTTATGACGCTGTTCAGTACTCTGTGAGGCGAATGCAACCTATTTCCTAGTTCTGAGTCAAACCGATTTGAAAAATTATAGTGTATTAAAAAACATATACTATGTTCTTAAAATATACTATGTATCTAAAACTACATACATACTATGTATCTAAAACTACATATATACTATGTATCTAAAACTACATACATACTATGTATCTAAAACTACATACATACTATGTATTAAAAAAATAAGATTTTTTATATATTTATGGCGACACTCCTCCAGCGATTTGCATAAAGACTGCAGTTCAAGTAATTAGCATAAATGCGATTAGCTTAAAAACGTTCTTTCTTGATCTCCAGAGACTCTCTGCTTTGCATGAGCAGCAAGCGCAATGCGTCTGCCCTGGCCCATATAAGCGAGACTCAGAACTTTATCAGTACATTCAGACATTACATTTTAACTATATTCCTGTATATAAACTACGTAATGGCCCTGTAAATATAGTTAGTATGTTCTTGTAAATAAATTTATATTTTATGCTTACTTCTGTAATGATAAAGATAGGGCATCGTACCTTCGCCTTATGTATGTCCCTTCGCCTTATGTGTGTCCCTTCGCCATATATTCTTACATAATAAGGACGATGTCAGTATCTGTACGGTCCGTAGCAGGAAATCTAAAGCGCCGTGCGGTCATAAAATTTTTAGTACACAAGTACTTCAGGAGCCGGATAGGTGCATCTTAGCATTATAATTCGAATTAGCTTTATAGTAATTATTTTATGTGCTAACACAATTCCATAGCGACTGAAAATATTATCACAAAATTTCTATCTTAACTCCGCCGGAAAGAACGAGGAATTTTCTTTTAAACAAACTTTGAACGGAATCCATACAATTCATACATGAATTTTCGTGAATTTTCAAAAAATATATACTACTTCTCCTGTAGAAGGCTCAGGCCGTCCGACTCACCCGAGGATATGAGCAGCAAATGAGCGGCCGGTCTACTTCTCGTGTGGAAGACCCAGACCACACGACTGACCCGAAGGCT
Source organism: Amaurobius ferox (assembly GCA_951213105.1). NCBI lineage: Eukaryota > Metazoa > Arthropoda > Arachnida > Araneae > Amaurobiidae > Amaurobius > Amaurobius ferox. The sequence continues at coordinate 28,016,242 of OX578142.1, forward strand.
TGCAGTAGCTTTTTGTATAGCCGGGGTCAACTTCTCGTGTGAAAGGCCCAGACCATACAGCCAACCCAGGGGTTAATGGCAGTTAAATGTATGGCCGGGGGGTCAACTTCTCGTGTGTAAAAATTCCCAGATTTTTATATTGTGATATAAAAAATTAACTGGCAATCTGATATCTACAATTTCACAACAGCTCCTTTAAATATTACACACTGCTCAACAACAAAAAATTTCTTAACTCATCCGTTCAGTAATTATATTTGTAAGCAAGCAAATTGTAAAAAAATTCGAATCATTTTCTCCACATGGTCGCCCTTCCTTCATAGCTAACCGCTACAGCTATCTATTAGCAAATACATTTAAAAAGTCGTCTTCTCTCCTGTACATTTGCATTTTTTCTTTTTACGTTTGCAGAGAGCGTGCGAATATGGTAAATGGTTTTTGTTCGTGCAGCGGTGCTCTTTACGATTAAACTAATGATTTCACATTTGGTGGTTTTTGGATTGAAACTGATTTGGCGGTTTGGAATTGGAGTGATATTATTTAAGTAGCGGTCACTCATTTAAGACTCGGCAACGCCGAGTAAATCGTTCTATTTTCAATAAAGCATTTATTAAAATATTATCGGACAAAATAACACATAAAACGAATACTTATAAATATTATTTGCAGTGTGCAGGTAAAAAACAATATCCTATTAAATTTGAGGACTTATCGGATTTTAAAATGGCGCTATATTGCCAAAATTAAAAAAAATGTCTCAAGAACGGTTTATCTTGAAACAGGATGATTTTATTTGTTTAGTCATGAAAAGTTATACATAAAATAAGCATTTAATTAAGTTATAGCGACGCTCCTCCACCGATTTGCATAAAGACGCTGATCAAGCGAATAGCATAAAACTTTCTTGCTCTCCACAGAGACTCTAGATTTGCATATGCCACATGCGCAGCACTTCTACCCTGGCTATTATAAGCGATTCTCAACACTTTATCAGCATCATCCGGACATTCGTATTTCGGATGCTGCTTGCAAACGCGTTAAGATGTAGCTCTATTTTAATAATGCCCTGTATATAATCTACGTAATGTTCCTGTAAATATAGTTAGTATGTTCATATAAATAAATCTATGTTTTATGCTTGACGCTCTAATGGATACTCTACAACATCTTACTTTTGCCTTATGTATGGCCCTTCGTCATAGAGTGGTGACCCAGAGACGTGAGAAAGCTTCAATTTACGTGAGTATTTGCTTCAATTTCCTTATGCAATTGTGTTCACAACTGAAAGTCGTTTGACACTCGTCAACGATGCAAATGAAGCTTCAGTTCAAAATGAAGATTTTAGTTCGGTAGAACTCTCAAAATTTGCTTTCAAAGCACCTCCGCTCTGGAAAACAAACCCAGATTTATGATTTTTGCATCTGAACTCTCAGTTCCTGGTTTCCGGAATCGTAAATTCAAAAACAAAATTTCATAGCGTAATTGCAACTCTAGATTGTGATATATTGACTCATGTCACAGATTTAATTCGCACACCTCCTGAGAATGAACCTTATTCTGTGTTGAAAAATATGATCATTTCGCACTTCGCTGATTCCGAAGTCACAAAAATTCGCACCCTTTTGCAAGCTTTGCAATTAGGAGAGAGGAAACCAAGTCATTTACTCCGCGAAATGCAAGATCTCGCCGGAGCAAAAATGCATGAAGACGTACTTCGCACGTTGTTTTTTCAACTACTACCTGTACATATGCAACATATTTTGTCGATTAGTTCAGAACCACTGAGAGCAATTTCAGAAATGGCGAACATCTTAAGTTTCAACTTCACTTTCAGTATCAGAGGTAGCAAAGAGTAGCCATATTTCGTGATTAGAAACTTAAGTTGCAAACCTGACGAAAACAATTGGGCAACTTTAAAAAAAACTGCAAACTACTGAGCAATCCAGACAACGAACTCAATCTCAATCACGAACTCTATCAAAATCAAGATATCAACAGCAAACAAAATATAGCTCGCAATCCAGGAAAAACGATATTTTTTGGTATCGCGCAAAATTTCAAGAACAAGCTTTTAAATGTGCAAAACCGTGCAAAATTCAAACGGGAAAACTATGTGGCTCTATCATTTCAGCGACGATGCATTGAAGTCTTGAGAACAGTCGCAGAAGCCTTGAGAAGGCCACAGCAAAAAAATAATTCCCGTTCTACGCAGCAAACGGAACCAAAATAAAAACGTTTGGAGCGAAACAACTGATTTTAATCGCTTGATCATTGTCTTTATGCAAATCGCTGGTGGAGCGTCGCCATAAAGTATATAATGTGACTTTGCTCATAATAGATAATGAATTAGATCACAACGTAAAATATAGCACAAATCACGTTAAGTAAGCAGACGTACTTTTCCAAAATATTTGGATCTCTTCTTCAGTGTAAAATAATAAGTTATCCTGGTGCTAATGATATTTTTGCTTCAATTGAAAGAAATAGAAACTGCATTTTCTTAAATAGCTTATGAAAATACAGATTCTAAAATTAGGTCAAAATATAAATAAATAATTTAATTAACACAACACAAATACAGTTAAGTTATCAGACGTCTGTTTTGAAAATCTTTTGATTTCCACACATACACACAGGGGCGCGGTAGCCCATTGGTTAGCGCGCTGGAGTTGCACTCGGTAGGCCCGGGTTCGATTCCAGCCGCTGCCAAAACTGCCGCCGTGTTCATGCGGAGTACGATCACGTTAAACATGTGGGTCCGAAAGTCCTTCCGAGAGGTTGGTGGTAGGGGAAGGAGGGTACGGTCCCTGTGGATGCCTCCCCCACTGGGTTCCGGTCTAAATTAGGTGGCACTTCCCGGCCGTCCAAACAGTTACCTTACACCTTTCTGGTAGGTCGGACGGTCTGGGTTTCAACAACATCAACAACAACACATACACACAGACATTCGCACAAAAAGTTCGATTGGAGTTCAGGGATGCTTGAAGCGGATTTTCCGTCAAAAACACGAATTCGAATTTTTGATTCTGTTTCAATACTTTCATTATACATTATACTATGTGCGTAGGAAAAGTACATATAAGATACAACCTAACCGGTATCTCATAGGGATTCTTCATTTTTTATTACTTAATTAAAACATCGTTATTTTATTTCCAAAGCTATTACTGAGCAATATTCGATCGTAATTAGTCATTATGGTGATCGAATGCGGAATGATAGAATGAGCGATTAAAATCTCATTCTTTTCGACTCGAAAATAAATCAATGTCGGCCTCTGATTTTAAATAAATGGCGTTATCGAAAGTTATGCATAAATCTTAGTTTTAATTAGGGAAGAAAGTTACAGTTGAATACCCCAGTGCATGAATTAAAAGTTCTGATGCATCTCAGACTGTCTGCTTAATTTAGAAATAACTTTAAGATGGTTTCACAATGTTCTTGATTTATCGGTCTTTATTTTTAATTTTGATACTGTCTACTTTGTCAGAAAATAATGTTAATAGTGAAAGTTAAAATAATAGTTTTAGAAACAAGAGAGCTCTTTACAAAACAGAAGCTTTAGAAATGCTTTAAAAATTTTCATTATTCGAACACATGTTTGCATGGCAAGTGCATCACAAGTGCAGAATTTACTGGATTGTGGCTTAACTCGACTATCTCATACCAGAATCCATTTTTGAGTAGCGTGTGATTATTTTTCTTTTTGTAAATTTTAAAACAAATCTATTTGACAAATTTGTATCGTTGGTCTAAATGATCACAATACTATTACCTTCATACACACTTCATTATAAAAGGCTTGAGAAAAATGTTACCATATACAGGGTGTTCCAAAAAGATTAAAACTCGCTTTAATTCTTTACCTGCTGTAGATAAGTGGGCAATATAAATTGCAAAAATGTTGAAAGTAAGGTTTAGTTATATAAGTAACTGTAGATGCTCCTGGCATGCAGAATTTTACAGCATTATTTTGTTTTCCAAGACGATGCTATTTAAAGTATCCATATTTACAGGCCCGGATACGATTGGCGGGATCTATGGAGAATTTCCGGCCGGCCAGACTCGTTGAACTAAATGTTTTCCTTATCGATAATGTGTATGATTGGTTGAAGTTGAAAACACTGATCTTATATTTTCGGGTAGGGTCGAAGAAGAAAGCACTGACGATGCCCCTTTTTGTCTGTATCTCGGATTTCGTATCCGGGCATATTCAAAACTTTACGCAAAAAATATATGCTAGCTGAAAATCAACTAAACTTAGTAGGTATAGTTCACAGATATGCAAACAAAATACTTAAATGTTTAGTTCCAGGAAAGTAAACACAAGAACAGAATGTAGAGCTAAAGGTTGCAAAATGTAAAAAAAAATACGTGAACCTTTAAGACTGTAATATATACGAATGAACGAAAAACCAAATGAACCAACAGTTGAATTATGAGGTATGATAAATAAATGTAACTGTATATCTGAGATAAATCGTTAAATATACTAGCATAATTACCGTTATTTTTATAAGACAACTGCACTAGCAAAACTATTTTATCAATGTGATAGTCATTAGGCTTTCTTATGATGAAAGTATTATTTTATTTTAAGTATGAAAACATACAACGTGTGGTGTTTTTTCTTATTTTCATTAATGGCACCATCAAGAATTATTTTATATACATTATTTACTTACCAATCGTAGTTATAATTGACACTTGGCGAGAGTTTTTAGAACTAGTTTACTTCCAGCAAAAATCACAACCTCATTTCAGCTAAAGCATTCCTTCTAAATTTAGAATGCTTTCGATCGCTAGTTATACCTAGTTAGACCCCCTTTTGGTGTTGGACTTTCTGAGAGTGAACGGGCTTATGGACCTGATCTAGCACTGCTGGTCTTGGGGGTGAGAAACAGCAACAACAACCTAGTAAGCGCCCTGAACTGGGCTGCTTTAATTATGATCAATGTATAACTTATAAATAGATATAGATATTTTTAGCGCGTTTGCGAAGTTATAAATAACCTTTTTGTTATTTCCTTCATTTTCGTTAAGTTATGTTCCATATGTAAACTAACAGCCTATTAGAGTTTCAGTTGCAGTGGTCAATCACATCGTTTGCCTGAGACTGCTTGATTCTTAAAAGGAAGTAAAAAGTTTTGGTCGCAGGATTTTGATAGTTAGATCCCCGCCTGCGAAGTGTTGGTTGCTCCGCAGAGAAAGCAAAGAGTAAAAGATCTGTGTTTTGATTCCAGCAGCCCACATGTAGGTAACCATGATCATTTCGTACTAGATTTAACTTGGTGTGAGAGGATAGGCTTCTTCTAAAACCACTGTAATGTAGTTGAATTTAAGAGTAATCTATGTATGTTGTCCGAATTACAAACAGCAACGTTGAGTTTCTGTTATTCAGATTATCTAAATTTAATATAATTGCTCTTTTAATTTTAAACCGATTTCTGTGCACATACCTAGCGGTCAGTGTGTTTTCATATTTGCCTTTTATTAGCTTTAAATATTTTGAATTAGGTCCCGTTTAAATAGTTAAAGTTCTAACAGTAGTAGGGACTTTAAAGTATAAGCAACTATAGCTTTCATTTAAAAAATAATTATAGAAATACTAAGAAGTTGATGAATAAATAGCCATTAAAAGATTTGCATTTTAAACCCATATAGATCTAAATATTTTGAAATGATTATTCCCTTTTCCACTAAACTCGCTGCATAAATAAAAAGATAAAGGCACTAAGCCTTTCAATAGAGAACAGCGAAAAGCGGTTTCATCAATTCTTTTAACACCATTTCACCTGACACGAAGCAGACAGCACTTTCCTGCGTCAAAAGAGTCGACTACGAGCAATTCATCATCAAGAGTTATTTCTAGGCAAATAAGGCATGTTGTTTCAGATGGATGGTAGCTTGTCGCGCGTTACGTGCAAAGAATGTTCAAGAGGGAGGGCGTTGAAACTTTAGGATATTAATGACGCAACTTTACTTTAGCTGTGACGTAAAGCGAATTCGGCCAAGGAGGATGATTTGTTATGAACGAGGGATAGGTTCATGACAATATCTGTTCACGGAAATTCGGTATATTTAAATGAGGATTGTAGAACGGTAAACGGGGCAATTTTAATTTAAAAAAATTTATGTTATAACTTTCCCTACATTATGGAATGGCTTTACTTCTTTTACAGTGAAATAATAGTATACAAAATTCACGGCACAATGTATTTGAGATGCCGATGGTTGAACGGTCAAAGGCAAGCGTTTTCTCGTTCGGTCGGGCGCCGCCGCCGGGTTGTGGATTCGAGTCCCACCTATAGGTATGGTTGTTGTGGTGTTGGGCGCAGTATATTCTGCTCCCATTGGTGCGCTGGAGCAACGTCATGTGACTGTTAAATGGTTCACGATTCCGTCCAATGTATAGACGAATGATGGTGTATCAAGTACCTGGCCATTGCTAAAGAAAATTTTCTGGAATTGCATAAACACCACATCAACTGAAATATGGCTCTGTTGCCCACTTATTAGTCGAAACAAATTAACTTATTCATACTCAATTGTAAAATCTACATCAAACTGCAACTGACATTTGATTAATATAACGTGAAATGAATGACTGTTGACGAATTTGATATCCAAATACAAAACTGTTACAGTATCTTCTCTCGTTAATGGAACGATCTACATCCATGAGAATGAAGTTAACAGATTTGATGCATAATACTGCACATGGAAAGCGAATTTTGGATAATACTTAATTTCTGTAATTATGTTTGATAAATCTCTCTATATTAAAAAAAAGTAACTGACGCCGCCGCCTTCTCTGTTTAACGAATTTCTCGTTTCTCGAGTTTCTCTGCTTCGTACCACAGAAACTATAGCAGATAAAAATATGAAATTTTGTGCATTAGTAGAGAAAGCTTTGCGGAACACGCTGAAATAAACAGTTTTTCGGTATATACTGTAGTTTATGAAATATTCAATGTCAAAGTTAAAGACAATATATTTGAGATGAGAGTTCGCGTCCTGAAACAAAAGCAAGATAACGAATTTTTGCAGGCAGGTACCTAAATATGTAGTTGAATTTCTGCAAAACGGAGTCCTTTTTTAATTTCGATGTAGTTTCAGAGATATTCTACTTTTTATTCACTTCTGAAGTGAAAAATGTCCTTTCGTATCTCCACGTCCAGCAATTTCTCTTTCATACCGCAAAAACTATATAAAAATATGAAATTTGATGCAATTGTAGAGAAATAATAGGATAAAACGATGTAATAAATCGTTTACCGATTTAAACTTTAGTTTGGCTTGAAATTGCTCACGAAGCGAGCTTTGGATAAAGGATCAAATAATTCAGTTTTTCCCTGGATTGGGAAAACTCCCTGCTTTTACCTCCTGCGGAAATTAGGTGGGTATAGAAAAGGGGAATCTTTAAAAGTAGAATTTTTAGAAGATATTGGTGTGAAGGGAGCTCTGAGAGTAGGAAGCTCAACCTCTCGACGGGGATTGGCGAAGCGTATCGAGCAGGGGGGCAGAGCCCCCTAGTTTATTTTAAAAACGTGCAATATTTCGAAAACGGTTCTGGCTAGCGTTCTGAAGTTTATATAATTCATCTTCTAATGAAGAAACGTAATTTTATATTTATAAAGACCTTTGTTGCGTAACACTGGGTTATGTAAAGTTAAAGTGGCATAACCCTAAACTTTGGTATTAATGGAAACAAAAGGGCCTTACGTCCAGGGACAATAACACATTGATTGCACATTCCCGTTATTTAACTAAATACAGATCATTAATGACTTTTTACAGGGCCTGGTGATATACTATCTGTACGAAATCATTAGAATACCTTTAAATCGTTCGAATCCCCCCATACGACATCTAAATCTTGTGCTGGTCAACTAGTGATACTAGATTCTCACGATCATATCCATATCAATACTATTGACCTGCTCCACGGATGTGCACTTTCCACCCTTCTCACTCATGCATCGACTCGAATCCTAATATCCAGCTCAACTGACACACCAACACGACTTGGACATTTTCAGAACTTTAACTAGCTTTTTCACAGCTAACTCTCTCACCCACGATTCGAAACTTATCCGGTCGCTGGTCGCTGTGCAGGACCGCAGAATGATACTTGGCTCGTTGATTGGTCTAAATAATCGAACAAGTCAGAAGCTATTAATATAAAGTCAAACATACGTTATAACGTAACTGGGGGAAATAATAACCAGAAGTTATATAGACCTCACATATTTAACAGATTCTGATTTTTTGAGGATTTCCTCACAGAATTATTCAAAACACGCATAATATCTCAGGAACGGTTAGTTCATGGTAACTTTCTGAATTTTGTATAATTCATTTTCTAATAAAATATTATGCATTACGATTATCTATTTACATTATTAAAGACCCGGTTTTTTCATTCGAAACATTGAGTGGTTTTCAAATATTCGATTGCGTTCAAAATCAACAGGATTCCAGTACTCCCTAGATGTAGTAATGGTACCAAATACTTTCTAAACTCTCCATTAGAGAGATTCACCTTCACAACCTTAAAGACACACGCTAACGTGCATACACACTAACATACATACATACATGCACAAACTAACATACGCACACGCACACACTAACATACATATACACTCACAAACATGCATATACACTCACAAACATCTATCAAAAACTTTTGATTCGAGGTCAGGGATACTTAAAATTTCTCTTTCTTTGAAAACTTGAAAATTTGAATTTTCGACTCCGTCAGAATACTTTCATTGTACTGTGTATATTGAGAAACTATATATATATATATATATATATTGCTTCTATGGTGATGTTAATATTACTTGAATTGTTTTTTTATATTTTATTTTTTTTTATTTTATTTTTACATAATTCTCACTATTACATATTTGAAATATATATATATATATATATACTTTATAAATGCTACTGAAAGAACTACCAGAATTGTAAATAATTTTTTTGAAAATTTAGGAGTATAAAGACAAACATATCACTACTTTTCTGTAAAAGTACATCTACATTAATTGCAATATGCATTAGACAGCCACTTTAAATTATTATCGAAATTTTCATATTTGTTTGTTCGTCCTTATTCCTTGAATTTTAGAAAGAAAAAAATAGCGCAGTAGCATCTTTTATACACATCAAGAAAATAAATCTTTCGGCTGAATGGATAATGAGCCAAGTATTCTTTTGGCTCATTGCACCAGAAAGAAAATATTTTTTTAGCAAAGGAATAATGAACTGCAGAGCTATTAACATTCACTTCAAGAGATATTTAAATGCCACGCCAATGTGCATAGAAACCACTTTTTGAAACGTACACAAAAGACGTAACATCATTCTATCTAGAAAATATATTTATTCATAAAAACATTTAAATACTTCATATCATAGATGTCTAAAGTATAAGGCATAAAATATAACACATTGAGTTCAACGTTATTACAAGTTTTGTATTTTTACGCCCAACATTTCGCCATTAGTCGTTTATTTATATATAAGAAAAGCCCTTTTCTCCGTTTGCATATAACGCCTGGCGAAAAGTTTGGAAAACTTGGCGACTTATTTAGCAAAATATCGCCAATTTATACGCACGCCCTAAATAAGCGTGTGGGACGCAAACAATCCGAATACATGATCTTCGTTAGTTCAAACTAAAAAAATCTGTTCTGGACAGCACATGACTTTCTCTATATAATGCAATGAATCTACTTCTTTCACAATGAAAAGATCTATGGCAGAATGTTTTTAATGTTGAATTGCATATTTGGCGCTCTTCCGGACGACATGTAAAATTATTTCAAAGTACCCAATAATCTTATTTGCAATAATCTAATAATAATTCATCAATTTGGCGTCTTTCTCATTAGCGCCAATTTTGCAATTTTAACCATGCTTTCGTTAATCTGGGACGAAATATCGCAGGGGTTGGCGATATTCTGCTAAATTGGTTGCCAAGTTCGACAAATTTACCTCCAAGCGTTACACACAAATGGAGAGAAGAGCTTTATACATGAATAACTGTTGACGAATTGTTAGGTGTACAAATACCAAGCACCTTATCTCCTGATTGAAACGAACTGGATCCACAAGAATGGTGTTAGCAAATCTGTCTCATTATTTTGCAGGAAAAGTGAACATATTTCACGATATTTAATACTTACTTCTTTCTCTGTATAAATGTTATGCTGTATAGTGAAATTATCGTGACGGGATAGAGGCGATCAGATTGTAAGTTGCACTTCAATCTGATATCATCCGAGTGGAGAGAACACAGGGTCCACTTCAGCGATAGGAGCTTGTAATTCCGTCCTAGTAGCTCAACGGTAGAGCGTCGGGCTGATCAGTGCAAAATTCTATAGGGCAGTAATGTTCCCGGTGGGGCAGTAATGTTCTTCACAAGTTTCAGCGGATTTTCGGATGTATATCTTCTTTATTTCCACTCAGGCCGTCCAACATACCCAAAGCTGTAAGATATCTGTTTGGGCGGTCGAAATAGTGCCAACCATTCTAGACCGGAATCAAGTGCGGTTATAAAACCACAGGGGCAGTACAATCTTTCCTATAACTCATCCTGTAGTCTACAGATGCATCGTGCCCATACTCCTCGTATACATGGGGATAGATTCATGTGGCGTCGAGGATCGAACAACGGACTACCGCATGCCACCCCCCACCACCACACACACATACACATATTAACCACTGGGATATTCGAGTCCGGTTTTAAATGTTCATAACTTTTAAACTAATTAGAATTTTAAAAGAAATCTCGCAGAGCCGTTTTGACCAGGGACTTGAAGTACCTCTGTACTGAATTTCGCCGCAGTCGGAAGTTTCAGTTTTCCGTTTCAGACGACACATATGCACAGACACACAAACACAGACAGACAACTTTTATTATGTAAGACTTTTATACATGTAACAAATTTATAAGTTTTCATGATTGTACACAAAATGTATTCTTTTCATTTCTTATTGTTGAACAAATCCAAATTCTAGATAAGACAAAAGTATGTTTAGTTTTATAAGCATGCACTCTTTTCATTTACGTTAAAAATAATTTGAATAATTTATTTCAGCTTCCTGACTAATTTCATAAAACTTCCAAGGGTACCAAAATGAATATTTAAAAACTTAATTTTTTGGTTTAATATAACGACAGTAGCTGCTACTAAATATGTCACATTCGTGACTCTGGTCACGAAAATGTGGAACACTTATGACTTGCGCTTCAGGCGTAACTGAATAAATGACATACATCTGTTCCATCTTAAATGTCACTTTTGCACGAAATATTTAAAGAAATTGGATCTCAAACAGAAAACTTAAAATGATAGCTATGCTTTTGTAAGCCGAGGAATAACTGTAGCACATTACAATTGTTTTAAGTAGGTTTTAAGTTATTTTTCGTTTCTTTTAGGAACTTTTATATATAATATATTTGTTTTCATATCTATATTATTAAAATCTATTAAAATTATTATTTGATACTTTATAAAATTATACGCATAATATAGTTGCATTTATCTCAATATTATTAAAAACTAATTTCAAGTTATTATTCGTCACATTTAGAAAATTATATATACTCATGTTTGTAAAAATTGCAGCACCATGAAGGAATCACTCTATTGAGCTGAAACTTACAGTAACTGCAAATAAGGGTGTGTTATGCAAATTATTAGAATTTCATAGTCACCGTGCTTGCGTGGGCTGAACTCCCTCCAAACTGCTATTTTAGCCGTATAATTAGAGAGCAGTAGCCGGACGTTTAAAATAGGCTATGGTTATCTGCCAACGGTAAACGTTTCATGAGAAGTCACTATGCCTCTACGACGACAGAGGGCGCCATAGGGGACGAATAATCGGCCTTCGTGTAGGGGGGGTCTTGTGCAATTCTATGAAGAGCAATGCCACGACAGTGATGCTAGTGTGAAAGCAGTGGACTGGAGAGAACCGGGCAAGTGGCAAATCCGGTAGGGGATGACGAAATGTTATGTCAGCACCGGATGATAGACACCTCGTCCGCATGGCAGTGATGGACGGTACAGCTTCTTCTCGACAGTTGGTAGAGCGTTGGATGGAACACTGCTGACATAACATTTCGTCATCCACTGCCGGATTTGCGACTCGTCTGGTTCTCTCCAGTTCACTGATTCCACACTCACATCACTGTCATGGCATTGGGCTTCATAGAATTGCACATTAAGACCCCCCCCCCTTCGCCGAAGAATTGTCTGCTCCAACAATTCGTCGGCGTCTGCGGCACCGTGGACTGAATGCAAGAATTCATTTGTACAGGATTCCCCTGACTCAAAACCATCTATGCCTGCGGCTACAATAGGCTCATCAACATGGACACGGGCGTGCCTATTGGCAACCAGTTGTTTTTTCAGATGAATCCCGCTTTAATTTGGGGTAGAGTGATGGACGCATCCACGTTAGACGTTATAACGGTGAACGCCACCTTCCGGAATGCGTTATCCAACGTCACACTGGACGAACGCCAAGCGTGATGGTCTGGAATGCCATTCGGTATCTTAGACGATCTCAGCTGCTAAGAATTGTGGGTAATCACAACACCAACCGGCACTTCAAAGAAGTTCTGGAGCTCGAAGTCGTACCCTTCCTTCAACGCTTCCTGGAACTGTATTTCAACAGGACAATGCCCGTCCATATGTAGCTAGGAATGTTCAAGATTTTTTTCAGCACAACAGATACAGCTTCTTCCTTGGCTTGCCTATTCACAGATTATATCGCTTATTGGACATGTCTGAGATTTCGTCCGTCGGCGTCTCGCTCGTGACGCTTGTCCCGTAGATAATACAGCTACACTTTGGGTTCGGATAGAAGCAATCTGGAATGCTCTTCCTCGGGTATAAAATAAAAATGTTTGATTTGATGATCGTCTATTTGTATCAATATATGTCGTTTATATAACAAATTTCATTCAATTTTGATGATTTCTTCATGGTGGTGTAATTTTTACAAATAGGGATTAACCTAAAACAGCGTTTTATATGTTTACATTATTAAAAATCATTTTAAAATTAATATTTGATACATTTAGAAAATTATACTCCTAAAATAGTTGTTTTCATGTGTACATAATAAAAAATTAATTTAAAATTCTTATTTGACACTTTTAGAATATTATACACATAAAACATTTGTTTTCATCCTTGCAATATTAAAAATTAATTTAAAATTATTAATCGATATGTAAAATTGTTATTCGATATTTTTAGAAAAGTATACACATAAAATAGTTGTTTTTTTGTCTACAGTATTAAAAGAATAATTTGAAATTTTTATTCTAGACTTTTAGAAATTTATACAAATAAATAGTTGTTTTTCTGTATACATTATTAAAATCAATTTAAAAATATTATTCGATACTTTTAGAAAATTAAACACAAAAAAAAGTTGTTTTCCTGTCAATGTTATTAAAAACTAATTTAAAATTGTTTGTTATTCTATATACTTTTAAAAAATTATAGACAAAAAAAAAGTTGTTTCCTGTCTACATTATTAAATATTAATTTAAAATTGTTTTTTCATACTTTTAGAATATTATACAAATAAAATAGTTATTTTTCTCTCTACATTATTTAACATTATTTTATAATAGTTATTCGATACATTTAGAAAATTATACATATAAAATTATTGTTTTCTGTCTATATTAACAATTCATTTAAAATTTTTATTCGATACTTCTAGAAAATTATACATAAATATATATAATACATTTTCATGGCTCCATTATAAAAAGTCTGATATACCCAACATCAGACGTTGTCTATAGATTACCAATTTTTGATATTATAAGAAAACAATAAAAAATATATATTTTTATATCCACATTTCACTGAAAATCAATAAGGTTTTCGTTGCAACTGATCAGAATACGAGTGCCAAACCAATTTCTATATAATGCAATTGCTTATTACCAGACTCCTTGTAAAATTTCAAGTTTCTAATAGCCCAAGGACAATTCTGGATACCTATTAAATAATGATGGTCATTTATTTCTGGTTAAAAATATTGGCACAGCATTGACTCATTTAATAATAGTGAAAGTATTTAACTTGTTCATGTATTTTTTTTTTCGATTATAAATTACAAACACGCAGTATAGCAACGGTGATTGTTCTAAACATGACTACTGTGTATTTGATGTCAATGGTCTGTTATTTGCTTTTAATAAAATAATTACACGCAACATAGCTATTTTGTAATTTTAAAAGATTTAATTTTGCTTTCATGATTTTCGAAATTCCAGATTTCCAGGCACTCTTGGGAGATTCGAGTAGTTTGTGGGCGGCTGTTATCTTGCTGGTAGATGGCTTCTTGCAGAAGTTTCATGAAAGGGAAACGGAAAGGTTGTAAAACTTAAATTACGTATAGCTCAACTGCTAATGTACGCCTTACTACTACGAACCGGAGGTTGTAGGATATGGCACCTCCCACCATTACACCAGGAATAATACCGGTGGGACTCTGCCACAATCCAATCCAAACGTGAGCACTTCTTGGACCTCCTCTATATGATAATATGATGACCATCTGAAACAGCGCATAAATATTATTCATCACTAAAAACGATGGCGGGTCATTCCTGGACGGCTAATGGGAGATCCTTCACTTTGGAACGCTGATCTACTTCAGATGGAGTCGCCAATGTAAGGTGATTATTGCACTCGTCTTAAAAGATGACACCATTGCAGTCCTGCCTTTGCCAGGCATCTTGCATTGGTGGTTGGATTGATGTTACTGAATGGACTATTTTGTTACCATTTTGGACTGATGTTACAGAATGCTGCATAAGGAAGTCACATCTTGTTGGATGGTGAAAAATGAAGCTAAGAGAGCAATTCGAGTTTGTCTCACTATCAGAAAATATTCTCTATATGTACTTCTGTGTTGATCAGGGATTTCGCGAAGTGTATGTGTATTGTCACGCAACTATTGCTGATTGCAGTGTGCCAAAATGGCTGGCGCTTCGGCTACACGACCAACTTGCTTGCCACATTTACACGATACAACTTCTTTAAAGTCGAGCAGGTAGGATCTTTGTGTGCGCCATATAGGCATTATCTTTGACAACTGAAGTTAATGCAACAGCGTCAGCAACCAGAATGTTCATAGCGAGAGTCTAAGCTTTTACATTTGTCACATTGTGCGTACATCAAATGCGCTGTATGAATGACCTAAACGTTCACTAGTAGTCAAACTTTCATTATTTATTTGAGTGGTTGAGAGTATTTGCATACAAACTTTGCTGCAAGATTTTGGAATATTTTATCGGGGTGTTTCGATTTCTTTTTCTTACAAAATGCATTTTCTATTGTATTTGACCAATTGTTGCAACATGATATAAATGGTATGGGTATTACTTTACTATAATTATTTTACTACAATATTATTTTACTTCCAAATTAGCGTTTCAGTTTGACGTGTATGGACCAAACTTCATATTTTTTGGTGTTTACAAACGGATCCAGAATGTTTTATTTTTCAAATGTGCTGTTAATTTGCATAGTGAGAACTGATATTCATATACTTTTTTTTGTGATAATTAAATTTAATATTTTAATATAAATTTTGAAAAACACATTATCTTAATTTTCGCAACGAGCAACCTCGGGTATATCTGTTAGTAACTTTATATACTCAGGAGCAACCTACACTAGCGAATTTCGCCTTAGATAAGAAATAAAAACCATATTTAGCAAAAATAACTATTTTAGCAAATTCTCGAAATAACAGTTTTAAGAAACTAATATCTCGTTCTGGGATTACAACTAAATCCAGGTTAAACTTCGGATTTAACGAGGGTAAAAGATTTTTTGTTAGAAGATAATTTGCTCAGCTTGTTCTATGGCAAAACTACCTTAACATTAGAATTACTTTCTTTGAGGTCATTAGAAGAATTTGTCTTCCTCTTTGGGTTGCCTGAAGAATGTGTTTTTTCTGAACACACTATATTCTCCATTATATACTTAACAATTTCCTTAAGTCGGAGTGAAAAACAAAAGTTTTAATCTGTAGACTTTTGTCTCAGATTTTGTTATGACAGTTTTCTGGGGAATTTGTTTTTGAAATTATTAATGTTGAATAATTTCATTAAAAAACAGAAAAGTTGTTGAAAGTTCTCAAATATTTTTTGGTACGCTTAAAATATATTACAGCCAGTCATGAGATTTTAATTATACGAAAAGTTTTCCTCTTTGTTCACTTAGAATTATAATAAAACGTTAGTGTAGTTATAAATAAATGATTTAATGAAATAAAGTTTTGACAAGGACGTTTTCTAAATAAGTTTTTTACTTCTGCTGTACATTTTTATATACTTAACAAATGACTTAATGATATTTTATACTTAACAACATAATAAATACTTCTTATAAATTAACGAATGTAAAAAAAATATAGAAATTGTTAATTTAACCGATTTTTATCCTTTACTTTGTGGCATTGGTGATCAAGAAATTTTGTGTTTGGTAAATATATTACTTTGTTAATAAAACCCCATAATATATATTCCTGCTTTTGCTGGAGTGATCATGCGATTTGGAATAAAAATTAGTCGGTTCTGATTTCATTCAACAGCACTTTTTTTTCAATTTGTGCTGTCAGATTTTTTTAGAAGTATACGGAGATATTTTTGGTGAACCTATTCTTTTTCCAATCCTTCTCATGTTTTTTTGCTACAGGGCATTTGTCAATCAATCAATCAAAATGTTATTCAATTCAATCACAATCAATATTCAATCACAATCAATCAATCAAAATTTTATTGTAAACGGCCATAGCCCAAACAATCGGTCTGACAACAGTAATATGAGAACAATTATTGATCATACAGCATAAAATACCGGAGAGGGAAGAATAAGTTCAGGCAGCATATTGCTGTTTAATTGAAGCCACAACTGTAACCGTAGCGCCATATTGGATAGTGCCGAAAATCTTGTTCTGCCTTGCTGCACTGTATGTGGAGTTGCAAATAAATCTGGGGAATTGGAAAATTTTATGGAAAGGTGTGTTTCTTATATGCTCTAGATAATCAGGCACATTTTCCAGTTTGCCTAAATGATAGTTCATCACTTAGATAAATTTAATAAATCACTTTAAAATAGAATCTGTAGAAATAAAATTTTGAAACTTTTTAAATTACTAAAATTTTGATGAAAATGTGCAAATTAATCTAGGAGCTATTAAAATGTTATCGGACTAATATAGATTCCTTATTATCGAACATTAAATAACTATAAATAAATTAATCACTTTGTAATAAGCATTTAATAATTCGAATTTTTTTTTAAATATTTGCAAAATAAATTTTATTTTATTAGTAATTTCCATTTCAATAAGAAAGTCGCATAATTTGAATATTTTTTCTTGGATCCAAAATATCTTCCTAAATTTTCCATGCTTCAGTAATTTACATACATTTCTGAATGGCAAAAATAAATATTAGTTTTTTTTATAAATCATACACATTTCTTTTACAATGCAAATCACAATGATTTCATTAGGGTGAGTATGACGGCCCCTCCCCCGTATGCTTTTCAGAGAAATATGATATTCCCAGTCGGCATTCCCAGTCTACAATATGCTAAGAACAAAGAAATTAATAAACATAGTATTTGTTCATTGTCTATTAACAAGTTCAATGAGTGTTTACATGTTTTGACACTTTTTGATTCCAAATTATAAACAGGCACCTGCTCACCATCTAAACATACAGTACACACACTCACTCATATTTAACTAGTTCTATTTCTATTTAAACACAAGTTTTTATAAATAGTTTCCTATGAAAAAGGAATTGTTAAAAATTTATGCCAAATTTAAAGGAAATATCAATCACTGACATAGCCAAGAAGTGTGTTTGAATACACATGGCATTTCCTTTGAAAATGTAAACACACATTCTTAACCTTGATCTGCAAATGGAGATAATTTTCTGTAACATTTTGTGTTTCCTTCTATAGACCATTTTATCAAAATACAAAAACTATTATGATATATTTAAAAAAATCGGATTGAAAGTATTTATCTCATATATTTTGAATTTTCATTAGAAATCTTATATTGTGTTATCAATCCATTAAAATTTTTTGCTGGCTAATGTAATGTAAAATATTTTTGCAGATAATTTTATAAAATATTTTCTCTGGGCAATCATCCAGTTTCTCGGTTATGACACATTTAGTTATTTATTTATTTTTAAACATATTACATTATGACAATTTCATTATATTATATTTATTATTTTTTTTTAGTTATAAAGATATTTTTATATGCACAGCCCTCCCAAAGTAAAGCACAAAATAGTAAATCGCTCATCATTCAGGAAGTTCTACAGGGATTGACTTTACATTTTACAGATAACTAATTACTGTGATAAGTTTAGTCATACAAATTTTAATGAGACAATACATGTAGGGGGTTTTATTTACTCCTAAATTGCTACAGAATTATACACAGACAAAATAAAGATTTTAAATGGTGCATAGTAAGCTTAAGGGATGTTTAAGGGATAGTTATGGAATATGGGCCTTTGGAACCCTGCTACAGGCTTGGCACCGACGATTCATTCCCTAATCAAGTGATATTGTGTAGTAGAAAGTAATCATTGTCATTCCTGTATATGAGCTGTTTGCAGTTACTGGAAGGTGTTGGTTGGGGGTAGATAGATAGAAACATCTCCCCAATTCATTCTAAACATTTTCTATAGGAATAAGATACTGGGGATATGCTAGTGGCTTTATACATACAACAAATTTACTTTGTAGATAATCTTCTACTAGGTTAGCTAAATTAAAATCCAGACCGACTGTCTGGTATAGTCAATCTAACATAGGAATCAGTCTGACATAGGAATCAAGAATTTCATCTTGATATCCTTACACCGTCACAGTGCATCTTAAAAATTATGAAGGTCGATGCGTTCTCTCAAAGAAAAGCTTGCCAATATGACCACACTACCACGACCCAAATTATGGTGTTCAACAATATTACTGGACTGTGTGTTTTTGTTCCCTTCAGATTAACACACATATTCTATCCGCAGCGCGAATCAAGATTTGTTTGTGAAGAGAACATTCGCTTATTAAGTTGTGTCCAAATCAATTTCTCACTACACTGCTGTAATGCGCTCTTAAGGTCCTGGAGCTCAAAGGGACACATACTCTTGTTATCCGTGCATAGAAACCTCTTCTATACAAATTTTACCTTACAGTACTGGTCAATACTGTCCTTCGTATGGCTTCTGTAGCAACCAATCTTAAAGTTGGTGCCATCGCTCGGCGATAAGGCATCTCGAGAAAATCTATGTTCCGATCATTGGAAGATGTAGGGTGTCTCGAAACAAGTCGTCTGGTAATCTTTAACTCATTTTCAATTATGTCCACCGATAAATGTTGTAATACTGCACACATAAATTATCCCAGCCACACATATAGCTACAGTAAGCCTTCGGGTGTGCCGTGTGGTATGGGGTTTTCACACATAAATTATCGCCACCTTCGTGATTGCTCATCCAGTCTCATGTCTTCCAATAGCACACTACCGTTTTGAATCACAGATTCTTATTTTCTGGGCCATGTTAAAGCACATAGTTACTCCAACTCTCCTTCAAAAATGTTCTTCTTGCAATAAAAGCTTAAGACTCAATCGCATTGTTTTTATCGAACGAAGAATTTGCATATCTGGAGCAAAGCCAATCGCTTTTTGAAGAGAGCTTCGAAGTTTCAAGTGCATTTCAAGTTTCGAGCAATAAAATGTTTGCCGAGTACTAGCTATTTGAGAAGTTGCAGTTCGTATTTTTTGGGGAGGGCAGTGTTTAATTTCCACATACGTACTTTTACTTTCCCTATATACAAAGTATAACGCATAGGGAAAGTAAAGTGACAGAGTTGAATTCGAGTTTTCAATGGAAGAGTACGCTTCAAGCATCCCTAAAGTCGAATCGATCGTTTTTAAGGTGATGTCTGTGTATGCGTGCATGTGCGTGCACGTGTGTGTGTACCTGTGTGGTGTCTCTCTCTCTCTGTGTGTGTGTATCCGTGAGTCTGTGGAGACGATATTTCACGCCAAATTTGGTATAAAATTACAATCAGTGAATTCTGGAAGCCTATTGATTTTAAACGCAATCGCATGTTCGGAAGACACCCTCCCCCAAAATTTTCGAATGAAAATTAGAACCTTTAATAATGTTAAATAAATACTCGCTTCTTATGTAATTTTTCATTAGAAAACGATTGATACAAATTTTAAAACGCTTGAACGAACAGTTTTCGAGATTGTAATTTTCGGGACTGTTGGAAAATAGGTTCATTTTCATATGTAATATTATGCGATAAATTTGTTATCATTCTTGTGGATCTAGGTCATTTCATTCACAAGAGACGATACTTTGGGTAATAATTTTGCATTTTGATGCCTAGAAATTCACACAGTTATTTATATATATAAGAAAGGCTCTTATCTTTGCTTGTCTTTCACGCTTGGCGATACATTTAGCGAAATTAGTGACTCAATTAGCGAAACATCGCCAACTTGGCAATAATTTGCCCCCAGATTGATGAAAATATCGTTAAAATTAAACACGATGCTAAATTAATGAAAATGACGCCAAATGGATGAATTAATTATTAGAATAATTTAATATATGCACTATATTGCTTATTGCAGATGCTATCAATATTGATAATTGTCAATTTGGAGTTACGTGAAATATAAGTTAATTAGGTACTTCGCAAAAGTTTTACGTGTTATCATCCAGAAAAGTGCCAAATGTACAATTCTACATTAAAAACATTGTGTAGATTTTAATAATCATTTTCCCTTTGTGAAAGAAGTAAATTCACTGCATTATATACACAAAGTCATGCGTTGCCCACATCAGATTTTTTATACATATGTAGATGCATTTTATATGTATCCTATAATCTGCGTTCAGCTATTGATTAAATACGTCTGAATTTACGCCCCTTTAAAAGTTGTAAATTTTAGTCTGCATGTGGTGAAATTCCCATATCTACTCATTTAAATAGCTAATTTTTATACATTTTATGCATAAAAATTAAGAAATAGGAGACCTGTGATTAACTTCATTAATGCACTTGTTTTTTTAATTAGTTAGGAAACTAAAGTCTAGCAAGCCAGACATTCTGCGCTGGGAGATATGAAATTATATACGCTTCATCGCAATTTGTTTTTATATTCGAATATTTTACTTTTCGTTCGTAAAGAGGAAAATTAATATTTCTATCATCAACTATTTACCAAAATATTGCATAAAATGATTTTACTTCTGGAAAAATGGAAATACCGTTTTTGTGTTGAAAACATTTTTCTGTGAAACTGAAAATTTAAACATTATCTTGGATGTTAAAAGTGAAAAAGAAAATATTTTTAGAATTATTTTGTTCAGTGTTTTTTAAAAATGTGTATAAAAGGTTTTCGTCCAAACGACTGAAACGATATTTGCTATAACGTTACTGTTCAAGTACAATCGTGATTCTCTTTCACCCAATATGCATGCTCAATTCGACTGAAACTACGCTATCGATTGAAATAAAATTTCAAAGATAAAAATTTCAAATACATATGAAAGAAATAGCGAAGCGAATTTTATGGTACTCGCCAACGTTGTCCACTGCATGCGCATGCGTATTTCACAACAAATACGCATAAAAGCACTTCAGCTAATATATAAATTTATCAACTGGTTTATATCTTCTTATACACCAAATGATTTATATCAATTTTGAATATCCTTCAATTTATATGACATAATGCATACTAAGAAAACTCAATTTTAACTATATGTATAAAAGTTCTCTTTGCGTTTTTCCAACCTTCCAGATGCCCCCCTGTAACCTGAGGGACTGAATCTGTGTACACTTATATTATCAGTCAAGTTGTTCTCACAGGAGCCGGATTATCGATTTTACACCCAGGGGCGGAGAAATTGGATTTCTGTATTACCCAGACGCTTTATGGTGACTTAGAAGGCCGAAATTTTTGCAAATATATAGTATCAACTACCGAACAGAACCTAACGTAGCTGAATTTTCGGAATTGCAAAGAATTTACTTCTTTCACAATGAAAAAATGATGTATAAGATCATAAAGAACCTTGCCCCAACCGGGAATAGGAGCTGGATTTACAAACTGACCAGGCGACGCTCTACCGTTGAGCTACTGGGGACGAAATTGCAAGCACTTATTGTCGAAATGGATGTATAAGATCCATGATACACTGTATTTAACGTTGAATGTACATTTGTAACCTTTTCGAATAACAACATGCAAAACTCTTTCGTACCCAATTAACTTATATTTAAAACACTTTCAAAGTTGAATTATGAGAACAGTTGCAAAGGTTTACTACTTTTACACTAAAAAACAATGTATACGATCCACGGTACTGTGTTTTTAATCGTTGAATTGTACATTTGGCGATTTTCCGGAGGACAACATGCAAAACTCTTTCGTACCCAAATAACTTATATTTCGCGCAACTCTAAATAAACAATTATTATATTGATAGTATCCTCAATAAGCGAAATAGTCCATATATTAAAATATTTTAAAAATTAATTCATCAATTAGGCGTCATTTTCATTAATTTAGCTTCATTTTTTGCAAATTTTTTTTCATCAATCTACGGACGGAATATCGCCATGTTGGCGATACTTTGCTAGATTATATGCAAAATTCGCCAAAATGCATCACCAAGTGTTACAGACAACGGAGAGAAAAACATTTCTTATATACTAGAAGGTATGTTCATCATAAGACGGAAATCAGAATTTGTGAAACATTACTTCACATTTGGCGGCATTTTTGTCACTTTTGCAACGTTTAAAATAGACATAAGAGGGGTTTTTATTTTTAAAGGAAAAGAAAAGAATTCGGATGTTTACCACCGCAGGCCAAAGTGGCTCTGTAAGGTTCATTTTTGGAGTAAAATAAGCATAGGGAGTACAGAAAGTTCCGTCAATGCTGAGAGATATCGAACAATGCTGCTGAACTTCTTTATTCCGCAACAGCGTGGATGTCTTGAATCTACGATATTTATGCAGGATGGAGCACCCCCTCATATTGGATTGCGCGTACAGGGAGTCCCATGACAGCATTTTACCAACAACAGAATAAATAGTCGAGCGTTTCCTATGAAGTGGCCAGTCCATTCGCCTGATCTTACACCTTGTGACTTTTCGTTGTGGGGTCATGTAAAACTCTTGGTATACCAAAGGAATGTGGATAATTCAGCCACTTTGAAGGACCGGATAACATTGCACGTCAAGCAAATCAATGGAGATTTGCTGCATTCTGCAGTAGAGAGTGCTGTTCAGAAAATGCACTTTTTGGAGCATATGGAAGGAAAACATATTGAATCACAGATGTAAATGATGCAAATATAAAAATTAATGTCACACGTATGTAAATGTAAGATGCAAATGTAAATATAAAATATACTAATTACGTATACTGCAATATGTATACTAAATACGTATACGTTTGCTGCAAATTTGGCTGAGTTTGGCCCAACAGTTTTCTCACTATCTGGCTCTAAACACCTCTAAGACCTGGTCACCCTGTATATATGTACATAATATAATGTATACGGAAATTATTGTGACGGGGTCCAAAATTAGAATTCGCGTTTCCGACGGGAGAGCACGTTTCAAGCATCCCTGAACACGAATCAAGTGTTTTTGAGATGATGTCTGTGTGTATATGTGTGTGTGAGTGCGTGCGTGTGTGTGTCAGTGAGTCTATGGAGACGATATCTGACGAACCAATAGAGCAAATTGAACGAAATTCGGTAAAAATATTGCAATCCGTGGATACTGGAAGCCTTTTTGTTTTTAAATACGGTCGAATGCTCACCCCCTCCCTAAATTTTCGTGTGAAATTTTGAAAAAAATCATCAGAAAATCAAAACCTTTAATAAAGTTTCGTAAATAGACATTTCTTATGTAATTTTTCAATGAAAAATGATTATAACAAGCATTAGAAAGCTAGCGTGAACGGTTCTCAAGGTATTGCACATTTTTCAAATAAATGTATCATAAAATCACATAAAATAAAAAAATATATTAACTATTGTGAAATATGTAAACTTTTCATATGTAATATCATGCGACAAATTTGGTGACATCATTCTCGTGGATCTAGCTTGTTCCATTCATGACAAAATATACTTTGGATAATACTTTTGTATTTGGACGCCAATAATTATTTATCCACTATTACAACAACGTATTTCTCTTTCCATAACGCTTGGCAAGATTTTGGTGACGAATTTGTCAGAATGTCGCCAACTGGGATACTTTTTTAAATGTTGCCAAATTAACGAACATGTCGCAAAATTGATAAAAATGACGCTAAATCAATGAAAATGACGACTAATTGATGAAGTTCAAAATCTTGGAAAGAACATAAGAGTAGACTATGAGAGTAACCCATTTCTCCGTTCGTCCGACTGTAACGCTTGGCGAAAATTTAGCGGGTCATCGCCAACTTGACTATTCTAAATGTTGCTTTCTCTCAGTTTGTCTGTAATTCTCAGTGATGCACTTGGCGATTAATTTAGTAAATTATCACTAACTTAGCGATATTTCGACCCAGATTGACAAAAATATCATTAAAATTGCAAAAATGACGCTGAATTAATGAAAATGACGCTTAATTGATGAAATGATAATAATTATTAAAATATTTTAATATATTGACTATTTCGCTTTTTGAGGATGCTATCAGTATTGATAATTGTTTATTTACAGTTGCGCGAAATACAAGTTTATTGGGTACTTTGAAATAGTTTTACATGTTGTCATCTGGAAAATTACCATATATACATTTCAACGATGAAAACACAGTACCGTTGATCTTATACATTATTTTTTTACTGTAAAAGTAGTAAATTCATTTTATTATATAAGGAAAGTCATGTGCTGTCCACATCAGATTTTTTAATATAGAAAGTGTTAAAATTAAGAAATATATATATTTTTAATAAGGTATTTGACCTGGATGGGGTCAATAAGAAAGATCCAGTTTATTGTACACTTATTATTTTTGTAATTTTTGATTATTTTTGTTTCCATCTACGGATGGATGATTGAAGTGGATTAATTGTTTAATATATAAGCATTACCACCAAGACATAAATTTAATATCGGGGATTGCGCTTCCATTGCAGGTAGCAGCCATGAATGTATTTGACGATAGCTGTGGGCTATTCAGCATAAAAAAACTCATATCTGCAATGGCAGCAAGGAAACTTGCAATTGCCACAATTTCGGGTATTCTATGGTGACCGCAAATCCAGTCTTACATCGCAGCCAGTGTCAAATATCATAAAGATTGAGCTCAGGTTGCAGCCAACTACAACGGTCAAATACATATCATTCGTTTCACTCATTGTGAAATGTGATGTAGGCTGTTCTCAGCCTGTAAAGAAAGGCTGCAAAGAGAGGCTTTAGAGAATCGCAAAATCATGACGCATAGAAAACTTTCTTGTTGCTATTGCAGGTATAGGGTATTCCATAATGACGAGTGCATATTAAGAGCGAAACCGGTCCACGGATGCTGTTATCTGCAGTGGTACGAAGATCCTAACTAAATATATATTTTTGTGACTAACTGCAAATCACTAACAGCTATATTTTTATGACAACTATTAGAAGTAGCTAACATCTGTTCTAGATTATCTTCTCGTTAATAAAAACGTGTTTCAGATAAATATATATTTCTGAGCAAAAGTAAGATAAATATCTATTTCTGCACAATTAGCTCTTAAGTACAGGGTTAGCAAGAAATAAGTTTCCCACTTCAGAGGGCTCTAAAATACGTTCGATTGGTCCAAATGAGATAAAATCTGAAATACAGATAACTCAAATGATGCGCTTGACATGTATTAAATCAAAAATTTTAGTACAAAAATCCGCAGATAGGTGGCGCTGTGATACACATTACAACATTTAATAGGCTTTATAAATGTTACGTAATATTAAAAAAGTAGCATTAAAACAGCTTAATATGTCCCCCTTCATGTTCAACAATATGTTCTAATCGCAGAACCATATTTTCCACAGCTGACCGGAGTGAGTCTGCCGGAATATCAAAAACATGGCGCTGAATGCTGTCCTTAAGATCTGGCACAGATGCTGGTCTTTTACGGTAGATATTGTCCTTGAGGAAAACCCCACAACCAAAAGTCACAGGGGGTGATATCCGGCGAACGTGGAGGCCATGCTATTGGAAAATGTCGGCTGATCACCCGTTCAGCTGTGAAATGCTATGTTAGCAATTGCTTTACACTGCGCTCAATGTGAGAAGGTGCGCCATCCTGCATGAAAATGATGTCCTGAAGGCATCCACGCTGTTGAAGTTGTTGGATTACAAAATCCCTCAGCATATCACGGTACCGTAGTCGTGTGACGGAACAGGTTTTGATTCCAGTTGCAGTTACCTCTTCAAAAATATACGGTCCAATGATAAAGGTAGCAGTAAAACCACATCATACTGTCACCTTTTCGGGATAAGGGTTGTTCCTGGATAACATGAGGGTTTTCCGTTGCCCAAATTCGACAATTGTGGGTGTTAACTTGCCCATTGAGGCAAAAGTGGGCTTCATCAGTCCACAGGATGTTCCATGGTCAACTGACGTCAACCACAATTCGAGCAAGGAACTGAAGTGCAAAAGTTTTACGAACCCCTAAGTCTCCGTCCTGCAATAGGTGCACGGGCTTGATTTTGTAGGGATAAAAAATTCAAAATCCGCCGTACGATTTTTCGTACAGTGGAATACGGCATATCCAATACACTGGAAACAACTGGCACACTCACACTACCATGAGGCGAATGACTGCTGGCTTCAACGACCGCGGTAGCCACATTTCCGGCGCTAAAAGACTGGATTGGCTTTCGTCCTCTACCTGGAAGAATGCAATGTTGCCCAGTTGTTTCAAATTTATTTAATGTTGATACTAAAATTTTTGATCTAATAAATGTCAGGCGCATCATTTGAATTATCTGTATCTCAAATTTTATTTTATTTGGACCAATAGAACGCATTCTAGAGCCCTCTGAAGTGGGAAACTTATTTCTTACTAAACCTGTAATTAATAACTTTACTCAATAATTACCATAAGATTATTAGTACTATGTTTTATTTCATTAAAGATTTTAATTAAAGATTCAATACTTTCCCTATATACATAGTACAGAAATATATAGGTAAATTATTTTGAAGCGGTATAAAATTCGAATTTGAGATTTCGACGGAAGAGCATGTTTCAAGCTAAAATGGGATTTAAGTTTTAGAATCTTTCTTTTTTGGGGCTATTAGGCTCTCAATCCGATTTTGATTAAAATCCATCATCAAAATTCTTGCAGAAAAAAAATTTCTTATCCTCTCGTCTCGTGAAATACTCAATGAAGTGAATAGATTAATAGAAACGTCATATCCGTTGAAGACGATAAAATACTTTTAATTTAAAATGACTTCTAAATTTGTTCAAGAAATGAAACTGTAATAGAGAATTTATTAACATCAAAACAATCTACTATTCATTCTTTTTTATATTAAGGATTTATTTAGTTATCCCTTTCTTTCTTTATTTTTCATTCCTTTTTTAAGTTGTACATTTTATAGCTTACAATTAAAATGTCAAATTATGGAATTGTGTTTTTTAATTTTATATTTTTCATGGTAATGTGACAAAATATTACCATTCATATATATTTCAAATATATTTTGTTTTATTTCATGTTTATCCCACTTCAGCATAGACTTCTACGAGATCGCCACTCCAAATGACCGCTATTCATAGAACGTAGGGTGGTCGGCTTAGACAAGTTCAGTGGTTAAAACTTTCTTTGGGAAATAAGGGGGGTACGACATATAAATTTCGGTTGCAAATAATTACTAACAATTTACTACTTATTCAAAATCATTTATGCAAATATTTTAGTAAAATTATTGCAACACTATTTTGTCGAATCAAAGCATCCAAGCTGCTACATAACTAGAGTTTAAATTATATCACTTTATAGCAATGCTGAATTCTATGAGATGACCATGATTTACGGCGAACGCAATCGATTTTCGACCAATTTTGAAGGACATGTTTACTTTTCCATAGATTTTGTTGCAAAAACATCTGACAGACCAACAAAATTCCAATTATTAGCTTTTACCTCATTTATGGGTTAAAATAAATTTAAGCAGAATCATATGTTTGTTTCTAATAGTTTTAAATGCAAACTGCTGAAGAAATTGTTTTAAAACTGTACTACATACATTCTGTTTATCAATTGAATTTATGAATGGTTCTTGGCTTCAAAAATTGAAGTGATTACATGTGTATCAAAAAGTAACTACCGAGTATAAAGTGGTGCAAGTCAGAAGGTTTGACAATGCCTTTTGTCTGAAATTTGCACTTTTGAGATCCAAATTTGTTTTAGTTTGATTAAATGAAGTATGAGCAATATTTTTCTGATTTAATATTTTTACTAGAGAGGCTGTATAATTTTTTTTATAAAAATATTACACATCATTTAAATTACTATTGCATAATTTACAACCTCATTTGGAGCATTTTTGCAATTGAAACTATGTGTGTTCAACCACCAGTTCAAAATATCTTCCACTGTTTATATCTTTTAAACACACTGTATATATATAGATAGATATTTAAAGATCCTTACAAATTAGCTTTCAATTACGCCTAATTAACATTTGTAAAATTTTAAGCAACTCTGCATGAGACATCATCAATCATCATACAAAGGCGTGCAGTACATTTGTCCATAATCAGACAAAGTTGTCTGGAGAGGATAGTCAGAGTATGCTGCTCAAATTATACGAATTGTCTAACGGTTTTACTCGGCGCAACTTTCTAGATAAACACACCTTCATTACTCCACCGTCGATTAAACGAAATCATTCATTATGTAATAAACAATTTAAAAATATTGTTGAAAGATACGAATCGTACGCAAAAATATTTAACTTTTAATTTTTCTCAATCTCATACTCTGCGTAGCGATATATTAATGTTATCCATTTTGAGGTAAGTGCTGTGTCTAAATGGCTACTGTCGAAATATTTGCTAATGATCTGTCGGTTCATAAATAAAATATAATGATAATTTAGACTTGATATGGCAACATTAGTGCAAATACGAAATAGAAACAAATACCTTAAACCTTCGGGTAGGTTGGACGGTCTGGGTCAAACAAGCAAACAAATACGAAATAGATTCAGAAAAGTTATTTCATTTTTTGTATTTTTTCTTGATCATTTTAGCACTTGCTATAATAAATGAAACTATCTGCTTAAATATTTACACACCTCTCTATTTCGTATTTATTGCATATAAACACTATTTCAAAGCGAAAAGAGAGCTAACTCTGTGAAAAATAAGAGTGGTCAAATATGGAGGTGGTCATATTCACTAGTAATACATCGCACTGCCACTTCAAAAGTGACACAGCTAAAAATATTTAATCTACTAGAAAACGTAGAAAACTATTATCAGAATAATTCAACTAAGGAAATTCTTTACATTAATTAAAACAATAGAACGTTAATTGAGTGCCGTGCAATAACAGAACTCTAATAACAGTGCACACATAAGAACACCATAGGCGGAGCTATGCCAATTACCAAATAATCGCTCAAAAACTGCTGCAATAAAAACACAATAAATAAAATCTTCGTAAATATAATATTAATATAAAAATAAGTTGGTTTACTAATTTCAAGGGCAAATAACAGTCTTCTTCAGGACCCATAAGAAGTGCGACTGCTTTTATTTAAGCTCCTCCTCTGTTTATTAATCTACTCAAGGGTTTCGGAAACGTCAGTAACTTAAAAGAAGTACCATCCTACCCGAAGGTATACAGGAAAAGAGTCACTGTCTCCGCCACAGCACACCTGAGACGCTCGGTCAATGCCTCCAGTGAGCGGCCAACAAAAAAGGCTATCCCGCCGGACAACCACCGGACGCTCCCATATCAACCCACCAAGCTGTCGCAACGACACCGGCTGTGACACCCCGAGATCGAGTGAGCAAAGAGAACAAAGCCGACAGCCAAAACCAAACAATCCGTTGAGAATCCTTTTCCGACTAGATCCCTAACTATTTCAAGCAAATTTATTATTTCAAGCAAAAGTATAATACCAAAACAGAGGTGACACATACAAAATAGGTAACTGCAGATGGAACTTCCATTCCAAAATTGGAGAAGGCTGGGCAAACTTCGTAGAGGACCGCAATAATAGACCGCCATTATCCGTACCACCAAGATAATATTACGTAGAGTTCCATCCAGAATGACAAGTTGTAATAGATGGCTATACGCCCAAAATCCTTCAGGTCTTGAAATCGATTCACAAAAGCCGATCATAAAACAATAAACAGATAAAAATAATTGTCAATAGTTGATAGACAGTTACATAGTCACAAATAGTTCAATATTTACGATACTTTATAAATTCAAGATTGAAAATATATTTACGATACCACATATTCAACGTTCATGGCAGCTTGTCCAAGGCAGAACTTGGTTAAAATCCTAACATCAATCGGTGTCTATACTCAGCAATTTTACAAGTAGAGCAATTAAGATTTATAAATAATATTATAAGCAGCAAAGATTTAAAAACAACATTGAGAGTAATAATTTGCACAAAAACAAGTATTGAATTAAATTCGTAATTGTGACATACAACATAGAGCAATTAAAAAATAAAAAACTGAGCTAAAAGATATAACATCCCTTGTGTTGCAAAATAAGATAAAATTAGGAGTCCAAGAGGCCATCTCCTTAGCTAGGAGACTGCTCACAATATAAATGATCCCTTTTTTAGAGATACCTACTCTTACAGAGTTTGAGCAAAATTACTTCTTTGTAATTATGGGGGAACTAAGGATTTCTCACACAGTTTCAGAGTTCACATTCGTAAATACAGTGATTTACAAATGAATGATTTATAGTGATTCCGGTTTCCGTCGTAAGCATATATGGAGCTCTGTTGGAGAAAATTTAATCCCTTATTACTTGCCTTATATCCATAGTCTAATGTATAAGGAAAGTATTGTGACGGGGTCGAAAATTCGAATTTGAGTTCTCGACGGGAGAGCAAGTTTCAAGCATCCTTGAACACGAATCGAACATTTTTAGGTGATGTGCGTGTGTATGCGTGTGCGTGCGCACGTGTGTGTGGTGTGAGAGAGAGTCTGAGGTGCAAAATATCTTACGAACGAATGAAGCGATTCGAATGAAAATTGACACAAAAATTATACTCCAAGAACACTGGAAGCCTGTTGTTTTTAAATGCATTCAAATGTTCAGAACCCCGTAAATTTTGGAGTGATATATTGAAAATATCATTAAAAAATCAAAATCTGTAATAAAGTTACGCAAATAGACATTTCTTATGTAATCTCCCCTTAAAAAGCGATTGACATAAACTTTAGAACGCAAGCACGAACCGTTCTCGAGATATTGTACATTTTCCATATACATTTATCAAAAAATCACAAATTAAAAAAATATTGTATTAACTATTGTGAAAAATATTTAATTTTCCTATGCGAAACATTTGGTGACATCATTCTAGTGGATCTAGCTCCTTCATGCCTAAGAAAAGGTACTTTGGGTAATACTTTTGTATTTGAACACCAATAGTCATTTATCTGCTATAAGAATTACTTATTTCTCCATCCATAATGCTTTGGTAGATTTTGGCGACTAATTTGAGGGAATGTCGCCAACTTGGCGACTTTTTAATGTTGCCAAATTAACGAAAATATCGCCAAATTGATAAAAATGACTTTAAAATAATAGAAATGCCGACAAATTGACGAAAATTCAATATCTTGGAAGGAATATAAGTATCTACTATAAGAATAACCTATTTTTCCATCCATAATGTTTGCCAAAATTTTGGTGACGAATTTTTCGGAATATCTCCAACTTGCTGACTTTTTAAAAGTTGCCAGATTAACCAAAATGTCACCCAATTGATAGAAAATCACCAATTGGATAAACACCGACGCTAAATCAATGAAATGACGACTAATTGATGAAAGTTCAATATCTTGGAAAGAACATAAGAGTAGACTATAAGAATAACCCACTTTTCCGTCCGTCCATTTGGCGAAAAATTTAGCGGGATGTCGCCAATTTGGCGACTATTTTAAATTTTGCCAAAGTGACAAAAATGTCGGCAAATTGATAAAAATGAAGCCAAATGGGAAGTAATATTTCGCAAACTCTGATATCCGTCATATGACGAGTACCTTCTAGTATATAAGAAATGCTCTTCTCTCAGTTTGTAACACTTGGTGATGCATTTTGGCGAACTTGGCGAATAAGCTAGCAAAATATCGCCAACATGGCGATATTTTGCCCCAGATTGACGATAATATCGTCAAAATTGCAAAAATTACGTTAAATTAGTGAAAATGACTCCTAGTTGATGAATTAATTATTAAAGTATTTTAATAGATGGACTATATTGCTTATTCAAGATGCTATCTATATTGATAATTCCTTATTTAGAATTGCGCGAAATATAAGTTAATTGGGTATTTTGAAATCGTTTTACATGTTGTCATCCGGAAAATCGCCAAATGTACAATTCAACGATAAAAAACACAGTACCGTGGATCTTATGCTTTGTTTTTATAGTGTAAAAGTAGTAAACCTTTGCAACTGTGCTCGTAATTCAACTTTGAAAGTGTTTTAAACTTGAAACCATTTTTGAGGAAATTTAAATCTAAAGGCTATTCGTTTGAGCAGGGGAGCGTATAGGGGACATTACTAGGCTGCCCTGACGGCAGTTGGTGGGCTTGGTTCCCCAATTTTTTTGTGGGGAATTTTCACCTATTGTTCAAGATCGGTTATATATAAAGTTTGACAACTGATATGGATTTAGGATCTAATTTCGGAGGGAGTATAGAGGTTCACTAAAATGTCCACTTCCGACTATTTTTCACTTCTTGTTTAGAAAATGTCCTTGCAATATCTATTTTTCAGGATTGGCTGTAGATGTTGACATGACTTTCGGATAGGGATTACGCTTTCCCTAAGGTTTATCACATCCTATTCTGGAAATTTCCGCCTCTTGTCCTATTCCGTTTTTCCCGAAATTTTGTATATCTGTACTGAATAAGTGTGAAATAGGGAATAAAAGTCCTTAATAGTTATTTCGAAATTAAAGTGTATACAATACTTACCACCATATGAAGACTATTTCAAAATTTTTTCATTTGAACTTTATAGTTTTAGCATTCTCGTCTTTTAATTTAAGTTACATAAATAACACAATTTTATGAATTATCTTTAAAGAATTGTATTTTCCTAAAAATAAATGTGCCAATGCAATATAAAGCGTATACTAACATTCAGTTTTAGTTTACGCTATATTGCAAATTGAGTTATAACAATGCCAGTTGAGATTAAGCGACGTATAATAGAATTTAGTTTATGAAACTGTTTAATCAATGCAGAGCATATTTCATCAGTCGTGACGGAAATTGTAATAAAGGCAAGAGAACATCAGATTTCCGTTTCTACTAAAACAAGAGATTGAATTAGCATATATATTTGAAGTTTCCGAATAGACGCATATACAAAGATGTAAAAGTATGAAATGCTTTAACATTAGAATAAAATCACTAATGCCTATAAAATATGTTTTATTTTATTTTTTAAGACAAAATTAATTAATCAATTATAAATTACTAATAATTAAACAATGGCAACACATCAGAATTTAGAAATTACTAATAATAAAAACTTCCAATAAAAATTTTAATTACATGAAATAGGACGTTAATAAAAAAATTTCGCCTTAACGCTTTTAGACATACAGGCGGCCGTCATCAGAGGCATATAACAAGTAAACAGTACAAGAAGTGAGAATTAATGCAAGACAAATATAAATTCACAAAATATATAGGATGCCAAAAGCCAGGCAAGAACATTTATGTACCAAAACAATTTTTTTAAATATTTAGGTATGCAGATAGTTGTTTAACTTTCATGGAATTTTATAAGACGCCCAGTAAAATTAAGTTTATGAACATGGTCAAAATTACTAAAAATAAAATCCGAAAATAGATAATCAAACAAGGATTCATAAAGCAACATGTTTCGGAGGTTATTATAACAGTTTGAAATGAAAGTTTTATCTAGCAGAAGAATAAATTGCTCATTGAGAACAGTTTAGAATAAAACAGTCGATAATTAATTGTCTTTATAATTCTATTGCCTTTATAATTATATTTCTTTTATAATCAATTGCCTCTAAAAGTATATTTCTTTTATAATCAATTGCCTCTATAATTGTATTTCTTTTATAATCAATTGCCTTTATAATTATATTTCTTTTATAATCAATTGTCTTTATAATTATATTTCTTTTATAATCAATTGCTTCTATAATTATATTTCTTTTATAATCAATTGCCTTTATAATTATATTTCTTTTATAATCAATTGCCTTTATAATTATATTTCTTTTATAATCAATTACCTTTATAATTATATTTCTTTTATAATCAATTGCCTTTATAATTATACTACTTTTACAATCAATTGCCTTTATATTTCTAATTTTGGTTCTGTAAATTTGTAATTTTGATGTTTTATGTATTTTCCATTATACCCTTGGTTACACTTTAATTATAGATGTCATAAAAACTATATTATAAAAAAGTGCCCGAATTTTTCATTGATGCAATAATTTCCGCATTGATCATCATTCTGAGGACTAATTATTTTGATTTCTAAGACGAAATCTTCCTTCAAACTGATGGTTCCCCTTATGGGTTGCCCGTTTTTTGACGTTTCACCCGAAGTTCTTTTGTAAGAGCTTGAAAATAATATTTTGTCTTTTCTACAATTTAAACCTTTATTATGGCGCTAGTACATAGATAATATTGTGTGAAATCATAGCCTTAATAATCATTATTTTTACTTTCCTTATATGCATAGTACATTCCTTATATACATAACTTATATACATTCCTTATATACATTCCTTATATACATAAACTTCAGAATACTAGAATAAACCGTTCTTGAGATATTGCCCATTTCTCAAATATTTTTTTCAAAAAAACCACAAAGTAACAAAAAGTATTAACTCTTGTGAAATATGTTCACTTTTTATATGTAATATTATGCGATAAATTTGTTAACAACATTCTCTTGGATCTAGTTCGTTTCATTTGAGAGAGAAGATACTTTGGGTAATAGTGTTGTATTTGATTGTCATTTTTCTACTATAAGAATAATATATTTCTCCGTCCATAACGCTTGGCAAAATTTCTTGGCGAATTCTAAAGAATATCGCCAACTTGGCGGCTTTTTTTAAGATGTTGCCAAATTGAAAAAATGACGCTAAATGGGAGGTAATATTTTGCAAATTTTTAATTCCGTCATATGACGGGCATACTTTCTAGTATAAAAGAAATACACTTCTCTCTGTTTGTTTCAGATTTTCCGAACCAGACCGGGGGATTCTTCCAAATGTTTAGAGCAACTGTACAACTCGAGTTTTCAGCGGATCTACACGTTTCGAGACCTCTAGAATAAGAAAAAACTATTTTTAGCGTGACGTCTGTGTTTGTTTCTGTCTGTGCAATGTATGTATCCATACATTGCTACCATACATTACTTATCTATCAAATTTCAGAAAA
Source organism: Amaurobius ferox (assembly GCA_951213105.1). Taxonomy (NCBI): domain Eukaryota; kingdom Metazoa; phylum Arthropoda; class Arachnida; order Araneae; family Amaurobiidae; genus Amaurobius; species Amaurobius ferox. The sequence goes on from OX578142.1 coordinate 28,052,028, forward strand.
TTTGGTAGATAAGTTACTTGTAGGATATTCTGGTGCTAATTATATTTTGGTACGATTCGGAAAAGAACAACCTACCTTTTTTACGAAATGGCCCGCAAAAATCTAAAACAAAAAGACTCCGTATGCTCAAATGTATCAATTAAATTCTTGTTTTATACGTAAGTTTTTACGAGGAAAAGAATTTAACACACTCCATTAGGCTTTCGGACTAACCGTTCTCAAGATATTTGAGATTTCTTGCATTTTTGCTACGCCGATTTCGTAAAAATGCCCATTTACCAAATAAAAACAAAAATTGAATTAAAAATGTAAATTTTGTGTTATTTGGTGCAATTAAAACCCATCTAATGAATATTAAAGAAATAAAGAAAATATGAATTTGAGTCTGCAGGGAAAGTCATGTGCTGCCCACAGCAAATTTTTACTTTTTCTGCAATACATGGTATAGGGAAAGTATTGGAATCATGTCGAAAATCGCACCTCGAGTTTTCGACGGATCTACAAGTTTCGAGACCTCTAGAATACGAAAAAACTATTTTTAGCGTGGCGTCTGTGTGTGTGTTTGTCTGTGCAATGTATGTATCCACTCGAACTCCAAGACCAAGACGTTAGATTACGGGGTGCCTGTCTCGGAGAAACTCATCCCCACATCGAAAATAAATTTGTCAGACCATGAGGTGTGAATTATAGCAATATGCTGGTAGTCAGCAATAGCGCTTCACTTCAGTGGGCGTAAAGTATAGATCAGCTTGAATTATTTGGAGTTGGTCTGGAAAGATGTCTTGGCTATGGTTGACTCCTGCTCGGCTGTAAAAAAGGGTGGGAAGGGTAAGAAATGCACAAGAGCGAGCCACATTAAAAATTTAAGAAGCGCAGAAATTTATTTCTGCAAAGAAACAAGGTTGAAATCTACAAGTTAGATTAAATATAAATTAAGGTTAAGTTTAAGAATTTACTGAATAAGAAATAAGGAGTTAAATTTAAGTTTAAGAAGACTAGTATAAATTATATTAATCAAGAAATTAAATCGGAGATTTGTTAGGTACATAACAGCAGTGATGTATACAGTCAGCAACTGAACGAAGTATATTTGAAAGTACTGGGCTGGCGTCAAGGGCAGGGCAAATACTAGCCATCTGAAATCCTATTGGTCGGCTCAAAATCCGCAGCTGGAACCACATTTGCTCACCGAAGTGGCCATCTGTGGCGCCATCTTCCGAAGCCAAGGGAGACCAAACGGGAGAAACGTTGAAGTTTAATACTTCAACAAAATTGAAACATTTTGGGATGGAACACTCTAGGAGACCCCGTCCTGAGGAACGATATACCTCGCTTTTTTCCACTTGGTTCGCTGGAAATCAAGCAGAAGATGCCTTGCTCTGCGTTTTCCGCAAAAGGAGAACGAGATCAAAGCGTAAGTTTGGTCGACGCTTCTCATACAGGGTCTGCTAGAGTTTTTCTTGTAAAAATTTTGACTGAGCTTCCGAACCTGCTCTGCAACGCCAGAGACTTGAAGGTCGTGATGAATAACTTCATTTTGAACGTACCCAGGAGCTTTAACAATGCAACGAAAGACTTTATTTTGGAAAACTTGCAATTTCTGAGTATGACATTTTGCCGCGACGCCCCAGATAGGGCTGGCGCACAAAAATGCGATGACTTGTTTGTAAATCAGCAGTTTATTATGGGGGAAAGGTGGGAGTTACTACCGAGAAGAGGGAGGAGGGAATGATAGGTTTTGTTGATCTTGAGAAGATTATTTTCGCCTCTTTTTGTAAAATGGGCCTAAAAAATTTCCTGTATCCACTCTAGCTGAAAAACTAATCTAACAAATTTTGTAAAATTTGGTTTATAAATCACTTGTGGGTCACTCTGGTGCTGATTAGATTTTGGTACGTTTCGGAAAAAATAACCTGCCGGCTTTTTGCGAAATGGCTCGCAAAAATCGTTCAAATCTAAAATAAAAGACTATATGCTCAAATGTATCCTTTAAATCCTTGTTTTATACATCGTTTTTGACGATGAAAATAATAAATTCAAACCCATTACACTAGGGCTAGCCGTTCTCGAAATAATTTATTTTTTTCGCATTTTCGCTTCGCCACCTTTGAAAATAAGTCCAGTTACCAAATGAAAACGAAAATTGAATTAAAAGTGCAAATTCAGTGTCATTTAAAATAATTACGGATGTTATTTTGTGCAATTAAACTCAATTTAATGAATCATAGAAGAAATCAGACAGTGATTATGAATATGATAAATATAGAATAGAGACCGTGATATGAGTCAGCTAAATAGAGACGGTGAGTCATGTGTTACCCACATCAGATTTTTCTGTATGTATATTAGTAACCCACAGTAGTAATATTTGCCACGCCAGTGTATTTCGCAAAACTGCCTTTACTAATAATTTTATTCCTGTATATTCTGTTCGCCCTATTACTTAAAAAAAAGGCGCTTTCATCACCTATTTTAACAGCACTTTTAATGTTTGTACTTTTATTAAATGCTTAATTTATGACATTAACTTTATATTCTGTCTTGGATACGATGCCCCATATACTTATAATTGTAGCTATAAAATTTACTCTTATGACCTTTCTAAATGTATTCATTCTAATTATTTTCTCCCCACCTTCACCACCGATTTACCATACAGAACTGGTCTTCCATTTAATCCTAAGACTTCTCTTACCTTCTTATTCAGCTTAAATTTAATTTAAAACCAGCCCATTCCGCCGTTGCTTGTATATTTAGCTGTATTCGAACCGGCAAATCTAAACTTAATCTTAAGTCAGGCTGGGGTGTACGTTCTCCTCCTTATTTATTCAAAAAACGTTTATGAATTTAGCAATATAAAACAGATTGCCAGTATTTGGCTAATTGAACATCCACCCGATATAAAAACCGACAATTATCAACTATTTTATCCCAAAATGTTCTAAGGCATTTTGTTCTTCTGTTAGATAAGATTTTTATTTTAAGGCATTGAATTAACACTATTACTTTATGAGTCATTGTATATTTATCAGTATCGTGATTTTATTTGCAATTTTGATCCAGTTCAGAAAATTAATTTTGGTGAGCGGCTTTTCTTTGGATTTCACGAAAGTTGAACTATCTGCGTACCTAAATAATTATTTTTTGTTTTGATAAATCTAGGTTCCTACGTGACTTTTGGTATTATATATATTTTATGAATTCGTGTGTGTCTTGCACATCTTTTCACATTGTGGAAAAAATCATTGTCGCCGATTTGTCTTTGTTAATATGCAAATTTTAGTTTGTGACATGCTGTAAAGTATTGTGTATTTGTTATATGCCTCTGATGAAGGGCATCTATACGCGCGAAAAGCACTGAAGCAAAAATTTTGTAATCCATTAAATTTAATTATTCCATTAAATCCAATAATTTAAATTCAATTCCAATAAATTAAATAAAACCATTTTTTTCCCTCACCGGGGAGGGGATCGAGTTTGTTGCAATTAAATTAAGCAGAAAATTAAATTAAAAAGTACAAGCCATGTTGTAATTTTTGTGCACTCGTAAGCAATCGAATTTCGTTGCGAACTTAAACGTGGAAGTTATATTAAATGAATTTCAGAAAATAATTTGTATCGTACTTTTAATTGGCAAAATATACAAAGTTCAGTGATTAATACAAAAAAATTTACCGTATATAAATGTATATAGTGTGATCAGGTAAGGAATGCAATTAAAAATCTTGAAACACCCATTTATTTGTAACTAGCCGCCTTCGGCGACCAGCCTGTTCGCTAGCCTTGAAAATTCTGACCGTAGCAAACTCGCTGGCCCCATAACCCCGTGGAGTTATCAAAGTTTGTTTTAGCTTAATGACGTTAAAAATAATTAAATTTTAAGATGAAAAACAATGTTCTAGGTCGAAAACCTGTTAAATCAGAACAATATATAGCTCCTGTTTAAATCAAAACAATTTTAAAACAATATAAATAAAATACACTATAAACGTGTAAATACACTTAATACGTAATGTTATAAAAAGAGAAACAGAAGTTTATGTTCTTAAAAGAACAATAATGAAGTAAAATAAATTCTTATCTTGATACCGATAAACCGCGCCAAAGAAACTGCTAACAACAAAGTGAAAGGTTGGGTTGAGTTGTAAGAGAAAATGACGTTTTCAAAAAATTAATAAATAAATGCATTTCAAGCAAATTGAAATTTAAAAAAGTAATTTATTTCGAAAATAATAATTCATTCCAATGAAATGAATAATTTATTCAAATAAAATGGATGGTTTGTTATAGTTTAATGACATACATTCATTATTTGGCAGGCACAAATATCGAATGTTCCATTCGATTTCGCTATGCGTATCTGGCGCAACCTCGTCAGAACCGTGACGTCAGAACCTCACCCACCTCCCTTCCACCATAGAAACACCGTGCGTCTACGCGCGCATGTGGGTGAAAAATTGATCTCTTCTTTCGCGGTTTGGCGGAGAAATTGAAAATCATTACTTCCTTAAAATCCGGATCGTACGGCTACTTTTTCTCATTTCTTGACCAGATTGGGCTTGTAAGAAAGCCTGATCTTTGAGCTTTCTAAAAATGTAAATTATTAGTCGAAATTGTCGGTACTTTTCCCCCGCGAGGATTTAAAAACGAAAGTTCGTTTTTTTGAGCCGAAAGTGACTTTTGTTTTAAAATCTTTAGAAAATATTAAAATTCGTCCCTGAGATTTGAAATTGATATATTTTTACTCGCAATTATCTGTTCCGGTCTCGCAATTATCTCGCTTTCCGGTCGTGTGATTTGTTTTTCTCTACGACGTCTGGATGGTGGAGAAAAAATGGGAAAAAGGGGGGGGGGACTTTCGAAATTGCATAAAACATTAAATAAGAAAAAAAATAATTCAAATTTTAAAAATCGGTTTTCACGTGTCACCTTCCCACCCCCCGGGTCCCCGATTGCCAAATTTCGTAACTCTGCGACGCGCGGGCGCTGAGCAGAGTAAAAGGCAGACAGCCATTGCCTTTTATTATATAGATAGTCATTCAAGTTGTATTATTTCTATCTAGAATGTTTAATAGGTTAGGTCGCATTATAAATGTAAAACATACTAAATGTTCAGAGCAATGTTATGTAACGCTACCATACTGTGCTCCATAACATTGTTACATCCTATAGTAATAAATACCATAATAATAACATAGCATTGTTAAATAACATAAATGTTAGTAGGCTATGTCGCATTATAAATGTAAAACATACTAAATGTTCCGAGCAATGTTATGCAACGCTATCATACTGCAGTATTTAATTTAATTGTTTTGCTAAACGGCATGCTGTATCTTTAACTTGGCGTTCACTGTTACATTTGTTCGCACTGAAGACAAATTAAAGTACATTCAAAACGATTATATGTCTTTTACAATTTATTTGCTCAGTATTTTATGTTGAGCTCTATTTATTTAAAGCATTATTGTTGTATATTTATAGAATAAATTTTTATTTCGTAAAAACATTCTAAAAACTGTGTAAAACTCCACAAACATTCGTATTTTAAATTGCGTCCTATGCGCAAACAATGCGCCATAGAATAATAAGATTCCAAAGTTTTCTCTTGTGTTTTATTTAAATATCATCCGAGAAAAGGATTTAAAGTGGCTCAATTTGATAAAAGCACGTAAGTGCAAATTTTGAAAATAATAGATCTTGAATAAAGTCAGAATTCGTTCATAATGGAACACTGAAAAATTTGGGATTCACTTGATAGTTTACCTATTCAAGTTTTTTATTCAAAACAATGGTTTAGTGAAGAATATGTTTTGACAAATGGCTTGATTTGTATGTAAAATATTTTATACGGCGTAAAATGATTCCGCCTAATACTGTTAGTAAACGATGCAATTTTTTGCACTCACGATTTTCTGAAAATATTTGTCTCATGGGGGCAGAGTGCGATTTTTATCCATATGCTAACTTTGAAACAAAACCTTGTTCAAATTCTAACACAATCAAGGATAAAATGGAGATGTATTTTCTTTTATACTCCTAGCAGTATTCATAAAATAGGAGGCCTATATTTTCTTCTTTTTTGGAGGGTAGAGAGGATCAGTATTAACATTTTACCTTCTCCTCCATTCCGATATTAATGAAATTATAACTAAAATTATAACTTAAAGCCTGTCAAAGTCAAGGAAACTAATTTGGTTGCAAATGTTTTTTTAACAATTACACCTTCCCCTACAATGTATAGGGAACGTTTTGCAATTTATTCTAAAATCACAACTCAAGGTTTTAACGGATCTGCACTTTTTGAGTACTTTGGAACAAGAGAACTGTTTTTAGCTTGATATCTGTGTATGTATCTGTATATGTTTACAAAATTTTGTAGTTACTTGTGAGCTACCCCGGTGGTGCTTAGACTTTGGTATAATTCAGAATATTTCGCGGTATAGACAACGAAAATCGTTAAAATCTAAAATAAAAGACTGCATATGCTCGAATGCATCACTAAAATGCATGTTCCATACTTAATTTTTGAGGAAAGACAAAATAAGCCCAACCCCATAACCCAGGACGAACCGAAAGATATATTAGTTTTTTCGCATTCTTGAAACTTCGCCTCTGAAAATAGATCCAATTTCCAAAGGAAAATGATAATTAAATTAAGAATGCATAATCAGTGTAATTAAAAAATATCCGTGTTATTTTGTACAATTAAACTCAATTTAATGAATTATGAAAGAAATAAAGAACGAAAAGGATTTGAGTTTGTAGTGAAAGGCATATGATGCCTACATTAGAATTTTTAAATTTTGTTTACCAATGATGGCATTTAGTGTCAAAAATAAACGTTTTAATATAATTTCCGGCTCAGTTGCTTTCTGTCTCGTTATCTATACTATAAGTATGAGAAGTTTCTACTGCTTAAGTCACCACTGGGGGAAGGGCCTGACCGGTCTGAAAATGCTTGACAGTATTTCGCTAATAGAGTACCAAGTTCGCCAAATTTTCAAGCTCTACAGACAAGACTAGAGGAGCAATTTCATAATATATGCATGACTGTTGGTGTCAAAATTCAAACCTATTACACAAAGTAGTATGTTCTCTTGTGAATTAAATGAACTGTCCTTGAGAATAATGTTAACAAATTTATCTTATGATATTACATATGAAATGGAAACATACATTTCGCAATAGATAATACTTTTTTAACACTTTACAACAAAGTTGAAAAGTGTTTATGGCTTTGTTCATTCTGTCTGTCTGTATGTCCGTTAGCACGATAACTTCCGTAAAATAACTTAATCAAAATGAAATTTTAGTATGTTGTTAAGACGGTCTGTAGGACCTACGGGAATATACATGAATAATATCACCCAATTAGTATTGGATTGAATCCGGATTAAAAAAATGAAATACATTGAGCCCTATGGGATCTAATTTTTCAAACATTTTTTAAGCGGATTTAAAATTCACAAATTGCTTCGAAAACTTTAGGCATTATTCAGATTGTTCCATAAAATATATAAAAAAAAATTCAGCGGAATATATTCAGTAGTTTTTTAAATAAAAATTAAAATAATAATAACACCTCTTATATGAAGCGATCACGTGACCATGATATGAAAAGATTACGTGACCCACTTCAAAATGATATATGGCATCCATCTTGTCTAAAAATCGTGATTTTTTAAAGTTCTTTTTAAATCATATTGAGTGTTGTATCCGTCCTAAAAACACTTTATTTTTGCTTAAATTCTGTGCATCTACATACTGAAACAACGCAATGACAATATATTTCAGTTTAAATGCTCATCCAAATTTGATTATTTCTACAACGAAGCCTATTTTCCACCTATGCAAAATGCAAACAACAAAATATGTAGAATGAGTTGTATTAGAATTGCTGTATTTCTTTAACACAAAATCATTTAGTTCATGGAGTCTGCATAGCTGATATGAATGAAATATTCATTGATTTTACAAAAAGATGGACGATATTTTTCGATGAAGTTTTGCGCATAGATTTTAATTACTTGTAGCTCCATGGTCTCAATTTTTAAATAAAATAAATTATTATAGTATTGTGATGAATGACATGAATGGGAAATTATTTATGAATAAAATGCTGCTTTTATTGAGAGAGCCAGGCGTGTTATTTTTTCTATAACGCCATTTGAATGAATTTCAGTTGTTTTCGATGGAGTTTTCAAATATAATAAATTATCGTAGTATTATGATAATTCTAAAATTATTACCGAGGAATGTATCATATTTTAGAGATGTTTAAACCAGGCAATCTATATTTCAATGCCGTCATTTGAATGAAGTTCATTTTTTTCGATGAAGGTTTAGTTTTCAAATATAATAAATTAATGTAGTATTGTGATAAGTTTTAAAATATTACCGAAGAATGTATTGCATTTTAGACATGTTTAAATAAAATTGCATTGAAGTTGGAAAGTGTTTCATAATCAATGCTTTAAGCATGATTGATCTTTCTTGTTGTTATTTTATGTGATTTTTTTGATAAATTTATTTAAAAACCGTGCTATAACTCGAGAACGGTTCATACTACCTTTCTAAAATTTATATTAACCTTTTCTAATGAAAAATTGCAAACGAAATTAATATTTACATAACATTATTGAAAGTTCTGATTTATTGATGATTTTTTACAAAATTTCACTCGAAAATTTGGGGATCTTTTGAATGTTCAATTGCTTTAAATGTCAATAATTTTCCAGTCTTCACCGGTTGTAATTTTTGTACCACATTTTGTTCGAAACACCCCATTCTGTCTTGAGATATCGTCTCCAAAGCCTCAAGGACACGCACACATATATTCCCCCAAGAATGCAACTTTAGTTTTTACCTACATATTCTCCCAGCGCAATCCTCCCACTGAAGAAATATATGCATTTAGTTTAATTTGCAATTTCAGCATTTATTGTTGTTGATTTCGACTTTTAAAGGAAATTTAAAATTAAAACTATTTTATATAAAGTCCAAGTTATATAACAAGAAACAAACATAGCACTCATTGATCGAGCTGAATCGATTCATATACTTAAAATATTATAATATTCATAATTATTAATTAATATTAGAAATGTGTTTGAAGATGAAAAATGATATATATTTTGTTTGGGTTATTTAGCATCACAATATAAAATAGGAATTAGTTTGATAAACTAATTATTTCTAAAAATATAAAAGAAAAACGCAGCATCCGTTAACCATTAGGATCTCGAAATTTCAAACATAAATCCCTAATGGCTTTATTAATATATATACTTTTTATATGAATTGGGGATGGTTTGACCTGGAAAATCAGAATCCATTATCAAAAAGCAATAGTGCCCTTTGAAAAAAGCATATTGGTGCAAAGTGTAATATGATGACGACCCTTTATGTAAATTAATTGCTCATTTATTTATAGCAAACATTATTACGAGTCTAATGGTACATTTGGTTCTACTGTATGATCCGAAATAGAGCAAGGTGTTCGGAATTTGTTTTGACCGACTGCACAACTGTACATCGCTTAGATTTTACGCTGCAGATGACACAAAAAAAAAATACGCCAACATATTCTTTTATTATTATATATTCATATACAATAATAAATTACACACGGAAGTCCATTCTTTATATATGGCTTCTAAATAGATTTATGGTGGCCGAGCGGTCAAAGAGGCAGGCGTTTCCTCGTGATGGCTCGGCTGCCAGATTGCGGGTTCGAGTCCCGCCTGCTGGCATGGATGTTGTATTGTCTTATTTGGGGCAGAAGTCAGACTTCTACCTTCGGGTGCCCCGGGTCATTTAGACTAAACAGAAGCAGTGCACACATTCTTCCTTAAAAAATGTAATGTTGAGGACACGACAACAACAACAAATAGATTTATTCCTCTGACGTGTACGGTGCTTTGGAAGTCCAATTCATATAATATGTTAATTTCTTCTATAGAATAATAATTTTCTAGCCAAATTATCTCATTATGATGAATATTTGAGTAATCGTAAATTAAACACAATAATTGATAATAGTATAGGATTTAAAATGATATACCAATTTAACATTTCATTAACCAATATTCCATTAGTGAATTTAATTGTGATACCATCAAAATGAATAAATAGACTTAATACAGTCTAACCATTTAGAACTGTCTTTCATATGAAGAGAGTAGGGAGCAGATTTCACCATAAATATTAGTGGACGAATCAATACTGGACAACAAGCTTAATGGTTTGATCAGTAGATTAATGACATTGATGCATTATCGTCAATTAACGGATCAACCTGTACTTGGAAGTCGTGGACTTCATAGAAATATAGAAATGATACACTCTAACAATACATTAGCTTACTGCAAAGTATAATGGGTTTGAAATTCATGTTGGTGATATACTTGCAAGCTTTGTTCAGCATGCTATATTATAAAAGTGTTGATTCTTGCAGGCCGTTCTATGGCTAAACTAGAAAATTTACCAGGGGTTTCCCAGGAGTTAAGTCAAAGTAGTTATATAAAATAACAAAAACAATTTTTTTTTTCGTAAAAGTAACAGTGAAAGTTGCATGAAATCCGTGTACGCACAACGGTTGTGATATGACACCACCGACCTCTCATTTTGCTGCTCATGCTCTCGGGTGAGTCGGGCGGTCTGGGCTTTCTACCCCCCCCCCTTCGATCACACACGTAGTTTCCTTTCGAATACCAAGAACACATCCATTATGCGCATACGCGAACGGACCTGATAGAAGCGTCACCTTCGAGAGGAGGCTCTCAGAGGTGACGCTCCTATCCCCTGCTCTTGGAGGTGACGATAGGAGACATTCTTTGACCGACGTTCCTGGTTGAAAACGAAACGTATTAAAAATTTTAACTGCTCGTTCGCTTAAAAACATATAATATTTAAACGGATGGCTTTAAGAAATTATTTGTTGTCTTTGAGCAGTATGTGGCATTTAAAAGAGCCGGGATAAAATCATAAACATTGCATTTTCGGTCATATTCGAATTTTCGACGGGAGAGCATATTTCAAGTATCCCTGAACAAGAATCAAACGTTTCTCAGGTAATGTGTGTGTGTGTGTGTGTGTGTCAGTGAGCCTGTGGAGACGATATCTCATGAACGAATGAAGCGATTAGAACAAAATTTGGTACAAAAATTGCAATCCATGAATACTGGAAGACTATTGTTTTTAAATGCAAACAAATGTTCAGAACGCCACTAAATGTTTGACTGAAATTTTGAAAAAATCATCAAAAGTCAAAACTTTTAATACAATTACGCAAATAGCCATTTCACATTTAATTCTTCATTATAAAACGATTGACATGAACTTTAGAACGCAAACATGAATTATTCTGGAGATATTGTACATTTTTTAAATCAATGTATCAAAAAATCACATAAAATAAAAAAATATTAACTATTGTGAAATATGTACACTTTTCATATGCAATATCATGCGATAAATTTTGTGGATTATCGTGGGTCCAGCTCGTTCCATTCATGGAAATAGATACTTTGGGTAATACTTTTGTAGTTGGACGACAATAGTCATTTATCTGCTATAAAAATGACTTATTTCTACGTGCATAACGCTTGGTGAGATTTTGGCGACGGATTTGTGGAATGCCAAATTGATAAATATGACGCTAAATTGGTAAAAATGACGACAAATGGGCGACAATTCAATATCTTGAATAAGAATATAAGAATCTACGAGTACTATAAGAATAACCTATTTTTCCGTTCATAACGTTTGGATAAAATTTTGGTGATGAATTTTTCGGAAAATCTCCAACTTACTGACATTTTTAATGTTGCCAAATAGACGAAAATGTTACTCAAATGATAAAAATTCGCCAAATTGATAAAACTGCCGCTACATCAATGAAATGATGACTAATTGATGAAAGTTCAGGGAAAGAACATAAACAGACTACAAGAATAACCCATTTCTCTGTCTGTCCGTAAAGCTTGGCAAGAAATTTAACGGGACGTAACTAGCTTGGCGATTTCTTTAAATGTTGCCAAAGTGACGAAAATGTCGCCAAATTGAATAAAACTGAAGCGCAATGAGAAGTAATGTTTCGCAAATTCTGATTTCCGTCATATGACGAGTATACATTTTAGTATATAAGAAATGCTCTTCTCTCCGTTAGTATGTAACACTTGGTGATGTATTTGGCGAATAATCTAGCAATGTATAGCCAACTTGGCGATATTTCGCTAAAATTTCGTTAAAATTGTAAAAATGGCGCTAAATTAATGAAAAGGACACCTAATTGATCAATTAATTATTAAAATATTTTAAGATATGGACTATATCGCTTATTGAGGATGCTATAAACATTTATAATTGTTAACTTAAAGTTGTATGAAATATAAGTTAATTGAGTACAACATGAAGTAGTATTACATGTTGTCATCCAGAAAATCGCCAAATGTACAATTCAACGTTAAAAACACAGTACCGTGGATCTTATGCATTATATTTTGACTGCAAAAGGTGTAAATTTATTGCATTATATAAGGAAAGTCATGTGTTGTCCGCGATTACAGCGCTACCATTTGAGAATTTCAAAAGTTAGGAGATTGAATTCGGCAGCGAAACGAGATAGAAGAAAAATTTCAATTAAAACGTCGAAAAATATTATCTGATTAGTGAGACTCATCATCTAGAACACACTATAACGGTATATGGAAGACAATAAGGCAATGCATACTTGTTGAATGCCGTATCATTAGCGACTGTAACACGATGTCACCTCCAATTTTTTCCAAAGTACGCTGGAATATTCTTTCTGCAAAGTCAAATGTGCATTATTGCTGGCGAAGAGCATTTTTAGGAGGCTATATACATTATATTCCTGTGCATATAAATTTTGCATATTGTATCATTCCTGAACAGAACAGCCATTCTCCAATAACAATATTGTGTCAAATAAATGCCTTGACAGATTTATTGTCGATCTTACTCATTAGTCAATGCTCTACAACCTTATAATTGAATATTTCGTCTATTACGATTTATTTCCTTGTTTGCTATCTTAACTTTTTAAATTGTCTGCTAGGAGCACTACAATCTCTTTTATTCGATCAAGCATGGTCAATTTAATATAGATGGACTTAGCGGATGCATATGAACCTATTCTTTAATTAATTTGGACGCTTAAGGACATTTTGTAACCGTGTATACAGACTAAATCACTGTAAGGAAAGTAAAAATCAATGTTTCATATTCACAGATCCTCCTTTAAATATATGGCTGTATTAAAATAAACAAAAAATCTGCTTTTTGTCATTTAGAACAAACTTTTAATGGTATGTATCGATTATTTAATCATTTCAACTATAATATCCTTTTTATAGCTAGAATGCTCAATAATTTTTTCCCAAGAAGAGAAAAACGTAAATTAGATGCATTTTGGAAAAAATATATTTGCTTTCTTAAGTTTTCTCAAGCGACAAGTAAAAAAATATATATTTGACGTTCTAAGAAATTAAAAAAATTAAATATAAGTATTGAAACACAAAATTGTGTATAATTATACCTTGAAACTGTCACGCAATATGATCATTATAAACATATTACCTTACATTATTATATTTCTAAGCAATAAGAGCAAGAGCAACATGTAAACAAACGGTTAGTAGTATATCGTTATTTCCGTGTCTTCCTTCACAATTTGATGTCTGTATAGGCTATAGTTTGCTTTTTACATGAGCAGTATAAGTATAACGAATTTCCATTACATTAGGACTTTTCTAGGAACCATGCATAATATGAACAAATTTTACGCGCATTGTTCCTTAAAATGCATGAGTGCCTCATAACTCAGGGTTCTAAAACATGCGAGTACCGCATAGTAATACTCACATTTCTAAAACATGTTAGAGCCACATAGTAATACTCTGGTTTCTAAACCATATGAATACTGCATAGCAGAATTCAAATTTCTGGAACATAAAACTTAAATGAGGAAAGGAAATGAAGCACATACTTAAATATTAAGCTATAAATCTAAACTAGACAAGTGTTTAAACACGTAAATGTATCATGAGATATCTAGCCTTTTTTCACTTAATACCTTTCTACAACATACTTGTCAATTCTGATAAGTCGCACTGATAACGTTGGTCACGAAATAAGGTAATGGCCGAGTTCATAAGCCCAAACGAATAAATGCCAGCTTTCATTGCGACATTAAATATCCCACACACGCAAATAGGACTGGCAAACAACGTAAATTATTGGAAGGGGTTTTTTATAGTCAAATAATTCTACTTTCATTATTGGGTTTGTTTAAGAACTCAAAATTATTACTATATCGAATCACTTTTATTCGATGGGGCATGGTTACTTTACTATAGATAGATCTAATATTTACACTCACAGATTTTTTCTTTCAAAGTTCTAGGAACTCTGTATATTCCCAGGAATCCTGTATATTAAAAATAAATGTTAACATATCGTTTCTTACAACCTCTAAAACTCAGGTTTACACCGAAATTAAACGAGGAGAGGAAATGCAGTGCAGATATAAATATTACAACAAATAATTGTTTAATGTGTTTTTGTCTTTCCATATCCTCCAGTGTCCCCTCGGTGGCCTTGAAGGCTGGCTGAATTTTTTAATTCTTGAACTTCTGTACAGAACCTAACGGAGTCAGATATTCAATTTACTCTTCTGGGGAGTGAAAAAATGAGTTTTTTTAAATCCTTTAAGACCCTCCAGAAACTCCTTGGTGACACAGAAGACTAAATATTTTTACACTTATAGTATTGATCATCGAACAGAGCCTATTATAATCACATTTTTTATTCCCTTCCCGGTGCTGAGATTATGTGTTTATATCTTAAATATCTTGCCAAACTTTCAAGTAACCTTCCTATAGCTAAGAAGGCACTCTTACAGTATGGACCACTGGAACAAAGCTAACAGAGCCGGATTTTTGAATTTTCTCCCTGAGTGGCTAGAATTGGGAAGGGGAAGGTAAAGTATCTCTGAACCCCCCCCCCCCCCCAAAGTCACCCAACGGACATAAATGGCTAAAACTCGACCAGAAGGGAGAATCTAGCTTGGTCAATTTTGTAATTGTGAAAACTATTTTCAACGCTAAACACCATACACTGTTAAGCAAAATAAAACTTATTAAAAAATTGCAACTTAAATGTTTAAGAAAGTTACTTTCCCTGTCCTTGATAGATATTAGTTACGCTATAAATCTAAACTAGACTTGTGTTTGGATACATAAATGTATCATTAAATATTTAGCCTTTTTCACTTAAAACCTTGCTACAATAAGCTTGTCAATTCTAATAAGTCACACTGATGACGTTGGTCACGAAATAAAGGTACTCTAATGGTCGAGTTCATAAGCACAAACGAATACATACCAGCTTTCATGGGGACATTAAATGTCGCACACACGCAAGTGGGACGAACAAACAACGTAAATTGTTGAAATGGGGCAATACTTTTCAGCCAAATAATTCTACTTGCATTGTGGGATTTGTTTAAGAACTCCAAATTATTATATTTATTTATTATTAGACACGTCACGTATGATTATCTAAGCAATTTAAAAGAAATGTAAGTTGAATCTAATACTTTCTCAAAAATTCATTGTATGTTGTAATTCATTGTATTAAAATGGGGAGTCAAAAGTCCGACTGCAGGATTTTGATAAATCTACAGGTTTTGAGTTTGTTACAATTAGTTTCATTATCATTCACTCATATAGTACAAAACAATTATTTTTTTTAATGTTGCCTGGGCGTGTGTTTGTTCTTTTTTTCTCCAACCAAGACCGTTCGGTCTACCCGAAGGTGTAAGATATATGTTTGGACGGTCGGTACAGTACCACCCAATATAGACCCGACCCAGGGGTGACGGTACTCTTCTCAGGGACGGTACTCATTCTCAGGGACGGCACTCTTCTTCCCCTGCCACAAACCTCCCTGAAGGGTTTTCTGACCCACAGATGTAACGTGACACTACTCCGCGTAAACTCGGGAATAGTTTGGATAGAGATGAGTGTCATAATGTAAATCTTTAATGTTTAAATTCTAACAGATATTACCTTGGATGTCTTCAGTTAGGGTGATGTATGTTAAGCACTATTGCCTCCCAAGGCTAAGAGAATGGCACTACACATAATTCAGTCCAATAACTAAATTTGAGATTGGCCATATATTTTATTAGCACACATATATCATATCTCTTGATTAATTATAAGCATGATATTTATAAACAAACATTTAATTAAATATCACACAATTATCATTATAAGGTACCTATATTGTAATACATTTTCTACTCCTATCATTAACAATCATTTCCATAATTAACATCATTTTTTAAATTAAATTAATTTACATTATTCAGTGTGTAATTTTTAATTTGATATTATTCATACTAAAGCATAGTTCAATTAGATCACATAGTTTAGTACATAGTTCAATCTGCGTATTCTATGGGTGATGCTGAAACAAATGCATATAGAATTATATTACCTTTGTCAGGCTGGCACTGTTACATATTATATACTTTGTACACACAGAGACGCTATTTGAAATGAAGCACTCATGCATTTTCATGTAAATTTGTGATTATATCACTACATGATACTTAGATCACAAAATTCTATTAAGAAACCAGCCTTGACATAATTGGCTTGATTCAGGCGCAGGTATTCATGGGATCCTAGACTGATTATAGACAGTATATCAGGATTTTAGTTATGCAGCAGAGTACATAGTTATAGTAGATAGCTTTCTGGTTTTAGCATCCTTCTGCATCCAGAGCACAGTCCAAGTCTTCTTATTCTTTCGCACACATATAACGCACAGTTCGTCATTCCCCTTTTTTTCATTGGGGAACCGTGAAATATCACACCACTTTCGCTGCGTGCGGTAGCCCAATGGTTAGCGCGCGGGAATTGCACTCGGTAGGCCCGGATTCGATTCCCACAGCTGCCAAAACTGCCGCCATGTTCACGCGAAGTACGATCACGTTAAACATGAGGGCCCGTAAGTCCTTCCGAGAGAGGTTGGTGGTAGGGGAAGGAGGGTACGGTCCCCGTGGATGCCTCCCCCACTGGGTTCCGGTCTAAATTGGGTGGCACTTCTCGGCCGTCCAAACAGTTATCTTAACACCTTTCTGTTAGGTCGGACGGTCTGGGTCTCAACAACACCACCACATTTGCTGATTTACTGTTGTTGATATAGATTTATATAGATTTATATACGAATATAGATTTATATCCGGATTATTTGGAATTAATTCCTAATGAATCCTCTATTAGTAATAGTGTTAATTTTTTGGATTTAAGTCTAATTATTGAACCAACTAATAGGATAGTTATTAATTTATATGATAAAACAGACTATTTTCATTTTAATATTAATAAAATATTACCATTTAATTCCTGTAACTCTATTCAATTGTTTAGAAATATTATACTTAAACAACTTTTCAGAATTTATAGATCAGGTAAAAGATTTCATGCTTTGCACATTAATAATCTAAACAATACCAGTATATTATATAAATATCCAGTATGTGTAGTAAAAGGTATAGTTAATAAATTTAAATTAGAAGGGAATTTAAGAATATTCAGCTAAGTATTTTAGCTAATTGTCAACACTCTCTTGTATTAGCATTACAATGTATTTGCATCTTTTTAGACATTTGCCTCCATGCTTTCATGATTCTTCACGCTCTTTATTACGTATCTTTTACAGGTAAATTTATAACATTTTATACGTATTTGCAATACTGTTATTTATATCTCACGATTAACAATTGTTGATCTCCACTTTTATCTCCTACGAATGGAAACAGTAGTCTCGTTATTTATTGCTTTATGATAGGACTTCTACAGAATTTTCTCAGGTACATTATTTTTATATTCCTATATTATTTTTCGATCTCTTAGCCTGTAGCGCAAGTAGACGAAATTTATAGATATTATCTATCTACATCTTCAGAAACAAGCTTTTTTTAATTTATTTTGAATAGATTCTTGCACCTGAAGACGAATCTGTTCAAAATGAAATCCTTTTACGCCTAGTGTTTTTTCACGTATTTGACTTCAATGCTTGGTATTTTGCTGTCTTTCAATATTCGAAATCTCACCATTGATATATGTTGATTATTTTTTGCTTGCTGTCCGGATATATGCATTTTATTCTCCTCTTGATTAATGAAGTTTAACTACGTAAAAAGATGTAAAAAAGTAATCTTATATTTTAAGTTATGATTATATGAGTTACAACTTATCTCCAATATGTCATTGAAATTTCATATAATATTTTTATTATTAAAATCATTTTATTTATAAGCTGCATTTGCACAATAAATTAAATGTATTTTGCATCGTCATACTTTATTACTTTAATACCTTCAGTATATCTAACTTTTCATACTATAATTAATACTTTGTTAGCTTTCGATATATATATATATATATATATATATATATATATATATATATATATATATATATATATATATATATATATATATATATATATATATATATATTACATGCGGCCTTCCAATGACTTGACAGCGAAGCATTATAGCGATCCTATATACAGACATAATTTCAGTTACATGCCTTTCTTCAAATTTAAGAAATGCATCTCAAAAAGATGCAATTTGTGCCCTTGTGCAGATTCTCATATTATAGGAAATTCAAGTAAATTCATTTTATTTTGTAAAGCATATCAGTGTATATGTATGATCAAATGTAAAACTTGTGATTTAACTTATGTAGGTCAGACAAAAGATCCTTTGAATAAATCTTCACCGTAACCACATTAAGCGAAATTCAGCCATTAATCAGGAATACCATCTTCTATACTCTCACTTTCAATCTCATTCTTTTAATAATATATCAATTACAATCTTAGACTTTGCAGTGAAATTGGAAGAACTCATCTGGTGGGAAAATATGCATATACTACAAAGTAATTCCATATATCCATATGGATTGAATTCAATGATGTTCAACAGATTATATAAAAACGAATATTACTATTCCACTTCTGATACAGCTATAGTAAAAACAAGCAATAACAAAAAACGTAGAAGATGGTTCAGAAATAAAAAAAGAAGAAAAAGACAATTTTTTAACGATCGCAAGGAATCTTTCTTCAATTTTATGCAACAGGTTTATGAATTTGAAGAACATAACATTAAGGTTATCAAATTATATGTTTTGAGTATACGAAAAAAATATATGCAACAAATGTGGAATATCTGGTCTAAACAAGTAAAAATATGGTCTGCAAACATATTGAATTCATACCAGAAACTTAACATGGCTACCTTGAGTGACTGGATCAAAAAACGATCCTGCTTTTTAAATATGAAATTGAAGGACGCACAGCTCGAAGAAAAAAGTGAAGTGGTATATCTATCGATATTATTTCAAAATAAAACTCTCAATAGTATTCCATTTGGAAGGATATTGAAATACATAAACAGCATCTTCCTATAATTGGTATCAATATTAGAACTACTTACAGTTAAGAAATCCCATTAGGAAGACAAATTTACAATTATAACTATTTAAGTAAAAACATTTTGCCGGGAAATAATGTAATATGTAATTGTGACACCAATCCTTATAAAAATCCTGTTATAGGTCATATAGTTACAGGTAAACTTGAAGTAATAAAAAATAATGCCTTAATAAGAGCGTTCAAATTAGGAACAACATACCCCAATCCACATCAAAGAAATGCATTTGATACTTTCACGAAGAATATAGAGGCATTTATATGTAAGATGTCTATAAAATTCAGCATCCCAGATTTCACATTTAACAAATGGCGATCCAAAGTATTAAATGATTTTGAGAATTATTACAAAAAGTATTTTATACTTGTCAAACAGGATGTAAACTGGATGTAAAGAATCTAAAGTTATTACAAGAACAGTATATTATAACCTATACCGATAAAGTACCTGGAAATTATGCATTTACTTGCAAATACCTTTATGTAAAAACCCTTAGGCAAATTATGAAAATCAAGCTTTATATAGCATCCAAACCATGACACACCAAGTGATTAATAACAGAATCAAAGCCATATATCTTAAGGCAGGAATCAAGTACACAGAAAGAATAAAATACCCATACTTAATAAATATGCCCAAGCTTCATAAAACTCCAAAAAGCTTCAGACCAGTAACAGTTGGATTCAAAACACACCTCACTAAAGCTAACAAATATTTCTTGCTATATTGAAACCTATATTAAAGAAAATTAAAGATCGGGGTTCTTATATTGTTGGGAATAGCTATATATATATATACGAGGTCATACAGATCTTGAGTAATTATCAAACACAATTATTTTTCAGAACCTATGATTTTCAAGTGCTATTTAACAATATTGAACTGAAGGTATTATACCGAATACTGAACTTGTTGTACGAAGAATTTGAAATTCAAAAATATATAGAAATAAACAAATATATATCTTTGATTAAGATGGTTATAGAAGAAAACTATCTATATAACAGTTTGAATTTCTATAAGCAAATCAAGGGCATCCCCATGGGTGGGGGGGGGGGTTGCTCTTCAATTTTGGCAGACATCTATCTTGATCATTATGAAAAAATGTCCCATATTAATATTGAAATAATTTACCTACGTTACGTTGATGATTTGTTAATTGGTTACGAAAACGAAAGTTTTCAAATGATTTTTTAATTTTATCACTCCAATTTAATATTGGAAAAAAATCCTCCAACACAGAATAATGGCCAACGGCCCTACCGTGCTGAAAACACCGGTTCTCGTTAGATCACCGAAGTCAAGTAGCGTCGGGCGCGGTTAGTACTTGGATGGGTGACCACCTGGGAACACCGCGTGCTGTTGGCACATTTCGGGCTCGGTAGCCCGGTGGTTTGCGCGCTGGATTTGCACGTTGCCACAACTGCCGCCGTGTTCATGCGGAGTACGATTACCTTAAACATATGGGTCCGTAAGTCCTTCCGAGAGGTTGGTGGTAGGGGAAGGAAGGTACGGTCCCTGTGGATGCCTCCCCTATTGGGTTCCGGTCTAAATTGGGTGGCACTTCCCGGCCGTCCAAACAGTTACCTTACACCTTTCTGGTAGGTCGGACGGTCTGAGTCTCAACAACAACAACAACACAGAATAATGTCGTAAATTTTCTAGATCTCAGTATTGATTTCAGCCAAAATAAACTGTCATTCTATATATATGATAAAAGAATAACTTATAATATTCCTACAACAGGAATCATACATTGGACATATAATATGCACTTGAATATATTTAGGAATGTATTTATTGGTGGTGTAGCGAGAGCAAAAAGAATTGTAAGCAGTGATGTCACCAGATTGGAAAGTGACAGAAAATTCCTACAACAGGCATTCAGGCAACGATATCCAATGCAATTTCTGATACATTACATCAATAATTACTACGGAAAACATGAAAAATATGGGTTAAATTTGTGTGAATATTTGAGGTCATTATGAATATTAATTATGCGTCTTTGAGGGTAATGGCATTATAAACATCTAAACAGCTGAACATGTTTATTTTGATGTTATAAAAGTGATGCAGAGGCATGGACTTAACTATCTCTGATGCTTGGACCAAATACTTTTAATGTCATTTTCCCTTATAAAGGTCTTCTGTAAATTATGTTTTTATAATTATAACTATGTTATAATTATGTTAATTATAAATTCCAGGAGTGCAATGTCGCGGCATTTGAGACATGCATGTTGATAACTGGGGAGTAAGGTCACTATCCCTTACCGCCATTGTGTAAGCATTTTACGTTGCCTTCCTTCTTCATTTTAAATTTTACATATTTACCCTTTATATATATATATATATATATCGAATGGAATATATAATTGGAATATATATATATATATATATATATATATATATATATATATATATATATATATATATATACCGAATGGCATATATAATTGGAATATATAATGGAATATCGTATTTTATATATAAACATTATGTATATATATATATATATATATATATATAATTTAAAAAATTTAAAAATTACATACAGCTTGAAAAAATCTAACGAAATTCATTAAGAACTATATATTCTATTGTGAAGAATGTGCGCTTATTGCTGCAAACACACTCCACAAAATTATATAAACTCAAAAGACAATAACCTTGAAAACCTTTAGATCATGTAAAAGACGTAGATATCCTTTCTCGATTGCCATCTCAATGAATGCCATGTCTCGCTTTTTTCTTATTTCCTCGTTATTAATAATTCGTAGATGTCTCAACATGCCATTTCTAATAACACTTCGAAAAATTTGTTTATGTATATTGGAATCCCATTGCATCAAGTTGTTGATATTAAACCTGAAGGTAGTACGCTTATCATATATGTCGATCTCGAGTTTGTTTTCTTTATTGTAGGAAATGTTCAAATCTAAGAAATTAATGCTTCCATTATCTTCCAAATCTGTTTTTATCAATTCCAAGTTTTCTGGGTGTACGCTGAAATCGAAGTTGTACTTTGGATCCGTTGTTGCAATTAACAAATCGTCTAAACGAGGAAATAAGAAAAAAGCGAGACATGGCATTCATTGAGATGGCAATCGAGAGAGGATATCCACGTCTTTTCCTGAAAAGACAAGTAGGCTTTGCATGTAAATATCAAGAGAGATCTCATTTGAACGAGATAATGGGTATTCTTGAATAACTTACAATGAAGTTAGCAACGCAAACTTACTGGGAAAAACCGTATAAGAGCAATAGACCATAACTGTATTTACTCGCCTGGCAGTGTAGAGAGGTTGAAGTTGACTTTGAAGAGGCTGGTCATTTGAGAGGTATTGTAAAGGCTGATGGTGTACGTGAGATGTATTATTTTAATGTATTTAATATTGATTGAAGTTGCGACAGAGATAATTAAAAAAAATATGGTATTGGTGATTTATATGTTTTTAAATTTATAATACTTCTTGTATTGTATATATGTTTTTAATGTTTTATATGTGACGTGAAAGTATATTTAAATGGTTTTTTAGAATTGTTGATTAGATTTATTAAATAACTTTCGAGTGACGGGGATTTGACTTTTCACTTCGAGATTTTATACTTTGATAATCTGAAATGTGATACTTCTGACTTTTGGATCTTTCATGTTCTTTATTCGTGGTCACAATGAGGTTAAATACAGATGCGTGCAGCCTTCCGGGAGTGGTGTCGCGACGCGCAGCCGGCTGGTAACCGGGACTTAAATGAGGTCACAATCCCTCATTGGCCATATTATTGCACCTAGCCCGTATGTTTTCCTTTCGTTCTTGTTTTCATCTTGATCGTAAGGTTTTCAGGGTTATTGTCTTTTGAGCTTATATATATATATCTATATATATATATATATATATATATATATATATATATATATATATATATATATATATATATATATATATATATATATATATATAATTAAAAAATGACTTACTTACTGCTTCCATTAAAACTCCAACAGTATATTCTTTGATGCAAAACTCATTCACACAAAACTACACGCACACATAGGGTAATACACAAAAACAAACACTCCATTAACTTAGACTTCCAATCTCAAATAAATCATCAATGTATACTTTTTGAATCTGACTATAATTGGAAACACATTAGAAACTGGGTATTCTCCATTAAAAAACCACATTTAAATAAACTTTTTAATTTACTTATAGATCTCAATAATAAAAAGCACTTCGGACACCTAGTTATTGACCTTTTATTAACAAGAGCAAGAGTTCTAGGTGTTCACCTCACACTTTCACACCAAAAAGAAAAAACTACCAATCATATTGTGTTATTAATTACACAAATGCTATATTTAATTATTTTAATTTCACACATATTTTTAAAAAATTCCAATCCTTTTTCCAATTAAAAATGTTAATATAATAAAAGCATATAAATATCCAGTACCATTAGGACGTAAAATATATTACAATATTTTATCAAAACAATTGAATAATTCTATATCTTGTTCGTGCAATGAAACATGCTATCTTCCCTTTGTTGACTCACAACATGGACACATAATCACAGGAAATCTCGATTTTATTCAGGAACCTCAACTCAAACAATTTCTCAGCTCTGGATCTAAATACAGATTACCTCTTCTTTATAATAAAATAAAAATAATACAAGCTTTTGACATTGATCTAGACAAATATATATTTAAAATGTCAGGTAAATTCCACTGTCAGGTAAATTCCTTCAAGAGCTGGAAAGTACAAATCACTTGCCATGTAAAACAATTGATCCATCAATTTCCAATTCCAATATATAAGCATAATTACCAAGAAATAATTAAAGAGATCAAGTTAATACAAGACAAATTTGTAATCACATATGTTGATAAATCATTCAGTAATTATGCGTTTATTTGCAAAAAATATTATTTGGACGAACTTAAATTGCAACTCAGTGCCTCTAATTCATTAACTCCTTTATACACTAATATCAATGTTATCAGTAAACAAATAATAGCTTACTGCAAACTTCTTAAAATAAAAAAAATCTTAATTTTCCTTACTTGGTACTCATACTTAAATTCCATAAAGCACCTATTTCATTTAGAACAGTCACTATAGGATTTAATTCATATACCAATGCTGCTGACAAACAATTTCTTAACATACTAAATCAAATTTATGATTATTTTACTACACAAAAAACACATATAATCAAAAATAGTTTAGAACTAATTAATAAAATAAAACTCATTCCTTACATACATGATGTAAAAACTTTTTATTATAGTCATACTACATTTATATGAACAATTCAATAAAGCAAAAAACATCTCATTTCCAAAATTCAAAACTGTATTAAAATTCATTTTGTTCAAACAGTATATAATTTAAGGAAAATGCGTATACAAATTAAATAAGGGAATACCACAGGGAAGTATATCATCCACCATACTGGCCAACCTTTATCTACATTTTTACGAAATTCAGAACCATTTCAACAGTCATATAATGTACAGATATATTGATGATCTAATTATTATTGGAATTACTAATGAGGCCAATGAATTAAATTTTGATTTCTATCCACCTAATCTACAACTTATTGAAAATGTATATACATCCAACTGGATCAATTTTCCAGACGTTAGTTTAAAAATTCAAAATGCCGACACACTAAAATTTAAAATCTATGACAACACAGTAACTTATAACTTCAAAATAAATAAACTTCAACATTTTTCTTCAAATCTTTCAAAAGCTGTATATAGAAATATTTTTAAAAACCAGTTATTAAGAATCAAAATGTTAAGTACACCATGTTACTACAAAGAACATTTTCATAAATTCATAAACACCACTATCAAAAATAAATACCCGCCCAACCTTATTTTTTCTTTTATTAAAACACATTTTAAATTTAAATTCAACAACTTGCAAAAATTACAACAACATATTGACAGATCATACTCTAACATTTCTAAATAATTCATCATCTCCATGTTATCTTCTAACAGTTAAACATTTCGTACAATTGACTATAACCAGCTTTGCAAAAAACTGCTTAGTCAGTCACAAAAATTCACTGTAACCTGTTTTGAGATGATTGGTCAGTTTCAAGCAATTTCTGAAATTCAGCAGTACAAGGGGTAGATATATAATCAATATATTTTCATTATATTCTTTTGATTTTTCTTTCAATTACATTGTATCTTCATTTAAATATTTAGCCACATGCTGGTGTAAAATAATATATTATATTCATAATTGATTTCCTTGTGTATTTGATCCACTTTGTATTTTCTTCTACGTCGGGCCATGTACACTATTTCTGTAATACATTTTACAGTTGTGTACACAGAAACGTAGAATCAGCATTAATGAAACATGTATGGCCCTTGATAACGTACATGGTTTCAAAAATGCTTTTCATATTCATTTTATTCCTTTTAATATTCAGATTAATTACTTTTCTTAACTTATTGGAAGCTAGAAAAGGCCTAGCTCATCGTGTAACACTTAGTTTCAGATTAGCTCTTTTTCATCTTTTAACTTCTGTATTTACACCTTGTACGCTTTTGTAGGGTAACTGGGGAATAGTACCTTAGGTAACTGCATTAGATATGAGTAAATTTACTTACTTACATGCTCTCATATACATGTTTACAAGTTACAACAGCGTGTTGTATAGTCTTTTCGTAACCACGTCCGTCCTTTTTCATTTCATTTTTTATATACAGCATTTTTCTAATGGTAATTCTCGGGTACATATTACAAGCAAAAATCAAAATCTTCAATTATATATATATATATATATATATATATATATTTGAAATGTAATAATAAGAATTATGTAAAAATAAAAAAAATAAAAATACAATTCAAGTAATATTAACATTACCATAGAAGCAAATTCACGGCCATAATGCCGATAAGAGAAAAGAACAGAACCTTCCCAAATTCGATGATTAATCAGAATTAAATTCCTCTTCAGGTCTGAGTATTTAACTCTAATTAACCCAAACAAATGCCTGTTTCAGATTAAGCAATAGTACATTACTATAAATGCTTAAACTCAGACTACAGGCATCAAAAAATAAAAAATGAAAAAAGGATACATTAAGAAAATTGTATTACCATGCGGCATGAATCATTCTACTTATACCACGTGTATACACGATCAACCTCAACAACTTAATCTAGAAGCACCGGAATGAACAAGTCGAAATTCTACCAGGGAGGTAGTACGAACGTTCACGAAAATACTCCCACACCCGTCCAGTGAGTCTAAGCTGGAGACTGGACAAGCAATTCAGAATACAACTTCCCAAACATGCAGAACAGAATATGAATATGAATCATAGATGAAAATTCCTACTAAACAAGAATTAATAGGAAAACTGGATAATTGAGAATGCCACTATACACCATTATAAGGGCGCACAAAACGTAGTTTCAATAATGACAAAAGTTACATTTTTTTGCGAAAATAAAATTCAAAACATTAATGCATCTTATTTTCCGATTTTTTGATTTTTCTAATGTTTTTGACTTAGTTTATTATTTTTCATTTTTATTTATTTATATAATTAATATATAATTATATATAACAAACAAACATATATATATATATACATATATATATATATATACATATATATACATATACATACATATATATATATATATATATATATATATATATATATATATATATATATATATATTTTTCTCTCTCTCTCTCTCTCTCTCTCTCCTGTATGTTAGTCACTATAATTGGGAATGTTTTCTAGGATGTTATCGAGTGAAATTTGATACACTGAGTTGATAATTTTAATAACAAAATTGGGGGGATATGCATTATTAGTCGCTGTATTCAATAATTCCATAAAGTGCGCTAATTTATAATATTCATCACAAATTTTATTGATTCTAAGAGCCTGGTTTATTATAATATTTCTAAATACAGATATATGCAGACAAGAGTCAAAATGTTGAATTTGTGATGTATTAAATTTAAAATCCTGTCTTTTATCATACAAGTTTATAACCATATTACAATTTTGTAAATTTAAATTTAAATCTAAAAAGTTTGCAACATTTGTGTCATTATTACTTGCATTTAATTGTAAATTTTTTGGATAAAAGTTTAATACTATAGGGATATTATTATTTGGGGATACACATAAAATGTCATCTATATATCTAAACATGTGCATATTATGCAAGCTTGGATTAATGTTTTTTTCATAGAAGAATAAATACAGATTAGCTAACAATGATGAGGCACACCCCCCTTGTGGGATACCAACCTGTTGTTTAAAAATAGTACCACCATGTTGAATATAATTCTCATAAAGAGTGAAGTTAAGTAATTTTTTGAAAAGAAAATTTGAATATTTTAGGTTGATATTATATTTTTCAAAAATTCCTAAAATAATTCTATACAGATCATCTATATTAATATTATTAAACAAATCTTTGAAATCAAAGGTATAAATACTACGAATATTAGTAAGAGTTTTCAATTTCTTAACTACTTCAAAACTGTTTTTTACAATATGACAATTTTTTGAGATTTCATCTGACGAGGATACTTCATGTAATATCTTTAATAAAAATTTTCCTGCATTAGTAATGTAAGAATTATGCCCACTGGTAATGGTTCGAAAAGCAACAGGGGATTTATGAAACTTGGGTACTAAAACAATATATGGAATGTTATTACAACTATTTTTTAGATGGATTTGCTTATATTTGGCTGATATTCTATTGTATAAGATTTTAAGGTTAGTTTTATGTAAATTATAGATATGATTATTAAGTGTGACTGAAGGGTATTTTTATAATAATATTTACAAATAATTGAGTAGTTTCCACTTGCCTTATCGACATATGTAATGACAAAATCATTTTGTATTTCTTTAATATCATTTTTAATTGAATTAAGTTTATATGAATTATTAATTTTCTGATTATATATATAATGATTTAAGTATTGCTCTCATTACAGGCAAAATAGTTTATATATTTTTATACATATATATATATATATATATATATATATATATATATATATGTATATATATATATATATGTATATATATATATATATGTATATATATATATATATATGTATATATATATGTATATATGTATATATATATATATGTATATATATATATATATATATATATATATATATATATATATATATATATATATATATATATATATATATATATAATTTTAAGAAAAATACAGTGACGCTTCATATATTTTTATGCTAATTAAAATCAAGTTTGCATCGTTTTGAACTTCTAAATATTTAAACTTTACAGCGGAATTTTCCAAAGCTGTCAGTCTTGACAATACTTTCTATTAGTCTTAAATAAAAACTCTTATTTGAATCAATGGTTGCACAATCTCTGTTATGAATGACGCTTGCTAAAATTAATCTGCATAATAGGATCTAATTGATCTAATTGCATTTTGGCTGCAGTTCAAACCTTTTCCTTTTAGCTCAATCCAGCTTGTTTCTAGACAAGTATCATGGTAATTCTGTTAAAATTTGACAGCTTGACGGAAGGCTTCCTTTTTCCCAAACGAACCATTTTAAAACCGTTTTTAATTAGACAATGTTTCATGAAAATCATTAGAAAAAAATCATCTGTTAAGTGTCAAAAAGAAATATTTTCTTTGAATATTTATGATATTAAGATACGTGGCTTGCATTTTAATAATAGAAAATTATATATCATTATATTTTCATCCTGATAGCAGGCTATAAAAAATAAACATCTTTATAATGCAATTAATTCATAAGTGATTGTGTCACAAGTGTATTGTTTCATTTATTTTCTGTTTTTTCAACTATCTTGAGAACGGCTCATGATAACTGCTAAATATTTGTGTTCATTTACTTTCTGTTAAAAGTATTTATAAGGCATTCAATATCATTTGATAATAATAAAAAATACTTGCTTCTCTTGATTTAAGCTTATCTATATAATAAAAGGCAATGTCTGTGTGTCTGTCTTATACACTATAGGCTCAGCGACTGCGCGTCGCAGAACGACGAAATTTGGCAATCGGAGACCCGAGGGGGGGAGGGTCGGAAGGTGACACGTGAAAACCGATTTTTAAAATTTGAATTATTTTTTTTGTTATTTAATGTTTTATGGGATTTCGACCGTTTTTTTCCCTTTTTCCCCTTTTTTCTTCACCATCTAGACATCGTAGAAAAAAGCAAATCACACGACCAGAACGAGCAGACAATTACGAGTAAAAATATATGAATTTCAAATATCAAAGACAAATTTTAATATTTTTTAAAGATTTTAAAAAAGTCACTTTCGGCTAAAAAAAAAACGAACTTTAGTTTTTTAAATCCTCACTTCGTGAAAAGTACCGACAATTTCAACTAATAATTTACATTTTTAAAAAGTTCAAACATCAGGCATTCTTACAAGTCCAATCTGGCCAGGAAATAAGAAAAAATAGCCGCTGGATCCGGATTTTAACGAAGTCATGATTTGTAATATCTCGACGAAACAGCAAAAGTAGTTCGTTTTTTCTCCTACATGCGCGCGCAGACGTACGGTGTTGCTATGGCGACGGTTTTTGGCCGAGGGATAATTAAAAATCGAATTAGTGTTTGATTTTTATAAGGTTTTTAGCTCATTATGCTGGATTGAATTGCGGCGATGTATTATTGTTCACATCGGGTGGTGGTTGGGACCACAATGAAAAAACTTAAACACTGAAGAAATAAAAAAATAAATAAAAATAAAGTTATGGAGATTGTCGCGGTGCATTTATGCATCGGGTGGTGGTGGGGACAATCCTTAAAAGAAAAAAAAACTTTTTTTCGCATCGTTAAAGCAGCATCGTTATTTCTTAAATACTAAATTCACATTCAACATCATCAGCCTCAAAAATACTTTCATATCATTTGCGATGCAATACTAAAAATGCAGACAAATGGATACAATTTCATTTATGTAAAACGAAAAATAGAGGAGCATACCTTTATAAAAAAAAACATAGGAGCAGCTAGCTGATCCCGGCTGTGAGTACACATCAAAGGGATCCTTTTCCTAGGGTTACAGGTACAGAAATCCCCAGAATCTCACAGTTCACAAACATTAGAATGAATTCACTTTACAAATTAATTTTCAAGACCCCCACCCCTAGAACATTGTTTTCATCTTAAAACATTATTACGTCTTAAAATTTCATTATTAGTTTTAACGTCATTAAACTAAACCAAACTTTGTTAACTCCACGGGGTTAAGGGCGCCGTAGCCCAGTGGTTAGCTCGCGGAAATTGTACTCGGTAGGTCCGGGTTCGATTCCCGTCACTGCCAAAACTGCCGCCGTGTTCACGCGGAGTACAATCACGTTAAACATGTGGGTCCGTAAAGGCCATATCACATCCAAGAATTTTTGGAACAACCAACTAATTCAGACAACTTTTCCACCAATTTTCTGACAAAAAAGTTGGTGATAGGGTTGTCGGACAATTGAAGTAGTTGGGCTAAATGAAAAACTGCGAGTGAAAACATTGTATTTTTATCAATTTTTCGGCGAGAAATATACAGTTGTGTATTTTGCAACATTGCGGTTAAAATTACTTATGGCAGAGTTTTTACAGCTTGGCAATTCGTCTGCTTTACATTACATGGATATTATAGATAGATTTTGCATTGAAATCTATAAAATTTTAATTTAGCCTGATTTTTCGCCCAATTATGGGTTTCGGATTATTTTATAGCAGGTATTTAACCATATATATATATAAAGGTATTTATATAAACATATAATATATATACTAGTTGTAATTTGACTTACTCGTTGAATGGTTACAAATTAGTTTTTATTGATAGGTACTCGACACATTCTATACAGCAAACACTACATCTATTGGAAACAAATAAGCAATTATCCAATATTAATGAACTTTGAAGTTGAATAAGCTGCTAAATTTATATCAACCATTACGCAATGGATAAGTTTGCTTTCAATTATTATCATTCTTCATAGTTCACGTTCTGCAATTAACTACTATAAAATACATTTATTGTGTTTAAAATTTTTTTGATGCTTAACTTAAAATTATTTACATTTTAGAGTCTTGAACATTTTTTCAAACATTGTTTACAATTTAACAACCGATATTCAGACCTTGAAATTATTTTAATCAGTACAATGTTAAGTATTGTCTTGTACAAATTTATGATATGACATTTTAAAATGCGTAAATTTATGTTTCTGATGAAATTAGAATTACGTTCATTTTCAAAGTTCAAAGTTTTAGTATCTAAAAAATTAGCACAGGAAGTAAAATTTAAATGTTAAATGCTATTTTGAATGTTGAATACATAGGTTTAAAGCTAATGAACAACTGTTCTTGATTATTAAACTCCTTTGCACCCATACAAAAATTATGTTTCTTACATAATGACAGTGCTCATATGTATAGACAATGCTCATATTGTAGTTATTAGCTTTATAAATAAACAGTATTGAATGCATAATTTCAAGTAAATTGCAAACGTTTTAACATTACAATTTCGGAGATTACATACAAACAAAAATTTAAACAAAATATTATTCAAACACAAGAAAAATTTAGGAACAATACATGATAATTTCAAATCCAACTTTTACTATATAGGGCAATTTCTATAACGGGTTTAGCAGTAAAATAGCATATCTGATATAATAAACAGATCGGCTGAAATATTGCAGTACACGTTTATTTCTCATCAAAAGGCTGCAACTCGAAGCGTTCAATATTGTGAATATAAATAGCATCAACATGTTATAAGTCAATTTATAATCATGCAACAGAATATAAACGAAAAATATACAAAACATACCTGTTTAAAAGTGTATTCCAATCGCTCATCTTTAAAACTTTTAATAAATAAAATATTACATCGATATGCGAATCAAAATCGGCTTAATTCTTCATACCATGTTGGCAAACTTGTTGAATACGCTTCTTCCAGGAAAGAAATATAAATAATTCCATCTTAAATAATATAAATTAATCTGAAAATATTGAAAGATGCAGAAATTTCCACGTTCTTTGGCCACGTTGCTCGTAGATTTCACGCCATAAACCAACTGCCCCAACCTGTTCGCTACACATGATACCTCCGCTGCTTATCGCTGAGTGGCTGGTTGTTGAAAAATTATCCCAAACGAACAACTTTTTCTGCTCGGTCCAGAAAAAGTTGTTCAGGGTTGTCCCAACTTTTTGCGCTTATCACACACACGTTTTCTCCCAACTCGAGGTAAAAATTATTCAAAAAACTGGTTGTCCGAAAAATTGCCTGAAAAGTTCTTAAATGTGATACGGTCTTAAGTCCTTTCAAGAGGTTGGAGGTAGGGGGAGGAGGGTACGGTCCCTGTGTATACCTCCCCCACTGGATTCCGGTCTAAATTGGGTGGCACTTCTTGGCCGTCCAAATAGTTACCTTACCCGTAGGTCGCTCCAGAGAGTTTGCCACGGTCAGAATTTTCAAGGGTTGGCAATTTGGCAGATCCTCGAAAAACAGGACTGGCATTTTTCTGCGAAACGGACAGCGAAAAATCTCCTCTGCTTTACATAATCCCATTGTTGTACGGTAGTTGAAAGGGTTCAATATGCGGCTTCATTTCTATATATATATATATATAAAATGCCATTATTGTAAGATGATTAAAAAAATGCCCAATATGCAGCTTCACTTATATATATATATATATATATATATATATATATATATATATATATATATATATATATATATATATATATATATATATATATATATATATATATATATATATATATATATATATATATATATATATATAACGAAAACATAAAAAAAGGTTTCCCAAAATTCACGCAAGAAGTAATTTTGATAGAAATCACAGGTTTATAATTAAAAATGGTAAATTTTTTATTGATTCATAAAGTATACAGTATAGGGTTATGTATGGAATAGCATATCTGGTAAATAGCCTCCACGGCTTTGCACGCACATACGCAATCTTTTGTTGAAATTTTCCATGACCGTTTTGCATAAATGTGACTGAATTTCGTTGATACAGCGCTTAATTTCGTCCTTCAAGGCGTGGGTGGTCGTGGGCGTGTTGGATTTTTACGGGCCATTCTGACCTTAGACTTCAAAAAGACCCAAAGAAAAAAGTCCAACGGCGTTAATTCGCATGATCTGGGCGGCCATTTCTGATCACCAAAACAGAAAATTACACGACCAGGAAATGACTTATACAGTAATTGAATTGTTTCTCGAGCTGTATGGCATGTGGCACCGTCTTGTTAAAACCACATGTCGTTCACATCTATATCTTGCAATTTAAGCACAAAAACTGGATTATCATGTCGCGATAGATTATTTTTAAAATATTGCTCAACAATGAAAACGCGTTGTTCTTTCGTGTAGCGCTCCATTTTTAGTAACCCTAGACTGTCAAATGACACGCTGTCTTTTTTTTCCGTTGCCAACACTTTATCGCACAAATGGCGCAAAATTCAAATCTTGCGTATATATATATATATATATATATATATATATATATATATAAACGGAAACATTTCAAAGCTCTTTACAACAGTAAGGCTTTTACGGGCCATTCTGGGCCGGGGAAGGTGATCAACTCAAATTTGATAAAATCTTGTATTGCCATCACAAATACGTATGCGTGTAAACTTTCAAGAAAATCGGCTCGGTAGAAGTGGATCAAAAATTGATTTAATGATTTGACCCAAACACACAGAGAAACTAACATAAATGAAACAGTATAAAAAAGGGAAAAATTAAAATAATTTGGCAACTAAATTCTCAAATTCGTGATAGCTAATTCCCACTTTACCCTTTTAAGTAATATTAATGCAATTGTGTTGAGTACTAATTTCACAGTGAAAAATGGATGTATAACATCCACGACACAATGTTTTTAACGTTGGATTGTACATTTGACATTTGTTTGGATGACAATATGTAACACGATTTCGAAGTATACAATAAACTTATATTTCGCGCAACTCAAAATTGACAATTATCAATATTGATAGCATCCGTACCGTAATAAGCAACAGAGTCCAGATATTAAAATGTTTTAATAGTTTATCCATTTGGCATCGTTTCGGGTAATTCAGCGACAATTTTCAATTTTGTCTACTTTTTTAACACTTTACAACATAGTTGAAAAGTGTTTATGGCTTCGCACGATAACTGCGGTATTCGCACGATAACTGCGGTAAAAATGACTTTATCAAAATGAAATTTTAGTATGTTGTTGAGAAGGTCTGTGGGACTTATAGAAATGTAAATGAATAATATCACTCAATTAGTTTTGGATTGAACCAGGGTTGAAAACATGAAACACATTGAAACCTGTAGGACCTAATTTTTCAAACATTTTTTAAGCGAATTTAACATTCACAAATTGCTTCGAAAATTTTAGGAAAATATTTAAATTATCCCATAAAATATATAAATAAAATTTCAGCAAAATATGTTCAGTAGTTTTTTTTAATCAAAATTAAAATAATAATTGCATCCATATTATATGAAAAGATCACGTGACCCACTGCAAAATAAAATATAGCTTCCTTCTTGTGTCAAACTCATGATTTTTAAAGTTCTTTTTAATTTATAATGAATGTTGTATCCATCCTACAACAGCTTTATTTTTTATTTTTTTGTGTGCATCTATATACTGCGCCAACGCAATTACAATATTTTGGAGTCTAAATGATCATTAAACTTTGATCATTTCTACAACGAAGCCTAACTTTTACGTACGGAGAATGTAAACACATCAAGCTGTAAGATGAGTTGTATAAGAATTGCTAAATTTCTTTAACACAAAATTATTAGCTCTGGAGTCTGCAGTATAGCTGATATGAATGAAACATTCATTGATTGAACATAGAGAAACAGAGGATTCCATATTATTCCTTTTTTGATGAAGTTTTAAGTATGGTGTTAGAAAGTAATTTTACCTCCATGGTTTTACGCTTTTAAGTAAAATAAATTATTGTAGTATCGTGATAATTTAAAGAATATCGTCGCTGAATGAAAGGAATGGAAAAAAGTTTATGAATGAAATATTCACTGCTCTTATATACAGAGCCAGGCGATTTATATTTCGATGACGTTATTTGAATAAAGTTCATTTGTTTTCGATGAAGTTTTCAAATATAATATATTATTGTAATATGGTGATAATTTTAAAAATATCACCGCTGAATGTATCGCATTTTAGAGATATTTAAATAAATTTGCGTTTCACTTGGAAAGTGTTTCATAATCAATGCTTTATGCATAATTGATCTTTCTTGTAAAACTTTGATCTAATGTTGGAGTTAATAAACTAGCTAAATTGCAAGTAAAAACATTATATATAAGATACTAATTTGTTTGAATGCAAATATGCTAAATATTCATATAAACATAAATTAAATTAAATATTTTTGTATACGTCAATTGAACAAAATATTTTTAAAAATGTAAACTGAGCTAAATACTTGCATAAATATATACTGAGCTAAATATTTGAAACTTATCAAAATATTTGTAAAATTTTCTTTATTTGTATTTGGTTTAATACATGTAAAAATGATATTTTCATAAAACCGTAATAATTAAGTTGTCTTTGTGTTCATTGTTCTCTATTGTTCAGAATGAAAAACTTACAATAGCAGAAGTAGAACGATTCGGAAATCACTTCGAATGAGTTCGAAATTTAGAACTTTACCTAACGCGATACAACTGCGAGCGGCTGGGGCAACCCTCACGTTATCGTTCCGCATTTTTGCCAGCCAATACTAGCGGGTGGGCCAACTTGTAGTGGAGCACACCTTGGAGTGTGATCAAGCCGAGATTTTGAAGCCATAGGGTCCAGCGAAACTGACGTCATCTTTATTTGGATTGTGAAAGAATCGAAAATATTATCCGAGCTTGCAATAATTTTCATTTAGAAAACGCGCTCTTGATTTTAATTGAAGCAGCTTATGTAGCTTGTGTAATGAATCAAAGGAGTTTATATAATGTTTATCAAATGACCATATTTAAAGCGTATTACCTCACACAGAGGGTGAAACGCGTATTTGGGGCAAATCAAAAGAGTAAAAGAACTTATTTAGGATGTATAAAAAGAGCTTATTTTAAGCGTATCAAAGGAACTTATTTAATGTGTATCAAACGAGCTTATTTAGGAAGTATCAAAAGATATTATACACCCGCGCAGAGGAGGAAAGGCATATTTGAGGCGAATCAAATAGCTTGTTTATGGTATATCAAAAACTTATTCAGGGCGTATTAAAAAAGCTTATTTAGTGTGTATCAAAACAGGGTATTTAATGTGTATCAAAAAAGCTTATACCACCGCAGAGCGCAAAAGGCATATTTAAGGCGTAGTCATGTTAGGACGTAGCATTCGATGGGCCCAGCGCCGGAACCAGGACACAGTATGTACCCGATTGGCATTATTTGAGGCGTGTGTTCACGTATGTTTAAGTTAAGCGTGTGCTCGTGTATGTTTAAGTAAAGCGGGTGCTCGCGTGTGTTTAAGTTAAGCGTGTGCTCACGTGCGTTTAAGTTAAACGTGTGCTCGCACACTGGGCGACAAAGCCTTTCGAAAACCTTAATGAATCAATTCAATTAATACCTGCTTTAAATTCCTGGTGACATCGGGTACAGATTCTAGTCAATAATAAATGGACTCCTGAGGTTTAATGGATGAAAAATTTCTTATATATATATGAACTTTATTCGATTTGCTCAATTTATTTGAGAGAAATAGCGTTCCATGTGGAAAGAAAATAATATTTCTAATATCTTGAAAACGGCTTGTGATAATTTCTAAGTAATAGAGGCCACTTATTTTAGGATAAATGTATGTACAAAGTATCTACTCATTTGATAGTATGTAGTTTATTTTATTTGTTATGAAATTTTCCATTTTAATTCAAAAAGATGAAATATATTGAAAATGGCGCATAATAACGTACTATAAATATTGACATTTTATTTTCAATAAAAATCCCACAATAATTATCCATTATAATAACATTTTTATCTGTCCCTATTTATTTTCACTTCCGGCGCTTCATTTACTTTACAAACAATTTTGTTTCTCAGAATTGGCTATAGATACAGCTTAGATGATAATTGATATAGATTTAGTGTCGAATTCCAGGGGAGATAGGGATGCACTGAGGATTGCTAGAGAAGATAAAGGTTCACAAAAGATTTCTAGAGGAGATAGGGGTTCACTAAGGATTTCCAAGTTTTGTAGATGTCTCTTGCAGTTTTTCCGAAAATTCGTAAGACTGTACGTAATAAGTATGACAAAGAAAATAAAAATGCTTAATAGCTCTGTCAAAGATGAAATGAGCACATCATCCCCCCCTCTCCCCATATAAAAGCCTTATACATAAATTCCCTGTTGCTTATCGAAATAACTATTTTTAATTATGTTCAATTCCTAAAAAGTGAAATTCTGAAATTAATGAAATGTGGATTAAAAATAATTAATATTGTAAAATATTTTAGGGTAAAACTAGGATAAAAATAATAACCTTTGAAAACCGTTTCAAAAGCCGAACCTGGAAAGCATATTTTTAAAAATCGAATTGATGTAAGTTCAAATTTCACAATCTAATTCAAATTTCAATCTAATTTCGCAAAATGTCTAAATAATGTTGACTAAATATTAATGGGTAAAACATTGGGTCAAATTCACATTTCCAGACGAAAAGCATGCATTGAATATGACTTTTCGGAAGATTAAATCGCGGAATTATCCATGCTGTTTTCTGCCTTCAAATAACTGAATGAACAATAGCAGAAAATTATTTTGATGTGGCCAATACCTAAGAATACCTACGGATACCTTCACATAGATTCATAGATTTTAGTATACTGGAGAAACAATATAAATTAACGTTTTCTAATATCTGAATTTCTCTAAAAAAACAAGAAAGATCAATCATGCATAAGCATTGATTATGAAACACTTTCCAACTGAAATGCAATTTCATTTAAAAATTTCTGAAATGTGATACATTCAGTGGTGATATCTTTTACATTATCACAGTACTACAGTAATTTATTATACTTAAATATTTAAAACTGTATCGAAATATAAATCATCTGATTCTCTATGCAAAATCAATGAATATTTCATACATATAAATTGTATTCCAGACTCCAGAGTTAAATAATTTTGTGTGAAAAAAATTCTGCAATTCTTATGTAACTCACCTTACAATCGCGTGAGATATTTGTATTCTGCATAAGTTCAAATAATGCTTTGTTGAACAAATAATAAAAGTTTAAGGATCATTTAAAATCACAACTATTGTAATTCCATAGGCACGGAATTTAGATACACAGATAATACACAGATACACAGATAATATATGTGTGTGTGTGTATGTATTCACAGTATTGGAATCGTGCCGAAGATCGGAACTCGAATTTTCGAAGGATCTACACGGTTTGGGACTTCTAGAACACGAAAAAACTATTTTTAGGAAGACGTCTCTGTGTGTAAGGGTGTATCTGTGTCTGTTTCTGCGTGTCTGTGAGGATATTACATCCACTCTAATTGAAAAACGAATAGACCGAATTTCATAAAATTTGGTAGGTATGTTTTTTGTGGGAAACCCTGATGTTCATTAGATTATAGTACGATTCGTAATAAAAGAATCTGCCTTCTTTGCGAAATGGCCGGCAGAAATTGCCTTTATCCACTCTAGTTAAAAACAAATGGAACAAATTTAACAAAATTTGGTGTATAATATTTCAATAACCTACAAGTGATTTTATATACCAAATTTAACAAAATTCGGTATATAAATCACTTGTAGGTTATTCTGGTACGATTCGGGCTATTCTTGCGGAATGGCCCACGAAAATCGTTAAATATAAAAATAAAAGACTACGTGTGCTCAATTATATCAATTAAATTCCTACTTTATACGTGATTTTTGACAACAAAAAGAATACGACAAACCCCATTACTCTAGGACTAGCCGTTCTTGAGATATTCCAGTTTTTTCGCGTTTACGCTACGCCACCTTTGGCAATAAGTCCACCTATCAAATGAGAACCAAATTTAAGTTTAAAGTGCAAATTCAATGTCATTTAAAATACTTATGGCTGTTATTTTGTGCAGATAAACTCAAATTATTATTGAAGAAATAAAGAGAACGTGAATATGAATCTGCAGGGAAAGACATGTGCTGCCCACATCAGAATTTTTAACAATATTAAAACAATGATTTATAGAAGTGAACGGGGATTATTTGCAGGCCATTTCGTAAAAATGTATGATCTATATTTAAAGAACCACCAAATTTTTGTAGAATAAAATGTTCAACAAATGTAAGTTGTGTACCAAATTTTAACTCTGTATGAGGTAGGAAAGTGCATTAAAAATGCCATCAAATAAGTATATCATGAAGAGTTATATAAAATAAAAGAAATTTTTGAAAAATTGTTATCTACCAAATTTATTTTAAAATGCGAAGCCTCTCTCATATACAAAATGATTAAACTCTTGGAAAGATATTTATTATATAATATATCTCATTTTTCCTTCTGGAGGATATCCCAAAAGTCAGAATTAAATTGAATTTGTTTTTTTCCCTATATTAAATAATTTTTAATTAAACAACTACTTAACATATTTTACTGAAATTTTTTTATATATTTTATGGGATAATGTGAATATTTCCTAAAAATTTCGAAGCAATTTGTGAATTTTAAATTTGCTTAAATAATGTTTGAAAAATTATGTCCCATAGGGTTCAATGTATTTCATTTTTTCAACCCAGGTTCAATAAAAAACTAATTGGGTGATATTATTTATTTGTATTCCCATAAGTCCCACAGACCGCCTGAAAAACATACTAAAATTTCATTTCGATAAAGTCATTTTTACGGCAGTTATTGTGCTAACGCACAGACAGACAGACAGACAGAATGAATGAACAAAGTCATAAACACTTTTCAACTAATTTAATTTTCAACTAATTTAATTGATATAATTGAGCACACGTAGTCTTTTATTTTTATATTTAACGATTTTTACGGGCCATTTCGAAAAAATAGCCCGAATCGTACTAGAATAACCTACAAGTGATTTATATACCAAATTTTATTAAATTTGGTATATAAAATCACTTGTAGGTTATTGAAATATTATACACCAAATTTTGTTAAATTTGTTCCATTAGTTTTTAGTTAGAGAGTATAAAGGCAATTTCTTCCGGCCCTTTCGCAAAGAAGGCCGATTCTGTTATTACGAATCCTACTATAATCTTATGAACATCAGGATTTCCCACAAAAAACATACCTACCAAATTTTATGAATTTAGGTCTATTGGTTTTTCAATAGAGTGGATGTAATATCTTCACAGATACACAGAAACATACACAGATACACCCTTACACACACAGATGTCTTCCAAAAAATAGTTTTTTCGTGTTCTAGAAGTCCCAAAACGTGTAGATCCTTCGAAAATTCGAGTTTTGATCTTTGGCACGATTCCAATACTTTGAATACATAGACACACACACATATATTTTTTGTGTATCTGTGTATTATCTGTGTATCTAAATTCCGTGCCTATGCAATTACAATATTTGTGATTTTAGATGATCCCTAAACTTTTATTATTTTTTCAACGAAGCCTAATTTTGACTTATGCAGAATGCAAATATCTCAAGCGATTGTAAGGTGAGTTACATAAGAATTTCTGAATTTTTTCTCACACAAAATTATTTAGCTCTGGAGTCAGGAATAAAAGTTATATGAATGAAATATTCATTGATTTTGCATAGAGAATATGATTTATATTTCGATACAGTTTTAAATATTTACGTATAATAAATTACTGTAGCACTGTGATAATGTAAAAGATATCACCACTGAATGTATCACATTTTAGAAATTTTTAAATGAAATTGCATTTCAGATGGAAAGTGTTTCATAATCAATGCTTATGCATGAGGGATCTTTCTTGTTCTAATATTTTTCTAGTTACAAAAATATATGTTGAAAATTTAAAGGAATTTTCTCTGGTCCAAGCTAACCAATATCTAGACAAACATATAGACTTTGACAGATACACAGACAATGTTGAAAATATAATGGTCGATTCGTATTAAAGAACTTTGCTACCGGTAATTGATCCACAGATCTATTATCACTATTATCACTTTCAGACTATATCTCTATTATCATTTCGGTACTACTATTATCACTTTCAGGCCTCCGACATCTTTGCACCAACTTACAGGTTTGATTTGTTCGAACACCAAAGTAAAGAAGCTCGCTGTCCCAACCGAGAATCATACCACAAGCCTTGAGCTACTGGGGCTAACAATGCAAGCTCATATCGTCTCTGCAAAGTAACAAACGGGTACATCCATAACAATAACGGGTACATCCATAAAAATACGAGAATCGGACTATTCATCATACACAATGTTTTCCCATCATGTTAACTAAGTATTGTGGGAAAAGTAAAAATACAGCAGCTAAACGACACCCTACATGGAACCCTTGTTAGAGTTTTATGAAGACATCCTTTCCTCATTTAT
Source organism: Amaurobius ferox (assembly GCA_951213105.1). Lineage (NCBI taxonomy): Eukaryota > Metazoa > Arthropoda > Arachnida > Araneae > Amaurobiidae > Amaurobius > Amaurobius ferox. Next base: position 28,094,225 of record OX578142.1, read on the forward strand.
GTTAAAATTCCAGAATTCCATCCCGGGACTGTCAATTCAAAGGGATTTTATAATCTTTTTGGATTGGATTGTTAAATATGCTTCATTTTTACTTTTTTTGCCTATGAAATGTATTAAAGCTTAATATTTCACACCTGCCGTTACTCGGGAGTTAATCATTGATTAACTCCTAATTTCTCTTCCATAAACTTTTCCCTTTCTGAATTTTTTTAGATTCTGTTGTATGCAGTTAGATAGCTATTTTTGACGGATAATAAAGTTTTGTGTTTCATGGAATTCATCAAAAACTTTTTCATGAAAATTCAAAAAATTTAAAGTAAAAGCAGTCACGTTTTTAACACTTTCCAACATAGTTGAAAAGTGTTTATGACATTGTTCATTTTGTCTGTCTGTCCGTTCGCACGATAACTGCCGTAAAAATGCTTTAAAATGTAAAAATTTTATTAAAATGAAATTTTAATATGTTGTTGAGAAGGTCTGTAGGAAACATGGGAATGTAAATGAATAATACCACCCAATTCGTTTTGAATTGAACCAGGGTTGAAAAAGTGAAATACACTGAACTATGTGGGACCTACTTTTTCAAGCATTTTTTAAGTAAAGATAAAATTCTCAAATTGCTTAGAAAATTTTAGGAAATATTCAAATTAACCCATAGAATATATAAAAAAAATAAGCAAAATATGTTCGATAGTTTTCTAAATAAAAATTTAAATAATTACGCCCATATTCTATGAGGAGATCACGTGACCCACTTCAAAATTAATTATGGTATCCATCTTTTTTCTCAGTGTAAAAATCGTTATATTTGAAGTTCTTTTAAATTTATATTTAGTGTTGCATCCGTTCTAAAACCACTTTAGTTTTATGTACGAGTATTTTCTGTTCATCTATATTCTGTACCAACGCAATTACAATATTTTTGAGTTTAAATGATCATCAAACTTTGATTATTTCTACACGAAGTCTAACTTTAATGGATGCAGAATGTAAACAAGTAATTGTAAGATGAGTGGTATAAGAATTGCTTATTCTTCTTCTTCTTCGACCCAGACCGTCCGACCTACCAGAAAGGTATAAGGTATCTGTTTGGATGGCCGGGAAGTGCCACCCAATTTAAACCGGAATCCAGTCAGGGAGGGATCCACAGAGACCCTATCCTCCTTTCCCTACCACCAATCTCTCGCAAGGACTTACGGACCCCCCATGTTTAACGTGATCGTATTCCAATGAACACGGCGGTAGTTTTGGCAGTGGCGGGAATCGAACCCAGGCCAACCGAGTGCAATTCCCGCGCGCTAACCACTGGGCTGTCGCGCCCCGTATAAGAATTTCTTAATTTTTTTCACGCAAAATTATTTAGTGCTGGTGTCTGGAATATTAGTAATATGAATGAAATATTCATTGCTTTTACATAGAGAACCATACGATTTATATTTCGATGACGTCATTTGAATAAAGTTAATTTTTCCATGATGTTTTAAGTTTTCAAATATAATAAATTACTATAGTACTGTGATAATTTAAAATATATAGCTGTGCTGAATGTATTGCATTTTAGAGATGTAATTGTAGATAAAATTTCATTTCAGTTGGAAAGTGTTTAATAATCAATGTTTTATGCATAATTGATCTTTTCTTGCTAAAATCTGATATGAGAACCGCATGACTTTCTTTACATAATACAATTACTTTATTCCTTTGACAGCGGAATAATGGTGTACAGGATCCACAGAACAATGATTTTGACATTTAATTAACACCACGTAAATTAAAATTGAGCGCTTTTGTCAAATTATGAGTCAAAAAAAGTGATTTATTCACACTTACGGACTAAATCCCCATTAACTTTTATTAAAAATATTCTAAAATAAATTATTATTGGCGAATTTATTTTGCGTTATTCTTTGTGATGGTTGCCCTGTAAAGTTGAAAGTAAGCCAAATAAATTTTGAACGATGGAAGCTAGAGCTATGGACGTCAGGTATCGGTACAGTAAAGTGACCATGTGCTACCATGTGAGACTAGTGCAGCGCTCCTAGCGGCAAAATTTGGAAGTTAGCACTCCTATCACGGAAAGTATTAGCGATATAGAAGAAAAGTAAAAGGAAGTTGTAGAGAATCATTGAATTAGTAAAACATGTTATTTTGCAGAAATAAATTGTGCAATTAGAAAGCTCTAAGCTTTAATGTGAGTATCGTATGCAAATGACCGCTATCATCCGCAAAACCGCTCCGACAGATAAAATATGCGAGAAAATGTGAAAATACTAGTCTATCATATGATGTGTTAAGTTTGATGATCAACGTGTTAAAGAAAGTTCATAACAGGCTATTCGAATAAAGATGGTGGCGAATTCAGACGAAACGCTGTAGAAGCTGCACGACAGTATGCCTTACAATAACCTACTGCTCTACATTCACCCGTAATGCAACAGACAATTTATTTTCTGCATACTAACATGTATTGGCATATAATTTACTTTAAATTGTACGTTATGTAAATATCGCTTTTATATTACATGGAATAACGTTAGTACTACTCTACTTTTTTCAAATTAAATTTTTGTCTGCATCTCTCATACTTTTTGAGATAGAAGTGTCAGTTTCCAAATTTTGTTGTAAAAAGCGTTGTCGTCAATTTCATCAGGTGAAGCATGGTCATATAATCTACTGATGCTACACTTGCATAAACGTAGCTACAATCGTTCAAAATTGATTTGGCGGACTTACAACTTTACTCAGAAACCTGTATATAATGATTAATTGTAGTTCATTAGATATCTTTAAAAGCGTAGACAGAAGGAGCGGAGCTTTAATAATAAATTATACACCAATTCTTACACATAAATGTTCTCATCATTTTCATTTATTGAAAAATAAACATTTTAAAAGTAACCAGTCAGATTTAATCAAACATAAGATTATGTCCCTTTACATTTGCATTTAAAGAGTCCTTTTCGTAATATAGGTGGAATAAAGTACAAAGGATTTACCTTAAGCACGGAATAAAAGTTTTCTCAATACCTTTCTGGAGAATATGTTATGAAGCATTCATCCTTCAGGTCTGAACTGAGACATTTCAAAGAAAAGAACAGGCATTTGGAAAAGGGTGGAAACCACTGTGTCAACGGCGTATTCAGAAAACTGCCCAGCAGTTTATTTTCAAGCTGACATAAAGAAGATGTATCGTTGTCTGTGTTTGAAATACATTATTTCCTGTTGTGTTTCGTCAGTTTGTTTTAGAATACAAAGCATTTGAAATACACAAGTTGAATACATTGTTAAAATAAATTAATATTAAGCTTGTCAAAAACTTAAAACCTCTGAAAAATGAACTTGAAACTTTATTAATAATTTTATTTTATTTAAAAATGTATGACCCCCAGTCGGAATACGTCGAAAACAGTGGCCTTAATCGAAAAAAATTAATTAGGTTCTTTTCCATGGTTGATGATATAAGTGTGCAGAAGTTTAGCGTCACCGACAAGATTTCTGAAGGACTAGAATATCTTTTCGACCCAGCTTAATTTTTTCCGTCTATGGAGGAAAATCAGATATCCGGTTCATTTATGTTCTGCCCCCATAGTCCATACTATAACTTTGCAAATATTCATCTCTCTACGTCACCTGGGAGGTGGTCCTTTGAGAGCCTGAAAAAACTTTTCTTCTCCACTTTTTTCCGGGGAATCGAAAATCGGGCCTTGTTAGGTTTTGCCCCATGGTCGATACTATAATTGTGAAAATATTCAATCTCCTAGACCACCGGGTCACCACTTTGTAGGGTTTGGAAAACCTCTTTGATACCTCCTCATTTTCTTTGCCTCTGTAGTGGATGAATAAAAAATCCGACTTCTTTGGATTCGGTTTCATAGTTGATACTATATGTGTGCACAGATTCAGTCTTCTAGATATTCAAGTGGCTTTTGGAGGGTCTGAAAAGGCAACAACACGTTACACAATTATTATATAGATATTATGGGATGAATAAGTTTCAAATTTAACATGCGACTTTGGATTTGTAGCTCATTAACGGTTATGGAAATTTTTATGCATTAAAATGTATCATTGATTAGTTTTTCGATAGGTTCGAGGCCCCTTAGTTGATACCATATGTGTGCGTAGATTCAGTCTTCTAGATTTCCAAGGAGCTTCTGAAGAGCCTGGAAAGGCAAAAGCGCTTTGCACAATTATTATATAGATATTATAGGATGAAAGAGTTTCATATCTAAAATTGTCACTTCGGATTTATAGATTCGATATTAAAATTCGATATTAAAATTTATCGTTCAAAAGTTCTTCAGATAATGTTTAACGAATAAAAACATATTCCAAATAAAATTTCTAACTTTTTAAGGTTCATTTTCATCATGTGTCGCACAATTCGAATTCCAATTTGTTGGATATCTCAAAGCAGAATGTTTATTATAATGTTCCCATTGCAGATAACAACATCCATGGACCAGTTTTGCACTTATATTCAATATCACCCATTTTCGTTTGGCAGGTTTTGCGTTGCTTTCGGGCCAATATCTACTATCGCATATTTTAGAAACACGGGAGCGTTCTATACGCCCAAGTCATCATGTCCAAATTCGTATCTGGCGAGTGTATATTATACTGGGCATTTTATATCCAGATTTTCAAGGGTTTGCAACTCAGCCTCCAAGAAACCTGAACTGTATTTCTTTTAATGAGAAAAAAGTAACAAAATATTTCAATTGGTGCCCTATCACTACCATCCCAAATAACATTAAAATGGCACTTTTTATTTTAGTTCTGGCTTTTTTTTCACTTTAATGTTGCCAAACCTACAACTTTAACTACTGAAGCGATTTAGTAAATGATTGATCACTTTGTGTGTTCTGGAGGAATATATTTTTCCTTTAAAACTTGAAGTTATATTTGATTAAGAACTTTAAATAAAGAACAAACATGAATAAATGGTGTTCGCTGGTAAAATACAATATGCATTTCCTGCTTTTCCATTGTTACATAAGTATGTTAATAAATATTTCTACAAAAAGTACTGAAACCTCATAAAAATCACAATTTCATGATAAAAAAGAACCTCTCCGCAAAGTACAAAAAATAAAACATCATTTCAAATATATTATAAAATCTCGAAAAGCTTTGCGAAGAGCCAAAGTTGTACTTTCAAGTCTATATACGTAACTGCGGAAGAATCCTAACCCTGATTTGAAGAAGATTTATGATCTTCCAATAAGGTAATCAAAACTTGAATGCACAACTTGGATTTTGGAGCAATGGAAACACGTCCTTTGGAATGATTAACCGTAGTACACTTTATACCAGTCAGATGGCCATATTTGGGTGTAACGAATACCTGAAGAATGTTATTTACTGGACACATTGTACTTGCTATACCTACAGTCAAATTTAGGTGTGACAGAGTTCCGTGTAAAACTATTTTTTATGGTATAGATTAGTTATATTGACAGTGGTGCCGTAAACTTCATGAAGTGTGCCTGAACAGTTTAAACGTATCTATTCTCCCAATAATATTGCAGTATTACAAAGATGAACTCTTTTTATGTCAGGAATTGAAAATACACTCTGTGTGCCACAAAGCACGCGTTGAATGATTTAAAAAAAATCCAGCTTCTTGTTTGGGGTATCCTTCATGCAATCGCCATTTGAATCCAATAGAACATATTTGTGATAATTCAGAACGTTAAATTAGGAAAATGGAAAATCGCATTTCTTCTAAATATGAATTGGATGTGCCACTTAGTGTTATTGATATAATGAAAGTGATATTGATGTAATGAAAATGTAGTCTGTAACCACTTACCAAATCTAGTTGACAGCATGAATTGAAGGATCGGAGTATGTATTAGAGACAAAGGCTCACCAGCACGATACTTATTTATGAAATAAATAACAGTTCATTTTATTACTTCTTGTGTCCAGTAACTTTTGACCATATAGTGCATGCAAGAAATGTCTTTACACGCACATACTATAAAAGCTACTTTAATTAATAAGCATATACGCAGGTATATCATTTCAAAATTGCCGTAACTTTTAGAAGAGATTTAGAAGCTCACCAGGCACATACTTAATAAGTCCTATCAGCCTTAACACGCTCTACAGATATACATGCATTGTAAAGAACCTTGGTGCTCTAACCGGGAATCGAAATCAGGAGCTTTGAATTAGCCAGCCGACATTCTACCATTGAGCTATTGGGACGACATTGCAAGCTCTTACTGTTGAAGTGGACTCAATTGGCGTGCAATTGACATTCTGACTGACCACCCCCTGCTATTCAGGTTAGCCTCGTAATGCTATTTTTATCCTCCAGGTTAGCTTCCTGCGTGGTCGTTATTTTCTAGATTTGAAATCCGCGAACAATATCCCAGCGTCCACTAAATCCATGCTAGCCGTACTAGGGTCAATTTCGACATCTTTGCACTAACATACATGGTTGATTTGTTCGAACACCATTGTAAAGAACCTTACTTCCCCAACCGGGAATCGAACCGTGGACCTTCGAACTAGTCAGCCGATGCTCTATCGTTGAGCTACTGGGACAAAATTGCAAGATCTTATTGTAGAAAGAGGACTCTGCAGAATATTTGCAGGTATATTAATTCTTTTAACGCCAAAGGAACTTTTGAGACAGAGAGTTTCATGAAGTAAATACCTAATGAATAATATATATCACCTTTAGTTCTTTATGTGAGCTAGTAAATTTAAAAAAATGCAAAAAGCTATCCCAAACTCCTACACAAAGCCTTAAATATTCTCTTGCATCCACATAACATCAACTTAACAACAACAGTATCAATTAAATTTAAAATGATTTCTCAATTTATCTGCTCATAAAAGGAGTCTGTTACAGATGACTGCTTTACCTCAAGTACAAATATAAAGTTTCCTCGATAATACCTTTATGGAGAATACGCTATGTAACATTGTTCTATTCATTCTTCTGAAAAAGAAATTTCAAGGAAAGGAACTGACAGTTCTCAAAGGGAGTGGAGTCCTCTATGTCGACGGTGTATTCGCAAAGCCGCCCAACAGTTTATTTAAAACTGACATGAAGAAGATATATCTTGGTTTGTGTCTGAAGTCCATTATTTTCAGTTGCGTTTCGTCAGTTTATTTTAGAATACAAAATAAGCAGAATGCATAAGCTGGGGTTATCTTATTGATAATGTTGACGAATGTTGAAAATTTAAAATTTAAAAATCTGTATTTTAAGAGATTTATAATATAGAAGTATCTATTATTTTAAGTAGTTCAATTAAATTTATATAGTGTGCCTTTTGTATGTAAGTAACTAACTTTACTTTTAAGTGTACAATCCAAAAATTCTGCTAATAACAATGAATAGTAAACGATCCTTAATGTAGAATTATTGGTCCGGAAAATGCTGGTAATTTTTTAAAGCAAATTTTAATTTCGTCATTTGTCATACCATGACGTATATCTGATTTACAATATAGAGCTCCCATTTTCGATCTTAAGGGAGATTTGGGGCCGAATCCACTGAAATATCCATCTACAGAGTGCTGCAAACCAATACATATAAGAATCTGCAAGAGGTGAAACTGTATAAATTAAGTTACGTGCAGCGCATCAAATAATGTTTGCTAAAAAATTTAATATGCAATGTTGAAGGCTCTTATGGACACCATTTACGCAAGTCATGATCAGTCGTCTGTTTTCACCCGTTTCCATACCCATTAACTCAAAAACTGAAAGAAATACAATGTTAATTTCTGGATTTTCGAACAAGCAAGCGTGATGAGACAAGACGCTCTTAATTACTTTAAATTTTTCTAAGACAAATTTTATATTAATGCATCATAGATAGTATTGTTTTCTATGAAATTTTCACTTTTTCACATAACCTTAGAATTTAACTGATAAAGTTTTATGGATAAAGGTATAGAAACTTATTATTCGGCATGCTGTTCAAGGAAAATAAAGAACTATCCTATTTATTAAACGTTAAATAACCATAATTGCCATTCGAAATTTCAGAAGGGTCGTATATTTATCAGTTTTTTGCAGTTTTTCTATCAAAACAGGTGGCATATATTAAAATTTTACAAAAAATATGTTTAATACATACAGTTCAAATTCGATATGCTGAGTGTGTCCTGTAGCAATCTTTAAAGGAAAATTTTAAAATTCTAAATTCTCAAATGTTAAGGAAATTTAATGTTATTCGAAATCTCGAAAATGTCATACGAGTATTCATCAGTTTGTTTCATAAAAAGGCTGGTGTATAACGCAATTTCTACAGAAAATCTGTTTGAAATATAGAGTTGATATTTGGTATGCTGAGCGTCCTAAAACAAACGTTAAAATAAAGATTACGAAATTAGAATTTTCAAATTCTTAAGTAACTTCATAACTGCTCAAATGTACATTTTTTCAAAATATGTTACTATTCATCCAAATTCTTCAGAAAACCTATCTACGTTTGACTGTTCAAAATATGGTATACCGATTATCATGTATTTACTATAATCGGAAAATTTGAAGATTTAAAAATTTGACTACAAAATTTAAAGATTTTAAACTGCAAGGTACCTACTGATATTTCAACATATTGCAAAAGAGAACACCAACACGCAAAGTTCTGCAGAACACATGTTAACGACAGACCGTTTGATTCCGATATGCTGAGTATCCTGACTGCTCCAAGAGAGCTAAAGAGAGGAAAAATATCTATAAATAAAATTGTAAAATATATCTATACGTAATATGCCAAGTAATACGTAATATGCCAATTACGTAAATATGGTTTGTATTAAGAAATGCATCCAATAACTTGTATTCTCTTCAATTTATATACATAAAGTAGTTTGTTTTTACAAGTATGTTTTTGATCAGATAAATATATCTGTAGTAAAGGTCCACATCTATATAAATAAAATTGAAAATCTGTCTGTCTATTCCATCATCACGTAAGAATGGTTGAACTGAATTTGATGAAATTTTGTGGGTAGCCTAGAAATAGCCCCACTTAAAATTTAGTCTATGTTTGGAGTTTCTACGACCAGTGGTTCTCGAGATATTAGTAGTGAAAAACGGAACTTTTCCCTAGGAATTCTACTTTCTAACTCCGTGGTTTATCCAAACGGAAAGGATGAAAATCGTTTGTTTAAAATGTCAACGTGAATTACAACTTTATTTCTGAGTTTGGTGCAGGATTTTTGCATTAATTAGTCACTATCTGAAAGCATGGATTGTTTGAAACATGAATTGAAATGGAAAAAATCTAACTCCATGTTTTATATTTCACAAGCTTTTACTTAACGATGACAAGTATTAAGAAATCAAAATGGTTATTTCATTTCGCATTTTTTGAGGAAGATTGTATCTTGTATCATGTTCCTCGGCAACGGAATGAAATTAAATGTATTTGTTAATGAGTATTAGCATGTTTTCGATTTGAATAATAGATAAATGTATATTAAAATATATCTTATAAATGAACGATTTGATTTATCTTTTAATTATATTAATTGCGAACTGCGTACATCACAATTATTTATTTTGGCAAACAGATTTCAAGCTTATATATAGTGTTTAGCTAATAAACTCATATATTCTGTTTACCCAATAAATTCATTTATCCAATTATTAAAACAGAAAAAGAGTAGAACTGGTATATCTTCTAATAATATTTAGTGTTTTCATTTAGTATATACAAACGGGATTACGAAGTTTTATTCAGATCTGCAAATTTTTAGCTACGAATTTGGTTGAATATCGCTAACTTGGCAGATTTCTTAAACGTTACCAAATTGATGAAATGTCCCCAAATTGATGAAAACGACATAAATCAATGAAATTTATTTTGTTTTGTTAGAAGAAAGTACTGAAATGGTGTTTCGTTAGCATTTGTCTGTCAGTCTAACCGTCTTACTTAGTAACACATTTAGCGAATTTTAAAAATTTCACCAAATTGATAAAACTGTTTGTAAATCCATAAAAAGATCTTAGAATTGATAAAATTCCGCTAAATAAATGAAATTGTGTTTTTTTAGGGAATAATATTTCGATGATGATTCGTCAATTTACCACCAAGTGGGACTGTCAGTTCTACAGTTCCAATTGGCGATAAATCTGGCGATTTTTTAAAATGTCGCCAAACCTTCATTAGAGATAGCATTATTCAGACGATATTTTGGCCACCAATTTATTTGACGCAAATCATAACCTGTCGCTTAGCAACGGATTTGCATACAGTGTGTTTATGAGGAAGAATATTTTTATTAAACCTTTTCCGATTTTAATAATGAAGATATGTATATAAAATAAATTTCATTGCCATCGTATTTTTGACTGGATAATATCAATTACGATCTTCAGGTTTAAACATTATTATTATTGATGTTTTCGGGGATTATTGACTCAGAGATTATGGATATTTTCAATTTCTTGTGGCATTGTTTTATTGCGACAAAGATTGTTGAAACTCATATATTGTACGTTGTACGAGTAATCTTCTACAAATGCACGGGTATATCTTCTAATCTAAGAGAATATAAGTAGTACAGGTATATTGGCATATATTTTGACATATATTGGCATATATTGAAATAAAGTACGGCCTTCTGGTATATGAAGATTACGGGGATTATTGATATTTTTAAGTTATTAAGTAATCTGTTATATATTGGCAAAGATTTTTGGGACTCTTATTATAATACGGGTAATCTTTTACTAACACTAGGACATATCTTCTAATCTACGACATTATAAGTGGTACGGGTATATCATCCCATATAATTTTAGCACTTTCGTTTCAGCACATATTGGAATTAATTACTGCCTTCTGGTTTAAAGATTACGGATGTATTGATATTTTCAATTTATACATGTATTCTACTAATACAGGTTATATCTTCTAATATTCGCGTATATAAGTAGTACGGGTCCCATACAATGTTAACACTTTTATTTTGAACTAGCAGCATACCCGTTCTTCGTGCGGAGTATATAATATAAAGAAACTTATAATTTGCAATCATGTGCAAATTCGGTTAAAATATTAAATTTACTGCTCCTAAAGAGAAGTGTAGGAATATTTGTTCTCACTATGCAAAATGATCGTCAGGGGCAGATCTGAAGAGTAAAACTTCCTGGTTCCTTTTGTAAGCAAATTTATAAAAAAAAAGGATTGAATCAATATATGCAACCCCGTGCTATTTATATTGTCGCAGATTAGAAAATATGCCAGTGCGTTAGTAGAAAATTACCCGTATTACAATATGAGTCTCAAAAATCTTTGCAAAAATAAGAGATGACGTAATAAATTGAAAATATCAATAATCCCCGTACTCTTTATACCAGAAGGTCGTAATTGATTCCAATATGCCAATATATATCAAAACATATGGCAATATACCTGTGCTATTTAGATTCGCGTGAATTAGAAGATATACCCGTGTATTTGTAGAAGATTACTCTTACAACATACAATATATGAGTTTCAACAATTTTTGTCATAATAAAACAATTGCATAATTACTTGAAAATATCAATAATTCCTGAATCAATAATCCCCGAAAATATCAATAATAATAACGTTTAAACCTGAAGACCGTAATTGATATTATCCATTCAAAAATGCTATAATAAAAATCAAATCGGTCTTTTCTAAAATATATTTTTATATCCATTTTATTATTATTCAAGTCGAAAAAATAATAATTAAAATTAACAGACAGATTTAATTTAATTGCGTTCCTGAGCAACGTGATATAAGATAGAAACTTCCTCATAAACTGCGAAATTAAATTACCATTTTATTTTCTTTATACTTTTCATTGTTCAGTAAAAGCTTGTGAAGACTAAACCATGGAGATAGATTTGCTATTTAAATCATGTTTCAAACAATTCATGTTTTCAGAAAGTGACAAATTAGCGCAAAAAATCTCCCATCAAACTCAGAGATAACGTTTTAATTCACTTTCAAGCGATTTTCAAGCTTTTCGTTTGGATAAACCACGGAGTTAAAGAGTAGAACTCCTAGGAAAAAGTTTCGTTTTTCATTACTATCTCGACAACCCCTGGTCTTAGATACTCAAAACTGGAGTTAAATTTATAGGGGGGCTATTTCAAGGCTATCCACAAAATTTCATTAAATTCAGTGCAGCCGTTTTCCCGTGATGATGAGACAAACGAAAATTTCGTTTTTTACTAATATCTCAAGAACAACTGATCGTAAAAACTCCAAACATTCACTAAATTTTCTTTGAGACTATTTTCAGGCTACCCACAAAATTTCATCAAATTCGGTTCAGCCGTTCTCTCGTGATGACGGGACAGACAGACAGACAGACAGACAGATTTTCTATTTTATTTCTATAGACTCCGTACGAAGAATGAGTATGCTGCTAGCATATCTATATAAATAAAATTAAAATCTGCCTGTCAGTCGGTTTGCCCCATCATCACGGGAGAACAGCTGAACCGAATTTAATGAAATTTTGTGTGTAGCCTGGAAATATCCCACCATAAATTTGGTCCAAGTTTACAAGTTTGGTCCAAGTTTGGTCGGGTTTATAAGACCAGGGGTTATTGAGATATTAATGAAAAACTGAACTTTTCCCCAGGAGTTCTACTCTCTAACTCCGCGGTTTTTCCAAACGGAAAAGATGAAAATCGTTTGTTTCAAACGTCAACGTGAATTAAAACTTTACTTCTGAGTTTGATGGAGAATTTTTGAGCAAATTAGTCACTCTCTGAACGCGTGAATTGCTTGAAACATGAATTTAAATGGAAAATCTATCTCCGTGATTTATTTTTCACAAGCACTTACTCGACAATGAAAAGTATAAAGAAATCAAAATGGTTATTTAATGCATTTTATGAGGAACATTCTATCTTATATCATGTTGCGCAGAAACGCAATTAAATTAAATATGTCTATTAATTTTAATTATTATTTTTATGATTTGAATACTAAATAATTGGATATAAAAATATATTTTAGAAAAGAACGATTTTTCTTTTAAATATATTAATTGCGGACTGCGTACATCATTTTCATTTATTTTGACAAAGAGTTTTTAAGCTTTTATATTGTGTTTAGCTAATAAACTCATATATTGTGTTTACCATTACATTCATTTATCCGATAATACAATTTTAGTGTTTGCATTTAGTATATACAAACATGATCAGTATGTTTTATTCTGCAGATCTGCAAATTCAGAGCTACGAAATTGGAGGCGTATCGTTAACTTGGAAACTTTATTGAAACTTTGAAAAATTGACGGAAATGTCGCCAAGTTGATAAAAACGACGCAAAAGAATGGAATTAATTTTTTTTTTTAAAGAGAGTACTGAAATGATGTTTCGGTAGCATTTGTTGGTCAGTCCATCCATTCTACTTAGTAACACAGTTAGCAAATTTTTAAAATATCACCAAATTGATAAAAATATTTGTAAATCCATAAAAATATCATGAAATTGATAAAATTGTGCTTAATAAATTAAATTGTGTTTTGTTAGGGCTTAATATTGTGATGATATTTCGTCAATTTGTCACAAAATGGTACTATCAGTTCCGCAGTCCCATTTGGCGATTTCTTAAATTATCGCTAAACTGACGAAAACGTCGCCAAACCTACCATGGAAATAGCATTATTCAGACGATATGATTTCCATCAATTTATTTGAAGCAAATGATATCATGCCGTTTAGCAACGGATGTAAATCCAATGTGTTAAGCGACATACGATTTTTATTAAATCTTTTCCAATTTGAATAATAAAGATATGTATATAAAATAAATTTTATTGACATTGCATTTTTGACTGGAAAATATCAATTACGGTCTTCAAGTTTAAACATGATTATTATTGATATTTTCGGGGATTATAGATTCAGGGATTACTGATATTTTCATGTTATTATGCCATTGTTCTATTATGACAAAAATTGTTTCAACTCATATATTGTACGTTGTACAAGTAAAATTCTACAAATGCACTTGTATATCTTCTAATCTACGAGAATATAAGTAGTACAGGTATATTGGCATTTATTTTGATATATATTGGCATATATTGGAATCCATTACGACCTTCTGGTATAAAGATTACAAGGATTATTGATATTTTCAATTTATTACATCATCTGTTTTATTTTGGCAAAGATTTTTGAGACTCATATTGAAATACGGGTAATTTTTAACTAACACACTGGCATATTTTCTAATCTGCAACAATATAAGTAGTACGGGTATATATATATATATATATATATATATATATATATACATAATTTTAGTACTGTCATTCTGGCATATATTGGAGTCATTTACGGCTTTATTGATATTTTCAATTAATACATGTAATGAAGTAATACAGGTTATATCTTCTAATATTCGCGTATATAACTAGTACGGTTCCCATACAATTTGAATGCTTTCATTTTGCATATATTTATACAATTCTTTTTTTTTTTTGTAAATTTGCATACAAAAGGGATCAGGATGTTTTATTCTTCAAATCTGCCCGTGAAGATAATTTTGTATAGCAAAAGCATAGATTCTTAAACTTCTTTTTAGGAGCATTGTATTAAATATTTTAACAGGATATTTTGATTAAAAATGTCATTTACTATACTATAGGAATTTGCACATGATTGTGAATTTTTAGTTTCCTTATATTATATACTCCGTACGAAGAACATGTATGCTGCTAGTACAATATAAATTAACAACTGAAAAGCGTATTAAAGTACATATTTAGTTAAAAACATTAAAAATTTGAAGTTTTAATGTTACATTACGGACATAAAATACATAAAAGGAAAAACTTTAATGCTTTCGGACATCAAAAGCCCATCATTAAAAGGTACTAGGAAAAGAACTATAACGTAAGGAATGTGTACTAAACCACAAAGATTAAAATATGTACATGTTATAGTGAACCACGCAAAGTCAAGAATCTATATATTATGCGTATATATATAGATCCTATTACGGATTCTATATATATACGCATAAAACTTTAAGCACTAGAAAAATGATCAAAAAATTAATAATTCCAAACAAGTCATTTTAAAAAAAAAAAAATTCTGTGCTAGTATTATGAGCCACCTTTAATGCATGGATTATAAAGCTGATTGAGGTCTTCTGCAGATGCTCGAAACGGTGAATTTGCTAATTCCTACCGGGTCGATTGCAAAATTGTCGTAGATTGGATTTGGTTGTACTCTTGTGAGGTTAATGCATCAATGTTTTGTCCTATTTTGGCATTAATTGAGTGTTAAGCGTTTTTCATTTTCCATTTTGCAGAGTTTCCAAATTTAGTTCCTCTTCAGGGGAAGGTGCAAAATCTGCAGCAGAAAACACGTTCCTGTTGAATGGATATAATTCTGTGACTTTAAATCCATTCACAGCAATTGATCCGGTCTGGCATCTTAAATAATAAAAGGCAATGTCTGTGTGTCTGTCTTATATACTATACGTTTCGCGACCGCGCGTCGGAGAGTTACGAAATTTGGCAATCGGAGACCTGGGGGAGGGGTGGAAAGGTGACACGTGAAAACCGATTTTTAAAATTTTAATTATTATTTTGTTTTTTGTTATTTAATGTTTTATGCGATTTCGACCGTTTTTTGCCTTTTTGCCCTTTTTTCTCCACGATCCAGACGTCGTAGAGAAAACAAATCACACCACCGGAAAGAGCAGACAATTGCGACTAAAAATATAACAATTTCAAATCTCAATTTCGATTTCTAATATTTTTTAAAGATTTTAAAACAAAAGTCACTTTTGGCTCAAAAAAACGATTTTTGGTTTTAATTCTCTCATAGTAACATGTACTCATAATTTCGACTAATAATTTACATTTTTAGAAAGCTCAAACATCTAGCTTTCTTACAAGCCCAATCTGGTCAAGAAATAATTAAAATTGGCCGCTGGATCGGAATTTTAAGGAAGTCATGACTTTAAAATTCATCGGCGAGTGAAAGAAGTCCCCATTTCCCATCGTCCGTTTCCCCGAGCACGCGTTTCAAAGGCGCCAGTTTGTGTCTAGGTGGAGTTGACGTCACGATTCTGAATATGCATAGCGATGGATGGGACAATAAAAAACCGAATTAGTGTTTGCTTTCCGTTTCCCGCGCTTCCGGTTTTAAATGAATTAAGAGCTTAGCATATGTATTGTAAAAATTATTATATTTATATTTTAAATGATGGACCGATATGGATATTTTAAATGGATATTTTAATTTGTGGATATTTTAAATAGATATTTTAATTTTATGGATATTTTAAATGATGGAAAGATGGATATTTTAATTTTATGGATATTTTAAATGATGGAAAGATGGATATTTTAATTTTATGGATATTTTAAATGGTGGAACAATGGAACGATGGAATGAGGATGATGGAATTAAGAGCTTAGCATATGGTCATTTTAAATTGTAACTTAGCGCGCGGGAAATTAGCGGTAGGCCCGGGTTCGATTCCCGCCACTGCCTAAACTGACGCCATGTTCAGGCGGAATACGATCACGTTAAACAAGTGGGTCCGTAAGTCCGTCCGAGAGGTTAGTGGTAGGGGAATGAGGGTACGGTCCCTGTGGATGCCTCTCCCATTGGGTTCCGGTCTAAATTGGGATAATAAAAAGAAAGTTATGGAGATTGTCGTGGAGGGTGCGGTAGCCCAGTGGTTAGCGTGTGGGAATTGCACTCGGTAGGCCCGAGTTCGATTCCCGCCACTACCAAAACTGCCGCCTTGTTCACGCGGAGTACGATCACGTTAAACATATGGGTCCGTAAGTCCTTCTGAGAGGTTGATGGTAGGAGAAGGAGGGTACGGTCCCTGTGGATGCCTCCCCCACTGGGTTCTGATCTAAATTGTGTGGCACTGCTTGGCCGTCCAAACAGATACCGTACACCTTTCTGGCAGGTCGCGCCAGCGAGTTTGTCACGGTCAGAATTTTCAAGGGTAGCGAACAGGCTGGTCGCCAAAGGCGGCTAGTTTCAAATAAGCTTGTTCCAGCAGTTCAGCAATGTCATGGGGCCCAACACGTCTCTCACCATAACGTATCATTATTCATTGGCAAAGAATTTCACTGTAATGGTGTTTTAAAGCACCAAGAAATGTTTTGTCAAAAGGTTGTAGCTTATGCGATGTATGTGAAGGTAAATTTACAATAGATATGAAGTTTTCTCGTGCAAGATTCACGATATCTATGTGTCTTGTGCGAAAGTTGTGGCCATCTAGGATAAGGAGTACTGGATCATCTTTTGTGGGCTTATATTTTTCGATAAAGTGCTTTAACCAGTCAGACCTCCAGAAGAAACAGCTTCAACTAAATAAGAAGAAAACCTATAATGGTAAAAGACGTGGCTCTCAACTCGAACAAGCCTTTGAAGAGTAGGTCTGAGAACGATAAACGTTTTGAAAGCCTTTTTCAACCTCATTTCTTTGCTCCTAACAGCCTTAATTGCTTTAACCATATCCTCAGTATTCCAGTTTTTCCTTTTAGATTTTATTTTTTGACCTAGCACTTTTCGTGTCATCTGAAACAAAACAAAAAATAAACAGTAGGAACAAAAATTATAGCGTATGTAAATGAGCCCCTTAATGTTTGTGGCTCATATACCCAGCACAATTATGGCTCATTTTACAACCATCACCAGATTGTAATTTAATAAACCATAACCGGTCTTTGCTGCTTTCAAAATTACACATTATCTACATAAAAACAACCTTTAAAATATACTGTATCCTATTCATTAGCAACTAGAGTAAATCTAAGCAAATTCCTACTGTGATTAAAAGCAAAATATACGTACCTTTCAAATTTTTTAGAATTGAGAAAACACAAACACTTCTGTCCCCCATCATCTGCCATTCGCTACCGAACCATAGACCTCTAGGGGCAAAAGGAGTTACTAAACTAGTAGTTAAAATCGTTCCCGCTAGATTATGTACGCTGTATGAACAGATACTAAAGGGTCTCATATAATATACATTACTCATATTATCACCTTTACCTCTACTAGAACGAATTAACCATTTTTTCGACCCAGACCGTTCGACCTACCCCAAAGTGTAACCATTTGCTACCCTCGATCCGTCCAGTTTCCTGGACATACGAGGCCCCGCCGCTGACCCGCCGCCGCCATAGCGGGCACATGATACACAGACCTGTAACAACACCATTCACACCAAGAGCCACCCCAGGGATATACGAACACCAAATCCCATAGGCTTCAACACCAATCCAAGTACCGCCCCAGCAAAGCAGCCGCGGAATCACACAGCAGCCAAAAACAAAACAACCATTAAATTTCGAACCTCTGAAACTCATCCTCTGTCTGAAATCACAAAGTCCCTAACCTGGTCAAAGACCTTTATTCTTCAAATCAATTACAAAATCAACTAAAATTTTAGCTGTAATATAATATACAATTCAAACTTCAACAATAACATATTCAAAATACCAACATTCAATATATAATACATAAATAATAATGAAAATAACCATAACTTTGGTTAAACATAAAAATAACCATCACTTTGGTTATAACATAACAAACATATCAACTTAAACATTATAAACATCCATCAAATCCTTTATGATATAACATATACCATTTCTCACATTTTCAAGTTTAATTAATTATTTAAACAAATTCCAGCAAAATTATTTGGAAAATATTTCAATCTAATATCATTGTATCTAACACAAGAATAAATATAATGTTTAACATCCCCAATCACATTATCAATTTTACATAAATCTGATTTCCCAAACCGTTTACATTGGTGTATTGGGAACACTCCATGTCCAGATATCACTTGGTTGAAGTAGAAGTTTGCTAAACATCTTCTTCTTTCCACATATGGTATAAGTCCATGGGTCCATCTCCCCTTCTCTGTTTCACTCCATCTCTTCTGCCAGATCCTCATCATTTCCTTCTTCCCCTAAGTCTTGACTTGTGTCCATGTTAAATTTACCTCTTGGTCCACTTGATCTTTAGTAGTAGCTTCTTTAGCCAATTCGTCCGCTCTCTCATTTCCATCATAGCCCACATGGGCCTTGATCCACATCAATTTAATTCTAATACGTCTTGCCAAGAGGTATTTAATATTTCCCTTTATTTCCGATATCCAATGATGCGTCTCTTCAAATTTCACTATACTTTTCAAGCTGCTTTCACTATCACTAAATATAGTAATTTCTTCTCCCCTCATAACTTCCAGATTATTCTTGATCCACCTAATCGATTCATGGATAGCCAAGAGTTCTGCTAAATATACTGATGATCTATCTGCTGAACGAAAACTGTTTTTCCAAATTTCCACATTATTTCTGTATACCACAAAGGCTGCACCAACCTTTTTTATTTCTTCTCCCATCTTAGATCCATCAGTGTATATTTCATACCCAATACTTCTAGGTTTTTCTTTTCCATATTGTATAGTTTCAAAACTATATGGATTTAATTTCTTCTTATATTCATATATTTCACCTTGTTTAATTTTAATATCATAAAATTCCACATTTTTAGATTTTGTCTTATACTCATATACACTCTTAAGAAATTTTGCTCTAATTTCTATCGGTACCACTCCTGCTATCACATACAAAGCTTCTGTTGAAGTAGTACTATAACATTTAGTAACCAGCAATAGACAACTTCTTACCATTTTTGTAAGTTGATTCACTTGCCTACAGTGACCATTATACCAAATTTCACAACCATAAAGTATCATTTTTTCTATCGCTTTCATATAAATGTGTTTTAGAACTTTTCCATTCAGTCCCCATGTCTTCCTCGAGATTCTCATCAATTTACTGGTAAAATCAAACACTTTATCTTTCACTTTTTTCAAGTGCTTATCAAACTTGAGATATGGATCAAGTTTGAACCCCAAGCAATCTAACTCTTCTTTATTGCTGAAGACTTTACCATCAATAACTATTGATCTGAACTTTCATGTTCAGTATTACCACACTTCATACATGTTTTATCGTTTTTACAATTTTTCCCGATGTGTCCGAACCTATTACAGTTGAAACATCTCGTTTCACGCAAGTATTCTTTAACGTTCAGAATAGTCCATTGCAAATATAATATGTCTCTTTTCATAATTTTCTTAAAACCACTTGGTTCTACTTCTAACACCCAATGAAGAGTCTTATCATTTCTACTCTTAATAGAAAATAGCGCCTTCACCTCTCCATCCAACACTTCTTCATTCTGAGCCTGTAACGTAGCAACCAATTCTTCAGCATTAATTGTTTTTTCCACATTATATAAGATCACTCGTGGATTTCTCTTCTTCGGTTTTACTACATTTACAATATCTCTCAAGTTTTGAGATATTTTAATTGCCTCTTCGAAGCTTTCAATGTCTTCTTGCTTCTCGCAAGTAATTTTAACCCCCTCCACTTTTCACATTTCTAACTGATTTAACCTTAACTTTAAGGTTTATAGGGTTAATGTTCTTTGCTATTTCTTTCTGAACACTATCAGAACTCTGCTCTTTATCCACAGGATACACCAGCAATATGTGTTCCTGTTGACGTCTTCGGCTAATGCTCCTATCTCTTTTAGGAGCAGCAGCAACAGCAGCGTAACTAATTTTACTCGATTCCTCCATTTCTTTCCGAACTTCCTCATTTTGTTTTAAGGACTTTTTCAACTTATCATTTACTACATAATATTGCATAAACATGCTTTGAACTTCATTGAATATCACAGAAGAGTCCTCATTATTCAATTTATTTCTTTTGGAATTCAAAACTTCCATAATATTTTGAAAGCTATTCCAAACTTCCGGTTCCATATAATTTTTCAACTTGTCAGCCAAAGAGGCTGACCCTTCACCTTCAGAGTCTGACATCACAACTTGTGATGTCAGTCAACAAATTAAATCAAATATGAAACAGCTAAGTTTTACCACTTAAAAATGCAAACAGAGTCGGTCTAGCACCCAAATTAAGTTTGGGTGAGCCCCCCGGCTACGTCAAAGCACCGACTCGTGGGACCAGACTTACAAGGTGCAGAAAAATCACAGCAACAGAAACTGCAGCGCAAAAGCTAATACACAGTTTAAAAGCACTTTTGACAATATACAAAAAATTGTATTATTCACTGGTCCCCGGGGGGTACCCCAAAGTGTAAGCAGAACGAATTACCCCAAAGTGTAAGCAGAACGAATTAACCGGCGTATATAAAAACCGGTACTACTCAATTCCCCAAACACGCTATCCGAAAAAACCACGCCCATCCCCCCTTCCCTCCCGCAAAGCAGAAAAATAAATAAAAGATTCAAAAGCTGTAGAAGAACTCCCTAATGCCAATAAGCCATTCCTTATACATATCCCGCTCACACCTCTTTAAAACGAGGCTGATTCAAAGCAGAGGAAGATAGATAGAACCTCCGTTGAGTTGCGAGACTATCCATTGTGATGACCGAGGCGATTGTTAAGTAACACACATTGATTTCGTTATTCAAGTTTTATATTTAAATTTGCATTTCTTGTGAATTTGTTTATTTTAGTTTTGTAATAATGCTATGGCAACACTCTTGGGTTTCTGTAGACGTGGTCAGAGAAACGAGCGGTTTTGTTTACGAGTTGACGTTGGCTGTACGAATGTTAAGTTTTGAAGTAAAGTTTCTGGTTCCTGAAAAGCAGTTGTAATTATTTTCGTACATATTGAAACGTGTGAAGTTGGGTAAATTTCTACGGCGTTTCTGACATTTGGTGACCCGGACGTGACCGTGAAGATAGAAAGGTTAGTTTCGTTTGGAATTTTGTTTTAACTAAGCCTGTCGCTGTCACATTTTCATAATGGAACTGCTCATAAGAAAGCGAAAGCCGATTCGAGCGTCTTTTACAAAGTCGTATAACATTTTGACAACGGCTTTAATTGATGAGGAACCAGACGATAAAATTATTCAAACACATTTGGCAAATATGGACAGATTAATGATGAATTTAGCAGAGATCGACGACGAAATCTGTAACGCTTTGCTTGCCGATGATTCAAAAGTGGAAGAATATGAAACTGAATATGGGGTAATAGAAGAATATCGCGGAAAAATGGTTACTGCTAGGGTTGGCGTCGAAATGCATTTAAATAAAACCGCAACCAAACGAAGTGCGAGTTTTTCCCATGTTCAAGAAAAAACCAAACTGAAGCTTCCTAAAATTGAATTTGTGAAATTTGGGGGTGAAATAAAAGATTGGCTAGCATTTTGGAGTCAATTCAAGAGAATCCATGAAGATAAATTGATGGAAGAAGAAGATAAATTTCAATATTTAATTCAGTCTATGATCGTTGGCACAAGAGCAAAAGAAATAGTAGACAGCTTCCCTCCTACTGCAGAAAATTATTCAAAAGCTGTTGAAAGCCTTAAAAATAGATTTGGAAGGGAAGAGCTACTCATAGAGTTCTATGTCAGGGAATTGCTTGGACTGGTGATTAAAAATGCAGTGTCTTCAAAATCCAAAGCAAATACAGCTCAATTGTATGATAAGTTAGAATCGCATTTAAGGTCTCTTGAATCAATTGGTATGACTTCTGACAAATACGCAGCAATGCTTTTTCCCCTTGTTGAATCTTGCATACCGGAAGAAATACTACGAGTCTGGTTAAGAAATCCGGTGGCGGCTAAAGGTGAAGAAAGTGATACTTACATTGATAAGTTGAAAAACCTGTTATTGTTCCTAAGAACTGAAGTAGAAGGTGAAGAGCGTATTTCGCTTGCTAAAGCTGGTTTTAAGCAAAATGAGAAAAGTAGTCGAAAGGAAATTTGTAAGGAAACGGGTATGAATTTACCGACTGCTACTGATTTATTTTTAGGGATAAATTCATGTGAAAAGCAAATTTGTGTATTTTGCGGAAAATTTCATGAAAGTAAAGAATGCTTCAAAGCTCAAAAACTTTCTCTAGAAGAGAAGCACGATATTTTAAAAAGAAAGAAGGGATGCTTCACTTGTTTACGGATTGGACATCGTTCTAAACAGTGCAAATCACATGTTCGGTGTATAATTTGTTCCAAAAGGCACTGGGTAGTTATGTGTCTTGAACTAACCAATAACAAGAGGGCTTTAGTTACAGAGTTCAAAGAAGGTGGGGATCAGAATAATACTTTATCCAGCCAAGGCCACTCTGAAGTATTATTGCAAACACTGCTTGTGGTTCTTAAAGCTCACGGAAAAGACCGAAAAGTTAGGGCACTGATTGATACAGGTTCTCAGCGTTCTTATATTCTAGAAAGTACTGCAAGGCAGATGGGATTTAATCCTGTGAATACTGATATATTAACACAAGTCGTATTTGGAGGAATCACCTCTAGGAGAGAGCACAAGTGCTACAATGTAATTTTGAATAGTTCAGTTAATAACTATTGCTGTAAAATTAAAGTGTTAGACCAACCTGTTATATGTGGTTCAATACCAAGACTCAAGACTGGATTATGGTTGGAAGAAATGAGACAAAAGGGAATCCAGCTCATGGATATAGGAAGCAATAAGCCACCTATTGAAATACTTATTGGAGCCGATTTCGCTGGTCAACTTTACACAGGACGCGTTCATCAGCTAAAGTGTGGACTGGTCGCTGTGCAATGGGTTGTAATGGGAAAGTCGAAAGAGGATTCAAAGTATAGCAATTATGGTTCGGTTTTAACTTCACTTTCGATTCATAGTAACAATGTTCCTGATTTATGGAAGTTAGAAGCTATTGAAATCACTGAACCATGTGATCATCAAAGCAAAGACGAAGTAGAAACAGCTGTTTCGGATCATTTCAAGAAAACAGTTAGAATTAATGAAGACGGAAGATATCAAGTTAGTCTTCCTTGGATGCATACTCAAGGAGAATTACCAACTAACAGAGAAATAGCTGAGAAGAGATTGAATTCCACAACATCTAAACTCATGAAAGAAGGAAAGTTTGAAAGCTACAATGCTGTTTCCATGAGTGGTGGCAAGAAGGAATAATCACAGAAAGTTCAGAGAATAGTGGTCATTTTTTACCTCATCGAGGAGTATTTAAGTGCAATTCATCGGCTAATGTTAGACCTGTCTTTGATGCATCCTGTAAACAGAAAGGATCTTATTCCTTAAATGAATGTTTGGCAAAGGGACCAAATCTATTGGAACTGATTCCCACAATACTTTTGAAGTTTCGAGAGAAAAAAATCGGCGTTATTTCGGACATAAAGAAGGCTTTCTTGCAAATATCTGTTGTTAAAAGTGATCAAGAATTTTTAAAATTTCTTTGGTGGCAAGGTGAAAGCCAGAATGCTATAAAGATTTTTCAACATTGCAGAGTAGTCTTTGGATTAAACTGTAGTCCTTTTCTTCTTGGAGCAGTGATACAACACCATTTGGACAAATATTCATCTTCAGCTCAACATAATGTAACACAGAAACTTAAATCAGCATTTTATGTTGATAATTGTGTGTGTTCTGTAGACTCTGAAGTGGAATTGCAAGAATTTATTCAAATATCCACAGATGTGATGGAGGAAGGAAAATTTGAATTAAGAGACTGGGAACATACCGATACTTGTGTCAAATCTAATCCGTCAACAGTCTTGGGATTGTTATGGGACAAACAAGAAGATGTATTATTCTGTGACATCGCAGCTATAAGCAAACCTGAAGGGACCATCAGTAGAAGAACTATTTTATCTATTGCACAAAGACTATTTGACCCCATAGGTTTCACTTGTCCAGTTACATTGTATCCTAAGTTGTTATTACAAAATTGTTGGAAATCTAAATTGAGTTTGGATGCTGAAATACCGAAAGATGTTTCACATAACTTTTTGAAATGGATCGCTGAACTACAAATGCTTAATGTCGTGAGGATTCCTAGACATGCTTTTACCAATGATAACTCAACATTGAGTCTACATGTGTTTTGTGATGCATCTGGGATTTCATATGCAGCTGTTGTATATTTGCGATGTGAAACCGATACTAATATTTCCTTGCAGCTACTCATGGCAAAATCAAGAGTTGCACCATTAAAACCCATTTCTATTCCAAGACTAGAACTTTTAGCTTGTTGTATTGGTGCACGTCTAGCAGACTTTGTGAAGAAAAGCTTGAAATTTGATTCTGTTAGGGAATATTTCTGGACGGATTCTTCTACTGCCCTACACTGGATTAAAAGAAATGAGCAGTGGGGAGTATTTGTCAAAAATAGAGTAAATAAAATCCAGAAATTATCTAATATTGAAAATTGGAGACATGTTAATAGCCAAAATAATCCTGCTGATCTGCCCTCCAGAGGATGCTCAGTGAAGAAATTAATTGAATCCCGATGGTGGGAGGGACCTCCATGGCTGAAACAGAATGAAAAGGATTGGCCCCGCTCTGAATGCACGGTTAATGAAATAGACGTGCTGCAAGAAAGAAAAAATATCTCTGCGGTTCTGTTGAGTAAAACGTTTAAAGAGACATGGTTTCTATCATATTTTTCAAAGTATACAAAAATTATAAGAATGGTAGGATGGATTTTGAGATTTCTTCAGAATGCTCGAAAGAACATTCATGATCGAAACACTGGAGAATTATCTGCTGATGAGTTGAATAAAGCTGAAAAGGCAATTATCAAAACTGTTCAAAGAGACACCTTTACCAAGGAACGGTTAAATAGTTTGAAATCCTTGTGTCTGTTGAAAGACCGTGATGGTTTAATTCGAGTGGAAACAAAGTTGACAGAACGTAAAGATGAAGACAATTTCAAGTACCCAATACTACTGCCAAGCGAACATAAATTGGTAGAACTTATCATCCAAGAACACCATGCAACCAAACTTCATGTCGGATTACATTCCTTATTGTCAGATTTGCGTGAAAAATTCTGGATACTTAATGGAAGGAGAACAGTACGCCGTGTAATTTCGAAATGCATTAGATGCAAGAGACACAATGCAAAATGTATACAAACAACTCCAGTTCCTCTTCCAGAAGACAGAGTGAGACAAGCGTCAGTTTTTGAAATTACTGGAGTAGATCTGGCTGGACCCCTCCTATTGAGGGGAGGTGTGAAAAGTTGGGTTGTTCTTTACACGTGTGCTGTTTATAGGGCTATTCATTTGGAGCTCATAACATCATTATCTACTAAAGTTTTTCTGCTCAGTTTCAGACGGTTCATAGCACGTCGTGGAAGACCTAATACCATCTATAGTGATAATGGAAGTAATTTTGTCGGAGCTGATAATCTTCTACAAAAAATTGATTGGAAAACCATTGAAATAGAAACAGCAGTCAAAAGAATTACTTGGAAGTTCAATCCACTCTCCGCTGCTTGGTGGGGAGGGTTTTGGGAACGTCTTGTGCAGATGGTTAAGAGACTGTTGAGACGGGTCTTGGGAACAGCTTCTTTAGACTATGAAGAAATGATGAGCATTCTCTGCGATTGCGAAGCAATAATTAATGCCAGACCACTGACTTACATTTCCGAAGATCCTGAAAACCTAACTCTTTTGACTCCGGCTATGTTTTTGCAGGACATGCAGACGGTGGGAGTGCCAGACTTGGACCTTTTGGACAAAGTGGATCTCACAAAAAGACTGAGATATCAGCAGACATTAAAGGATCAGCTAAGGAAAAGATTTAGAGTAGAGTATCTTGGCCAATTAGTGCAATATAGGGGAAAAATGAAAATGCTGAATGTCAAAATTGGAGATATAGTTCTCATTGAATGCGAGAATAAGAAAAGAACTTTCTGGCCAATGGCAAAAAATAACTGAAGTTTATCCCGGAAAAGATGGCAGCAACAGAGTTGTGAAATTAAAGACAGCAACGGGGGAACTAATTCGACCAGTTCAGAGAATTTTCCCTCTTGAAATTGAATGTCCATCCCGAGAACCAGAAACTGATACTGTAGCTAGTGATAAAAGGGTTGTGGACACTTCACCCTCTGTTCAACGAAAGACTGTTGTTACTAGAAGTGGCAGAACAATTAGACTCCCATCTAGGTTTAGATAAATGTAGAAAAGTTTAATTTCCATTTAAATGTTAATTTATCTTTAATTTATTGTAAGTTTTGATTATTATGTTTAAATCAAAAGGTGGGAGAATGTTAAGTAACACACATTGATTTCGTTATTCAAGTTTTATATTTAAATTTGCATTTCTTGTGAATTTGTTTATTTTAGTTTTGTAATAATGCTATGGCAACACTCTTGGGTTTCTGTAGACGTGGTCAGAGAAACGAGCGGTTTTGTTTACGAGTTGACGTTGGCTGTACGAATGTTAAGTTTTGAAGTAAAGTTTCTGGTTCCTGAAAAGCAGTTGTAATTATTTTCGTACATATTGAAACGTGTGAAGTTGGGTAAATTTCTACGGCGTTTCTGACAGCGATTACTTAAAAAATTACAAAACATTACTTATGAAATTGAAATTTTTAGTAAAATGTTGATACATATGCGGAACTTTTAGCCATATTTTAGAATTGTGAATTGTGTTAATTTTAGTTATTCGGCTACGACGATATATATATATAATCAGATCAAGTAAAAAATCTAGATTTCGGTGTATTTAAAAGAATAAAATAAATATGAAATAATTGTCTGACAGATTCGGTTCAAACATTATTGAAAATAACGTTCTTTGATCGTCCCGATGATTTCAAAATATAAATTTTGTGATAATATGCTAAGGAATCGATTTTGTGTGAATGACGACCAAAATCATTGTAAATCGGGGTAAAACATGAAATAACTAAAATTATTTGAAATTAAAAAAAATAATGCCAATGGGGAACCTATTCGGGTTCTCAAGTACTTGTGCATCAAGTTTCATGGTCGTACGATGCTTATACAGACTGCACACACAGGCATCTTCCTTTACCATGTAAGATTTAATAAGCATTATATGCACCAATGAAACTAACATTTTGTACCAGGTCGTTATTGCAAATAGAATCTTGATAAAGTTAAACAAAATAAGATTCAGAGGGGCACAATGTTCTTGGAGCTATTACAGCGGGTTAAAGAAACACGTTTGGTCAAAGCAAAGCCTTAAAGCTTTTATTAGGAACATTTTTTGTTTTTAATGCCATACGAGAATGTTCGGACAACCTGATAGCAATCATTTTAACGCCACAAGTATTTTATAAATGTTATCATCCGAGACAATAGGTTCCATATACACTCCAGTCTAATTTAAAGGATTATT
Source organism: Amaurobius ferox (assembly GCA_951213105.1). Classification (NCBI taxonomy): domain Eukaryota; kingdom Metazoa; phylum Arthropoda; class Arachnida; order Araneae; family Amaurobiidae; genus Amaurobius; species Amaurobius ferox. Next base: position 28,122,409 of record OX578142.1, read on the forward strand.
TTTAAATTTATCGGTACGGATACGGCTAAAAATAGAAATAACATCGGAATGGGCAGGTTTAAATTTAAATTCACGAAGGAAATGAACCAAAGGGCGAAATATTTTAGGATTATAAGAAACGTTGGATCTAAAATGTGATTGAACTGAAGATGGAGCAAGAGTGCTGTTGAGAAAAATAAATTTTGAGCGGAAACAAGAAAAGTTTTTATAGAAAAAGTTATGCGAATGGGCAGCTTCATATCCAAGACAGAAAATAAAACAAATTTCATCAGTAAGACATTTTAGCGCAGATAACACATTAAAAACTCTATTAAAATATGTAACAAAAGCAGCTTCTTTAAAGCAATCATGATGGAAGGAATTTGCGGAAATAAAATAATTGGAAAAATTAGGCTTACGATAAACATTAGTAAGAAATCCTTCAGTACCGCGATAAACAATAACATCTAGGTAACATCTATAATTTATATTGCGTGATCGTAAGTTATTTTAATTCAGTTGTATGAAAAGAGCTTATAACTTATGTAACATGTTGCTTCTTTTGATTTTTATTTCCAGTCTCATTCATTTTTTTCACTTCACTGTTATTCACTGTTATTTTTGTAGTAATTTTATCGGCTGTTATTTGAAGTTAGTTGATAAAGGGGTAGATAATATAGTTTCTGAAACTGGTTACTTCCTAGACGTTTTGTTCATATTCTTATTTCTAACATTCTGCATTGGTGCTTTCAAATCAGTTTGATTGTATGTCATTCGAATATATTTCATACGGTGGCTAATGAAGTCTCCAAATTATTAATATTATTTACTTATATTTCTTATTTTCTTAATTTTTGTTGGGTGTTTAAATATATTTTATTATTATTTTTACAGATTTTTGCAATTAGCTTATTTAACCCAGAAAGAACTCGTTTCTTTCTGTGGTATACAAAAGAGTAAACTTTATGTTGAGTTTTATACTTATTAAAATATTCATAATTAACATGGCCGTAATATCGTATATCGTGAAACCCATTGCGTTGTGCCTTTAATTAAACCCACCATATTATCTTCAGTGCGAGTTCCTGTAATAAAATATTTTTTAACATACTACCACAATTAACTGCACCATTTTAACTTTAAAAATAGCATTTCTCTTAATAATTATCTTAATTATTAAATTAATTAATTACAACAATATATCATATATTATTTTGCATTTTGCTTAAGAGATTGGACATGTGAGACCAGGTAAATTGTAATTATCAAAATGGTCTATGACCTGCTACAATAAATAATGGATAAGCACATACCTTCAATTTCTCTTGCAAATTTAACACACAGCTCGTACGTTAGTTTTGTTTCATGTCGATCTCTATAGTACTACATCTGGTACTTATCTCATCTGGAGTTGAAGTGTTTATCTCAGGACATTTCATTTTTCTCTCTCTGCAATCTGACGTTCAAGTGTATATCAGGACATTTCGTTGCAGTCGCACTGGAATCTTACATTCGAGTGTATATTAGGACATTTCGTTACCGTCTCTCTGCAATCTGACGTTCAAGTGTATATCAGGACATTTCATTGCAGTCACACTGGAATCTTAAGCGAAATGTCCTAACATACACTCGAACATAAGTCTCCGTCGATGAAGTGTATCTGGAATCTCTGTAGAACATTTTGTTTGTCACCTATTTTTGCATGAGGTCTGACACGCCTCTTCGGCACCCGGCCGTCCAAACAGTTACCTTACACCTTTCTGGTAGGTCGGACGGTCTGGGTCTCAACAACGCCTCTTCGGCAGCCATTGGTCGACCTCAGGGCAACGCGATTTCGTATTGGTCAACATTTTTAACCATTCTTATGGCTTCACTTTAGCCACCTAGGTTTAAGGCCTACTTAACCTCTTGGATCAGGGTTGGAAGTTGGAAACCCAGACCACACGACAGACCCGAAGGTTTACTGTAGCTAGGTGTGTGGCCGGGAACTTTATTTTTGATTCAAGTAATTATAACACATATTAAAATTGAATCACAACACAATAAGTTACAACAAGACAAGCAAAGATACAAAAAACACAAAAGCATAAAAGAACACATAAGAAAAACAACAGGTTTAAACAAAAGTAACAGTGAAAATTTAAAGTACAAAGCAATAAGGCTGCACAGGTTTACCAAAGAGACCCTGGAGGGATATTTAAAATTTTTTAAATTTACTTAAAAAAAAATAAATAAATGAATAAATGGAATTAAAACAACCAGGGGAAGTTACAAAAGGGGGGGACAAAGAGAGAACAGGGCTAAAATCCCAGACCACGCGGCAGACCCTAGGGTTTACAGCAGCGAAAAGTGTGGCCGGGAGCAGATATCCGAAGTTAGCCGAAGCCGACACTCACCGAGAAACCCCGAACTGAGCGTTTCTTGGATCAGGGTGCTGTAAAACTGGCGTCCTTAAGTCTGATGCCATTGTCTAACATTACAGACCTAATAAATAATGAACATAAAACTGTTTCACCCATTCCTGGTCTCACACTTTCATTTTGTTACTGCCAATATGTAAAATGCTTTTGCGAAATTTCATTTGAAAGGTTTCATTCGTTCCTGAAATGTCGCTTTTATACACGCTCCCTCTTTCTCTCTCCCTCTTTCTCTCTCCCTCTCTCTCCCCTCCCTCTCTCTCCCCTCCCTCTCTCTCCCCTCCCTCTCTCCCCTCCCTCTCTCTCCGCTCTCTCCCCTCTCCCCCTCTCTCCCTCTCTCACACACACACATATATATATATATATATATATATACACACAGACTTCCCCTCGGCCACACAATAAACTGCCGTAAGCCCCAGGCTTGGCTGTGTGGTCTGGGCCTTCAACACAGACTTTCCCTTTAAAACATTTGATTCCAGGTCATGGATATTTCGAACGTGCTCTTCCTTCGAAAACTCATACTCGAATATTCGACAAATTTTCGCAATTTTTCCCTATACATTATAATATATATATAGGGAGCGTACGTTTATTTAAAATAGTTTATTTTACGATACTCCTTAATATCTTGCTATTTTTCGTAATTTTTTAATTTAATTCCTTTTCTTTAATAACATTAGATGATAAAAATATTTGGGTTGTCATTTAAATTTAGTGATGCAAAAGTTTTATGAATGGCATCTGCTTACATCTACACATTCCCCAAAAGGCTTATGTTCACTTATTGTAGTATTCCAGTAATATGTGATAACTTGTGTTTCTCTGTAAAACTAAATTAAAAATAATATCAATCTTCAACCAAAATTAAGTTTTACATAGTCTCTATTAAAATACCCCTTTATACCATTTAAAAATGTTTAAATAGTGTTTCTACTTAATAACTTATCCCTTAACAATATAAATGATAAAGAAGTTTGGTTGTTATGTTTAGATTCAGAAATGTCAAATTTATAAGAATATCTCTAAATTTTAATTGGCAACGAAAAGATATATTTTAAGTAGTGCCTTGGTATAATTTTCGCTTCCTATACAACGTAGGTGATGGAGCAATTTAGTTGTCATATTTAGATTCAGAACTGCCAACATTATACCAGTCACTCGAAATTTTAACCAACAGCGATAAAACTTTTTATTCAAATATTAATTTTTATTTGTTTTTTTTAGTGCAATTTAGCTTTTTGTACAAGACAGATGTTCAACTACTGGGAAGTATATATAACGTTTATTGGAATAGCCTGAAATTTTTTATGGCGGCTACTATAGAACAATAGGGATTTGGGATATTAACTACTGGAATATTTACCCTGTCAATTACTAGAACAATCAAAATTTAGGATGTCACCCACTGAAGCATTTACTGCTTATCACATTTAATTATTTTTAAATTAACTCTCTTTTGCAGATATAATAGCAATATACACATAACTTGCTTAAAGTGGAACAGTTCATAGCAATTTTAGTGGTGTACATAATTAAAATATTTTAAGTTTTCTTCTGCAACGCTGTGATGGATATTTTTTCCTTAAAATGTCAGCTACCGGTTCATTTATCCTAATTTTATATGTGCTTCGACACAATATATCTTTATCAAATGATAGTCATATTTCAAGAAAAGCACCATATAAAATCAATAAAAAGATAATACGATTTTCCAATTCATTTACGTCAAAAGTGTCTGTTACGGGTATTAAGCAAAAACAAAAATGAAGGCTTTATCTGAAGCGTTAAGAGAAAAGTATTCTCAATAATATATTTCTTGAAAATATGATATGAAACACTCTTATTCTTCTGGTCTGAATAGAGAAATTTCAAAGAGAAGAACTGGCAGTTTTCGAAAAATATAGAAACCACTATGCCTGTGCAGTATTCGGAAAAGTGCCCAATAGTTTATTTGAATCTAACATGAAGAAGATGTATCGTGGTCGTGTCTGAAGCTTATTATTTCAGCTGTGTTTTGTCAATTTATTTTACATAGAATGCAAAGTAGTTCAAATGCATTAGTTAGATTTACAGAATTTTAAGATAAATAAATAGAAAGGAGGTGCAAAATATTAAACATATAAATGTTTTCTCTTGATCACGTAGTTTACAGAGTCTACTTAGACTATAAGAACTTACAATTTCGTCCCTGTAGCTCAACGCAGAGCGTCGGCTAACCAGTTTCGAGATCCAGGTTTGGATTCCCGGTTCGGGCAGCAAGACTCTTTACAATGGCGCCCGAACAAATAATCATGTAGGTTAATGCAAAGATGTCGGGGTTTGAAAGTGACCCCAGTACTTGTACGGTATCAGTGGATTCTGAACGATTGAGCGCCGATTTTAAATTGCGAGGATAACGACCACGCTGGATACTAACTTGGATGAAAATAGTAATAACAAGAGGCTAACCTGAGGTAAAAATAGCAGGAGTTGGTCAGTCAGATTGTCAGCTCCCCGCCAATCTGACATTAGAGGGTGGATAATTGAGTCCACTTCGACGATAAGAGCTTGCAATTTCGTCCCAGTAGCTCAACGGTAGAACGTCGGCTGACCAGTTCGGAGATCCAGGGTTAGATTCCCGGTTAAGGCAGCAAGATTGTTTACAAGTTAAACGTTGTTTTTTTGCATGAATATAAACACAATAGAGCTAACTTAGGTTTGCGAGTAATCAAAATACTGAAATCAAATGTTATGTCCCAAACTGAACGTCTGTTTGATTAATAATACTTTTTATAACAAAACACTCTGCACGACGTCAATTTACTAATGTTTTCCAAACTTTAAATACTTTATGTAGACAAAATATTTGAATACCTCTGCATATAAAAATATATGCATGCATTTGCGAAACAGTACTTGTACGCACAGGCTGTGTTGTATTCTGGTTATAAATGGTGATAATGCAGATTCTTTAAAAATATATTATGTTGTGAGGAATACAGTTGATGAGCTAATGAAGTTGGTATTTAGATGCCATCGGAGTAAGCATACAATGGGTATTGCTCGTCTTCTGAAAGTTACAAATTCCAATGACGCTGATCTTGTCGATAGAAAGCACATAGTGCGACTAGAGTTAAATGACCCTCTAATTCGCCACACAAACTGAGTACTTGTGTCAAAGGAATGTTACTACAAGAGATAAAGAAATCCGGCATGACTTATAATACAGACCATTTCTCCTTAGACGGGATAGCCCAATCAATGTTTTAGGTGGGAGAATCACATGTAGTGACCCCGTGTTAAATCCTCAACTCCACTCAGAGCTATCCTCGTCGCCATACTATATCTGGGCAAGATCGATTTGTAAGTCTGAAAAACAATACAAGAGATAATGGTAGAATGGTAAAGTAGTAGAATGGAAGAATAGTAGAGTTCCGATATATTGCTACCCCTATTGGATTCTGGTCTAAATGGTGTGGCACTTTCCCAGACATCCAAACGTATACCTTGCACCTTTGGTTAGGTCGGAAAGAAAGAAAGTAACATATATCTCCCTGAAGCCGCACAAACTGCGTAAATAGCTAGTTGCATTTAGACAATCAGATGAAAACTGCATGGCATTGGTTACCAAGACTTACTGCTTATAGTTCCTACATCAGTTAAGCAAATGCCAAAAATAAACTGCTGTTGTTCCTTACTTGTTGTTCATAAACAGCAAAATAAATTAAGAAGGTCATGCGAAATGACTAATAATTAAGTCTGGAACGAATCATTAACTCTAACGAGTGGATGCTATGAGTGACGCTTTCATGGGGCGAACAATCAGGTGGGTTGCATTCATCATCATCTTATGAGGATACATACTCTTATGATAGTGTGAAGATAATTCTCCTTGGTAAGACTCTGTACTGTGTTTTTTTTTTTGCTCTAGCCTAAAAGTCGAAAATTATAAAGACATTTTTAACGCTTCCATACTGTCTACGCATTACTAATACTTCGGTATAGGTTTCTGAGTGTTTTCATTTGTTAAAGCGATTTGTCATAATGCAGAGTATGTCCTTATTTCAGTAAGGGGAAGCCCAAATGTTGAAATGACAGACTTTAAATTACGGATAAAAATCAAATAATGAATTTGTAGGTTATATAACGCATAATCGGATATCAAGATCGGATCAACAAAATATTCCTATTTAGTAGCCTTAGAAAAAGTTCTGCGAAGGAATGAGGGAAAAAATCCGGAGCAGACTTACCGACTTCTAGTAAAATACACACTAAAAAGGTTTCTGCAAATACTAGGGCTAATGTTGGGTCGATTACCTTCAGATTTCAAAGTTCACACATTGCACTTTTAGCATGACCACAGAAGAGCTGCATCTTCCCGGAATCGTTAGTTCAGTTCCCGGAGTCTCTGTATAGGAGTGCTTGGAAGACATATGCTTGAAATAACCCCCCCCAAAAGTAATCATAAACAGACAAATAAGGTGATCAGACTGGCCACAGAATGCTCCTGTTTCTAGAGATGATCTGGTTATAAAACAAATGTCTCGCCACATTGATGGAGGTTATGACTCGAACCATCTTGCTGAAAAATGTGTCCTCATTAGCAGGGTAACGAGTTAATCGCCAGATTCACTATAGAATCCTCAATTTCGTAATATTTTATTCCCAAGTATTTTCTTTATTGTTTTCAATGTTTTCTTGTCAATGTTGTTGATGATGTTGCTCATGTAACTTCAAAAAGCAATTGTTTCGTATTTGTTTACCTTAATGCACGTAAGTCCGTAGTCTAATTCCCTTAAAAGCTTTTTGTGCCATTCTACTATTCCTTAACGTGTAGCTTCTTAACGGTAGTGGAAGTTCTGCAAGGTAGTGAAAGTTCGTTTAATGGAAATCCAAGCACATCGAAAAGTGACATGAGTGTCAAACTCTTCCAATAGTGGCGCGACAATTGAGATGCATGGAGTAAAGACGGCGCGCTGCACATGTGAGCGTGTGAAGGAAATGGCTATCTTTTCTTGAATAGTGCGCGACAATTGAGCCAGGAAAAGCAAGGGAGCGTACTACACTTTCTGTTACGCACGCCAGTGGGTTAGTGGAGTGAGCGGATATCGTTCGCCACCACTCTTTGCGGACCAGTAAGTGAGGTTAGAGTGTTACACATTTTTGTATTGCTTCCAGTTGTTTGCTACGCATTAGAGTCTAACGTATTTCATACATTCGTTATATTATACATAGTTGTAGTGCGTTATCGTGATTTTAGATTACTATATTAATCATTAAATATAGTAATTACACTGAAATTTAGTACGGAAGTTGTTAGGTCATATAGTGTGAGACAGTGTGCACAAAAGTCTTCAAAAAATTCACAAAAGAGTGAACTGCAGTGTACTAGAGAATTTCGAGCAAGGCAAAACGCATTTAGATCTGGTGTTACAGTACTTATTTCAGTAGCAGCTGATCAGTTGCCAAAGATCTATAACATCGAAACTACAGCAGAACCAATGACTAGTAACGTTGCATCAACGAGTGTTGAATCTAGTTCAACTGCCACAAGTATACTAGTATACAGGATGAGTCGTAATTGTTTTTGCAAAAGCAGAGGGGTGATAGTACCCCACCAGACGAGCAATAATTACCATGGAACATAGATAGGGTTGCATTGCACTCAGAAAGGCAGAAAAGAGTAAAATTAGAATACGAACCTGCACGTACACCAGTGTTGGGAACGCGAATGAACGATACCAAACGTTGCATAAACAGATTTATTGTGCAGCGACAAACTCACAGCAAGTGCTCAAAGTGGCGACCACGCGTGTCGTTGCACCGTTCACACCGGCGAAGGAATGAGTGACGCACCCTCTCGAAGATTCCGGGTGTTGTGTTAATGTGATCTGCGGCAACAACGATGCGGGCGACGAGATCTTCCGCCGAGTCCACGGGCATTTCGTACACTAAAGATTTCATGTCAGGCCCCAGAAGAAAAAATCCAGTGGGAATAACTTGCAGCGTTGAAGTTGCACCGGTTTTTAAAGGGCAAGGTTGCTCTGATTGGCTAACGGCGGAACCTACTAGGAATCAGTTATGCTGATTCTGCTCCCTGGACATTTGCATACGGAAACTGCGTTCGTGTCTGGCGTAGGAGATACTACGTAGGCAGGTACACTAAGGCTCCTCTATATACGAGCTGACTCATCAAGCATATTGAAGCCCACCATAGCTGGAAGCGCAATCCATTAGCATTAGCTCTATTCGTATTTTCACTTTAGGAAGTATTATCAAAATAATTATGACTGGTTATTCTGCACCAAACTGCTCTAATCATTCTAGAAAGGGTTTTAGGCTATTTCGCTTTCCTAGCAACGAAGAAAGAAGAAAACAATGGATAATAAATAGTCGGCGCGATAATTGGATACTCGATACTGGAGCAAACTTGTGCGAGCTAAGTTTTACAATATTCTAATTGAAACTTATTTTTATATATAAATAATTTATTTTAAACACTTATTTTATAATTTCTGTAACTGTAGTATGGATTATTAATGATTTTTAGTTGCTATTGTCTTATCTTAGTACACTTGGTCTGTAATCTAAACAACCCATTGAATGCATTATACTCTTTTCCAAACCTAGAAGAAAATAGCTTCAAATTATATATATATTTATATAATTTGAAGCTATATATATATTAAAGATATATTGCTGTTACACCAATATCTTTCAAGTTTTATGCACTTTCTTGTATTTTTAGATCATAATGAATCACAGAATTGGTGAATCCTACTATCAACAAACTGTCGCCAAGTGGAAAACTTGCCATGTTATAGTAATTATGCAAACATAAGCTAAAATGGTAGATTAATCGAAATACGTTTATCATAATAGCTACTTAATGATCAACTATTGTTTGAAAATCCTTGATGAAAAAAAGCCGAGCTCAGTAGGTTATTGTGAGACCAGAATATGTTCTCACATGAGACATTTTTATTTGTAGTATTTACGATTCCTAGAACGGCAAACAAAGCTATAGTCTGGCTGGCGCCGGGGTTTATGACAACGTGAACTTTAAGGTCAAAAGGACTATAAATTTAGGTGTGCCAGACCAGAGGGGCTGAGAGGGGCCTTGCTTAATGTGGAAATGATGCCATTGGGTTGAGAAGAACCAATGAGCGCCAAGGGGAAGAAGGGCGGAGCTCCCCCACCCCCGCCGAAGGAACCACAGCTTGGAGCAGAAAACGAAGGAGTTCAGTCATAGACGAAATGAGAGTTGTGGACGAAATACACGAGTTGCAGATATAGACGAAACGAGTTCAGTAATAGACGAAAGACAAAGCAGAGATGGAGATCGGACATGAAAAGAAAATAATTACGAATTTTGACTTAGAGCACGAGTAGAAAAGCATAAAAAACCCCAACAGATTTGTAGAGTGTCCCGTAGAGGTGATCTATGTGCGAGTGCATTTTTAGTACGAGTCGGAGCCACACACCCCAGAGTTGTGGCGGTACTGTCAGCACTAAGACTGAAGCAAGCCCTTGGAGAGATGATAAGCCCAAGATTAAACTGGAAGGTATGTACTCATTTTCAGAGGTTCTAGACACCATCGTAAAACTAATAATTCTGGTCGCATATGTCCCCTCGCTAAAATAATGAAATGAAAATTGATATAAATGAAAATTTATGTTATTGATAAATTGATGTTGTTAATAAATGATATTGTTTAAGTTTAAATAGTCTAATCTTTTTATATTAATTAATAATTCTTTTCAGGACTTACACAAAAGGTAAAAATAATTGGAGGGTTTATTGCGGTACAACAACGAGCAATGTACGTTAAAAATAATGAATTTAATAATTAAAAGTGTAACTTATAATTAAAATAAGTCGGTTGCCACAGTTATTATTAGTATTTTCCTCTTTAAATACAAAGTAGTTAATAAACTTTCAAATATGTGAGGCATACATTCATATATGTTATTAAAAAAACTTCATTAAAGTTAAACTATTTTAAAAAATGTATTCAAAATGTAGAGAATTTTAAATTGAATAGACACGAGTGCCAATTTAATTACTATAACATGGCAAGTTATACACTTGGCGACAGTTTGTTGATAGTAGAATTCACCAATTCTGTGATTCATTATGATCTAAAAATACAACAAAGTGTATAAAACTTGAAAGATATTAGTGTAGCATGAATAAATGTTTAATATATTTATATATATTCATATATCCTTTAATATATTTATATATATTTATATATATATATTTATATATATATATTTATATATCCGAGGCGCTGACTGCGTCATGCTCGACATGCCTCTTTTCTGCCTCTCAGAGTGCAATGCGACCCTATGTTCCAGGGTAATTATTGCTCGTCTGGTGGGGTACTATCACCCCTCTGCTTTTGTAAAAACAATTTCGACTCACCCTGTATACAACTTTCAATGGCATTCAGAGGGCTCACCGCGAATTCAGTAAAAAATTCTTCGATTAGCCAGTGCGTGGAGTTTGTGACCGCCTTTGTGCTTCAAAAATTACTTAAAAATGCATAATTCTCAACATTAACAATACTTGGTAGAGTATTTCTTGGAATTAATATAAATAATATAGGGGTGTAAGTGTCGCATACAATCTCTGAATCGCAATCATGTCCTTACACTTGCAAAGTCCAGTGGATTCATGTATAAAGAAAAATCAAAACTTCGCTTCTAACACACGTGGGGACCACACACTCATTTTTTTTATTTTTTATTTCCATTTTCCTTTTGTCAACGATTTTCATTCTCTTTCATATTACAAAATTATTTAGTGATAAACACCTGCTGCCTGTATTATTGTGGCAAAATTGCCTTTACATGCTGAAGAAAGAGACAGTTTTTTTCCTCCGAAAGCAATTGATACCGTTATGGCGAATGGCCGTACATAAGGCGATGTTGTAGAGTATCCATTACAGAGGCAAGCATTAAATATAGATTAAATATAGATTTATTTACAAGAACATACTAACTACATTTACAGGAGTATTACGTAGATTCTATACAGGACCATTATTAAAAAAATCTCATGTGGGCAGCACATGACTTTCCTTATATAATGCAATGGATTTACTAGTTTTACAATAAAAAAAATTTGATGTGTGCAGCACATGACTTTCCTTATATAATGCAATAATTTACTCCTTTTAGAGTAAAAAAAATAATGTATAAGTATTTTTAACGTTGAATTGTACATTTGAGGATTTTCCGGATGACAACATGCAAAACTATTTCAAAGTACCCAATTAACTTATATTTCGCGCAACTCAAAATAAACAATTATCAATATTGATAACATCCTCAATAAGCGATATAGTCTATATATTAAAATATTTTATTAATTAATTCATCAATTAGGCGTCATTTCACAATTAATAATTAATCCATCAATTAGCGTCATTTTTGCAATTTTGACGAAATTTTCATCAGTCTGGGGCAAAATATCGCCAAGTTGACGATGCTTTGCTAAATTATTTTCCAAGTTCGCCAAATACATCACCAAGTGTTACGCAATAGCGGACAAAAGAGCATTTCTTATATACTTGAATGTATACTCGTCATATGATGGAAATCAGAATTTGCGAAACATTACTTCTCATTTGGCTTCATTTTTATCAATTTGGCGACATTTTTGATGCTTTGGCAACATTTAAAGAAATCGCCAAATCTACGTCCCGCTAAATTTCTCGCCAAACGTTACGGACGGACGGAGGAATGGGTTATTCTTAATGTCTTGGATTGGATTAATGTTATTGGGTTAATTCTTGGATTGGGTTAATTCTTAATATCTTGGAAATTCTTAATGGATTGTGCCCCGAGATTTTGAAAACTCGACGCCTATGAACTCATATATATGTTACGCGACTAGGGATGCGGAGCTCTGCTCCAGGTATCCTGCTATAGATAAATTAGTGGTTGGTCGTGAAAGAAGCTCCAGAGATCAGCGAATAGGTAGGAAGTGGAGCCCCTTAGTTCATTTAAAAATATATATATATTAATTATCAAAATCAAAATGGATTGGTGCAAAAAAATTTCTATGACAGGACCACGATTGAAGATAGATCCAGTGGTCGGAAGTAGTTTGTAGTGTAACGCGCTACGTTTAAAAAAATCTGATGTTGGCAACACATGACTTTCCTTATATAATGTAATGAATTTACTACTTTTACAGTAAAATATAGGTTTTTCTTATAGTAGATACTAATATTATTTCCAGGATATTGAATTTTCGACAATTAGTCGTCATTTTCATTGATTTAGCGTCATTGTTATCCATTTGCCGAGATTTTCTTTAGTTTGGCAACATTTCAAAAAGTCGCCAAGTTGGCGACATTCCGCCAAATTTGTCGCCAAAATCTCGCCAAGCGTTATGGATGAAGAAATAAGTTATTCTTACAGCAGACAAATGACTATTGGTGTTCAAATACAAAAGTATTACTCAAAGTATCTTTTTCCATGAATAGAACGAGCTAGATCCACGAGAATGATGTCACCCAATTTATCGTATGGTATTACATATGAAACGTGGACATGTTTCTCAATAGGAAATATCTTTTTTTTATTTTATATGACTTTTTGACAATTTTTTTTTAAAAATGCGTAATATCTCGAGAACGGTTTGTGTTAGCGTTCTAAAATTTATGCCAATCGTTTTCTAGTAAAAAATTACATAAGAATTGTTCATTTGCGTAACTTTATTAGTGGTTTTGATTTTTTGACGATTTTTTCAAAATTTTATTCGAAAATTCAGAGAGGTTCTGAACATTCGATTGCGTATACAAACAATAGGCTTCCAGTGTTTATGGATTGTGATTTTTGTACCAAATTTGGTTCGAATCGGTCCATTCGTTTGTCAGTTATCGTCTCCACAGACTCACTGACACACACACACACACACACACACACACACACAGACATCACTTCAAAAATGTTTGATTCTTGATCAGGGATGCTTGAAACGTGCTCTCCCGTCGAAAACTCGAATTCGAATTTTCAACCCCGTCACAATACTTTCCTTATACATTATGTATATAAGGAAAGAAAAAATCTGATGTGGACAGCATATGATATTCCTTATATAATGCAAAGTATTTACTACTTTTACAGTAAAAACAAAATAGGTTATTCTTATAGTAGATACTTATATTTCTTCCAAGATACTGAATTTTGGTCAAATAGTCGTTATTTTCATTGATTTAGCGTCATTGTTATCCATTTGGCGAGATTTTCTTTGATTTGGTACCATTTAAAAAAGTCACTAATTTGGCAACATTCCGCCAAATTCGTCGCCAAAATCTCGTCACGCGTTATGGACGGAGAAATAAATTATTCTTATAGCAGATAAATGACTATTGTCATTTAAACACAAAAGTATTACCTAAGGTATATTTTTTCATGAAAGGAACTAGCTAGATCCACGAGAATGATGTCACCCAATTTATCGTATGATATTACTTATGGAAAGTGAACATATTTCAACTATAGGTAATATTTTTTTTAAATCTTATATGATATTTTGATAATTTTTTTGAAAAATGTACAACATCTGGGGAATGGTTCATGCTAGCGTTCTAAAATTCATTTTAATCGCTTTCTAATGATAAATGGCGTAAAAAATGTCTATTTTCGTAACTTTATTAAAGGTTTTGAGTTTTTGATGATTTTTTCAAAATTTCACTCGACAATTTAGGGGGGTTCTGAACATGCGATTGCATATAAAAAAAATCTGATGTGGGCAACACATGACTTTCCTTATATAATGTACTGAATTTACTACTTTCACAGTACATAAAATAGGTTTTTCTTATAGTAGATATTTATATTCTTTCCCATGGTATTGAATTTTCGACAATTAGTCGTCATTTCCATTGATTTAGCGCCATTTTCATTCATTTGGAGAGATTTTCGTTAATTTGGCAACATTTCAAAAAATCGCCAAGTTGGCGACATTCCGCCAAAATTCGTCGCCAAAATCTCGCCAAGCATAATGGACAAAGACATAAGTTATTTTTACAGCAGATAAATGAATATTGGCGTTCAAATACAAAAGTATTACTCAAAGTATCGTTTTTCATGAATGGAACGAGCTAGATCCACGAGAATGATGTCATCCAATATATCGCATGGTATTACTGAAAAGTGAACATGTCTCTCAAGAGGAAATATTTTTTTTTTATTTTATATGACTTTCTGATAATTTTTTTGAAAAATGTGCAATATCTCGAGAGCGGTTCATGTTAGCGTTCTAAAATTTATGTCAATCGTTTTCCAATGAAAAATTACATAAGAAATGTCTATATGCGTAACTTTATTAGTGGTTTTGATTTTTTGACAATTTTTTCCAAATTTCATTTGAAAATTTAGGGGTGTTCTTAACATTCGATTGTGTATAAAAACAATAGGCTTCCAGTGTTTACGGATTGTGATTTTTGTACCAAATTTGGATCGAATCGGTCCATTCGTTTGTCAGTTATCGTCTTCACAGACTCTCACACACACACACATATACTTTCACACACACACACAGACATCACTTCAAAAATGTTTGATTCGTGATCAGGGATGCTTGAAACGTGCTCTCCCGTCGAAAACTCGATTTTGAATTTTCGACCCCGTCACAATACTTTCCTTATACATTATGTATATAAGGAAAGTAATAGGATTTTCTTATAGTAGATACTAATATTCTTTCCAAGATATTGAATTTTCGACAATTAGTCGTCATTTTCATTGATTTAGCATCATTTTAAACCATTTGACGAGATTTTCATTAATTTGGCAACATTTCAAAAAAGTCGCCAAGTTGGCGACATTCCGCCAAATTCGTCGCCAAAATATCGCTAAGAGTTATGCACTAAGAAAAAAGTTATTCTTACAGCAGATAAATGACTATTGGCGTTCTAATACAAAAGTATTATTCAAAGTATATTTTTTCATGAATGGAACGAACTAGATCCACGAGAATGATGTCACTCAATTTATCGCATGGTATTACATATGAAAAGTGAACATGTTTCAGAGTAGGAATTGTTTTTTTTTTATGTGACTTTTTCATAATTTTTTTGAAAAATGTACAATATCTCGAGAACGGTTCATGTTAGCGTTCTAAAATTTATGCCAATCGTTTTCTAATGAAAAATTACATAAGAAATGTCTATTTGCGTAACTTTATTAGCGGTTTTGATTTTTTAACGATTTTTTCAAAATTTCATTCGAAAATTTAGGGGGGTTTTGAACATTCGATCACGTATAAAAACAATAGGCTTCCAGTGTTTACGGATTGTGATTTTTGTACCAAATTTGGTTCGAATCGGTCCATTCGTTCGTCAGTTATCGTCTCCACAGACTCACTGACACACACACACACACACACACATACTTTCACACACACACACACACACACACACACACACACACACATACACACACACAGACATCACTTCAAAAATGTTTGATTCGTGATCAGGGATGCTTGAAACGTGCTCTCCCGTCGAAAACTCGAATTCGAATTTTCGACCCCGTCACAATACTTTCCTTATACATTATGTATATAAGGAAAGTAACAATAGGCTTCCAGTATTCATGGATTGTAAGTTTCGTACCAAATTTCATTCGAATCGGTTCATTCGTTCGTCAGTTATCGTCTCCACAAACTCACTGACACACACACACACACACACACACACACACACACACACACACATACTTTCACACACACACACACATACTTTCACCCCCACACACACACATAGTTTCACACACACACACATCATCTTAAAAATGTCTGATTCGTGTTTAGGGATGCTTAAAACGTGCTCTCTCGTCGAAAACTCGAACTCGAATTTTCGACTCCGCCACAATACTTGCCTTATATATTATATGTATATAAGGAAAGTAATAGAGCTACATCATAACGCGGGTGCAGGCAGCATCCGAAATACGAATGTCCTAATGATGCTGATAAAGTTCTAAGGATCGCTTATAAGAGCCAGGGTAGAAGCGTTGAGCATACTGCATATGCAAATCTAGAGTTTCTGTGGAGAGCAAGAAAGTCTTATGCTAGTCGCTTGATTAGTTTCTTTATGCAAATTGCTGGAGAAGTGTCGCCATACCGTAATTAATTTGTTTTACACAGTGATTTTAATAAAGATTTTTTTTAGCTAATAAATGTATAATTTTGAATCTTTGAGTTTTGAAATTTCATTTTAATTGTCTATAATCATGTTCTTGTATTTTATTAACAGTATTTTATTCATTGATTTGCTTTCAATCGCACTTTACCTGTAATTGTTGTTATAGATTTATTAGAATTTGATAGGGAAAAAAAAAGAATATTTTTTCAATTATGACATAATATGACTATATATGACCCTTGTTTTTAATAATTATTTTCCCCTTCTTATTTATCGAGATAAAACTATGCATTTTTACTGAATATCTAAATACTTAAAATTACGTTTTTACTAAATCCAAGTGTTAATAATACCTTAAAAGATTCATTTATTCACTTTAAGATTCTTATTATAGCAGGATACAAGATGAAATAAAAATGTAAAGAATGGAATGCTGAAACATTCGAAATATTCTAGGAAATAAAAACAGAATCTGTATAATAAGAATGTTTTTTTCTAATTTTAAGCACTCTCAAAAAGTCATGATTACAGTATTTTTGTTTGAGTTAACTGTTAAAGTACACAAACCAGTATTTTTACAAATGGAATATGCAAAAAACGTATTTTTTATAAAATTTATTTCTTTCGAGAGCTGTATTGTTTACTTTGTTAACATACAAGAAAATGATCGAGGAAGTGATTCCTACTCAACTTTTTATATAAATAAACTAGAATTAATTTTATGTTGTAGCTTTCAAAATATTTAAAATGGTTTATGCATTTTTTAGATATATATCATTCGCAAATATATTCGGTCTTTCTAAAAACATATATATTTATTTTTTATAAAGATATAAAGCTTTATGGCATAAAGGAACATTTTAAATGTTTGTTTTCCTTATAATGGATTTTTACCGACACCTTTTTTTTTTCAAGTCTCAACATCAAGTTTTTGAGTGCATTGAGAGAATAAAATAATTTTTATTTAACAAAATAGTTCTACGAAAGGAAGCAGAAAGCATGTGTTATACATTTTGACTGCTATCAAACGATCCAGCATCAATGTTTTTTATAGTATGGATATGCGAAGCATATAATTATCAGTGTTGTTTTTGCTAATTCCATCTGGATTCTCCAACGGCTCCACTAGGTCTATAAGACCATTCCTTTCGAGTTCGTAAGCCACAAGCTGCGAATAGTTAAACAAAAATGGCCTGTCCAACCCAGCACAAAAAGTATATGAAGTGTTGTGGCCTCATCGTTGTAGCATTATGTAAAATCAGGAATGATCTTGTTTCCACTTACAAACCCTAAGGGCCTTACTATTGAACTTATACAAGTTCAGGGCCATACTTTTAAACTTATACAAGTTCATGGTCTTACTTTTGAACTTATACACCAAATGATACAACCGGCTACTCAAAATGCTGCTCATGCCCTAGGGTGAGTTGGGTGACCTAGGTTTGGTTTTCGACCAAATGATACAGAAATTTGTAAATCTCACTTTCTCTCTTTCTCTCTTTATACTGTAGTGAAATATACATTACACGCATAATTAGGAATAACCCTAACAATAACTCACCATTACTTTTTTGCACGAGTTCCTTAACACAATCATTATATCAAAACATTACACATTGAAATGTGAACTCTTCCTTCGTATATGATAACGATACGAGGTGTGCGTGAAAAACTTTCAGTAGTGCAGGATGACAATTATAGACTTGGCAGAGTCTAGTTGGACGTTTCCGTTCTGATTATTTTTCAAGAATTTTTGCTTAAAGTCTTAATTTCGTAGGTGGTTTTTATGTGTTCTTTGGACGAAGGGGAGAATGTGAGACCAGGCGACAACTTATGCAGTTTTTGATTTTCCTAACGAAACAAAGTGCAGACTTTTAGTCACCGTTTTATGGCAATCTTTACCCGGAAAGTAACACTGCTTAAAAACACGACTCTCTCTCTACGACACTGCTTGAAAATACTATTTTTTATTATATGCTTTAACATTCCTCCTTGTAGCCGCATCATTTTACCTGGGGTTCAGATATGCCATCCTTGCTCGCATTGGATCTTCCTCAGTGCGATGTTGATGTTCCTCAGTGCGACCTTTGCATTATTGTATCTTTCAGTTTCCAATGAAGGTCGGTTATACTGACAGTCTTGGTTCTAGGATATTTTGACCTAACCACACCTGCAATTTGGATGACATGTATTTATTGAGATCATAACTTTCCGGATTAAGACAATAAAACGTTGACTAAAAGGTCTGCCCTTTGTTTCATCGTAAGCATAAAAATTTGCATGCGTTGCCTTCTGGTCTCACATATACGTACGCTGTTGCAAAAAATATGCACCCATAAGAAATTGAACTACAGCCACGAAGCTCGGCATGTATGTATCGTTTGAGGAGAAATGTAAATAAATAGAATTTGTGTGAGAGCAAAGAGACGTTTTATTAAGAAAAGGTGGCAACAAGAATATTACATTTTAGTAAGTAGTAAATCCTCCACTGACAGCTATATAAACCGATATTCGGTGAGGCGTAACGTCAATTTAGTTGCTTATGTCACTCTGAGAAAGACTTTGCCACAAATGCTGCAACTGAACTAAAGGCCAGCACGTGCTCGTAGGGTGTACAGGGATGGCAGAAAAGGACCGGTATGAGGTCCTTAAACATTTCGTGAGACACTACGTTGCAGTAGTGAGGACAGTGCTCATGGAGGTTTCGGATTTTCTCGGAGATGGTGAATCTACAATACTAACTTGCTTGTTTGGAGAGGTCAGGCTAGTGGAGGATTCGGAGTCAGTCGGAGCTGGCGAATCGACCATACTGCCTTGCTAGTTTGTACAAGTATGGCTGGTCAGGGAATGTTGATTTACCATCATCTTTAATAAGCGATGATTGTTGTGTATTACAAGTGCGGAGTTTTATATCATACGTAGAGGTCTATGATTTGGTACCTTGCATCACTGCTCCTGTGCAGAGTTGTCTTTGAACTGCGATATAGCAACTGAGATGTCTACGATTCCGTTTAATAGTGCAGTCCACTACAGCTGTCCAGATTTGGTGGTGGTAGATAGGGTACCATTGGTATTCCGGTAAGAGCTGTGTTGCATTGCGTAGCGTATGGAGAGAAGTCATCGCTGCTTTCACTGATAGCCTCAGCCCGATGTAGATTACCTATTTTGTTTTGAACTAGCAGACAATATTCAATAAACTACGTAAATTTTCTGTTCCTTCTGTATGGCATTTGACTACTTCTACCGACCAGCAATGGAATTCAGGTTCCTCGACTTCAACCTCAAAATTCATAGCTGAGGTACAGGTTTGGATCTGCTACTGGATCAAGCAATGAAAATTGAAGCCCTTTTCTAAAGAGGACAAAATGGAATCTGTTTAAAAGTTGAACTTCTGATCTTTGGCTCTTTTGTAACGGGAGTAAACAAATGAAGTGAAAAATTGTATCGCTCTGTCATTCGTTCCCCTACTTGTGTGATATTTGGGTAAGTCCTCTATTCTTTATTGGTCCCATAAATGACGCTTATTGTGCATGTGATCTTGCATTTCTGCATGTTTCTCAATCCCCAATTGCTGGAAGGCCTTTCCACTGCTATCTGAAATGAGATTACAGCTTGTCATTCCAATGCTGTCATTTTTATGACATTTCGATGTTAAATTTTATGACTTATCTTTCTCATGTTATTCTATCCCATTGGCACAGTATCTATCTCATCGTATGAGGCGGTATCGTGATAGCAACTATTTGCCTTGAAATCAGTTAAATCTTTCCCCCTCCTTTACATGGTTGGTAAGAATGCGAATAGGAAAGCAAATGTGTATGAGAATGAAATGCGCTGGATGCTGTGTTAAACCTTATGTTATACTTTTTTCATGTACGGTATACAGGGTGTCTCACAGAAAGTGAACAGTAGAAGAATTTTTGAACCATTGGCTGTAGATACATAGTTCCAATTGCAAAAATTCTGTAAATCAGGCATGAAGTTGCGAAGCAACAACTTAAATGAAGTGCAATATTTTTGTAAAACAATAAAAATTTAACTTTTTATACAGTCCGATTTATGAAAAAAGTAAAATTGTAAAACATTATCAATACTTCAGTTAGTTAAACAAAAAACATTGGATCTTAAAAGATCAAATTTTGGACAAAATAAATTGACAAACTGCCTGACTTACACCACTATCTCGTGACTTTTCGATACTGTTGTGATCATCAAACTTCATGAATCCAGAGGCCGTTCAGAAATCATCATTTAAAGATATCATTTAATAGAGTTTTAAAACAATTTTTTCCATGGTTTGTCTATGAAACTATTAAAGACTAAATGATACTGGTTAAAAGTTATTTTAACACATAATTACCTTATAAGTGTCAAAATAACTTAATAAAACAGATTGTCGTGATTTTGTCGGTCTGTCCAATATTTCAGTAAAAAATCTATGGAAAAATAAGCATTCTATTTAATTTTTGAAAACAACTAAGATTGTTTAAAACCACTGTTTTTAATTGACTCAATAACTTCCTAACACATTTTTGTAAGTGCACTTTTCCCACTAGAATGAGGGTCTTTGTAAACGAATTGTAAAGGGCTCTTGTATTCCATACAGCGGGTACCGCGTCCAGGAAGACGTTGTTCAGCAGTTACAGCCTGTACTCTCTAATGTGGAAAACACGAGAAATAGGCTAATATATCTATTTCATACTTTTCAGTTAGTATTCTGTGTGTTTCCAAGTCATATTGATAATGAAACGAACCTGCTGATTGCATTCGACATATCAACTGCATAATACAAACTTTAGACGGATGCCGGTTATACGGTGAACGACGACAGTATTCCCACATTGTATCACTAAGATATCAGGTTCTTTCGCAGTAAATCAAAATCACAGAATTCAGCATTAGTGAACAGTCTCATCATTCAAACTGTTATTACGTAGCAGAGTTACTTTTAATGTTTAAATACAAACTGTGAATCGACAAAATAATGACATAATAGCTGTATCTGCATAAAATAAATTTGAAGAAGTGTTAAAAATTTTAGTAACTCTTTGCAACTGAAGTAGGTTTGTGGACAGACCCGGATTAAGCATATCTATGGCCCCGGGCCAGAACTTAGAGTGGGGGCCCCTGTTCACTGTAATTTTTGCAAATTTCTTTCTTCGCAATAATATACGTACAGTAAGGGTACTAACTTGTAAAACGTATACTTAAATATGTACAAATGGCTAAAATTGTTTTAATAATCACCAGTTAGATGATTCCAACGAATATTTAATTTGTTTTTGACATCAAGTGTTTACATTCTTTACAATATATTAGGGGGGATATTAAAATATAAAAATGAGACTGTGACATAACAATTTGTTGAAAAACAAGTTACAAGAAGACTCAAGACACATTCTGGCTTACACAATCTTTTTTCTTGACTTTTTAGTAGCAAAATCATCAATTGTATCGTTAAAGTCCATTACTTTAAGTAACTCGTTTTCAATGCTTAAATTTTTCGGATTTTATAATTTTTGACTTCGAAAATGAACGTTCACCACTTGCATTGGAAACCATCATGCAACTGTATATTCGCAACCCTATTTTTATGTTAGGGAAAGCAGATGAAATTCCACTTTCATGCATATAGCTGTAAAGGTTTTGTAGGTTCAGTCTCCTTTTTTTCTCCTGTATGCATCTCATCTGGAACTCGATGGATCTGAAACATGTTTCTCCCTCATCGTCTTCATCACTCTCCTCTTCTTCGTCATCAGCAGAGATGTCCATCAAGAGCACTGCTGTCTCAGGATAATTTGCATTAATGTATACTTTGATATGGATGCATTCTTCTGCAAGTTCTCTTCCATCAACATCATCTTTGTATATTTTTGCAAAACATTCACTATGCTTTCTTACATATTCTACCTCTAAGAAAAGCAGATGCTCAAAGAATCCAAAAATCTCAAAGATGTTTCGGTAAGCTTTAGATCGAGCATCCAAGTTATTGATTAAATTGTCTACCACAGGAAGGAAAGTTTCAATCTTCATCTTTTCTTTACCAGATAAAACAACATCTAGGGTACCTTCGTTATCATAAAATGTCAATCTAGAACTTCTTTTTCTTGTTCGGATTATGGAATCCTGTTAATTAAGCTCTTTCTTTGATGTGGCCAAGGCTTCATACCAATCATAGCTTTCCCTCTTCTCCTGAATATACAATGTGAGAGATTCCAGGAGTTGCACGGCGACATGCAATGTTACAGTTGATTTTTGCAGAGAAGTATTGACTTTATTAATTTTTCTCAATAAATCACACCAAAAGTATGTGAAGAAGAGTGTCTCAAATCTCTTCATATACTGTTTTAGGCCTTCAGCTTTCAATCTCGTTTCAGATGATTCAAACAAGTCTGATGACATGGAAGCTCTTTTTCAAGGCTATGACTGCATCTGCTCTAGCAGACCACCGGGTATCAAATAAATTTTTCAGATTTTTTTTTTAACCTAACATGGATGAGAGAATTTCCCATCGATGCGTTGAGGAATTAAAAAAGGTGTACAGATTCTGTACGAAGTCAAAAAATGCAGCAACTTCTCTGCAGCTTTCAGCTGCTCTGACACCCACAAGATTCAAGGCGTGAGCTGCACATGGCATGAATAATGCTAAAGTGTTTTCCACTTAATTCTAGCCTGAAGTCCATTGCACCTGCCGCTCATGTTAGACGCGTTATCGTAAGATTGACCTCTGCAGTTAGACAGGGAAATTTGGTTTTCCTTCAGAAGTCCAGTAACTGCATTGAGAATATTTTCAGCACTATGTCCATAAATTGGTATGACCTTTAAAAACCTTTCTACAGAGACGTCACTTCTTACATATCTAATTATGAAAGTCAGTTGATCTATGCGAGATACGGCAAGCGTAGAGTCCACAGATATCGAATAGTACTTTGCTTGTTTCACTTCAGCCACAATTGCTGCTAACAACTTCTGACCCATGGCGTTAATGAACTCATCACAAATTGTTGACGAAAGATAGGACACGTTACCCTTTCCTGCCACTCCGTATTTTTTAATATGCTCATCTAAGAACGTGTCAAATTTGCTAACTAATTCCAAGGTTCCCATGTAATTCCCATTTTTGCTGATCCAAATCTTTCCTCGTCACCTCTAAATGGTAGACCCCTCTATGCTAAAAATTTTATGACTTCGACCGCTCTTCGCAATATTTCTCTCCAATAATCTCTTTCTTTGTTCATATGGACTTCAAGTTCTGTGTCTACTCGTCCTTGTTCTCTGCTTCGCCTCATGTATACGTAAACAGATTTTTCTATATTCGATGCTCGTTTCATGGCCTGAGAGGGATCGTGAAGCATGCTTCCAATCACTGTAACCCCCACAGCAGAATGTTCCAGTACACATCTGTTTAGGACAAAACAACATGCAAACGAAGCAGAACACTTCACCTTTGGATGGTGAATAGAGAAACCAATCACGCTTAGTTTCTTCTCCATTTGGGAGTTTACGGTAAAAGAACGAAGGAAGAAATTTGCGTGTTCTCATAACTTTCTTGTCTGCTTCAGTGCACTCATATGCACGGTCTTGCACTCATATGCAAGTTAAAAATGTAACACATCAACAATTAAAATAATAATAACAAAAACCTTTGCTAGCTCATACAGGTCTATGTGCCCGTATAGGCCATTAGCAGTGGCGTAGATAAATTTCATTTCTGGGGGCCTACTCACTTTCAGCCTTAAAGCATAAGCTAGGTACTAAACTTTCGGAATTGTTATGATGCTTGTGTGACAGTGTAAACGAAGTAAGTCACATATGCCTTGTATACTCGACCAGTGTTGCTAGATTTTCAGAGTTTCTTTTCCCATTTCAAAGAAGAAAATTTCCTTTTTAAAGTTAAAATTTCTACGATACTGTGACCCCACCCCGCCACCTGTTGGACTTACTTTGAATCATAAATTAATGTGCAGTTGCCGTCACTTTCTTTCGTTAGGTCTGACTCTGGCAGCTTACCAGACCAAAAGAAGAAAAGGAGTTTTCAAATTTAGTGTTTCTTTATTAAAACTCGTTGTTAACTGACATCTTTTATTCCCACTATTTGTGGTATTCACTAAATTTTTTTCTACACTTTACAGTTAATAAAGTGTGTTTCGAAAGTTAATTCTGAAAAATGTATAAGATAAATTTTTATTTTGGAAGAAAAGCTACACGTTTATACCGTCGAAATTTAATTTATAAAATATTATATTTATATTATATATTTAATTTATATATAATATAAATTTCATGCCACTTGGGGGCCCTTCAGAGTCGGGGGCCCCGGGCCATGGCCCGGTTGGCCCCGTGGTTAATCCGGCACTGTTTGTGGATGCTCCCTTATTTCTCAATGAACATTTTAATCAATGATAATTATATCAAATGAGATCGAATTACATCCATTTTTTTTCAATTTTGCTAAATACGGTATGGATAACATTTTTGTAATTTGTTTTTTTTCGATAGAAGGGCTGTATAAAAAGTCAATGTTCTTAATTTCTTATAAAAATATGATACAGCATTTAAATTACTATTTTACAACTTCCTACCTTACTTCCTTTTCCTACTTAAAGCATTTTTGCAATTGGGACTAATACTGGACTTTATAAACAACTCTTCATAATGTCTTCCACTGATCACTTTTGTGAGACAAACTATATATTAAATCCTCATTCAAAATACTTACAAAGATTTTATATAATAATAGTTGTAATAATTATTATTTTATTATTATTATGCTTAATATATTTTTATAATAGACTATAGTTCTTATTATATAGTTATTATGATTTCATTGCTACTCAATATTTTATTTTTTTTTATCCAAAATGTGCAATACTTCAAGAATGGTATATATTAGCGTCCTCCAAAACATGCCATTCTCTTTTAATTAATGAAATTACATAAAAATGACATTAAAAAAATTACATGTAATACATTTTCAATCTTTAGAATAAATGCGCTAAAATTTCAGGTCCTTCCTCTGCTCCATTTACCCCGAAATTAATAGATCTCCGACGCCTATCGATTGAAAATAATCTAATGTGAACAACACACGACTTTTCCTACATAATGCAATGAATTTACCTCTTTTGCAATAAAATAATGGTGTACAAGGTCCACGAAACAATGATTTTGACATTAAATTAACACACATCAATTGAAATTGGACGCTTTTGGCAATTTATGAGCCCAAACCAATCCCTTATTCATACTCACGTTCAAAACCCTCATTAAACTTCCATTGACATTCAATTAATATCCAGTAAATGGAATGAACTAGATCCACTATAATGATGTTAACATATTTCCTGCATAATATTGCATATGGAAGATAAATACATATGATGATACTGTAAAGAACCTTGATGTTCCAACCGGGAATCGAACCACGGACCATCGAACTACCCAGCCGACGCTCTACCGTTGAACTATTGGGACGGAATTGCCAGCTATTATAGTCGCAGTAGACTCTGTAATACTTACTATTTTGAATTTGTGTAATTTTCTTAGTAAAGTTATTTGAAAATTGTACAATATCTCATGAACGGTCCATACTAGCATTCTAAAGTTGGTGTTATACGTTTTTAATGAAAAATCGTTTATAAAATATTTATTTATTTACCATTATTAAGAGTCCTAAGTCTTAATGATTTTTTCAAAACTTATTTCATAAATTGGAGGGTCGGTGGCTTCCAAACTTTGGATTGCATTTAAAATGAGTAGAGTTACAGTATTTACTGATTGTAACAATTGAACCAAATTAGTTTCGAAACGCTTCATTTGTTCTCGAGATATAGCACACACAGCGGACAAACACACTAGAATATATGCGCACATAAACTTACATACACAAACACCCACACACATACACACAGACATCACTTCAAAAACGTTCGATTCGAGTTCAGGGATTCTTTTGAAACGTGCTTATTCGCAAAAAACTCGAATTCGAATTTTCAACTCTGTTATGATACTTTCCCTATTTCCTTAGGTGCGCGACACAGCACAAGCAAAGTTATGTTCAAAAATATAACGGACAATGTTGAAGGCTTATTCGAACACCCTTTATATGAGCTACCAATTGATTGTTTCATCCCCTGTATCTCAGAAACTAAAAAGAGTAGAATGTTGTTTTTTAAAATTTTCTGACAGGAAGACGGGACAAAAAACAAAATGTTATCAATTAAGTTCATTTTGTCCCAGCCAATTTTCTGCATCAATGCGTCAAATATATTGTTGCGAACGAGTAACAATCCTTTTCTTATGGAGTTGTTGTTGAGACCCAGATCGTCCGACCTACCAGAAAGGTGTAAGGTAACCTTTTGGACGGCCGGGAAGTGCCACCCAATTTAGACCGAAACCCAGTGGGGGAGGCATCCACAGGGACCGTACCCTCCTTCCCTTACCACCAACCTCTCGGAAGGACTTACGGACTTTCATATGGAGTATTTCATTTCTTTCGCCGCAGACCACACGGAGCCATATGGATGTTTTTTCTCTGTCTGGTCTCAAAAGAAAAGACTCTGGAGAGGGTATTCTTTCCCATGACGTCATTCTAGGGTTGCCAATTGCTAGAATTCCAAGCCCGATGCAGAGTTGCCATATTTGGGCAATTTATCGCCAAATTTGCGATATTTGGCGTCTTTTCGAACATTAGAGAAATACCGCGAAATAACCAATATTCTATGAAATATGGATAATTCTAGAGTTTCTATAGAGAGACTATAAAAGGACTCATCACTCCGTTGGAGTTGGAGTTGACAAGATACGAGCTACATTGAACTGCGATTTTCGTCAATGTTTCGAGAATAATAGCTGTTGTTTTGTGTAATTACTTTTGTTAATGTTTTGAGATAAATATCAGTTATTTTGTGAAATTAGTGGATCATTTAAGTGCTGTTTGACTGTATATTGTTCCTGTTTACGCTGTGCTTGTGAATAAACGTGTTAATTATACAGAAATTTGGAATCATTTTTGTATCCTGTGCACACACCCACGATTCTAGAGAATACGCCGTAACAATATGTAGTGCCTTTTAGTTCTCTCTGAAATTTTTATTTTTGCAAATTCTCTAAAGTCAACTGATATAGTTAGAAAAGCTTCGTATTCAACATATTGAACATCCCAATACTATTTCTCATAAATTATCCAAAAATTTGTCAATTATTAAATTTTAAATAAAGTAATAACTGCTCGAAATCTCTCAAATGTCGTATTTATAATATTTTTTTCAGTTTTTCTCTCAAATAGGTTTACTTAAATCAAAATTCTACAGAATATCTGTTTAAGATACACAGTTCAAATTCAAAATGTTCAAATTTTAAGGGACCTTATCGACTATTCAATACGCAAACGCCTTTTCTTACCGATAAAATACAAACTTGTAAAAAAAAAAGCCAAGTCAATCACTTTTACGGAAAAGTTTCAGTCTAAGAAATGATTGAGATGAAAAACTATTTCCAAGTTTATCACACGTCATGAATGAAAGATATATAGAGGAAAAGTTTTTGAATTTATTTTGCAATAAACTTGGTAAATTTAAGTCTATGATCCAAAGCAATTTCTTGCTGCAATGAATTTAGATGAATTAATATGAGGTGAGGGAAAAACTTAAACTGCCTAAATATTGCATTTCAATATATCGTTATTTGGTTTATAACCAAAGTTTCCCACGTTTATAACTGTCTATATCCAATGACTTTCCTCTATATACTTTTCACTCATGAAGTTTGATAAACTTGGTAACAGTTCTTCAATTTCAATCATTTTATGGCTGAACTTTTTTGAAAAGCTGAATAACTGGCTTTTTATTATTTAGTTAAGTTAGTTTACTTTTATCGGATGCATTATACTTTGTATGTAGGGAAAGTAATAATATTGTTTCAGTGAGATATGAGAGCACTTAACTATTTTTTTTATTAAACACAATGTTATTGTTTATTCACCATGGAATAGTAACAAAACGTGCAGTTTAATCATCTAAATCTGTTGATCTTTCCGTTATCATTTTACATCAATGTATTATACTTTATTTATTCAAATTAAGAACACGAATCTCAATTCTTTTGATTAATGTAAAATATTTACTTTGCTTGGAAATAGCATTTTTTAACTGATTCACAAACGCAAACGATCCGTTTTATTAATATGCATTTTTTTTGTATCTTTCTTACATTTGCATACGCCGCACATTTTAATTTAGAATTCAATTCTTGATAACAGGGTAAAAAAAATATTAGAAAATGTGTTTATTATGCAGACAGACATTCTTGAATTATTAATTTGATAAATTTCATAACTTTTTGCAGATGTATAAAAAAAAAATATGTCTCAGAGTAATTTAAATTCGTAAATGTTTATCTTTAAGAGGCATTTGCATTTATGATTCAGCTATTCCCAAAATGTTTTTGATTTTCCAAAAATGTTTTCATTGAAGTCTGCTCACTTATTGTTATATTACTTTGATCACAAAAATTTTAAATATGAAAATAGTATACGACTTAAAAATAAGTTAATGTCATAAATTATTGATATAAAAAAATATTGAAACTTTTTCGAGATATACATTGTTCAGGATATAAACTAACAAATGGTAATTTTTACGCAAAGATCAAATTTTTAGATAAAAGAATAAATTATACATCGATTTCATTTATATGCTTTTAAACAATATTATTGCTAATATTGGATATTGTCTCAAATGCCTTCGTAAATTGCTACTGTAAGTCCAGATCTTGCACTAATTATAAATTGCATCAATAAACTGTGTTGTGTTAAATATCGCACACACACACACACATTGTGCAAAAAGATTAATAAATGCAGAAAAAACAATGATATCGTTAGTCTGGTGCCATGACGGTCACTTGCTTATCGGAATGTTTATGATTGTGTAGATGTTAACGAGCATCACGAACACTACAGTAATGTGGCAATTAATTGAGAAATGTCATTTTTTTCGTTTTATCACACGTAAGCTTAGGAAGAAGCACGCCAAATTAGCTCAGAGTTCAAATTGCAGTTATTATCAAAGTAGCAGGTGTTCGTATGCACCTGGTAAGTAGCAGGTGTTTAAATTCCTCCGCCACGTGGCATGTGTTCCGCAGTGGTAGTTTCTCAGTTGTTGCGGGGCTCATTAGCGTCATGGATATCATCGCGGAAACACGTGCTAAAGTGATTGCGCTTAGAGAACACACTTCTAAGACGTTCGAGGAAATAGGTAAAATATGTGGAGTGAATACAGCAAGTGTCGGGAGGATCTGGAAGCGGTTTCAGGAAACAGGAAATGCTGGAACCAACCGCTCTGGAAGATGCGGCCGAAAAAGATCAACTTCGACTCGTGACGACAAAACTTTACATCGAATGAGTGTTAAAAATTCTCGATTAACCAGTTTTGACCTGTCTAAGTCCATGGTGGCAGCTGGTCATGATATTGCACCTTCAACAGTGCGATACAGGCTGTTAGAACGCAGACGGAGAGCGCGTCGACCGTACAAGAAGCAGCTTCTGACGCTTCGCATGAAGAAAAAAAAGTTGGAATGGGCACGGAAATACAAAACATGGACTGGGAGAAAGTTCTCTTTTCTGACGAAACACATTTTGTGGTTCAGGGATTTAGATCTATGTTCGTGAGAAGGAGCTAAGGAGAGCCTCTCAATCAGCACCTCATCAATCAAGCATCCGCCCAAAAAGATGTTTTGGGGTTGTTTCAGCATTTTGGGGACAGAATCTCTTGTTCCCGTAGAGAGAATGATGAACAGTGCCAGTTACGAAGTCATATTGACCCGAAAAGTACTTCCAACCATGGCTGAACTGTGGCCGAACGGAGATTTCGTTTTCCAACAAAACAGCGCGCCTTGTCACACTTCGAAGGGAATCAAAAATTTCTGCTCAAAAAAAATATTACCGTACTGGATTGGCCCGGGAATTCACCAGACTTGAATCCCATAGAAAATTTGTGGGCTATTGTCAAAAAACGGCTTCACAAATTTGACTGTTCGACGATGGACAAGCTAATTTCGGCCGTTATTGACATATGGTTCAGAGACGTTGAAATTAAAACTACATGTTCTAGTCTAGTATATTCCATGCCGAAACGTGTCTGTGATGTTATAAAGTCTCGGGGAGGTCATATCACTTATTAGTTTTAAATGTATCCATAGAAAACTTGAATAATACTGAATTTTATAAAAAAAAACTGCACTTCTCAATTAATTGCCACAATACTGTATTTGCATTATTCTTCGGGACAATCTGACAGAAATTGCCGTCAGGTATGTGGCATTACGTAGCTCAAAATTCGGTGCAACCAAAACTGGAGGCGGATAGCCTATATCCCTCCTACGAAATAGGACGGAGTTAAAACGTCTTCAATAACATTGAGAACTAATGAGCGCACTCGCTGTAATGGGGTAAGGAGGAGGAGGAGAAGAAGAAAAATCTCCCATGATTTGGTTAATAGCAGTCTCACTATATAATTCTCTACGTCTTTATCCGAATGATAGGGACAAATGTTGCGACCAAAGAAGGTGGTCTGAGCACCGCAATAACTCCGCAATATCTGCAAGTAATCGGAAAGCAAGTGTTAAATAGTGTCAAACCAGCCATGCGATTTGAGCCAAATTTAGATGGTAGACTGCGTATATTGTATAAATGTGAATGCACATTTCTTTTAAATGTATATAGTTTGGCTCAGATGTAAATACCTACTTGCTACGTGTAGAAAGTCTCGACATTGCCCCAATCCTCAAGTTTTATTTTATTTTCTATTTCCAAAGATAGCTTACAATAACAAATTGCTACAAAACGAATACACAAATAAAGCACAGAGAATAAAACAAATAAACGGACTATAATATGGAGAGACATTTTTTTAAACCAGTACGGTTCCTCGCCTCCTAGTAACGTTCATGGACAACAGCAGCAGAAAGGGCATTGCAACAAGAATGTTGGGGTTTGTCCATACCCTCATGAAGGTCAGTCATACAGCATGGAATGGGGATAAGGAATAATGCCAATATGATGCAGATCTCGAACAAGATAATTGCGTCCCGTGATTAGTCGAAAAATCGCCACGCCATTTTTATAAGTTGATCCAGGATGCTGCAGATATGATTTCACAAGGGTTTTGAAGAATTTTTATAAATTGTGTCTTAAGATGGGCTTTTCAATAATCCCGAATCAACAATTTTATAGAGCTAAATTGCATGTCGGCTTCAGAGATCTGTGCAACAGCTACACATTTCTTAGACAAAAGATCAGCTGTTTCGTTACCCGTGATCCCGCAGTAGCCAGAATTTTCACTTTAAGGGTCATATTGCGCGTAAGAACTTCCCCATGTGATTAATAACGTGGTATTCCCCCATGGGAAAGTAGCGCGTCTAATACCAGTAAACCCAGGGCGGAAAGAGCACATGGAGCAGTTGATACTTGTAATGCGCCTTATCACATGCCACCCCTATGGGAAAATCCACGTCAGGAAGCACATGAGGAAGTTGTTACTTGTAATGCGTCCCTAAAGCAATGATTTTGTTTTTTGAAGTTAAGTATATGGGACTCATTAACACTTCTTGATGGCTGGAAACTGGGGACGACAGGGAAGTAAATAGTCTGAAGTGCAACCTTACAGATGAAGAGGATCAAAATTCTTGATAATTGTCGGAGAGGACACTGCTGATGATTTGAAGGCCTCGACTTCTCTGCCGAAAGCATGGTTATGTCGCCTATCCGGAGTATAAATACAAAATTGTTCGCAGAATATCTTAGCTCCAGCATTAATCTATACGTGGACAGTCAGTCAGTGTAAATTTGCAGCCTATGCGGCTCAGGGTAAATGTCATGAAATAGGGTGGGGACTGTAAGATTTCTTGATTAGGATCCATCTTATAAATTGCAGATACTAGGTTACAGCACTTTATAAGTCATTTATACTTTCTTTACTTTATAGTTCAACATAAAAAATTAAAAACAATTTAATAGTTCTAGTAGTTCAGTTCAGAGATATTCACTTTTTATGGCATTGTTTTAGAACAAATATTTAGAATGCTATTTGTGAGACAAAAGAGAGATCCAGATGACACGGCACCTAAGTGATATTAAGTAATACATTAGTTTATAAGAAATAAATAAGAATTGAACTCAGACTCAATCCTAAGGAGACCCAAACTTCGCTGCTCCCCAACTCGAAGGAAGAACGTCAGCAATGGAGAGGCAATTAATTCTACATCCAATCAGAACTGCCCTTTAAACCCCATGCACTGATGAAGGGACTTGCATCACCAATCAGAATTCGGGGATTTTGTAGGAAGGCGTTTCTTCCTGAAGCTGAGTACAAAAAGCGTTTGTCAAAAATAGGCAGGAAAATATGTTTACAGTGGAGAACATACTTTTCCTGAGAGGAGCTGCCAAAAATTAAAAGGACCAAAAGTCCAGGCAATTTCTCGAGAATGATCTGGTAGTGAGTGTTTGAAAACCAGGCTAGGGCTCTGCCAATGCCCCAATGGTGTCAACGAGTGCCCCATGCTGTATAGCAGTATATGCGAATTTCTATATGTTCCATGATTTGAGTATTTAATACACAAATAGATTTCCGTCTATTAATGTTAAACACCGCAATGGTCTCTCACTATTTCGTTCTCTATGTCTCACATTGTTTTAAAATAATAAATATTATTATTGTAAATAATAACGAGCATGTTTTTGTAATATTAATGTTACTAAATAATTATTAATATTAATATTAATGTTACTAAATAATTACTAATATTAATATTAATGTTACTAAATAATACTAATACTACTAAATAATAATTTAAATGTTACTAAATAATACTAATACTACTAAATAATAATTTAAATGTTACTAAAGAATATTTAATGATTACTTGAATTTACTTTACACTAACGGCAAGTAAATATCTCTCACTAGAAGAAATTTGGATGGTTATTGGCATTTAAAAACTTATTTATCACCAGATGATAAATAATTATAAATGAGTTATACATTTATTTACTGTACAGTATTAGAATTTGCACATATTTCAAATCACAAGCAACACGTAGTATATCTGTTAGTGGGTACTATAAATAAAAATATAATATCAAAAGTAATGCATTGGACATTTAAATATATCGCAATCTATTATACATATATCATATATTTTACGTCGTATCGCATTACATATATTTTGACAATAGTATTACTTAATGTCACAATTTATAAAATACTTTCATAAATGGATTAGATATCGTATACTATTTTACATTATATACTATAATTTCTATTGCCGTTAAATATTTGAAGGGATATTTACACCTTATGTTTTTTCCTCGCTTCGTCTATCATCTGACTTATTTAATCATTCGCATATCATTAGTTCCAAATCCAATACTCAACCATCATTTAATGCTACATTTGCAGCGAAATGAATACTTCACGAAGAATGAAAAACTGAAAGTAAAGCATGAATTTCTTTTCGAATATTTAAAACTATCTTACAATCCTATCGGTTTCTTTTTTAGGAAAGAGATATCCCATTTTAATTCTTAATTTAATTTTTAATAGGAAAGCTTTCGAGAATAAACGGAACTAAAATCAAATATTAAAAGATTCAAAGAAGAACCGGCAAATGAAATTCTTGAATGATTCCAGCTTTTTGCACAGGATAAATATATTTTTATTAACAGTTTAAAAGGATCATACCAGATAAGTGCCGAAAGTAAATTCAATATAATAGAATTATTTTATCTTGATTTTTTTAACAGTTTCAGAATACTAAACATTATCTTGAAAAAAAAAATTCTTGTATGTTTAAATCGGTGTAAAGAATCTGATTTTAAATTTAATGTAAAATGATAACAATTAATGTATATACAACGGCTAATTTCTGTTTACGTTACTTTTAAAAATTGATTATGCCATATTTTATAAAACTGTTTAAAACGGTCAATACGTCATGACATGACTTAATATGAAACGAAGATTTCATTTTTTAAAACTAATAATACTTTTCATTGGATTAAAAATATTTCTGAATGTTGCGTAGCCCAATAAGTTGTAATCCTTGGAGTTACTGGAGAAGTGGTGCAACAGTTACAGATTCCTTTCTTTTGTAATTTTTGTAGACTATCAACAGAGATCTACATTAAATTTGCAAATTTCTGAAAAATTAGACATAATTTAGATGAGTTGATGTGTTATCGTTAGACAACAGGCAAGGAATTACTGGAGAAGTAGTTCAACAGTTACATTTAACAGAATTTACAAGAGAAAGAAATCTGTATCAACAGTGATCTATATTAGATTAATTCTGAAAAATTGGATAACATTTAGACATTAGAAAACAGACAAGGAGTCATTAAACTGCCACAAGTCTTAGGGTTTGTCGTGTGGTCTGGGCCTTCAACGGACAAGGAGTTACTGTAGAAGTAGTACAATAGCTACAAGTTTCTTTATCTTGCAATTTCTTTGAAATGTATCAATAATGATCTGTATTAGATAGATCAACAATAATCTGCATTAGATAGATCAACAATGATTTAAAAAATTAGATATAATTTAAATGAGTTGATGAGTTATCGTTATCCAACAGACAATGAGTTACTGGAGAAGTACTGCAATAACTACAAGTCCTCTTGTAATTTCTGTAGAATGTATCAACAGTGACTTAGATTAGTAAATTTTTGATGAATTAGCTCTATTATATTTGTCGTTAGACAGCATAGAGGGATTTTCTGGTGAATTAGTGCAATAGTTACGTGTTTCAGTATCTTACAATTTCTGAAAAATTGTGTCAATATATTTTTACAGCAGATTTGCAAATTTCAGTAAAATTAGATATGTTTTGGATGAGTTATCATTAGATAGCAGACAGGCAGAGAAAAGCACATAAAGCCCAACTAAAAAGTAGAAAATTTAGTTGCTTTGCTACATCGTTTAAAATATTTAATATATTTTATATCCGGGCATTTCATAAAAAAATATTTGTATTTATTAGACGTTATCTTTGTTCGGCCATATGCGAACAGTTATGGCCTCACAATCAGCGTAATTTCAATCTGATATCGGTTGATGTCCGTTTGTATAAATATTTTTTCATAATTATTTTTTCAAAATCGTATGGCATCACACCAGTTATCATTTGTTAATGCAAAGCAGTATTGGGAGTACAACTCGCTCAATGTTTATCCAACCACACTCAGCATCAAACTTCATTTGTAAAATAATAATCTGCACCACAGATCTAAATTTTAAAATATTCGGCTGAAGAAGAGTTCCTGTCGGGCAAAATAACTATATACTTGATAAACAGTAAGAGTAATTTTTATCTAACCACGTTCACAAACGAATTTGTCCTATGAAACATCAATCTAAGCATCATATCTCAATTTACCAAAAATGAGTTTAGAGAAATTATTATTGGACAAAACAGTGAGACCGACAGACAAATAAAAGCAAATCCAGTCTCTAAAAAATAGAAAACTTAATCACTTCGATTAATTATTTACATTGATAAATACTGATTTCAATTGATAGGTACAACATATAATATGTTCATATCATCATAAATTCCGCCTGTTGAGGGCGTTCCTAACATTTTGGAAGATATGCCCATTGTAGATAACAGCACGCATTGATCAATATCGGGCTTAATATTAGATTCTTATATTATTCCCAAGATATTGAATTTTCGTTAATTAGTTGCCATTTTTATCAATTTGGAAACATTTTCATTAATTAGGTAACAGTTAAAAAATTCGCCAAGTTGGCAAAATTCCACCAAATTCGTTGCCAAAATCTTGCCATGCGTTATGGACGGAGAAATAAGTTATTCTTATAGCATAAAAATGACTCTTGGTGTCTAAATACAAAAGTATTAATCCAAAGTATCTTCGCTGATGAATGTAACGAGATAGATCCACCAGAATGATGTCACCAAATTTATCGCATGATATTACATATGAAAAGTGAACATATTTCACAATAGTTAATAATTTTTTATGTGATTTTTTGATAAATTCATTTGAAAATGTACATATCTCGATAACGCTCCATGTTAGCGTTCTAAAGTTTGTAAAAATCATTTTCTAATAGAAAATTACATAAGAAATGAATATTTGCGCAACTTTATTAAAAGTTTTTATTTTTTGGGGAATTTTTCAAAATTTTACTCGAAAATGTAGGGGAGGTTCCGAACATTTGATTATGTTTAAAAACAATAAGCTTCCAGTATTCACGAATTATAATTTTTGTACCAAATTTCTTTCGACTCGCTCCATTCGTTCGTGAGATATCGTCTCCACAGACTCACTGGCACACACACACAGACATCACCTCAAAAATATAAAATAAAATAAAAAACGTTTGATTCGTGTTCAGGGATGTTTGAAACGTGCTCCCTCGTCGAAAACTCGAATTTGAATTTTCAACTCCGTCACAATACTTTCCTTGGGCGCGGTAGCCCAGTGGTTAGCGCGCGGGAATTGCACTCGGTAGGCCCGGGTTCGATTCCCCCCTCTGCCAAAACTGTTCACGCGGTATACGATCACGTTAAACATGTGGGTCCGTAAGTCCTTCCAAGAGGTTGGTGGTAGGGGAAGGAGGGTACGGTCCCCGTGAATGCCTCCACCACTGGGTTTCGATCTAAATTGGGTGGCTCTTCGTGGCCGTCCAAACAGTTACCTTACACCTTTCTGGTAGGTCGAACGGTCTAGGTCTCAACAACAACAATACTTCCCTTATACATTTTACTATGTATATAAGGAAAACAATAAACCCATAATCTCCGCACCGGGGAAGGTATCAAAAATCTGATTACAATAGGCACTGTTGATGGTCGATACTATACATGGCCAAATATTCAATCTTCTGTGTCACCGCAATGATTCAGCATTCTAAGCCACCGAAGATCTACTTGAGTGTCTCAAAAATTAAAAAAAATATACAGAATATCCTCCCCGAAAGAGCGGGAACCAAAATCCGACTATGTTATGTTCTTTCAGATAGTGTATACTATAAATCTGAAAAGATTTAGCCTTCTGAAACACCAGGCTGATTTATAGAGGATTTTAAATACTTAAAATAATTCTTTCACTGTCACTGAGGGGAGGGAAATCCGGATACGTTAAATTCAGCCCGATGGCTGATACCATTTGTTTAAATGTTACCTTCTAAGTCCCCAGGGGACTTCCAAAAGGTCTGAATTGATTGTTCGAAACAACCCTCCTATTTATTCATCCCCCCAGAAGATAAATCGAAAATATAGCTTTCTTACGTTCTGTACCGTTGCTGACACTATGTGTACACAGCTTCCGACTTCTAGGTCAAGAGTGTGATTCTAGGCGGGAGGGGGAACCCACATGTTCTCCGCTACCGAAGTGGGAAAGTGGAAAAGTGTTCTCCGCTACCGAAGTGGCTTTGTAAGGTTTTGTACGATAAAACAGTTAATACTATAAAGATATAGTCGATACTATAAAAGTTCAAAGATTAAGCCTTTTAGGTCGCCAAAGTGCATCTTTGAAGTCTGGAGATACGAAATTTGTTGAACATTTTAGACAATTATATAGAGTGACTAGCATTATACCCTTTCTTCAGACTGAATATATAGCATAAAGAAACTTAAAATTCATAATGAGCAAATTCGCATGGTGGTCGAAATAACAGTGTCATTCAAAACATTCTATTAAATTATTTTATTTAATTCTAAAAAGAAGCATAAGAATCTCTGTTCTCGCTGTATAAATTTATCTTTAAAAGCAGATCTGAAGAAAAAAATATCCAGGTCCCGTTTGTA
Source organism: Amaurobius ferox (assembly GCA_951213105.1). NCBI lineage: Eukaryota > Metazoa > Arthropoda > Arachnida > Araneae > Amaurobiidae > Amaurobius > Amaurobius ferox. The sequence continues at coordinate 28,160,783 of OX578142.1, forward strand.
AACACATTTACTAAAAATGCGAAATTGGATACTATATGCCAAAATGAAAGCACTAAGATATTGGATCTACATATTCCAAAATGAAGACGCTAAAATGGTATAGGAAAATATACCCTTACCATACATTTTCTGGTGCAACAAACAACAACTGTTACAACTTTTTTCTGTTACAATTGGCTAAACACATAAATCACCTAAAAATAAAAAATATATTAACTATTGTAAAAAATGTTCACTTTTCATATGTAATATTAAGCGATACATTTGTTAACATGATTCTCGTAAATCTAGTTCGCTCTATTCACGAGAAAAAATACTTTGTGTAATAGTTTTGTATTTTAACACCTAACAATTCGCCAACTGTCATTTATATATAAGAAATACTCCTCTCTCTGTCTATCTGTAATGCATGGTGATAAATATAGCAACTTGACGAATAATCCAGTGATATATCGCCAAGAAAATATCGTTAAAATTGTAAAGTTAACGTAAAATAAAGCCAAATTGATGAATTAATTATTAAACTATTTTAATATATGGACTATATTGCTTATTGCAGATGCTATCGAGATTCTTCTTCTTCGACCCAGACCGTCCGACCCACCCAGCAGTGTAAGGTATCTGTCTGGACAGCCGGGAAGTGTCAACCAATTTCGACCGGAATCCAGTAGGAGCAGCATCCACAGGAAAAATGCCGTCTTCACCCTCCACAAACCTCTCGGAAGGGCTTACGGACTGATGTACTTAACATGCCAGATCTTCGAGTTAACATGGGGACTGGGCTCTAAGGACTGGGCTGTGCTACCCTGATGCTATTAAGTTGCATGAAATATAAGTTAATTGAGTACATTCAAATAGTTTTACATGTTGTCATTCCGATTATCATGTTACATTTTACATACATGTTGTCATTTGGAAAATCGCTAAACTTACAATAATCCACTATTAAGAACATTGTGCAGTGGATATTATGCAGAATTTTTCACCATGAAAGAAGACAATTAGTTGCATTATATAGGGAAACTTATGTGATACTCACATCAGAATTTTTTACTTTCGCTATATACATAGAATGTATAGAGCAGACCTGGCTGAAATGCTAATAAATTACTTTAATCTATGATTTTTTATAGTTTGGAAAAGTTATATTATGCATATCCCACAACGCAGAAAATATTAATTGAAGTATTTAGTCAACCCCAATTTTTTACTTCTTCAAATATTTATTCAAATTCAGCTCTTTGCAACAGCTTCAGTCCATACAGTTCTTCCGGTTAGATCGCTCGCGTAAATTGTAATTGCGATACAACATGTAATATGTAAATTTGATTTATGTCGGTAATTCAGAATTGTATACTAAAAATAAAATGAGAAGGGAAATAAATAAAAGTGGATTAGCCATTAAATGCAGTTGAAGAAGTAAACATTCCATTGAAGTTTTCCTTTCACAGCAAGCCAATAAACTTTACATTGGCGAAAATCGCTATGAAAGTGAATGTTTCCTTGTGATTTCCAGTGAATACAAATCTATTATGTTAAAAAAATCAACACCACATGATTCATGATGCAAAATAATTGTGTAATTACTTCAAAATAATTTTAGAGAGAATAATCTCCCAAAATGCATATATTTGTTATCTGAAAAATATTTTAATATCTATGATCTCAGATTCTAGACTTCACATGAGAAAATAAGTTATGAGATGCAAAAAAGATAGCAAACTCCTAAGAACATTCTTTCCGATGCCGAAGTTAAATTTCAGAGAAGTGAATAATTTTTATTTGATCAACGGTAATTAATACCAATTAATAGAGCATCAATTAATAATCTACCTAATAAAGATATTCAAGAAATGCTGAAGTGTAAAGAAATGCCAGAGATAAAATTCAAAATTATCCCTATGGCATGCACAAACTGTTAAGCGAGTAATCAAGATTATCTCTGAGACTATTTCGAAAGTATATAAAGAAAGATATGGATATATTCATTTTTAATTGGATTCAAGTAAATAATCCCTTATAATGGACTCAAACAACACTATTCAAAGCCGCCTAACTAAAATTAGAATACAAAAACAGTGAGAAAATATTGAAGATTTCGATTTGCAGCCACCTTTATGTAGTGGTTTTTGTCTTAAGACGGTATTATAATTGAATGCAGAAATTATCGTAAATTTATAATTATTACGAACTTAAGGAACTTGCAGAAAGCTTAAGGCCTTAAGAAAATTAAATAAGTTAATTAATAAATTTGCACGTTATAAGCGATATGCAAAATATAAATTTACCTTACTATTTTAAACTTAAATTAAAGTTATGTGTTTTTGCGATTTATCGCTTCAATTACATTTTAATTGGCCTCATCGAACTCGGCAAAATATCATTTTTTTTTCTCATTACAATCCATTTATACAAAAAGTCTTCCGCACAAACCGGATCCCAAAATGCAATTTTTTTCCTACCGAATTTTCAGTTTTATCACAGTTTTCAGGAATTATTTAAAAATTCAACCACAGAATGGCTCGGAAAAAATGTTCTACAATTTTGATAACATTTTTTGAAAGACATATATTGCCCATAAGGCAGCTTTTCCTGTATTTGAAACAAATGTATTTGAAATTGGCCTAATGTATAGAGAAAGTATTGTGGCGAAGTAGAAAATTCGAATTCAAGGTTTTGACGGAATAGTACATTTCAAGCATTCCTGATCTCGAATCGAAAGTTTTTGATATAATCTCTGCGTGTGTATGCGTATTCATCAGTCTATGGATGTGATATCTCACGAAAGAATAAAGCGTTTCAAATTTGGTACGATTATTGCGATTTGAGAATATTGAAACCCTATTGATTTTCAACGAGACCAAACGTTCGAAAGATCTCCAAATTTTCAAATGAGTTTTAAAAAAAATCATAAAAAACCAGGATATTAAATAGTGTTAAATAAATAATCATTTCAATAGCAAGTTTTTATCCAAAACAAATGATTTAAACTTTAGAACGATAACTTGAATCGTTCTCGAAATATTTCACGATTTTCAAATAAATGTATCTAAAACTTGTATAAAAAGTAACAGTAGTAGTATCATTATATATATAAAACTTAGTGATAAATTTGGCAGACTTGGCGACTCATTTGGAAAAATATAGTCAACTTGAAGACTTTTTATTGTTATGCCAAATTGACGAAAATGTCGCCAAATTGTCGAAAATGACGCTAAAGTTACACAATTAACGCTAAATTGATGGATTAATAATTAGCATATTTAAATTTAATGTAGTATATATTGCTTTGCAGATGTCAGCAATATTTCCAATTGCCAAGTTATATTTGCGCGACATATATGTAAGTTAATTTGGTACTTCAAAATAATTTTGCATGTTGTTATCCAGAAAAGCGCCCAATGTCAATAAACTTTTCAACGTTAAAAATATTGTGCCGTGGATTTTGTCGATCATTTATTTCGCATTGAAAGAAGCAAAGTATTTGCACTATGTAGCTAAAGTCATGTGTGGTCATATCAGATTTTAACTTTTACCAACTGCAATTTATTATGTACTAGCAGTATACCAGTCCTTCGTCTGGAATATACAATATAAAAAAAACTTAGGAATTTGCCCTATCTATTATCTATATATACTAATTGCCAAGTGTCCGTCTGTCTGTCTGTATGTCTGTCTGTCTGTCTGTCTGTCCGTCTGTCTGTTTGTCACGCTTTTTTCAGGCACTTCCGGAATAGATAGAGTCTTGCAATTTGGTACACGGCTCGATCGTTCGATAAAATCCCCTGGAAAAATCGAATTTCTCGAAAACGACCTCTAGAGGGGGTGCTCCACATCAAAACGTTCGAAAAGTGAAATGATAGGAAAGCATGCTTTGCCATAAGATAGAGACTTCAAATTTGGTGTATGGGTAAATCGTTCGAAAGGAAGAAAGTGTGCAATTTCAGATTTCCAATATTTTCTACTTAAGGGGGCGCCGCGTACCAAAATGTTCGATTTACCGAATAAATGAGAAACGGCTCCTTTAAAATTTGTCAGAGACTTGAAATTTGGTACATGGAATAATCATTTGATAAAAACACCCAAGACGATTATAGTTATTCAAAAACGTTCGTTTAAGGGGGTGCTCCAGAGGAAAACGTTCGAAAGGTGAATTGGTAAGAAAACATACTTCGGGATGCGATAGAGATTTGGAATTTGATGTATGGGTAGATAGTTTGGAAGAAAGAAAGTGTACAATTTCAGTTTTCAATATTTTCTACATTAGGGGGTGTCGCACACAAAAATGTTCGATTTTCGGAATGAATTAGAAACACTTCTTTTAGAATGTGATAGAGACTTGATATTTGGTATATGGGCGAATCATTTAATAGAAAACCCAAGAAGATTGGAGTTTTTCAAAAATGTGTATTTAAGAGGGGTGGGTACTCCACAGAAAAACATTCGGAAGGTGAAATGATAGAAAAAGCATGCTTCACAATGAGATAGATACTTCAAATTTGATATGAGTGTAGATAGGTAGAAAGAAAGAAAGTGGGCAATTTCAGTTTTCCAATATTTGCTATTGTAGGGGTGCCGCACACTTAAATGTTCGATTTGAAGAACAAATGAGAAAGGCCTCATTTACAATATGATAGAGGCTTGAAATTTAGTATATGGGGTAATCATATGATGAAAAACCTACGATTATTACGGTTTTTCAAAAATGATCATTTAAGGGAGTGTGTCATGTCGCAATTCTGCGCCATGAGCCTTTTGGTATTTTCTGCGAGAGAAACATCCTTCTCTCCGTTCGTGCCAGTACAGTGTTTTACTAACACTTGTTTCCATTGAAATTACATTAAAAAGCGCATTTCGTCGAGAAAGCGTTGGTTTGTCTAGACTTAGTGTCGGGCCGTGGAGCGTGACGTTTTGGATGTGTAGTTGCTATGTGAGCGCGCCGTCCAATCAGGAAGAGGCGCATTTTTGCGAAAGAGAACTTGCGTGGGCTCAGAGGACCCTTTTTTTCGCGCTTGGTGCTGGAACATTTCGACTGAAAGGTCGCATCGAAGGTTTTGTCTAAATTTTAGACAAAAGGCTTTGGCCAAAATGGCTTGCCGTTCATCTGGAGCTGAAGAAGAGGAGCCTGGAACCTTTCATTAATAATCCTGATGCAAATCTATTCTAAATTATAATTTTTTTATTCCAGGAATTATTCCGACGACGACTCTGGAGTTTGAGATGTAGCTGGGCGGCTTGTTTCAATTCGAGGCCTTGTGTACGGAGGTTCGGGTTATAAAGGTTTTGGAATCTACGTTGGTTTCGCCCTGTGAACTTTTTGAATTACCAGCTAAAAACCCGTGATATTTTGATGCGAAACGGAGCTCCAAAAATTTGTTAATCTTGTATCAAGGTAAATTTTCTTTTTCCGGAAACAATGTTTCCGAAGTGGCACTGGCATGATGAAATTAAATTTAATAACAAAAATGGCTCATATTAAAATATTTAAAGTTAAATTTGGAAAGATTTAAGATCGTATAATTATAAAGAAAATTGAATACTTGTTATGCAACATATATATTTTTACCAGAGCATTGTTGAATGTGTCTAATAAGTGAAGCTCTGAAGTTTTATTTATAATTGAAAGTTAAAATGCAAATGTTGAATTCTTTGAAAAATCTAAAAATAAATCAATATTTAAGTTTGTGTTAAAATGAGCCTGTTTATTTGTGTCTGCATATTTTACTTTACTCATTGTACATCATTTAGGATTAATTCTCCTAAACTGGGAACTCCTTTAAATCTTGAACCTGGTGTTATTGCTGATACATTTTTGATGGTAAACATGTTAAATTCATGTCTCTTGGGCATTTTGAAATTAAGTTCACAAGTTGTGGGTGGTGGAGTCAGTAGGTGCTGTTTGTACTGACCCAGCTCCCACAAATTGGTGCCGTATCCCTTCCCAGAGTATTACAGTGAGTGAAGTATAAATTTATGAAAAAGTGCAAATTTTTTTATTGTAATTATATATTGCAGTAATAACATATCGAAGTAAGTGGAAAATTATTTTGTGGTGCAAAATATTTGAGTTTAATGGGCATGAAAATTTTTGTTTATGTGTCATAAAGTTGAAAGTGCAAAAAGCACAGAAGCCCATATGCACCTGATTATATGTGTAATTGAAAAATATTTGTTGCATATATTTCTCAAATTCATATGTCATACACACAAAATTTTATGTGGAAAAAGTAAATTTAAAAATTTCAAGAACACATACATTAACTTAAGTGCACACATATTGGTCTCTTGTTGCTGTGCTAATGCAAATATATTAAAAAGAAAAGGGAAAATTTTTTTTCTTTGACATGTTTCACATACAATTGGTTGCTCACCTATGTTGACAGAGGTGATTAGTCGTCCAACACTAACTTGACTCGACACTGTATTATCAATACAAGCTTGAGTTGACAGATTCACATACACTGATTGTATATCAGAATTACTGGCATTTATCACATACAAATATCATAATCAGTGGCCACAGTCATCAGTGTCTTGGGCTTACTGATAGTTTATAAAAATCAGAGTTGTTGGCACATTCACATACAATATTGTTGTTTTTCCTACTATCACCTGGCTGGACACTGCATTATCACACAAAAATTCAGTGGGTGTTTTCTGACATTATCTTCACATACAAATTATTTTGCTGGTTGCAAAAGTTCTGGCAACTTCACAAATATTGTGTTTCTGACTTGCTCTTCACAAGAACTGTGTTACTCAATGGATCAAGTCAGATTCTCTTGTTGATCACATATTGGTGAAAGTGAAATCATTTTTCCACAATAAACTGTGTTTCGTGATAAATTTGAATCTATTTGGTGAAAAACCTTGTGCAAAAAATGCCTAAATCTAAAAATACGAGAGCAAGCAGGAGTAGGGACTCCTCTGCACAACCTGGTTCACGAAACCGTGTGCCTTCGGTGTCTCCGCCACGACTTTCTCCAAATTCTGGCAGATCAGCTTCCGCTGTCAGAGACTCTAATAAAGTGAAGGTCGGAATTGGATCACAGTTCCTTGGATCCATTCCAAGTTTTGCTGGCAATGCAAATGAATCTTTTCACGAATTTTTGGAGAAATTTCTTCTGGTTGCTGAACATGCCGAGTGGTCTAATAAAGACAGAATTTTCGTTCTGAAGTTGAAATTATCTGGTCGTGCAGAAAGACTGATTAAATCTATCCCGAAGCTAAACCAAAGCACGAATTTTTCAGAATTAGTGAATACACTCAAGGACAATTTTATGAAAAAAGAAAATATTGCCAAAAATGTCGCTTCCCTGGTAAACTGTAAACAAATGACAGGGGAAAGTGTTCGTGATTATGCAAATCGAATAGAGGCTGAATCGTATATTGCCTTTCCGCAAGATGTTGTGTCTGATAATGAAGATTCCTTGAGAACTGCTATTTTGCTCAACTCTTTTAAAAAGGGGTTAAAAAGCCTTTTTAGAAAAGCCGTCTTATCTGCAAATCCACAGTCATTTGAAGCTGCGAAAGAAATAGCCATTCTGGAAGAAGAAGTACAGAATGAAGAGCTGGAAGAAATGACAGAGGACATAAATACAGTGAGAATTGAAAAAGACACTAAACAGGAAATTGAAGAGTTGAAGAATGAATTAAATTTAAAGAAGAAAGAATTTGAGAAATTAAGAAGAAAATTTAGTGAAAATTCAGAGAAAAGGAAGAAAAGACTGAATGAAATAAGAGAAGATCTGGAAAAGAGCAATTCCAGTTTTGAAGATTCCTTCTTGGATACGCCCTCTACAAGCAGATACAATGAAAATGAATTGGAAGAGGAAGATTGGGAAGATATTCCAGTAAAGAAGAAACATAAACCATCAACATCTTTCAGAACTTCTACACCATCCAAAAGATCTGAAAGTAGAAACCGTTTCAGTCAAAGAAGAATTCCAGTTGCCTCACAGGAAGAAGAGTGGTACGTTAAAAGTCCATATCAAAATTATTCTCCAAGAAAAAATTCCTTATTCTTTAGAAGACCTTTTCGTAACAGTTCATATAGAAATTCAATTTTCCACAGAAGATATTTTTCAAATTTTAGAAATTCCTTTGATAATTATAAATCACAAAACTTCAATAATTTTGGATATAGAAGAAATAACAGATACTTTAATAGTAGATTTGGTAATAGAAGACAATTCGGAAGACAGAATTTCAGAAGACAAAATTTTCAATCTCCATTAGTTAATAGACGAAATTCTGAAGTTAGTTACATGACTGAAAGCGAGACTCCTTGCCAAAACAATTTTCCTATTATTCAAGTTTTTGTTGAAGATGTCACACTAAATGCCTTAATCGACACTGGAAGTTCTATAAACATTATCTATAGTGATGCTTTACACAAAATCAACCCGAGAAAAGTACAATTAAAACATACATCCACTATTCTAAGAGGAATCGGAAGTCAGAACATTTTGGTTGAGAGAAAAGCTTCTTTTCCCATGATCATTGGAAATGAAAGAGATGTGATTGAATGCTGCATTTTAAATACACCTGCCCCAGGAAGGTACAACATGATTTTAGGAAGTACATTTTTACATGAGAAACAAGTGACAATTACTTATAGACATAAACGTGTAAATTTTTTGTACTGTAGTATTCCCTTTACTGAATTTACCGAATCACAAAGCTTTACTGTGATTTCTGATTATGTACAATTTAAACCAGACGAGAGTTATGCAATAAGCCATGATTTTGACAGAAGAAATTACAATTTTACAAATGATGTAGATTATAGATTCAAAGACACAAATTTTTCAAGAAATTATGAAAATAGATGTAATAATGGATATTTATTTGAACAAAACAATTTTCACAATGAATTTAGAGACGTTGATTTTAGAGATTTTGATGCAAATGGAAATGAAAGGTCAAATTATGAATGCGAAAATGATTTATATGAAAGACAGATGAATGACAATGTATATACAGACAGATTTTTGACAAAAGACAATACCAGTAACAATGAAATATCTCAGACAGATTGTGATAAACAGGATGAAGGAAGTTCACAACAAAATCAGGCAATAGGGATTGCCAAAGCTTTCAACAAATGTGTTCTAAAACCATTTTCGGAAACTTTTATTAAATTAAAAAGAAATTACAAAATTGAAAAAGACACGACAATTTTGCTTGAACCTATCAATAATAAAGAATTTTCTGCAAACAAAATTTTTGTAGCCAGAAGTATCCACAAAATTCCTGAAAATGACTTTTTGTATGCTAAAGTTGCAAACCCATCTGAAAAAATTGTTTACATTAACAAAGGAATGAAATTGGGAACTTTCGAAAACATCCATGAATCTGAAATTGACATAAATAATAGAGTTGATATTGAAAACTGTATTGAAGAAAATGAAACATTTGATGCATGGGGAGGAGATTTTGATCTTAAACATATGAACTGTACACAAAAATCTTTGCTTTTAAAATTACTAAGTAAATATAAACATGTCTTTGCTAAAAATATGAAAGAATTGTCTGGATGTGACACTATTTTGCACGAAATTAATCTTGAATCTAACATACCTGTTAGACAGAAGCCATACCGCATTCCACACAATTTACAGAAAGAACTTTCACGCCAGGTAAACGAACTCCTTGATGCAAAAATCATTCAGCGCAGTACATCACCTTACAATACTCCAGTGCTTTTTGTTAAGAAACCTGATGGAAGTTACCGTTTGGTAGCGGATTTTCGAAAGCTCAATAAGATCACTATTGTTGAGAACTTTCCGATTCCAAATATATCGGAATTAATCGATAACTTGTCTGGAGCCTTGTATTTTTCTACCCTGGACCTAACCAGTGGATTTTACCAATTGTGTTTACATCCTGATGATTATCCGAAGACTTCTTTTTCAACACCTGATGGCCACTTTGAATGGACCAGAACCCCATTTGGTCTTAAGAATGCGCCTGCATCCTTTCAGAGACTTATGTCTCTGGTGCTGGCTGGCATATCTGGAATTTACATAGATGATATTATAGTTGCTTCAAGAACATTCGAAGAACATTTGGAAAAACTAGAAGAGATTTTTGTAAGATTAAGTAAACATGGTCTTAAATTGAAACCAAGCAAATGCCATTTTTTCAGAAAAACAATTAAGTATCTTGGATTTTTGGTATCAAATGGAAAAGTACAACCTGATACTCATAATTTGGAAGTTGTAGAGAAATTCAAAATTCCTAAATCAATTAAGAATGTGAGACAATTTCTTGGACTCACTGGATTCTATAGAAAATTCATAAAAGACTATGCAGAACTGACTTTGCCATTAACAGAATTATTGAAAACTAAGAATAATGAAAGCAAAAAGAAATTTATTTGGACTAATGAAGCTCAAAAATCTTTTGAAATTTTGAAGGGAAAACTTTTGTCAAAACCAATTTTGACCCTTCCAGATTTTAGAAAACCATTTATTTTACATACAGACGCATCAAATCACTCTTTAGGTAGCTATTTGTCTCAAGAAGATGAGAATAAAATTTTGCATCCAATATCTTACGCAAGCAGAAAGCTTAGTGAAGCAGAATGTAAATACAGTGTTGTCGAAAGAGAAGCATTAGCTGTTGTTTGGGCTACTAACTATTATAAACATTATTTAATTGGAAAACCTTTCACAATTTTTTGTGACCAGAAGTCACTAACATTCGTATTTAAATTAAAAGATCCTACATCTAGATTGGCTAGATGGATTGCATCCTTATCACAATTTGATTATCAAATAGTACATAAACCAGGAAAAGCAAATGTTGTTGCTGATTATATGTCAAGAAATGTAGATGAATGTACAAATACTATTAACAATATTCCACAAAGATTCGTGTCACAATATAAAGTTATAAATCAAAATGTTAATCAAAATTTTCCAAGTGTAAATCAAAATTCTCAAAGTTCTAATAATGAAAACAATACTAATAGTAGCAATAGAAAAGAATCAGAAATCAATTTGAATCCAGCAAATACAAATGAAGAAAATGAAATTTGTGCTGTTAATAATAATGAAAGTGAAATGCAAAATGAAAATAACATACAAATTGGTCAATTGGAACAGACATTTACTTGTCCTACCTTGCTCATAAGAATTAAGAATGCTCAGAAATCTGACCCAAGGTGCAATAAAATTATAGATCTCTTAGATAAAAATATAAAACCTTACCCACAAACTTTGGTATTTTTTAGAAAAGATGATATTCTATGGTGTACTCACAAACACCCAAAGCGTAGACATCAAGAACAAGAAAGAGTTGTTGTTCCGCAAGAACTTGTGTCTGAAATTTTATGGTTACATCATGACTGCCCCACTTATGCTCATTGTGGATTTAGAAGAACTTTAGCTTCTGTTAGTAGAAAATACTTTTGGCAGGGAATGTATTCCCAAACCCATAATTATGTATCATCATGTGAAATTTGTGTGGTAAATCGTGGCTTTAGAAATAACAAAGCACCCATACAAAGGTTTTCAAAGTCCACATATCCATTTGAGCGTATCGCCATGGATTGTGTCGGACCATTACCTATATCAAGATCTGGAAATAAATTCATATTAGTCATAACTGACTATTTTACAAGATGGCCTGAAGCATATCCCTTAGCTTCAATTAAAACTGAAGACATTTTAAGTTGCTTAGAGCACTACATGGCTCAGCATGGTATACCTAAATTCATCGTCTCGGATCAAGGGACGAATTTTGTTTCTAGAACAGCAAGATGTTTTTATAAGAAATTAGGAATAATAAAGAATACTACTACTGCCTACATGCCATCTGTAGACGGTTGTGTTGAAAGATTAAATGGTACTTTGATCAGATCCTTGAAAAATATTGCATATAACGATAAAGATAATTGGGACAATCTGATACATTTTGCTTTATTAGCACATAGAAATGCCATACATGCTTCTACGGGTGAATCGCCTGCGTATTTACTCTATGGTAGAGATTTAACAGTTCCAAATACTTTGATCACTGGATTTAAACCTCCGACATATGAATCAACATATGATTATGGAGAAGACATGAGATTCAGACTTAAAAGAACATATGATGTAGTAAAAAGTAACTTAGAAAAAGCTGAAAATGCACAAATTTTACAACAGCATAAGAAAGCGAAGATGCCCAATATTAAAGTTGGTGATTTAGTGTATCTTTACACTCCCTTTTTACCTCAAGGCCAGTCAAGAAAACTGAGCTCTTTTAATAAAGGTCCTTTTAAAGTGATAAAACAAACATCTGCAGTGAATTTCTTAATCAGACATGTAATGAATCCCAAAAATGAACAACTGGTTCATGTGAACAGACTGACTCTTTTACCTCCAAGAAGAGAGGAATTGCAAAGATTTTCAAAACAAACTCATGAAAGTCAAAAATTGAACTCTAAGACAAATAAACTTACTCCTGTGATCACCGCTGAGAAAGACTCTGTGAAACTAAAATCTTGTTTAACAAGATCTGGAGATAAATCTCAAAACAAAAAAACTGTGAAACGAGTAAGATTTAATTTGCCAAATAAAAGGGTAAATGAAAATGCTGTTCATACTAGATCAAATTGTCGTACAAATCAAAGACAACAATATGTTCAGAGAAATAATTCAAATAACTTTGATAATAGAGGAAATGGAAGAATCATTTACAACAATAACTTTAGAAATAGTTATACACCACACCAAAATCAGTATTACATGACAAACAGAAATACACGTACACCCTATAATCTTAGGAGTCAAAGATTTTCACAATATTAAATTTTGGTTGAGTTCACAATTTTACAGAAATTAAATTTTGCAAGAAAAGATTTCATTTTAAGTTAAAGTTTATACTTGTTTAAGTTATATTTCAATATTGTCTTTTAAAATAGAATTTATGAAAAAATTGTTGTGATTTTAAAATTTATTGGAAATCTTGCATTAAGTTAAAAAAGTAAATAAGTAATTGATTTTGTGAACTATAATTTATGAATATTTATATTATAATTTAAATAATAAGTAATTTTGTTAATTAGTAATTTTGTTAACTGACTCTCCTTGGACTTTAAAATTTTTTCGAGAGTCCTGTCTTGATTGACTTTGATTATATTGATGTGTTGTAATGTAAAAGAATGTTTGATTATTTGTTTAAGTTCATTAATGAAAATAATTAAAATGGTGTTGGTAAATTTGTTGTTCCCCTAAGTAAAAAGGAGGAAAATTTTGAATATTGAAGAAAAAAATATATAAATAAATAATGAAAAGTAAATGATTTATTAAAATAAAATTGAAAGTAAATATGAAGTATATAAAGTAATTGAAATAATTTAAGTAATTTGAAAGTGAAAATGAAAAGTTTGAATTTGAAAATTTAATGAAATTAAAAGTTTTGAAGATCAAAAGTAAATGATCTCTTTTGGAAAAAGTTTTTGAAACTTTGTTGCTGAGAGAGGTGAAATTTTTGGCTGATGTGTTGTTGAAATTCTGTTCTCTTGAAATTCCATTTCACATTGTTGTTTTTTTTTTGACCAGCAGTTTTCAAACATCTACACAAATTTCAGTTAGACATCATATTTTTATGCTGCAACCCCTTTTTCTGAAAGCTGGCTGGTGGACGCAAACATGGACATATTCACATTGGATCACAGATGAAGATGCAGCTTAGCAAATTAATTGTCCGAACTTTTGTGGCAGGACTGGAGTCCTGGACGACAACTTGCTCCGAGCCTACCTAGGAGGGTTGTGTTTGGCCAGGTGGGAAACTGGTGAAGCTATGAGGATGATGATGATGAAGAAGATGATGATGATGTTGGGATCAGCGCAAGCTGCCCAAAAATGTTTGATGATATCCGTGCTTCTGAGGCGTGTCCTGGCGTCCTGTTTCTGCTGCAATCGCTTCCTGCACGCGAGTATTTTTTTTTTCTACACTCCCTTTTCTGTTGGCAACTCGTTAGTCCCCGCCGAGTTTGCTCTTTAGATGTGTTCCTGCTCTTTTACATAACTGACGTGAATTTCAGGAGAAATTTTTCTCCTCTTCTCTCTCTCTCAGTAAACAAATGTATGTAAATGTAAATTTTTCTTTTGTGACATGAAGTTGTCACTTGTTGAGTTATTTCAGAGTGAAAGTTGTTAAAAATAAAGTAAATGAAAATTTTAAGATAAATTAAATAATGTAAATATAAATGAATAATTTAAAGTAATTTATGAAAGTGTGTCAGAATAAGAAAATTCTGAATTGTTTTAATGACAAAATAAGTTGAATTAAAGTTAATGTTAAAATTGTTGAATAAATGATGAAAGGTTGAAAAATTGAAGATAAATGTAATTTAAAGTTAATATGTTGAATTTGAAAGTAATTTAATGTGAAAGTTAAGATTTTAATGAAAGTTTTGAAATGAAAAATTGAAATTGAAAAATGGAAATATTGAAGTGACTTTGTTCTCAAAAAATGAGACAATTTTGAATGAGTGAAGAATCTCATTTCCTGAATATGACAAATTTAATTTAGAAATTAATTTTCAAAATATTTAACCTTTTGATGAAAATTAAAAATAATTGTTTTGTGTCACTTGTGTGTTTGAAAGTGACAAATGTTAAATTTTTGAATTGTTTATATTGTTAAGTTTTGTAAATTCATATCATATCATATTTTATTTTTCATATCATCTGGTTGATCTCAATGTAGATGATTGAGATAGTGTGTTGTCAGGCAAATTGCCTTGACAAATTTTCTTTTGAATTTTAGTGTAATAAATGTGAATTTTTGTAAAGGTTCCTTTAAGATGTGGTGACGCCTTGTCATCCTTTTGGTTTTCTTTTGGACTTTTCCTGTGGTGATGAGTGGCTTGGCCAGTCATTCAGATCTACAGTGTTGTTGCTTTTGAGAGAGGTGAACGATCGCACTTTTCTCGCCCAAAATTTTGTATTAAATTATTTTACACTTACAGGTTCCTAAAACTCCTTGTAAATTTTGTGTTTTTGTGTTTTTGAGTGAGAGAAAAATTTTCCTCACTGTGTTCTGAAAATTTTTGCCTCCCGGAAGGGGAGAGCTGTCATGTCGCAATTCTGCGCCATGAGCCTTTTGGTATTTTCTGCGAGAGAAACATCCTTCTCTCCGTTCGTGCCAGTACAGTGTTTTACTAACACTTGTTTCCATTGAAATTACATTAAAAAGCGCATTTCGTCGAGAAAGCGTTGGTTTGTCTAGACTTAGTGTCGGGCCGTGGAGCGTGACGTTTTGGATGTGTAGTTGCTATGTGAGCGCGCCGTCCAATCAGGAAGAGGCGCATTTTTGCGAAAGAGAACTTGCGTGGGCTCAGAGGACCCTTTTTTTCGCGCTTGGTGCTGGAACATTTCGACTGAAAGGTCGCATCGAAGGTTTTGTCTAAATTTTAGACAAAAGGCTTTGGCCAAAATGGCTTGCCGTTCATCTGGAGCTGAAGAAGAGGAGCCTGGAACCTTTCATTAATAATCCTGATGCAAATCTATTCTAAATTATAATTTTTTTATTCCAGGAATTATTCCGACGACGACTCTGGAGTTTGAGATGTAGCTGGGCGGCTTGTTTCAATTCGAGGCCTTGTGTACGGAGGTTCGGGTTATAAAGGTTTTGGAATCTACGTTGGTTTCGCCCTGTGAACTTTTTGAATTACCAGCTAAAAACCCGTGATATTTTGATGCGAAACGGAGCTCCAAAAATTTGTTAATCTTGTATCAAGGTAAATTTTCTTTTTCCGGAAACAATGTTTCCGAAGTGGCACTGGCATGATGAAATTAAATTTAATAACAAAAATGGCTCATATTAAAATATTTAAAGTTAAATTTGGAAAGATTTAAGATCGTATAATTATAAAGAAAATTGAATACTTGTTATGCAACATATATATTTTTACCAGAGCATTGTTGAATGTGTCTAATAAGTGAAGCTCTGAAGTTTTATTTATAATTGAAAGTTAAAATGCAAATGTTGAATTCTTTGAAAAATCTAAAAATAAATCAATATTTAAGTTTGTGTTAAAATGAGCCTGTTTATTTGTGTCTGCATATTTTACTTTACTCATTGTACATCATTTAGGATTAATTCTCCTAAACTGGGAACTCCTTTAAATCTTGAACCTGGTGTTATTGCTGATACATTTTTGATGGTAAACATGTTAAATTCATGTCTCTTGGGCATTTTGAAATTAAGTTCACAAGTTGTGGGTGGTGGAGTCAGTAGGTGCTGTTTGTACTGACCCAGCTCCCACAGAGTGCAACACAGAAAAACGTTCGAAATATGAAGTGATAGAAAAACATGCTTCACGATAGGATAGAGACATCAAATTTGGTGTACTGGTAGATAGTTTGAAAGGAAGAAAGGGTGCAATTTCAGATTTCCAATATTTGCAACTTTAGGGCTGTCGAACACCAATATGTTCGATTTCCGGAATAAATGAGACACTCTTCCTTTAAATGTGATAGAGGCTTGATATTTGATATATGGACTAATCATCTGATAAGAAAACCAAGGCGAACAGAGTTTTTCAAAAATGTTCATTTGTGGGTGTGCTCCACAGAAAAACGTTCGAAAAGGGAGATGATAAAATAGTATGTTTCGGGATGAGATAGAGACTTTTATTTGGTGTACTGGTAGATATTTCGAAAGGAAGACGTGCGCAATTTAAAATTTACAATATTTTCTTCTTTAGGGGGTACCACACACTTAAATATTCTATTTTCCGAATAAATGTGAAAAACGAATAATTAAAAAAATGACAATATTCAGTGGTTGCTTATTGCGAGACCGTTGATTTTCAACGGGTTTTCGGCTAGTGATGTTACTAAATTTGAATCTACTACAAGAATAACCTATTTTGCCGTCCGTAACGTTTGACAAAATTTTGGGGACGAATTTGTCCGAATATCTTCAACTAGATGACTTTCTAAAATTGCCAAATTGACGAAAATTTCACCCAATTGATGAGAATTTCTCCAAATTGATGAAACCGATGAAGGAAACTTCTCATGTGATGTGATTCTTAAAAAGACATTTTAACTGATTTGACATTTTCCTAGTATTGATTGCAGGAATCCTTAAAATATTTCGCCCCCTACGGCTTTTATTTTTGTCGATTTAGACATTTTTCTTTATTTTTTGTATTTTTGCATTTTATATTTTTGAAAATGTTAATATTGTTCCCTTTTTATGGCAATTTTAAACGTTATTTTCTGAAAAAATATCACATCTATCTATCTATTATTATCTATATATACTAATTGCCAAGTTTCCGTCTATCTGTCTGTCTGTCCGTCTATCTGTCCGTCTGTCTGTCCATCTGTCTGTCTGTCACGCTTTTTTGGCACTTCCCGCATATATAGAGACTTGCAATTTGGTACACGGCTCGGTCTTTCGATAAAAAAACCCTGGAAAAATTTATTTTTTCGAAAACGTTCTGTAGAAGGGGGTGCTCCACACCAAAACGTTCGAAAAGTGAAATGATAGGAAAGCATGCTTTGCCATAAGATAGAGACTTCAAATTTGGTGCATGGGTAAATCGTTCGAAAGGAAGAAAGTTTGCAATTTCAGATTTCCAATATTTTCTACTTACGGGGGAGCAGCATACCAAAATGTTCGATTTACCGAATAAATGAGAAACGGCTCCTTTAAAATTTGACAAAGACTTGAAATTTGGTACATGGAATAATCATTTGACACCCAAGACGATTATAGTTATTCAAAAACGTTCATTTAAGGGGGTGCTCCATGTGGTGAGGTGGATTTCACACATAAATACAATAAATATTAAACACTTAAATACATTACCGATACTCACCAAATAGTTCCACCAGGCTCAAGCCCGTTAAAGTATAGTGGGGTCCGATTGGACCTAAGTACATTGCGTTTGCTGAAACAATTAATCACTCCCTTTTTTTGTGGCCACTTAACAATTTATTTACAAAACACATGAAATCTCAATTCAAACATTAAATACAAAATACACAATTACAAATGAGTTAACAATTTACCTCAGTTTGACCTCGGGTGCACAGTTTATTTTGCATTAATTTGCATATTTATCTTATTTATCATCCAAACTTGTAATTTATTACTTTTGTTAAGAAAACAATATATATATATATATATTCAATTTTGCAAATCTCCCATTTAGCATAACCTTGCCCTTACACTATTAGCTCACACAATTTAAGCTTAAACATTCATATACACATTTTAAATCAATATATAATTCTCATACCTTCATTACATACGAACTCCACTGAGTGCTGTAGCTGACCTCTGCACGTTGGAATGGGGTGGCACGATTAATTGAAGTTTGGTTCATTTATTTGAATAGTTCATGGAAAACACTACCAGTCTGAGAAACACGGTGCGTATCATCAGGTGACGAAATTTTTTTGCCAAGTATTATTTTGGAGATGGGCACACTGTCCACTTTCCTTCTCCTCCTCTTAACATCGGCTTAGTCCCAGCGGCTCTTGAGTGTGCATGCGTACAGGTTTTACCTAAAGAGTGGAGATCAGATACTTTATTTGAAGAGATTGGCTGCTGCTTAGGAGGCCTGGATTGATGCTCCGCAAATATTCCGTACACACAGTATTACAGTTACCACGGCTTAAATGCAGCTAAAGGAGCAAAGTCCTATACCGCGCCGTTTTGGTGGTAGAGCTGTGTGTACTGCAAGCAATTGAAAACATGACGACATTCTTCCATTTTCTGGTCGCCACCGCCCGAAGAAAATGCGCCCTCGCCCTGAGTTAGGCTCGGCTCGTCTTGGCTGCGAGTCGCCTTCTTTACCGGACTCACTACGTCGGCTCCTCGGCAAAGGCATTTGCCGCCCGAGATAGGGACCGCGGATGCCGGGTCAGAGATGCATCAAAATACATGCCGGATCGGACTTCACAAAACCACAAATGCCACGCACTTGGAGTGCTCTCTACTCGAGCTCAGAAAAGCAACTGACGATTTTTTTTACATTTCTAAAACTTCAGAATTTTAAACCAAGGGGAACGACACAAATATAGGGAGGAAGTCCCCCAATTCCCATTCGTTGCTTCCCAAAACGCAATAAAAAAGGCGGTCCAAAAATGCTTCACACCATTGGTTTTTGAAGCGATGCTCATTTTTTATGCGCTCCACTCAAACACAAGAACCAGAGGGCTTCCAAAACCAGGGTGGTCCAAAGGACTGGAACCCGACGCGAGCCACACCTGACAGGGCTATAAATTTTCAGAGATTTGTAGCTCAACTTTGACATTTATGCTGCAATTAATTCTCCGAATATTTACAATCCATGTCAGTGAGCACACAACCCAACGGCGCCAAAAAATCCCAATTCCGTCTGTGCAAAGGCCTAGCTATAAAGATAAATCACACAAAACATAGTATACATTTCACTTACATTACATCTTCCCTTTTTTTCCCAGGGTTATGTATAAAATATGTGATCATCATATCACACTCCAGAGAAAAACGTTCGAAAGGTGAATTGGTAAGAAAACATACTTCGGGATGAGATAGAGATTTGAAATTTGATGTATGGGTAGATAGTTTGGAAGGAAGAAAGTGTAGAATTTCAGTTTTCCAATATTTTCTACATTAGGGGGTGTCGCACACAAAAATTTTCGATTTTCGGAATGAAGTAGAAACACTCCTTTTAGAAGAGACTTGATATTTGGTATATGGGCGAATCATTTAATGGAAAACCCAAGAAGAATGGAGTTTTTCAAAAATGTGTATTTAGGGGTGTGGGTACTCCACAGAAAAACATTCGAAAGGTGAAATGGTAGAAAAAGCATGCTTCACAATGAGATAGACTTCAAATTTGGTATGAGTGTAGATAGTTAGAAAGGAAGATAGTGGGCAATTTCAGTTTTCCAATATTTGCTATTGTAGGGGGTGCCGCACACTAAATTGCTCGATTTGAAGAACAAATGTGAAAGGCCTCCTTTACAATATGATAGAGGCTTGAAATTTAGTATATGGGGTAATCATTTGATAAAAAAAACCCTTCGATTATTACGGTTTTTCAAAAATGATCATTTATGGGAGTGCAACACAGAAAAACGTTCGAAATATGAAGTGATAGAAAAACATGCTTCACGATAGGATAGAGACATCAAATTTGGTGTACTGGTAGATAGTTTGAAACGACGAAAGGGTGCAATTTCAGATTTCCAATATTTGCAACTTTAGGGCTGCCGAACACCAATATGTTCGATTTTCTGAATAAATGAGACACGCTTCCTTTTAAATGTGATACAGGCTTGATATTTGATATATGAGTCAATCATTTGATAAGAAGCCCAAGGCGAACAGAGTTTTTCAAAAATGTTCATTTATGGGTGTGCTCCACAGAAAAACTTTCGAAAGGGGAGATGATAAAATAGTATGCGTCGGGATGAGATACAAACTTTAATTTGGCGTACTGGTAGATAGTTCGAAAGGAAGATGTGCGCAATTTTAAATTTACAATATTTTTAGGGGGTTCCGCACACTAAAATATTTGGTAATTAGGCGAATCATTTGATGAAAACACCCAAGACAAAAGAGTTTTTCAAAAATGTTCGTTTAAGAGGGCTCGCCAGAGAAACACGTTCGAGAGGTGAAATGACGAAAAATTATGCTTCGAGATAGGATAGAGTCTTCAAATGTGGTCTACGGCTAGATCGTTTGAGAAGAAGGGTATGTGCAATTTCAGTTTTCTAATATTTTCTAATTTAGGGGGTGCCGCAAACCCAAATTTTCGATTTTCCAAAAAAATAAAAAATTCTTCCTTTAAATCTTGATAGAGGCTTAAAATTTGGTATACTGGCTAATCATTTAATGAAAGCACCCAAGACGAATAGAGTTTCTCAAAAATGTTTGATTAAGGGGGTGCGCCAGAGGAAAACGTTAGAAATATGAAATGATTAAAAGCATACTTCGGAATGAGATAAAGATTTCAAATTTGGTGTACGTAGTAATTTGGTGTAATAGATAATTTGGAAGGAAGAAAGCGTACAATTTCAGTTTTCTAATATTCTCTACTTTAGGGGTGTCGCACACCAAAATGTTCGATTTTCAGAATAAAGGAGAAACGCCCCTTTTAAAACGCGATGGAAGCTTGATATTTCATATATGGGCGAATCATCTGATAGAAAACACAAAAATAATGGAGATTTTCAAAAATACTCATTTAAGGGGTGGGTACTCCACACTAAAACATTCGAATGGTGAAATGATAGAAAAAGCATGTTTCGCGATGAGATAGAGACTTCAAATCTGATGTACGAGTAGATTAGATTGTTGCATTGGAAGAAAGTGTGCAATTTCACTGTTCCAACATTTGCTATTGTAGGGAGTGCAGCACACTAAAATATTCGATTTCACGAACAAATGAATAACGTCTCCTTTACAATATGATCGCGGCTTGAAATTTGATATATGAGCTAAACATTTAATAAATACATTTAATGATTACAGTTTTTCAAAAATGTTCATCTGAGGGAATGCTACACAGAAAAACGTTCGAAAGGTGAAATAATAGTAAAACATACTTCGCGATATGATAAAGGCTTCAAATTTGGTGTACGGCTAGATAGTTTGAAAGGAAGAAAGTGTGCAATTTCAGATTTCCAATATTTGCTACTTTAGAGAGTGCCGCACACAAAAATATTCGATATTTCGAATAAGTTATACACGCTCCCTTTTAAATGTGACAGATTCCTGATATTTGGTATATGGGCCAAGCATCTGATAAAAAACTCAAGACGAATAGAGTTTTTCCTAAATGCCCATTTTGGCTGTGTTCCACAGAAAGACATTCGAATTTGGAAATGATAAAATGGCATGTTTCGGGATGAGATATAAACTTTAATTTTGTGTATGAGTAGACAGTTCGAAAGGCAGAATTGTGCAATTTTTGTTTTCCAATATTTTCTTCTTTAAGGGATTCTGCACACCAAAATATTCGATTTACCGATTAAATGTATAACGCGAACTATTCAAAAATTTAAATTTTTCGGGGGGTTGCTTATTACGAGACCGTTGATTTTCAACGGGTATTTGGCTAGTAATATTCTAAATGACATAGTTATTCAGAGCATTATATTAAAATATTTAAATTAATGCTTCTAAAAAGAAGTTTATGAATCCATTTTCTTTTTGTACATAATTATCTTCACAGGATAATCTGAAGACTGAAATATTCTGGTTCCGCTTGTAAACAAATTTACAAAAAATATGAAATTAAATCAATATATGCCAAAATAAAAGCACTAAAATTGTATGGGAATATATACTACGCAATCTTTTACTCCCAAATATTAGAAAGTATACCCGTGTATTAGTAGAAAATTACCCGTAGTACAATATATGCCAAAATAAACATATGACGTAATAAATTCAAAATATCAATAATCCCAGCAATCTTTAAACCTGCAGGTCGTAATTGATATAATCCAATCAAAAAAGCAATTTCAATAAAAATTTATTTTATATACATTTATTTATTATTTACATTGGAAAAGGTTTAATAAAAATCGTCTGCCGCATAAACATATTGGATTTAAATCCGCTGCTAAGCGACATGATACCATTTTCATCAAATAAATTTACGGGAGGAAATAACATCTACATAATGCTATTCTGTATGTCTATAGAAAATTTAACTGTGCGGTTTTAATAATTATCTAGACAATCCCTGGTCCTAGAAACTCGAAACATGGCCTAAATTTTAAGTGGGGCTATTCCAAGGCTATCCAGAAAATTCACGAAATTTTCATGAAATTCGGTTTAGCCATTCCCTCGCGATGATCAACCAAACTTGCAGACAGACAGACAGACTGGCAGATTTTTCAATTTCATTTATATAGATTTTAACAGCCTTTATGGAACTCTTATTGAGTTTAAATAAACGGTCTTTAACTTGGTCAATTTAAATCAATTGTCTCCTGTATGCTCATGTATTTTCCTTATTTGCTTTGTATAATCTACAGGCACTATTATTATTGGATGGATATTCATTTTATCATAATTCAATTGAAGTTACGCGAAACTGCGTGATATCTGATCTAATGAAATGTTTATTGAACGCGCTCTTGACGTACAAATGCAATTCAGATTGCAATTTCCAGTGTCTGCTCTCGAGGTGAATTATTCTGCCAATATGAAATATGAACCTATACATATCATTCATTTCAATTGAAAATGTTTAAAGCTTTCTATTCCAAATATTGCATGCGACAATGCTGGCCAGAATCGAATTTCAAAAATTATTTTATGGAAATTTGGAAGGGTTCACACTGTTTAGAAATGTGTAAAGCATGCTTATCTTAAAATATAAAACATCTAATGGATTTCATTAAATTTCAATCCATATAATAATTATTTAGCGTATTTTTGCTTTTCAAAACCCTCCAGAAACCCCACGGTGTACCTAAAGGCAGAATCTTTCAGCACTTATAGCATCAACCATGAGGCAGGGAACCTACCAGAGTCGGATTTTCGATCTACTCCTTAGGGCGAAGAAAATGTTTTTCAGAAAATTCTTTACAGACCCTTTAGGAGACTCTCTGGTGATTAGAAGGCTGCATCTTTGCACCCTTTATATAGTGTCGACTGCGGCACAGAGTCTAAAAAAGCCGGATTTTCAATATGCCCCCGGGGCGAAAAAATTCGTTTTTTTAGAAATTACTTTCCAGATCATTTAGGAGTCCCTTCAATGAGTAGAAGACTGTATCT
Source organism: Amaurobius ferox (assembly GCA_951213105.1). NCBI lineage: Eukaryota > Metazoa > Arthropoda > Arachnida > Araneae > Amaurobiidae > Amaurobius > Amaurobius ferox. Next base: position 28,184,525 of record OX578142.1, read on the forward strand.
TTGTTTTCACTAGTCGATTATTAATGCAATTCTTAACCAACCTGTTCAGCAAAAATATTTACCTGAATAAACACCTATAGTGCGCGAAAAAGTATAAGGACAACATATAATTGAGTGAAAATATACTTTATTTTCACTTTATCAAAATTAATTTTTAAAATTTCTGACCCCTAATATGAAATTATACAATAACATTCACAACAAATATGAACTTCACAAAAGTTGACATTATAAAGTTTATCACTAAAGAAAATATAGAAAAAAAATATAAGGGCATGTTCTAAATTACTTTACATTTCTCTTAATAAACAAGAAAACAACCTTTTTCTTCAATTACTTGAATAAGCCGAGAGGTCATCGATGCTAAACGTTATTTTAAAATGTGCATGGAAATGTTATTCCAAGCTTGTTTGATGGCTAACACGAGATCCTGTTTACACTGATATTGTGTGCCATTTTTATAAACTTCTCGGGCTAGAAAGCGCCATAAGTTTTCTATTGGATTGAGATCCGGACTCCTCGCCGGCCAATCAAGTAAATTTATAGAATTAGCTTCAAACCAGCGCTTTGCACTCTTAAAAACGTGTATGTGAATTTCATCCTGTTGGAAAATATAATCTCCTGCAGTAATTAGTGGGGCCTCAGGTAACAAATGCTCGACTAACGTATCGCCATATTTGTCACAGTTTATTTTGTAGTTGATAAAGACTATAGGCGTGGTTCCGCATGCTGCAAAAGCGCCCCAAATCATTACTGTGCTCCCACCGTATCGACATTTGGAAAAATCTTCTTTGATTTTACTCAGATTATACCAAAACTAACGAAAACCATCCGGTCCATCAAGATTGAACTTCTTTTCATCCGAAAAGATTAAATCAATCCATTTTGGATCGAGAGAAATGTATTTTGTTTTAAATTCCTCTTTTCGTTCCTTTTTAAGAGGCGGACGTGATATTAACTTTCCATACCAAATATTCGGATGGTTATTCTAAACATTTTGAACTGTTGGTGTGGAACATGGTAGATCCAAATTTCTTCTAATTTCATTTGCAGTTTTGTTTTTCTCGCAAACTCTTCTTACAACCATTCTTTTCAGTCGATGCGTTAAAATTTCTGGTCTTCCAGTTCGTTTTTTCATTCCATACATTCCAGATTCTTTTAGAAAATTATAAACTACAGTTTTATACCTTTTAATTTTTTTCGAAATTTCATGTCCACTCAATCCACATTTTTTAAAAGCAAGAATTTTCCATTTTTCAATATCAGACAGATGAGTTCCTTTTGGCATCGTACAAAAATCATGAAGAAATGAGGCAAGTGTGAATTTTCTTTAGAAACCCAGGCTTTATATTTGAAATGGTCATTTTCTGCTTTCAAATATGCAAATTTTACTATAATTTTAGATGAAAAAACAGTTGTCCTTATACTTTTTTCCAAGATCCTACGGATTTAAAATTTATAAAGTAAATTTATACATTTTTATTTTTGGAAATTTTAACTAATTTACATGAAAAAGAACTTAATTTTATAAATATTTTTACTTAAGTAATTTGCATATATTTCCGTCTAAAAGATTTCTAGATTTGGCGAGTTTTCGCTTGCCTTTATACTTTTTTCGCGCATTGTATTACATATGCTTCCAAAATAGCAGTTATAAAAAGCTTGACCAGATACTATATTCTTACATTATTAATGCAATTCTTAATCAGCCTATTCTACTAAAATAATGATCTAAAAATAGTTTTAATTAGTTTCGGATGCTTCCAAAACAGCACTTATTTAAAGTTTGACCAGATAATATTTTTGTAGAATTTAATGAATTTTCAATCAACCTGTTCTGCAAATATGTTTATCTGAATAGACATCTTTCATTAGTTGCAGATGCTTCTAACGTATCACTTATTAAAAGTAGGACCAGATAATTTTTTGTAGATTATTAATGAACTTCTTAATCAACCTGTTCTGCAAAAATGTTTATCAAAACAAATACTTTTTATTAGTTACAGATGCTTTCAAGTAGCACTTATAAAAAGAGCATAACCAGATAATATTACTTTCCCTGCAATACATGCTAATGTATAGGGAAAGTATTAGAATCATGCCGAAAATCACAACTCGAGTTTTCAACGGATCTACAGGTTTAGAGACCTCTAGAATACGGAAAAACTATTTTTAGCGTGACGTCTGTGTGTGTGTCTGTGTGTCTCCCTGTCTGTGCAATGTATATATCCACTAAAAACTAATGGACTGAATTTCATAAAATTTGGTATGTAAGTCACTTGGGTGAGACCCTGGTGCTGATTAGTTTTGGGTAGGAATCTTAAAAACAGAACCCGCCTTTTTTGCGAAATGAACCGTAAAACTTTCATGTATCCACTCTAGATAAAATACTTATTGACCAAATTTCACAAAATTTGGTAGATAAGTTATTTGTAGAATGCTTTGATTCTGATTAGATATTGGTACGATTCGGAAAAGAACAACCTGCCTTCTTTTACGAAATGGCCCGCAAAAATTTCATGTATCCACCTTAGCTAAAATACTAATTTACCCAATTTCACAAAATTTGGTAGATAAGTTACTTATAGGACACTCTGGTGCTGATTAGATTTTGGTACGATTCGGAAAAGAACAACCTGCCTTTTTTACGAAATGGCCCTCAAAAATCGCTAACATCTAAAAAAAATAAAGACTACGTATGCTGAAATGTATCAATTAAATTCTTGTTTTATAGGCAAATTTTGACGGGGAAAAGAGTATAACACACTCCATTATACTTTAGGACTAACCGTTCTCAAGATATTTGAGACATCTTGCATTTTTATTACGCCACTTTCGTCCAATTACCAAATAAAAACAAAAATTGAATTAAAAATGCAAATTTAGTGTTATTTGATGCAATTAAACTCAATGTAATGAATTATTAAAGAAATAAAGAAAATATGAATTTGAGTCTGCAGGGAACGTCATGTGCTTCCACATCAGATTTTTTTTGTATTGTACGAGTATTATACAATTCGTAATCAGGCTATTCTCCAAAAATGTTGATCTAAACAAACACATTTTATTAGTTACAGATGCTTCCATAATAGCATTTATTAAAAGCATGACCAGATGATATTTTTGTAGATTATTAATAGAATTCCTCAACAGCTTGTTTTTCAAAAAGGCTGCTCTAAAGAAACACTTTTAATTTGTTACAGATGCCTTCAAAGTAGCACTTATTGAACGCATGGCGATATAATATTTTTGTAGAGTTTTAATGCAATGCGTACAGCTCAAACTATTGCTAATGAAACTAAAATAACTTCTTTAATAGCAACGTTCAACACAGAATTAATAGTGTCGACCCATTTCAAAGGCAATAAACAGCCTTCTTCGTTAGAATACACAAGAATCGCAACTTTCTCTCGTGATGGATAGATCAGCAACTGAAGTTAGAATAGCAAATGTGACTAAAGTAGATAGAGAAGAAACAGACACATCGGTGAAAATAGAAAACGTAGTTAAAGAACAAAGAAGAAGGAGAAAAGAGTGGGACACTGTGAATGGATGGCAAAATACCAAAGATGAAGCCAAAGGTGAACGCCCAACAAACGATTCAAAACACTCAATCAGTGAGTAAAACTACGAATATAAATGTGCTATAAATATAAAAATTATCAACTAACCGGTTTCGAAATCTATATGAGCCGTCTAAATCCAGTGGAAAAAAATTCTGAATAAATACGAAAAAATAAGAACAGAAGTGAAGCAACAAGCTGGTTTTGGTTGTTTCCAAAATTAGTTAGCTTCCAAAGCCAGTTTTCTTCCGAAATCAGTTAGCTTTTTTCAACTTCTAAATCCAGGATTTCAGTTTTTATTTAGGGTTTAATACCCCCCCCCCCTTGAAACATATATTTCTCAGAATCAACTTTAGATAGAGGTTAAATGATGGCACATGGATTCAGCATCAAGTTTCTAAAAGGATTGGGGATCTAATAGGCAATTCAACTTCCGGTTGTTTTCCATTTCCTTGAAACATATTTTTAACACTTTACAACATAGTTGAAAAGTGTTTATGACTTTGTTCATTCTATCTGTCTGTCTGTCCGTTAGTACGATAACTGCCGTAAAAATGGCTTTCGTAAAATGAAATTTTAGTATGTTGTTGAACGGTCTGTGGGACATATGGGAATGCAAATGAATAATATGAGTCAATTAGTTTTGGATTGAACCCGGGTTGAAAAAATGAAATATATTGAACCCTATGGGACCTAATTTTTCAAACATTTTTTTTTAAATTCACAAATTGCTTCGAAAATTTTAGGAAATATTCAAATTATCCCATAAAAATATAAAAAAAGATTCAGCAAAATATATTTGGTAGTTTTTTAAATAAAAATTAAAATAATAATTACACCCATATCATACGAAGAGATCACATGACCCACTTATAACCCACGTCACCCACCCCAGTATCACCGCTGAATGTATGGCATTTTACAGATGCTTGAATAAAATTGCACTGCAGTTGGAAAGTCTTTCATAATCAGTGCTTTATGCATTATTGATATTTCTTGTTTTATTCAGAATCCACTATACTTAGAGATTTTATAATGACTGATATGACTTCAGCATTGCATTATAACGGGAGTAGGGTTCTCTTCTAAAGATTTCAACTTCCGGTTCTAGAGATGTCAGTTCCGATTAAAAAAATTTACATTTTCATAAAACATCTAATTCTCATTATTAGAAGTAATAGAGTTTAAATGATGACACGTGGATTCAGTATCAAGTTTCTAAAAGGATAGGGATCTAATAAGCATTCCAACTTCCGTTTTGCTCTTCTATTTCCTTGAAAAGTTTTCTTGAAACATCCGAAATCGCTATACTTAGAGTTTGATGAAGCCTGGATCCAGAATTACACTCTAATGGAAGTAGGGTTCTCTTCTAAAGATTTTCATTTTCGATTCAAAAGACGCCAGTTCCGATTAAAAAATTTACATTTTCCTTGCAACATCTATTTCACAGGATTAGATATAGAGCTTAGATGGTGGATGATATGAATTCAGCATCGAATTTTGAAGGGTGTAGAGATTCAAGAAGGATTTCCACTTCAGGTTTTAGTGCTGTTCCCTTCTATAATCTGAGCTGGACCCTTCTTCTCTTCCCAAAACAAACTCACATGACTGTACGAAACAAGTGTGCAAAAGAGATAAAACTTCTTAATAATTCTATTGAAAATGAAATATGCACATCATTTCCCACAATATGAAGGCTCCTTTATTAATACATTTATTGTTTTAAAATGTGACTTTCAAAACTACTGTAATTTACTTTTTGAGTAAAATATGAATTATTTAAAAATATTTAATGACCGATAATTTTCAAATGCGACTTTAAAAAATGCTGTAATTGGTTTTTCGAGAAAAGCAAAAATTAATATTATGGGAGTAGTTTTGTGTAATTTTTCGGGAGTTGTATTCTAAATCGATATGCAAAAATGTACTTCGCGGTGAAATAATTTAATAACATGTAAAACGATGATACACGAGTTATATTAAGTATCGCTTCTTTTTATTACTGACAACAAAGCGCTGAATTAAAAATTGTTCTTCGCTGATATAAAATGTAAATTTATGCTTTCTATTTACTTTCCGAAGCATGCTAAAATCTTTTCTTGAATGAGTAATTTATCTCATAAATATGCAAGCCATTCCAATCAAATACTTTTGACTTCATGTCTGTAATTAATTAATAATTCACATTTTAAATCGAACTTTTACAAAGAATTCTCGAAAATAAATTCATAATTTAAGGGAGATGAATTTTTAAATAAAATGTGTCAGTCCAATATTTATTATGATATATTGGAAAACATAAATATATATTTTTTATTATTTTTTGTAATTCATAATTATAATATATATTTCCCAAGCCAAAGGAGTTTAAAATATAAAGAAATGTGAATATAAATGAAGTGTTTTTAATAATCTAGGCGGATTTTACAAACGTTTAAGCAAATATTTTATATGAGGTTTGCGATACATAATGATCACTTGTGTTTTATATGCATTAAATAATGAATAAAATTGTTGCACAGATTTGAAATCCCATAATGAAACGAAAAATATAAATAAGAAATAATAAATTGAGTTTTGAAGAAATTTAAAAGACAGTTATGTGATAGGGTTAAATTTGACGACCAGCATATGAGGTCTAAAAATAATTATGGAATAGGGCTAAATATCTTGTTGCTATAGCAGGAATTGGCTTTTCTTACTGTTGCGTGCAGAATAAGCTCAAAACTGGCCCATGGATGGTGTTATCTGGAATGGGAGCATGAAATTCATATAAATAAGGTAAACGGAAGTATGAAACTAATGACGTAATATTTTATGTGAGGATATGCAGTACCACGTATTAACCCTTTACGGGTTCATTTCACATACAGAAGGGAATATTATTGTTCCAGTAGTTCAATGGATAGAAATTCTGGCCAGTTAATAATCAGTGTTTCAAATAACCGGCAATCGACGATTCTTCTAGAGATGGAAGGTATAGATTATTTTTAATGTAAGTAATATTTAACAAGAAAGATCAAAATCATGCATATGAAATTGATTATGAAACACTTTTCAACTGCAATGCAATTTTATTTAAACGTCTCTAAAATGTGATATATTCAGCTGTGATATTTTTAAAATTATCACAATACTATAATTTATTATATTTGAAAACTTCATCAAAAATAAATGAGCTTTATTCCAACAATGTCATCGAAATATAAATCGCCTGGCTCTCTATATAAAAGCAGATAACATTTCATTAATAAACTGTTTTCCATTCCTTTCATTTAGCGGAAATATTTTTAAAATTATCACAATACTACAATAATTTATTTTACTTAAAACTTAAAACCATGGAGGTAAAAGTACTGTTAACGACCATGCTTAAATCTTCATCGAAAAAGACAATAGAATCGTCCGTTTCTCTATGTAAAATCTATGAATGTTTCATTCATATCAGCTATATTGAAGACACCAAAGCTAAATAATTTTAAGTTAAAGAAATTCAGCAATTCTTATACAACTCCTCTTACATCTTGATGTGTTTACATTCTCCATACGTGAAAATCAGGCTTCGTTGTAGAAATAATCAAAGTTTGATGATCATTTAAACTCAAAAATAATTTAATTCCGTTGTCGCAGTGTATAGATGCACAGAAATTACACAAAAAATAAAGTGGTTTTAGGACAGATACAACACTAAATATACATTAAAAAGAAAAGAACTTTAAAAATCAGGATTTTGACACAAGATGGATGCCACTTCTCGGCCGTCCAAACGGTTGCCTTACACCTTTCTGGTAGGTCGGACGGTCTGGGTCTCAACAACAACAAGATGGATGCAATATTTCATTTTGAAATTGGTCACGAAATCTCTTCATATAATATGGATGTAATTATTATTTTAATTTGTATATAAAAAAACTACCGAACACATTTTCTGAAATTTTTTTCATATTTTTTAAGGAATTATTTTAATATTTCCTAACAATTTCGAAGCAATTTGTAAATTTTAAATTCGCTTAAAAAATGTATGTAAACTTAGGTATCATAGGGTTAAATGTATTTCATTTTTTCCACCCGGGCTCAATCCAAAACTAATTGGGGATATTATTCATTTATATTCCCATAGGTCCCATAGACCCTCTGAACAACATATTAAAATTTCATTTTGTTAAAGTCATTTTTACGGCAGTTATCCTGCGAACGGGCAGATAGACAGACAGGCAGACAGATAGACAGGATGAACAAAGTCATAAGCACTTCTCAACTATGTTGTAAAGTGTTAAAAATTTAATATATTATTTTTTTTTATAAATTATTCATTTAACGAAATTTTTCATACCAGTTACGGATAATTCGAAAAGCATTCGGAAACGTTGTATATAGAAATGTTCTAGACAGCCATATATCCAACCGTTGGACAACTTTTAAAATTATATGCACCACTTTTATTATATGTAGCACGTGTTTTAAAGCAATTGAACAAGATGGGCTATAATGATTATAGAATTAGCAAACATTTGTTAACATTTATAATAATTCAAAAAATAGATTTTGAATTTTATTTTAATCGACATTTTACCTCCCTTATATCTATATAAATAAAATTGAAAATCTGTGTGTCTGTCTGTCTGTCTGTCCCACCATCATGGGAGAACGGATGAACAGAATTTGATGAAATTTTGTGGGTAGCCTGAAAATAGCCCCACTTAAAATTTAGTCCATGTTTGAAGTTTCTACGGCCAGTGGTTCTCGAGATATTATTGAAAAACGAAACTTTTTCCTAAGAGTTCTACTCTCTAACTCCGTGGTTTATCCAAACGAGAAAGTTGAAAATCGTTTCAATGTGAATTAAAACTTTATCTCTGAGTTTGGTAGGAGATTTGTTGCGCTAAATAGTCACTTTCTAAAAACATGAATTGTTTGAAACATGAATTTAAATGGAAAATCTATCTCCATGGTCTATTTTTCACAAGCTTTTACTCAACAATGAAAAGTATAAAGAAATCAAAATGATTATGTAATTTCGCACTTTATGAAGAAGATTTTATCTTATATCATGTTGTTCAGAAATGCAATTAAATTAAATCTGTCTGTTAATTTTAATTACTATTTTTTCGATTTGAATAATAAATAAATGGATATAAAAATATATTTCAGAAAAGAACGGTGATGATTTTTCTTTTAATTATATTAATTGCGGACTGCGTACATCACTTTCATTTATTTTGGCAAAGAGTTTTTAAGCTTTAATATTGTGCTTAGCTAATAAACTCATATATTGTCTTCACCCAATAAATTCGTTTATCCGTTTGTTGAATTAGAAAAATAGTCGAAAGGATATATCTTGTAACACAATTTTAGTCTTTTTATTTAGTATATACAAACTGGATCAGGATGTTTCAATCTTCCGATCTGCTAATTCAGAGTTACGAATTTGGCGGAATATCGCTAATTTGGCAACTTTTCTTAAACTTTGGTAAATTGACAGAAATGTCGCCAAGTTGATAAAAACGACGCAAATCAATAAAATTAAATTTGTTTTTTTAGAAGAGAGTACTGAAGTGATGTTTCTGTAGCATTTGTCGGTCAGTCCATCCTTCCTACGTAATAACACATTTAGCGAATTTTTAAAATGTCACCAAATTGATGAAAATATTTGTAAATCCATAAAAATATCTTGATATTAATAAAATTACGCGTAATAAATGAAATTAATTATGTTTTGTTAGTCCACATATACGATGTCCACTTATCCGAGCAGCCATGATAATGCGTTTTAAATGAGAGTGAAAATTACAAAATGTTCGGAACAACAGCGACTAAGATAAATTCTAAAGCAGATGAAATGGTCATAATAGAGGTTGTATTTTGACAACCAGGATAATTTTTATCAGATTCCAGTGATTTTTGGAGAACAAACATATAATATTAAAACAATTGTATATTTAAAAAATTTGCTACGCTATCTTTAAAACCCATGCTATAAAAGTAATGCAAATTGCATCTCACTCAGTATCCTCAGCAGTCATGTCGTAGATGATATAGGAAACAAAGAGACTAAAACACTGAGCGTTACTAGTTCTTACATCAATCAGAATTTTTGCATTTTTCCACTGTACTTTTCCCATCTTTAAAAATCTGCGTAAAAATATTTTTGTCTGTTTATTTATTTTTTACTGCAGCCTGTAACTTTCATTTTACTTACATTTAAAAATTGCACGAGTTTAGTTTTAAAAGATTTACTTCTTTTTTACGGGGCAAAGAATAGAATACATATCCCATCTTCTTCAAATTTCCGAATGTTTAGCGTGCATCCTTGGATCACTTATTCCCTTAAATAAAAGCAAGGTCGTCGTTTAAGAATTAACGTTTTAAATCGCAGAGACACGGTTACATGTGTGATTTGGAGAATTTTTCGGTGTTTTTACTTTCTCTACATATACATAGTATAATGCATAGGGAAGTATTGTAACGAAGCCGAAAATTCGATTCGAGTTTTCAAAGGACAAATACTTTTCAAGCACACACGAAAACGATTCGAACGTTTTGAGGTGATGTCTGTGTGTGTTTGTGTGTGTAGATGCGATATCTCACGAAAGAATGCAGCTGTTTGAACGTGATTTTGTACGAATATTACGATTTGGAAATATTGAAACCATAATGATTCTAAATTTAATCGAACGTTCGGAACATCTCCAAATTTTCAAATGATTTTTTAGAAAATCCAAAAAATTCAGGACATTCAATATTGTTAAATAAGTAATCATGTAGTACGTATTTTTAGCCTAAAACGAATGACATAAATTTTAGAACGCTAGCTTGAACTATTCTCATGATATTGCAAGTTTTCCAAACAAATGTATTTAAAACATACATAACAAGAAAGATCAATCATGCTTAAAGCATTGATTATGAAACACTTTCCAACTTCAATGCAATTTTATTTAAACAAGTCTAAAATGCAATACATTCCTCGGTAATATTTTGAAACTTATCACAATACTGAATTAATTTATTATATTTGAAAACTTAAACCTTCATCGAAAAAAATGAATTTCATTCAAATGACGGCATTGAAATATAAATTGCCTGGTCTAAACATCTCTAAAATCTTATACATTCCTCGGTAATAGTTTTAGAATTATCATAATACTACGATAATTTATTATATTTGAAAACTTCATCGAAAACAACTGAAATTAATTCAAATGACGTCACAGAAAAAATAACACGCCTGGATCTCTCTATAAAAGCAGGATTTCATTTTTAACTTTCTCCCATTCATTTCATTCATCACAATACTATAATAATTTATTTTATTTAAACATTGTGTTTAAGACCATGGAGCTACAAATAATTAAACTCTATGCTTGAAACTTCATCGAAAAAAATTGTCCTTCTCTTTATGAAATCAATTAATATTTCATTCATATCAGCCATGCAGACTCCATGGACTAAAATTATTTTGTGTTAGAAAAATACAGGAATTCTAATGCAACTCATTCTATATATTTTGCTGTTTACATTTTACATAGGTGAAAAATAGGCTTAGTAGTAGAAATAATCAAATTTAGATGAGCATTTAAACTCAAATATATTGTCATTGCGTTGTTTCAGTATGTAGATGCACAGAATTTAAGCAAAAATAAAGTAGTTTTAGGACGGATACAACACTCAATATGAATTAAAAAGAACTTAAAAAAATCACGATTTTGAAACAAGATGGATGCCATATATCATTTTGAAGTGGGTCATGTGATCGTTTCATATCATGGTCACGTGATCGTTTCATATAAGATATGTAATTATTATTTTAATTTTTATTTAAAAAACTACTTAATATATTTCGCTGAATTTTTTTTTATATATTTTATAGAACAATTTGAATATTACCTAAAATTTTCGAAGCAATTTGTGAATTTTAAATCCGCTTAAAAAATGCTTGAAAAATTAGGTCCCATAGGGCTCAATGTATTTCATTTTTTCGACCCGGGTTCAATCCAAAACTAATTTGGTAATATTATTCATTTATATTCCCATAGGTTCTACAGACCGTCTGAACAACATACTAAAATTTCATTTTGATTAAGTCATTTTTACGGCAGTTATCGTGCTAACGGACAGACAGACAGAATTAACAAAGTCATAAACACTTTTCAACTTTGTTGTAAAGTGTTAAACATGAATAATAGTAAGCATCATCTAATATGTTACACTTAAAGAAAAATTTTCCGACATTTGGCGAAATATCGCCAACTTGGCGAGTTTCTAATGTAGAGCTTAATTCACGAAATGTGGCCAAACTGGAAAAAATGAAGCTAAAGTGATGAAAGACATGCCAAATTGATGAAATTGTAATTAATATATTTTAATATAATGGAATATATTGCTTAGCAGAAGTTAACAATATTTCCAACTCTCAAGTTAAGTTTGCACGAAGTACAATTTAATTTGATATTTCAAAATAATTTTATATGTAGTCATCCAGAAAAGCGCCCAATATCAGTATTCTTTTCAATGATAAAAACATCGTGCCATGGATCTTGTCCATCATTGTTTCACATTGAAAAAATAAAAATATTTGCATTATAAAAGAAAAGCCATATGCTGTCCACATCAGATTTTATTTCTTTGCAAATATTTAAAAATATATAAAATTTAGAATTTACACATGTTTCACGCTTATCTACGGATCATTAGTTCACTTATAAATAAAGTCAAAGAGCACAAACTTGACAGACTGATTGACAGTAATGTGAACCAATCTAAGACAAGCTTTAAACAACTAGTTCGTCAGCGATACTCAACTAAGTCAATATTCAAGATGGTTTTCTTTATGCGAAAACAAAATGACTATTAACATAAAAGCCGTCATTTATGCGGGTTCTACATCAGATTACAGTAAATTAACAGACAAAAATGACGAAACTTGAGTTCCTTGGGAAAACGAGGGAAAGCTGTGAAGACCAAAGGTATCTTTATCCTCTTTAGATGCCTTTTTTTGTAGAGGATCTTTACTTAATCTGTCAAAAGTGACTTAACTCAAACTTAAAGTAATTGATATTTTGACATATCGGTATAAGGGCAGTAAAACAGGACCGCACTGTTTAAAATCCAACTTAGTTTATTGGTGACCTCACAGAACTTACAGCAGCTAGCTGTTCTAGTTTGACACTAGAACGACGGAAGCGGTCATTTTGACCGCATAATTATATTGAGAAAAGATTCCTCCAAAAATTCCTCCGTTGTTCTTGTATTAAAGCAACGAACATCATATATACTAATTATTATTGTACACGCCCAGAATAAATGACAAATATACAAGCTACTACAATATACTAGGCTGGTGATAATTCTTAAATAGAGACGAGTTCTCAAGCTTATATGCTAACCCCTGCAGTTTGTTACTTCACCCGTATTGCGGCCACACCCCGAATACTAGACTCTTCCTAGTCATCGTTTTCCTTCCACTAGGCTGTCGACCAACTTTCGCACTCCTCCAAATCTATTATCGTGCCTTTTGCTTCACTCCAGCACATGCCCGTCCAAACTCTTCCTAGAATCCTTCCACTTACTACTAGAATTCTTCATCTTCTCCTGAAACTCGCCCGATCCGAAAGATATTCCTATTCTACTTTAGGAACACAGAAAATGCTGATTAGGTCGGTGATTGGTCTGTTAGCTGAAATGGTTAGTTTAAGTAAACATAAATTTTTAATGCAAACTGAGGGAAATAGTAATCGAAAGTTTATTTAGACCTCACGAAGCTCATTTGAATTACCGGTATTAAGAAAAAATCGTACCTTAAACTGAGATCGAATTTAGTTATTGCAATCTTCAATCAAAGTGACATAGCAAAATCAAAACTGTTCAAAATACCTGTATGAGTTTAAAATTTACAATTTTAAGAGTGTAGCAAATTATGTATAATATTAGGCATTAATAAGTGGAAAAATAATTTTGGAGTGCTCAGGTAAAGTGCAATAAAATTAATATCTGACAAAGTTAGTTTACTATGGTTGCAATGTGCTTGGTCTAATTGAAAGCAATTAGTACCGTACTATGCTCATTTTTGTGCGTGTTTTTTTATCTTGGCACTATTTTTTTATTTAGATGTACAGAATCAGGATGATTTTTATAGTGCAACATGAAAAAGAAATTATAACCGATGTTATGTGATTGAGTAGGTGTTCAGGTGGGAGATTCGAAGGGAGAATAATAATAGATATAGGCTCACTTTTGATTGCTTTAATAAAATGATTTACAAAAAACTTTTTCAACACCTAATTTCTCTACAGGTCAATTATATTACAAGTGTCAGATCTAGATAGTTACAGTCTAGACATGCAAGGCTATTACATGTACATGTTTGGCAAAGACTTGCTTCTTGTGACTCAATTGAAATTGAGTCAAACGTACTGAAATTCTTAGGTTTTAACGAATGTAATTACAACCATCTTTGGTCTGATAAAGCGGGAATATAAAGGTGGCAGTGCTAATAATGCCCATTGTTCAGAAAGATGACATCCCGATCGACATTGTCGAACACAAGTTTCCAATGCCAGGTCATAGCTTTCTTTTTAATTACCGTGATTTGGGAATATTGAAAAATGTCTGAATTATAACAAAAACATATACTATCAATATATTATACCGCAATATATTATACCATAGCAGATTACGGCAGTATTATCGCTTCATTACAAACCTTAAACTAAGCGGTTCCTTGGCAAACCTTTAAACTTTTACAAAGCAGTTTTAACGGAACTGTACACTACAGAGCATTCAATCACATAAGCAAAGAATGGTATAGCGCCACTCCTAAAGTATGTTTCGCCTAGTCATCGTGCATTTTTGAAGTATTATGTACAAAAGAGGAATCAGGAAATGTAACTAATGAAGATATTGATTTATAGAACTCGCTTCACATGACGAATTTGAATAAGAATACACCTGGTTCATATTCTGAATCCTATGGAAAATGCATTTAGAGAGTCATTTAACATAATCGGCCTTAACATTAGCTTTGAACTAACTCTCTTTATTTTTCAACTAAAGTGAACTAACCCTTTTAGTAATTCTCATATTGGTCTGTTAAGTGAGCTGGCGCAATAAATTTATATTCAAAGCTCAATCTAAAATTTATCTTAAATATTAACCATAATTTAGCCCTATAGTAATAGTTATATTATACAATAAAACCTTACGTAAAATCCATATTTTTTCCAATGTCATTTTGCCTTAGTTCTATATCGGATCCATTTATCTCTCTATAATTAGGTACACAGGCGGAAAATAAAATCCCAACACCAAGAAGGAGTTGTGCTAGATAAACGAAATGTGGGAGGAGCGTCTTTGCACATATTAAAGATGACTCCTATTCAAATTTCGCTCTAGACGAATAACAGTGGCGCTGGTAGCGCCACTCTGATCATGCAAATCACGTTTGCTTTAAATACGCGATGTAAACTTCGTGAGCCTTATTTATCGTTCGGAATGGAAGTAGTGAGATAGGTTTGAGTCAAGAATGTCTTTAAGGAGACGAAGAAGGCAGTATCAGCAGCTTAGTGAGTTTGAACGTGGTCGTATAATAGGGCTGCGAGAAGGTGGATTTTCTTTCCGCGATATTGCAGAAATACTTGGCAGAGATGTATCCACTGTGCATAATTGTTGGCAGCAGTGGTCACGGGAAGGCCCTGTCTCAAGAAGTCCGGGGACCGGCCACACATAGGCCACTACTGAGAGGGAAGACCGCCGTATTCGCAGCATGGCTGTGGCGGATCGTACTGCATCTGCAGCAGTTTCTGTTGGCCCTAGAGTGACACAGCGAACTGTAAGAAATCTATTACTTGAGGGCCAGCTCAGTCAGACGGCCTGTATCATTCATACCACTAACTCCGAATCACTGCCATCTGCGACGTCAGTGGTGTCAAGCTAAAACTCATTAGAGGGCGGAGTGGAGATCTGTTGTATTCTCAGATTAGAGCCGTTTCTGTCTTGGTGCCAGTGATGGTCGTATGTTGGTAAGAAGGAGGCCAGGTGAATGGAACCAAGTTGTCTGCGGCGTAGACACACTGGATCTACACCAGGGGTATTGGACTGGGGAGCCATTTCCTATGACAGCAGGAGCACTCTCGTCGTTTTCCCAAGCACCTTGCCAGCAAATATGTACATCAGACTGGTGATTGAACCGGTTGTAATGCCATTCATGAGCAGTATTCAAGAGGGTGTTTTCCAATAGGATAACGCTCACCCTCATACCGCTGCTGTCACTCAACGTGCTCTACAGAGTGTTGACATGTTGCCTTGGCCTGCGAGATCACCACATCTTTCTCCCATCGAGCACGTATGGGACATTATTGGAAGACAAATCCAGCGTCATCCACAACCAGCATTAACCGTTGCTGATTTGACTGACCAAGTGCAACAGGCATGAGACTCCATCCCACAAAATTACATACGGCACCTGTACGACAAAATGCATGCACGTTTGCATGCTTACATTCAAAATCGTGGCGACTACAGCGGTTATTAATGTGCCACCATTTCACATTTGAAATGGCTCTTCTCGCGCATACTTTAACCTGTGACCTTGAAACTTTAATCAAATAAATATGTTACCTACACAATTGTTCTGCCTAAATTTCATTCCTTTAAACTAATTTCTTCTTGGTGTTGGGATTTTATTTTCCGCCAGTGTATAAATAACTTGTAATATTAAAGCTATACAGATAAAATCAAGAGACACTTCTCACCCAAATATTTAATGTTGAGAACAACAAATTTTCCAGTAAATATGTAATTGCTCATAAACATATTTTATTTTCAAATGTCTTTTTCAAACGAGAAGATAGTTTGATCAAAAAGTGACAGCAGAAAAGGATAAAAGTTACTAATTAAAGTCCAAATTTAAGAATTGGGAAAATCTTCGGCTCGTGTCAAACTCCCAATAGACGGCATAAGTCATTCAAGACTGGATTGTGATTCAGTAAAAATACAAATTCCACTTTAAACTTAAATGATTCAGATAATTAATCCCGTGTGGTTCATATGCAATAAATTTTCTGTCAAATATAAGACAATAACAATTTTACAGAAATAAGCACTTTTAATTTACAAAAATAAACAGTGGCATAGCGTTAAGAAAGATAAGGTAAACAGTGCCTACCCAAATAATTTTCAACCAAGTAACTTTTAATTTAATTATATATTACTTGAAATAAATGTTTTAAATGCTTCCTATGTAAATAAATGAAAGGAAATGTCGACAAATTTTTGCTCCGCTTGGTGCCTGTTTCTATTGTGCAAGAGAACTCGCGCCGATTGTTCAGAAGAGACATATCTCAAAGTTCCTCTCTTGTCAAAAGATTTTACAATGCAAGAAAATGTGAACGCTTTTTCTACCTGGGCTACAACAGTTGTTGTATAGGCACGTCTATCTGCTGTCTTTATGACACACATTGCCCTGTTTAATATTTAAAAGCCCTAATTAAACAGTTACCACTATTTATTGACTCTTGGAAATCACTTGTCGTAATCTTCACTTCATTCACTTGTCGTAATCTTTTGTCGTACATTTTGATTCCTTGGATTATGAACCTTACTTGGTCCAGTCAGTTCTGGGCTCACAATAGGATGGTACCTACTTTTGGGGAATAACTACCACGGTAGTTAGAAAGTTTAAATTTTGTATTCGCTGTCTTTTGTGGTATATTTTAATCCTTTAAATTTTGAACCTTACCAGTACAGTCCGTTGTGTGCCGGCCATATGAAAGTACAAGTTTTTTAAAAGTAACTCGAGAACCGGAGCAGCTAAAATGCTCAAATTTAGATTTCGTTGTCTTCCGTGGTATATTTTAATTCCTTGGAATTTGAACTTTACTGGTCTAGTCCGTCTGGGACTTGTTTGGGGGGAAGTTCAACTCATCAAAAAACGAATTCTGAAAAGATCCACGCAATCATTTTTTTAAATGTATTAAAAAGTTTACAACAAAGTAAAAACTTCTAATTTGGTAATTTTGGTTCCTGTTTTTATACTTCCCAAAATTATTTTATCACGCTTCGTCACTGAAATTAAAAACTTTCAAATTAAAAAATAAGTGTTTTTTGTCAAGTCCATCTATACCGAAGCTATAAATAATAGAATTGCGAATGTAATGTATTAATTTCTCATTTGATATAAGATCGAAATGTATTTTACGTACATTCTGCACAAACTGTTTTAAAGGCTATTATTGGTAATTGTTTTTTAAAATATCATGTGTCTAACACATTACATTTCCTATAGATTAGCAAATTTAGCTTTATTATAACTTAACTCTCTGTATTGTAATCTTGATTTCAAAAACGTGAAAGGTGGTAGCAAATGAGGGGCATCTTTTATACAGGGTACATAAGAAAGTCTTTAAGCATCCCCAAACATTTTGTAAGTAAAAGTACATGAGTGTACACGTTATGCCCATCCCTATTAAAGTGACTAAACCCGATTCGATAAAAGTGACTGAAGCGGCCCTGGTGGAGAATGAAAGAAATAAGATGCAAAGTGAGTGAGACGAAAAACGTCAATTGCAACGTATTAAAGCATTGTCTAACGTGTAGGAATTGACAATAAAACCATTACAGAAGATATTTTTTCTCATAATATGGTTATTGCCAAATTACTGTCATATTATGAAATGCTAAAAGAAATACTTTCATGCATTGCATTCTAATCTACAGCCTGGTGAAAATTACCTCCGTCAGCAACAATACAAATTTCAATTCAAAACAGAATATAACCGCGCACTTTGATAAGCATTCCAGGTATCACCGTGTTAGAGGCCCTAATGATACAACTTTTTGACAAATATTTTTTGCCTTCCATGTACATTATTTTTTCTTTCCTGGCGATGACTCCTACTAATAAGACAATGTTCTACAACTTTGTATTCTACGTTTATCTCACCTTGTTACCGAGTTCGTTATTCTAACTTCTTAATTTCTCTGCTAGATGTTTTGCAATGGCTTTTAGTTGATCGGACATAGTCACTTTCTTATAGAATGTTGTCATAAGGTAAATTGTCCTTACTCAAAATTTACTTTACCAGGGTGGAGCATGGAAAATCCTGGTTCACGAGCCGAAGAGAATAACACACAAGATATACAATAAACACTCTTATTTAAATTGATCAATTACTTTAATATTTAATTTCATATATATATATATATATATATATATATATATATATATATATATATATATAGAGAGAGAGAGAGAGAGAGAGAGAGAGAGAGAGATCTTGGTTATTAAGATTATTCATAAATCCATGTTTTTTGGCACATATATCTCTAACAATATTTAATTAACACATATATTTACAACACATTATTATTATCTACCGAAAATCTAAGTAGTTCTTTTATTTAATATACCAGAGCTCCTTATTACGATTAGGGTTCGTACGACCTTATTGTTACTTATGCGATAGGTATTATGAATTGTGTGCCTTCCATAATCCTTTTAACAGATGCAACAGATCCATACCTTATGTTTGTTTGCACCTTGATATTTGATGGAGCCAACACTATGCTGACTGCCTGAGTATAATATTTTAATACGCCACTATTTCACTGTGCTCATATTTAGTTCACACATCCCATTTTTTGCCGATATTCGTTTCTTTGCGCGATTGCAAAAGATACTTTTGATACTCCTAAAACATTGGATGCGTCTAGGACGCTGTCGAAATTGAATCTAGTGGAAACTTCTAGAACATTCTTGAAACACTTTTTCTTTTCACCTTGCAGTGTCATACCACCTCTTTGATTCGTTATTGTGATAGAGGGGATGAACGCTGTTTATTTATGTTTGCGTTCCCATTGGTTTTCTCTGCTGCATTTACAGTGCTCATTAGCTTGCTTGGCATCCGTAATTCAAATGTGAACATGTCGTGCGATATCGTTGCATTCCTGTCAAAAAGTTGTAATATCAGGGCCTCTAACAAGGTAACACCTGCAAAGTAAGCAGTAATATTCTTTCTGGAAATCAAATGTGTGTTGTCTCAGAATAAAAACATTTTTAAGAAGTTCTATACTATTATGTAGCAGTTTCAATGTAAGTTTCTATTCATTAGATAATGATCTAAAACTTTGCGATTATTTTTTCATCTATCTCGATTTGTTGCTGGTTAGTATTATGATAATTTTTAATTTCTCCCCTAGTGGCCCTGAAATCATTTTTATTCGATCGGGCATGGTAAATTTACCATAGATATACCTAAATTTTACACTCATTGACATTTATTTCACAAAGTTATTAAGATGCTTAAGGGGTTTCCTAAGAGCTCAGAATATTTGTTCATGCTTCAGAATGCATAGGTTACTCAATTTTCAAAAAATGTGTGATCTGCGATCGTATGAGGATTACAGTACTATACTTGACGAACCCCTAACATGTAGTGGAGTAGAAGATACCATATTTAGTCTTCCACCAAAAGAAATAATGCTCCATAAAATTTGATAAACATATTTTTTTAACCATATTTCTTTAAGATTTCAACTGTAAAATGAATAGAAAGATTCAATAAAATAGAAGTAGAGTAAAATTCAAATACTTTTTACATATAATAGGAAGAGGAATATGTGTATTTATTCACTGCCATAGCAAAATTCGTTGACTTGATCTTGGTGAGTAATCGCCGTGTGGAAAATCTATGCAGGAGACAACAATCGCTTTTGTGAAAGTTAAATTTTATTTTTATTTCCAGTACAACTCTCTATTTTTAAAACTATTAAAGATAGAACAAAAATTTAATTAATCTATTTAATTAATTTTAATTAATAAGCATTTTCAGAATATTTCACTTCAAATACATACCCGGCATGATAAAAATATATTTGGAATAAAAAAAATATAAACATTTATTTTCGACTTGTTATTATCGGAAGATTTGGATAAGTTATTTTCTTTTACAGCCAAATCTCAAATCGTTTGTTCTATTATCCCGTATAGTATAACATATCATTTAATCTGGGATTTGGTCATGGATGTGATATTCTATGTTTTATTCCCAACATGTTTATTTTCCCAACAATTAAGTCTGCGAAACTAGCTTTTTTAAGTGGTTCGTCAACTGGACTGAAAACCCCATCAGGAAAAGGGTCCTGATTATTTTAATACACGCTGGAAGCAAAGATGTTTTCTGCTAAACACTTGCAAAATTTTTCAAGCAAAAAATATTCTGGGGACTATCACGGGGAAATGAATGGTGAATCGCATGAAAACTGATTCATGGAAAAACTGCCGAAGATTGAACAAAACAGTGAGATCGTTATTGATAATGCTTCTTATCATAGTGTACATTCTGAAAACATCCTACTAGAAAACCGATATACAAGCATGGTTCAACAGCAAAAATTAAAATATACCACAAAAGACAACGACATGCCAAATTTGGACGTTATAGCTCCTCCGGATTTCAAGTTATTCCCTTCAAAACGAGTACATTCATCATTCATAAGACGGGCCAGAGTTAGTCCGATAAGGTTCATAATCAAAATCGCTAAAATGTACTGAAAATGGCAACGACATACCAAATTTTATATTATTATCAGTAAACATACATGAATTTATATTCGTATTTTAAGCAAATATAATTCTATTATATTTGGTGTGCATATAATCAATCGTACTTTAAGAATATTGCTCGGGTGGAAAATTTATTTTACAACAATTCTCTGTGGCCAAAATTAGCATCATGATCCGGAAACCTAATCACCGGCAACTGAGTGAAAAGTACCATCTAGCTTTCACAGTGCTACATGTTAAGTAAGGTGTTCGTCGAGTATAGATAAAATAATTTCATCTATTTTTTCTGTCAGTAGTCGTACTGATCCCTACATTATATATACCACTGACGGTGCATCACGTATAAGAAATTAGAAAATGTATCTCGGGTTGTCCGGGTTGGTTTATTTCACAAAATAAATACGTTTTATTTGTATAAATAACACCAAAACTTGCTTGGAATCCATGAACATCAGGGCAACGGGTGAAATACGAGCCCCTCTGTCTCCAAATGATTTTAATTAAATTTGTAGTTTCATTATGCGACTGGACTTATTTTCAAAGGCGAATTTACAAAAATATAAAGAATATAAAACATCTCAAGAACGGTTAGTCACATAGTAATTGGTTGGTCTTATTATTTTCATCGTCAAAAATTACATATAAAATAAGCATTTAAATTACAATTTTCCATAATCTTTTAATTTAGATTTTGACGAGTTTTGCAGGCCATTTAAAAAAAATGGCAGGTTCTTTATTTTTCTCGAAGCGTACTAAAATATAATCAGCACCAAGGTAACTCACAAATGACATATCTTTCAAATTTTGTGAAATTTGGTCATTTAGTTTTAGAGCTAGAATGAATACATGCACTGTACACAGACAAGTACACAAACCGAAACAAATACACCGACAGACGTCACTAAAAATAGCTAGTGTAGCTCGAAACGTAGATCGGGCGAAAACTCGAGTTACATTTTTCGACACGATTCAAATACTTTGCTTATACATTACTAGGTATTGTAGGAAAATCAAAATGGAAATCAAGCTGGTAGAACTAAGTACAGATACCAAGAAGACACTATAAGCGCCAACAAACAGTATCAGTAAAAGTTTATTAAAATACAAAAATAACAGAGAAATACCACCAACAATAGAACATCAAAAACAATCAATTTTTACAAATATCCCGGGCAATAAATCCCCAAATAAGCAACTTCATATTAGATTGAAGGTTAGCAAAACCCCACTTAAACCAAAGTTTATCCCAGGGTATAGAAAGAAGAAAATCTCCAGGCAAAGGCAAACATAATGGGAGAAACGTTTGATTAAACTCTAAAAACGGTCGACTCATTTCCTAGAATGTCTAATTGATATATTCGATAAAATTTGTATATTCGACAAAAACTGAATATCTATTTGTTAACTCCGTTGCAATATTTCCATATGCCCGTCATCTTCAGAGCCGCTCGTAGCGGAGAAGATGGATACCAGTCGAGTTTATTCTTTTATTTTTGAGGTAAGGGAAGACTTGAAAAATTCACAAAGAGGGAAAAATAATATATAGAGGAGGAACGTGATAAATTTTTGTAACGGGTCCCATGATTTGTATGGATAATCCTCTCTTGTGTAATATAGAAAATTTCCAAGCAAAAACTATCACCGCATCTCACTACTTAATCAAAAAAATGCATTTATTATTAGCTGTTAAATCTGAGCATTCAACATTAAAAAATCAAAACAAAGCTGAAAGATAAACATTATTTATGATAATTCGATTCATTGTATGTAATGTGAGCTCCCATACTTTTCAGAGCAAAAAATATCGAAAGGCACTTGAAAAAAATCAAGGCCATACATTTTATATCCGTATAAGGAATGAACAATATTTTTTACTGAAGATAAAAGAAAATTTACTTGGATAATAAATATTTCACTGAAGTGTGTGTAGAACAAGAGAAACTGAGTTTGCATATTCATGAAGACTTGCTCGGGGCTTCTGTAAAATATTCCGGCAATGTATTATTCATAATCGCAGCTCATAAATCTCCATTATTCTTCTGAAATGGAGATTTTGCAATTTTTTATGAAGTTTAACAATCTGCATGGATAGAGAGTATGGAGAAAAGTCTCGTCACCAGTGAGAAATGTGACGTATATTTCAATGTGCTTAAAGCGGGAGAGATCAAAAATAAACTCAAATCCAATTTATTAAAACTCGGTAAATATGACCCAGTATCGGTGCATTTTTTAGACTTTTAATAATAAAAAATACAGGAAAGAAATTTCAGCATTTTATTTAATAAATTGAAGAATGACTTACAAAAGAATAACTAAAGTTAAATGAATATATACGACAGTATTTGGTTTAACGTTTGTGATGTTTTAGTTTCTGCGAATAAGGCTTCGTAATATATTTAAAATCATTATAATTACACAAAATATTACTTAATAAAGGAATATGTCGGTTTGCTTGCCTATTAGAGGCGTAGCCGAAAATCTAGGTGACCCACAATTACAAAATTAAGTACAGGAGTCGTTCACCTTAGGTCCCCAGATACGTCGGAGCTATTTTTCTTAATTCGAATTATTTTTTTGATTATAATATGGTAAAGCGAAATCTTTAGACAAATCGGTTTCTTCGAAATGGTCTATAGAGTTTTTATTATAAAATCATCGGATAACGCTATTTGAATCGAATCCATAGAACAATTATTCTATATTTATATTTTTAAATACATCGAAATACGCATTTTAGGGCTAGTCACTGAAGGCGGAGAGTTATAAATCTATATAAATGAAATTGCAAATGTGTCGCTCAGTGTATCGGTGTATCATATTGAAATAAACATCACTTATTGTTCGTTGCTGTCTCTCTCTCTGTTTGCCGGTTTTCATCACTTCTTGCTCACTCCTTCTTGGTGTCTCATTTTCACTGTCACGTAGTGTATATATATATATATATATATATATATATATACACTAAATATATATATATATATATAATATATATATTATATATATATATATATATATATATATATATATATATTATATATCTATATGTATTATATATATATATATATATATATATATATATATATATATATATATTTGCTCTTTGGCAACAGCAAATCACATCTTTTCATTTCTGCGTATGGCAACATTGGTCTAGTCATATTTTGCTCGTCATAGTTGTACTCATGAAGTGTATTTTAAGGTGTTTATGTTTCCTTTATTTTTCCAATCTATATGCTTGTCGTCCATATAACACAAGTTTATAGATACAATCTATCTTGTGTTTCAGAAACAAGCATTTTTGTGTTCATTTCGAAGGGATATATGGACTTGACGAGAATTTTTTCGAAATGAACTTATCTTAAGCCTAAAGCTCTTCCATGTGCAAGCTTTTTTGCTTGATTTTTTTGTTTTCCTATTTTCATTCCTCATCTTTGAAATTTGTTGATTGTCTTTGTCTGTATGACCTGCATTACGCTTTATAATTTCCTCTTTATGTTTTAAGTTTTTTTATTTCCTTGCATTTTGTAGAAAATTTTGGAATAGTGTATTATGAGTTACTACTTACATTCTAACATTGGATTTATTAATTTATATATATATATATATATATATATATATATATATATATATATATATATATATATTTATATATATATATATATATATATGGGGGGGGTAAATATATGTGCTTAAACTTTCAGAATGAGATTATGATAGAAACTTCTTAAATTACCATAAGACATACATATATATGACTG
Source organism: Amaurobius ferox (assembly GCA_951213105.1). Lineage (NCBI taxonomy): Eukaryota > Metazoa > Arthropoda > Arachnida > Araneae > Amaurobiidae > Amaurobius > Amaurobius ferox. The sequence continues at coordinate 28,209,406 of OX578142.1, forward strand.
TTGATATGGACAGAGGTTTCAGAGGAAATATTTATTTTACTATGTCTATTAATAGTCATGATATTTATATATTTTTGCCAATTAATGTCAAAAACTACCTACGCTGCTTGCTACGACAGTGATCAATGATGGAAGGATTATGTTTAATGTATCGCTTATTCGCAGTTCAATTTCCCTCCGAAAGATTTATTCATAGTGAATATTTTGTAATCGATATAGCCATTTCCTACCTAGGAAGCCAAGACGTTTGGTATAAGGTTCACACTAATATGACTTGTTTGAGTTAACTAAATTATTATTATTATAATTAAAATTTTATAATCTAAGACGACATCCATACTAATATCTGTATATATGTAAACACTCGTACTATAATATATTGCTAAACGCCTTTAGCGACCTGTTTGGTCGTTTTTTCAATACATTTCGGAACGCTTTCGATCGCATAATCGCTCGCTGCGCCCAGTTCGCTACGCATGTTTAATATAGTACCTTAAATAAGGGTTTAAATTCGATGCCATCTCATCGTTGGGCGTACACGCGAAGTCGCTACGCCCGTGTTGCAAATAATATTGACTTCTACGCCCTAATATATGAAACCACTTATTATGCCCTAAATACTTTTTATTTCCTTATACACAGGTGTAATAGTCCCTAATTATGCTCTTTTGATACGCCCCAAATACGCTTCTTTGATATGCGCACAATAATGCGCACTAATTCTAAATAAGCGCACAAACTTGCTTATCATCAACATTATATTTTCAATAATAAATATCAGTAGACAAGTTTTCAGGGTAAAATCTGCCCACCAAGTACAAGAATGGAAACTCAAATTATGGAATCTCAAAATAGTTTAAGCCAAGTCTCTGAAGGACCAAAGCTGCACTCTCAGGTCTAGATTACCCTATTGAACGATCATAATTTTTCTTCAATTCAGGATTAAAAGTCTTCAATAGCATACTATAGCGTAAACGCCCGATTATGGTTTATATATCGCCTAGTACCACAGATAAATTCATCTGTTACTTTCAAATCAAACATCTTAGAAAGCAGATTTAACATGTTTGTTAAAATTAAAATGATGATAATGATAAATGAAACTAATTAAAAATAAAAACAATAGAAATTAATCAAGTACAAAAGCAAAAAGTATATTTTTAAATAAAACAAAAAAAAAGAGAAGGGAAAGAAATAAACTAAAAACTAGTCATTCAAAAACATCAAAATATAAATCAAACAGAAAGCCTCATAAAGATAAATCCCACAAACACAAAAACACACATATATAATTAAACAAAAGGCACACACAGGGATAAATAAATTGTACTTTAAAATTATAAAATAACAAAACAAACACAAAAGTGGAATCCATCAAGATTTTATAATAAATCAACCAAAATAAGAATAAAAATAACAAGAAAGATCAATCATGCTTAAAGCATTGATTATGAAACACTTTCCAACTTCAATGCAATTTTATTTAAAAAAGTCGAAAATGCAATACATTCCTCGTTAATATTTTAAAACTTATCACAACACTACATTGATTTATTATATTTGAAAACTTAAACCTTCATTGAAAAAATTGAACTTCATTCAAATGACGGCATTGAAATATAAATTGCCTGGTTTAAATATCTCTGAAATGCAATACATTCCACGGTAATATTTTTAAAACTATCATAATACTACGATAATTTATTATATTTGAAAACTTCATTGAAAACAACTGAAATAAATTGAAATGACGTCATAGAAAAAATAACACGCCTGGATCTCTCTATAAAAGCAGGATTTCATTCATAACTTTCTCCATTTCATTCATCACAATACTATAATAATTTATTTTATTTATAAATTAAGACCATGGAGCTACAATTCATAAACTTTATGCTTAAAACTTCATCGAAAAAAATCGTCCTTCTGTTTATAAAATCAATTAATATTTCATTCATATCAACCATGCAGACTCCATGGACTGAATTATTTTGTGTTAAAGAAATACAGTAATTCTAATGCAACTCATTCTACATATTTTGCTGTTTACATTTTACATAGGTGAAAAATAGGCTTAGTTGTAGAAATAATCAAATTTGAATGAGAATTTAAACTCAAATATATTGTCATTGTGTTGTTTTAGTATGTAGATGCACAGAATTTAAGCAAAAATAAAGTAGTTTTAGGACGGATACAACACTCAATATGAATTAAAAAGAACTTTAAAAAATCACGATTTTGAAACAAGATGGATGCCATATATCATTTTGAAGTGGGTCATGTGATCGTTTCATATCATGGTCACGTGATCGTTTCATATAAGATGTGTAATTATTATTTTAATTTTTATTTAAAAAACTACTGAATATATTTCGCTGAATTTTTTTTTATATATTTTATGGAACAATTTGACTATTACCTAAAATTTTCGAAGCAATTTGTGAATTTTAAATCCGCTTAAAAAATGTTTGAAAAATTAAGTCCCATAGGGCTCAATGTATTTCATTTTTTCAACCCGGGTTCAATCCAAAACTAATTGGGTGATATTATTCATATATATTCCCATAGGCCCTACAGACCGTCTGAACAACATACTAAAATTTCATTTTGATTAAGTCATTTTTACGGCAGTTATCGTGCTAACGGACAGACAGACAGAATGAACAAGGTCATAAACACTTTTCAACTTTGTTGTAAAGTGTTAAAAAATTAAATTAAATCAACCAAACGAAATATTAACGCATAAATCGTTAAAACCAAAAACAAATAAACATATCAAACAAAAATGTAAGCAAACCACTAAAACAAATAACATAACAAAATAAATCAACTAAAAGGCATGCAGTTTAATTAATCAGCCATCAGTTGTAGCAACATTATTTGAATGAGTCAAACCGCATCGCTATGATACACCCAGTCACGTGACGTCAAGCGCTAAAGCAAATTGATTCAACTTGTACGAGATCAGCACGGCTGCACATTAAATTGATTCATGGGAGGACGACGTTTGATAAATTCCCAAATTCCACACGCCAAGCGAAATGCGCTGTGAACTATGTAGCAGGGTATACCCAAGGGTTTGGCCATTCAGATCAGATGACATTTCGTTTGATATGCGAGTCACATCTATAGCAGAGACCTTTCAATATAATTTATATTTGCTTCTTAAGATTTTTGTAATTTAAAATATTGAACGACTTTAAACAAAGTATAAAAGAGCCATAGATTAAAATATCTGAAATATCCAGCATATGACTTCCTCTACAAATTAATCACTTTCGATGCTGTGGAAAAACGACAACACAAATAAGAGCTTTCTTTTATCTACTAGTAGTTAAGCCTATCAAATACAGGAAAACTAACACTTTAAAAAATTATACTATTTTTTTTTAAAATAATTTGTATTTTGTTTAACAATATATGGTATTTAACGTCAAAAATAGTTGTCTCAATTGAAAATTGGCCCAGTTAGGTGATGAGACCCTATGATCGAGTTTCAGCCATTTATGTCCTTGGTGTGGGGAAAGAGATTTTGGGGAGCTCAAAACGGCTTTAATCCTCTTTCCCCCATTATTTCCACTCCAGAAAAAAAATCGAAAATCAGGCACCGTTATGTTCGGTTCAGTGATTGATACCATAAGTTCAAATATTCAGCCTTCTAAGCAGCCGGAAGGTTTCTCGATGTCTGGAAAGATTTAAAAAAAGAACCCATAATATCTGCCTTAAAGGGGGAGATCATTATTTTGACTACGTTAAGTTCTATCCGATGGCTGATACCATACGTGTCCAAAAGTTTAGTATTCTAGGTCACCGGGGAGAGTTTCTGGAGAGTCCAAAAGAAATTACATAACCCCCCAATTTCCTCCAACCCTGGGGAGTGAATCGAATGTCCGGCTCCATTGAATTCTGTCCGATTGTCGATACTTTATGCATGCATTCAATCTAGGTCACCAGGGAGGGGATTCTGTAAGATATATAATGACAGTTTGAACCCCCACCCCCATCAATTTCTCTGACCCCGTGGTAAATCCAAAATCCGTCTTTGTTAGGTTCTGTATCGTAGCAGATGCTAAAAGTGTGCAAAGATTCAGCATTCTAAGTCAACGGAGTTGCTTTTTTTTCGGGGGGGGGGGGTAAAACTTTCCAAACTCCGTCTCCGACGGGTTAAATAAAAATTCTGGATCAGTTAGGTTCTGTGTTAAAATGTGCGTAATTTGAGAAATTCCGCTCCATATTGCATGATGTCACAGGAGCGTACTTAACATCGGAAGTGTCAACTATCTTAATGAGGTCCTTATAGTCTCGAGAATTTGATGATATATCCATATCAGTTGTCATCTAAGCTCTATGTATAGCCCAAATTCGATAAATATGCATTTCAATTAAAATGGAACTTTTTGAACAGAAAATGGAAATAAACCGAAAGTTAAAATAGTTAATGCGCCACTCTACCTCCTTCAAAATTTAATACTGAATTGATATCACTCATCATTTAAGCTCTACCTATAGCAGACCCGGAGAAATAGATGCTTCAAAAAATTAGCAAGAACAACTGTGCGACAAAAAATTTCCCAAGAAAACAGAGAAAATAAAAAGCAAAATATGTTAAAACCTTAATATATATATATATATATATATATATATATATATATATATATATATAGGCGTTATTTATAGGCGTTAACCCTTAAAATTAGCATTTATAGGCACTATAAGATTTGGATAGAGGCACCCCTTAAAGCTGGAAATGGATATGCAGTAGAATCCACCGATCCTATAAGCGGTCTCTAGTTAAGCAATTAGAACGATCGAAGTTATTATACAATGCTTTGTCTTGTTCAGATTTAATTTCTCTCATAAATAGTGAGTATGCAAAAATGAACCTAAATACTAGTACCTTGGAACTTGAACTTTTCATCAAATATCACGTAGATATGTAGTCATTCAAGAATACCAAATGATTCACAACAGCGCTATTTTTCTTGTACACAATTTGTGTCTCTATACATCTGCACACTATTTGTGCTTCTACATGTCTGCACACATGTTAAATATATTCGCTGCTCATAGTCGTACACGCAGCATCATTTCAGGAAACATCCACGTAGCTCAAAGACGTAGTTGGGATCTAGTGAGTGAGATTTTTTGCAGGGTTGTTCTTCCCCTTAAAGCTCTGTGTCGATCACGATTAGTTTTTGGAACTGCGCGTCATTTCTTGTGTAATCCTAGTTGTGGATTTATCTGTCAGTTGAATTTCTTCAGGCAAAAGTTTCATCATTCTTTTGGGGGGCTTGCAATTATTTTACGAGTAAGCCCCTGATAAATCTGGGTGTACCTCAACACATACCTTCGCGTGTCATTGTTGAATAATTTTTCCCTCTTGTGTCTGTTGTTTAGTACTGTATACACACTCGTGGCTTTTTTTCTGCAAATTTCACTTTTAGTTCTTCCATTGCAGCTAAACACATACAATCGCGTCATCACAGAAAGACGAACATAAATATTTGTTATTATCATGGTACATGTATCGACATAAAACGTAAATCTATATATGTTTCTATATCTATGACTATTTTCTAGACTCAGTCTCATAGCCTGAAAAAGTTTCTATGGAACAGTTGCGTAGTTTTTTTATTTATACGCTTAGAAGAGCTTTCAAATTTTCTCTTTCATATTAGACAATTTGAGTTAAGTAAAATTAACCATAAAACAAATGAAAACATGATAAACAACAACTCAACAAAATTTAAAACATAAGCTTAAATTATACTGGAAAAATGTTTCTTTTTTTTTGTCCCACGTTCTTCAAATAATGATTCATCCCTTTGAGTATATTTTTCTAGCATCAACTTTTACTTTGAATAAAAACTAATAAAGGCTAATTAGTGTTCATGTTTATCGTAATTGTAGAGGTTATGTTTCAGCGTCATTATTGTGGTTTTATTAAATTATTTATTCTGATTAGGTACATAATTGAGTTGAAAACATTTTTTGCATTTTTAAATCTCGGATAAAATACATTAATGCAAATGCAACAAAAATTTTCAATCTTGCAATTTAATTATAGTACAAGGTTTACATGATTCTTTTAACAAAGCAATTTTTTCTATCCTACATATTAAAGAATTTAAATATATTTGAAACTCCTTTCTTTTCCCGAAAAAGCTTAATTTATTATTCTTAATGATAAAACTAGATTAAAATATATTACTATTTTATTTTATTTTATTTTACCTTATTCTTTTTGTGTTGACTGAAGAATCTTTGCATTTAATATTTAATTTTTGAATAACATAATAATATTGTAAGAGCATATTCAATGAATGGTAGCATTTTAAAAATTAATTCATTGAATGTTATAATACTAGCCATTTCCACCAGAGTTTTGCTTGTTCGAAATGACTAGTAGTCATTAAATGTAACACGCACACACTAAATTAAAGCAGGCACTAAATAAAAGAACACTACATTCTAGATAAATGATGATAATTTTTCTGAATATATAAAACCCTATCAGATTTAGGCATAAAATTGCACACATTTTATTATTCTGTTAATATGTTAAATGAGAAAATATATTGAAAATTATTCCCTTCCATGACCAAATGATATAATTGTTTAATTTTCTAACTGGCTGCAAGAGGATATAAAATGATCAATTTATTACTTCTGGCTCGTGAAGAACTTAAACATATTTTTCATGCGATAAAAGCATTGAATTATTTAAACATATAAAAAATTATATCGCGTTATATTTATAAAATTATTTCTCTTTCTAATTTGAGTTGTTGACAACGAAAGGATTTTAAATTATGTTTTTATTTCTTTTTTCAGAGGCAAAGTGTTGTAAGTTTCTTAAAAACCCATTTGTATCGCCACCTCTAATTCGAATTTTCAAAATTTTCAAATTTTTTTGTCATTTTAGATGATAAGATAGATCATACGAAACAAAACCAAAGATTCTAGCTAATATGGACGTAAAGATATTTAATATTTTTTACTATTGAACCAATTTTAGTGAATGATGGATGATTTTGTGTGTTCTGGTGGACGATACATACTATTTTTACTTTCCCTGCAATGCATAGTAATGTATAGGGAAAATATTGGAATCGTGTTGAAAATCGCAACTGGAGTTTTCGACGGATCTGCACGTTTTGAAACCGCTAGAACACGAAAAAACTATTTTTAATGCGACGTCTGAGTGTGGCTGTCTGTACAATGTATGTATGCACTCTAACTCAAAACTAATAAATCAAATTTCATAAAATTTTATTGATGGAGTGACCCTGGTACTAATTTGATATTGGTACTACGAGGGATAAAAGAACCAGCCTTTTTTTGCATGTATCCACTCCAAAATCTAAATCTTCTAAATCTTCAAATCTTCTATAATCGCATGTATCCACTCTAGATAAAATACTAATTGACCAAATGTCATAACATGTGGTAGACAAGTCACTTGTGTTACCCTGGTGCTGATAAAATTTTGGTTTGATTCGGGGAAAAAGAACCTATCTTTTGTTACGAAATGGCCCGCAAAAATCGTCAAAATCTAAAATAAAAACTTCGTATGCTCAAATGTGTCAATTAAATATTTGTTTTATGCGTAAGTTTGGCGATGTAAAGAATCAGATCAACATCGTTACTCTAGGATTAGCCATTCTTGAGATATTCAAGTTTTTTTTGCAGTACTGATACGACGGTTTTGAAAATACGTCCAGTTACCAAATGAAAACGAAAACTGAATTAAAAGTGTGAATGCGGTGTAATTGTAACTAATAATGAGTGTTATTCAGTGCAATTAAATGTAATTTAATGAATTTTTAGTGCAATAAAGAGAAAATGAATTTAAGTCTGCAGGATCATCAGATTTTTTTAGACTTAAGATAAAATTGTCTCAGAATATAAAAAGTTGTGCAAACCTTATTTTCGGTGTTAACGGACTATACTACTGCACCTATTTTAATGAATGATGGTTCATTTTATATGTACCTCCTTGAGCGTACCTGTCAGTATATACTTTTTCATATAGAATTTAAAACATTAAAAAAACATGAATAAACGGTGCTCGGTGGTAAAGTAAATTTTGCAGTGTCTGCTACATCATTCTTGCGTTATCGCGTTGATACATATTTCTACGAAATGTATCAGTAGGGGAGATCAGACGGCTCTGGCCAGACTCCGCAGCGGCCATCTTCGTGCTCTTCGGCATGTGTTGGGTTCTAAGGTTTATACCCTTTGCCCGAAGTGCAATGTGGCTCAGGCTTCTCCTGCCCATGCCTTCACATGTATTGGATGACAGAGGAGTCAGCTGTACTCCTGTCCTGGAGTAGTTCTTCATCTTTTGAAGACTCACGGGTTCATGGACTCGATCTGATGTTGCTGTCTGTCAAGTGGGATAAGAAACAACAACAACAAAATATATGTGCCTGGACTTGAAAGTACAGCTTCGGTTCTGTGGAAACTTAGCACAAATCAATTTGAGATTTCATAACTTGTTTGAAAGGAAATTTTTTTTATTGGTGGGGAGTTTTTACCATGAAGTACTGTTTTTGTGAGATTATATAGATATGAAAAGCATTGCAAAGTAGTATGTTTTTCAACCTAAGCTCCTGATGCATGGTGTTTTTAAAACATCTGAATGCTGTTAAATGGGCTGGTGTTGATTGATTAATATTAGGTTTTCGGCAATTTATGTTAAATGAGTTCTGCTGAACTCCTAATTGAGTTCATTTGTAACTTTCTTACCTAAAGTTATTTTCATCTGTTTTGTTGTTCTTTGGCTTATTTTAAGTCAGCCATACTGAAACATGCGGCTTCGTGTTTGTTCTCTTTGTAACTGAAAGTTTATGATGTACCTTCCCGGTTACACGTTGCGTAGCTCTAAATCCTCAGGTGAACCGCGTAGTCTGAGTGGTAACCCAGTATATTTTGACCATACGAGAAATATGCCATATGTAAACATATGTGTGGCCGGTAGATTTCTTAAGTTGATTTAAATTTTAATCCGATATAGAAATTTTGTATCTTCGCTTGTATGTTTATTTTCTATACGACTTGCTATAAAAATAGATTGCAGTGGCTAAAGTGCGATGTTCTACTACGTCCGTAAATGGTACATTAGGTGCACTTAGACCCTTCTAATTTTCAAAAATCCAGTTTTTCATTTTGCATTTAATTATAGCTGTATATTACAGCATTTTAAAGCAAACTCCATGCAAGCATGTGAATTGTTATGGAATGTACGTTACGATCAGAATAAGTTACGTTCACTTTTATTCCATAAAATGTTTGCAAAGTGTAATCTTTACCATATTCGTGACCAGCAAAAGGAATAAAGGAGATCTGTTATTTTAGGGGGAGATGGACCAAAACCGATTCTATATCAAGGTGAAAGTATTGTTTTTCATATAATGAAATAAGTGCATTTACTAGTAAAAACAGTAACCTTCAATTTTTTAGTGATGCTGAAAACATTGATTAGTATTAATGGATTAACCAACATGTAAAATATCTAATGGTCCAATGTGTTTAACCTTTTGCTTACGAGTGGGACAGCGTCAATCCCAAACGAAGAATTTCTCAAAAACAGGTATTTGATGTACCTTATCCCAAACAGTTCGATCCCTCATTGCAGACATTGGCATCCAATGACACCTATGAATGTCAATGTCTGCAAAGGGGGATCGAACTGCTTGGGATAGGGTACGTCAAATACCTGTCTTTTTGAGAGATTTTTCGTTTGGGTTTGACGCTGTCCCACCCGTAAGCAAAAGGTTAAGTTGTAGCAATTAATCGATAACTCTAATTACCCTTTTCACCCTATTAAGAGCAATTGGTGGCTTGGATTGAATTTACTGTCTTCTTTTATTAACAAGAGTAAAAAATTATTTTCCACAATTTTCACAAAAAGCACAATAAAAGTTTATCTGTTAAATATATAGGATTTCTGTTTGAAAAGCTCTTACATTAAACTGTAAACCAATTTAAGAATATATCATTACCGATAGTTTCTCTTTTCAAAACTTAATAAACCTAACTTTAACTCGCTTTGACTTGCCATTCATTGCTGTTGTGACATACTTACTCTTGTCAGCACTGAAAATGTGTGTATTTAAATGCATTTTGACAAAACGGATTGCTGAAAAACTTATTAAAATTAAATTTGACTGCTTATGATTTGTTATACATTGGCGTTGTAGCCTGTCTATATTTGTCAGCACTGAAAATGTACGTTGTCACATTCTCACAAAATGGAGTGCTGAAAAACTTATTAAAATTAAATTTGACTGTTTATGATTTGTTATACATTGGCGTTGTAGCCTGTCTATACTTGTCAGCACTGAAAATGCACATTGTTACATTCTCACAAAATAGAGTGCTGAAAAACTTATTAAAATTCAATTTGACTGTTTATAATTTGTTATACATTGGCATTGTAGCCTGTCTATACTTGTCAGCACTGAAAATGTGCGTTGTCACGTTCTCACAAAATGGAGTGCTGAAAAACTTATTAAAATTAAATTTACTGTCTTTGACTTGTTATACATTGGCGTTGTAACCTATTTATTCCTGTCAGCACTGAAAATGTACGTTATCATATTCTCACACTCAGAGCTGTAAGCATACCCTCTACTATGTAGTTGCAACTTAATTGCAATTAATAGAAATATACCTTTCATTAGATACAACGTTTTAAAGTAGTAATCATTTTCATAAAATGCAACATTTAGAAAACTTTTGACGACAATCAGTTCTTCTTTTTGAAGGATTTGTAATCCTACATCTTTAAGAAATTTAAATTATTCCACATCTTAAATTACATTTTGAACTGTAGATATTGCTACTATAAGTTCTTCATTTTTGATAATTATTTTCATAATTTCTTGAAACATCACATCTAATGCCCAATACATATCGGTGTCCAAAGTTATCTTTGCAAGCACATAAACACCGATACAACTGTTCAATATAATTGAATGAATTTTTTTTTTCGAATAACACATGGCACATAAATACATACATAACACATAGATGCAAGCTTAAAAATTGAATATGAGTACATACGATACAAAACTAATTATGAAACCATTAAAATTGAAATAATGTGTGACAAGGAGATTTTAGAACAAATCCAATAGCTACGAAAACAAATGCAGTCTTTTGACATTCATTAATAAGGAATGTAAGATCCCCTAGCTCGTTTAAACATATCATAATGCTATTTCACGGTCTTGATACGGTGGCTAATTAGAGTTTTGTGCAGTAAGTTCCACTACTCCAGCAATGAGATCTCTATAAGGAGGATTTTTGCCGTGCAACAATTGTTCCAATTGTTCCACATAAGTTCTTAATCAAGTTCAAACCAGGAGATTTGGCTGGTCAGTTTAATCGCTAAATGCATTTGCTTTCAAAAAATTCATAAACCAGGTTTGCTCGATGGGGACAGGCGTTATCATCCATAAATGAAAGTAAAATCCACACGCACTTCTAAAAAGTTTTATGTGGGGTTCAAAAACTTCATCTCGATATATGTGACCATACACATATCCTCTGTCGAACAGGTGCAAGGGAGTACGTCCATTGATGATTATGTCTTCGCGTGCCATCAGATCTAAACCGTCATAACGACCATATTCATTAATTGGCAGTTTCGAGTTATTAACACTCTCCAGATGTAAGCATGGAGAGAGTCAAGTTTAGTAGTATATTTCCTATTAGTAGTATTCTGCATTTGCAGCTCTAGAACAATTCAATCAAAAGTTAAAGAAATGAGTAAGAACTTATAGAGATAATCCTTTATGTATGAATTGACCAACTGCTATATGTCTTGTATCATAAGTTTTTTTATTTTAATTAATTTTATATGTCTAGAACAGGATAATATATATATATATATATATATATATATATATATATATATATATATATATATATATTTCAAATTATTTTTTTCAACCAGAGAAGTATATTTTTTATCCATTTTTAAGTCAATTTAAACACATAACGTTTCCATTTGAGAACACAATTCTTCTTCACCAAGTATTTTGTTACATTCGTATTATAAATTATAATATATTTCAAAAATTACAATTTTAATAGGCTTGTCGTAAAATCCTGATTAAAACCCTCAATTTTAAACACAATTTCCCACAATTTTAAATTATTTTATCTCTTCATACCTTCAATTTAGTTGCTCATATATTATACTCAATGCTTTAGGTTATTTCTTAAAAATATTTTCCTACGTTTTGTTAGAAAATAAGAAACAAGGGCGTATTATTTTGTAAACACCTAAGCCATGCTTTCTTTCAAAGCTGTAAATGGTTACTTTCTAAGACAAATCTTTCCTTCAGCTTTAATAGCTGTCCAAAGTGTATTTAACCGTGAAATTTCCCCAACAATTTCCTTTCCAGAAAAAATCACCTACAGCTAAATGTTATTCCTTTCGGTGGAGTTGTTTTCTCCAACAACAATTTAAGTTCGATTCTTACTAAATCAACTTGATGAATTGACTTTTCACTAGTTGGTCTATTTCGCAGATAAAGTTTGTTTCTACTTACGACAGCTTTCTGCCGGTTTTTGCAATGGACCTAATTTTGGAATAAGTATTTGAGCGTTATGGCAATAAAGACTATTATAGTTCTCGGTTTTGGAAAGTAAAAGTAATAGGCTAATACTGTAAGAAATTGAGGATCTGATAGTAAAAACTATTACTTTCCTTTTAATTAAAAGAAGTGCACGTATAAACTAAAATATCAAGACTTCATGGAGTATATACTATATAAGCATTTCTTCAAAATATATTAAATATTATATTAGGATAAATATATATTCGTTAGTGTATATATTGTATTACTCATTATACCATTGTGTTTAGAATTGTAAATATTTTTTCAATTTTAATAAGTTTAAAAATTCATTATTTTTATATTATATTGACATATTCATTTTGTATAAGATTATTTTGTGTTTTTAAATTCACCTTCATGTTGTTGCAGTTAAAATAATGTCACCCTCTATTTAAAAATACATTCATATAATACTTATCAAAATTGTTTTTTTCATCAATATGTAAACATTTTTACGTTTTTAAGTCATTAAATTTTAATAATTATTTTGTATTTCGTGTTTTCAAATTTACCTGCGAGATGTTGCAATTTTGAAAAATGTTAGTCTTCATTTTAAATGATGTTCATATTATTCTTCTCAAAATTGTATTTAGTTAATAACTTTTAAGATTTTAAGTTACTGCATTTTAATTTTAGGGGTACTTTTTTGTATTTTGTGTTTTCAAATTCACTTTCAAGATTAATTATGAAAAGGAATTTACGCTTCTTTTTAACACTTCCCAGCATAGTTGAAAGTGTTTATGACTTTGGTCATTCTGACTGTCTGTATGTCTGTCTGACCGTTCGCAGGATAACTGCCGCAAAAATGACTTTATCAAAATGAAATTTTAGTATGTTGCTCAGATGGTCTGTGAGATGTCTGGGAATGAAAATGAATAATATAATACTAATTAGTGTCGTATTTCATCCGGGTCGAAGAAATTAAATACATTGAATCCTATGGGACATAATTTTTCACATAAACTGAGTTAAAATTCACAAATTGCTTAAATTGCTTAAATGAAAATTGGAATAATAATTACATTCATATTGTATGAGTATGAAGAGATCACGTGATTCATTTCAAAATGAAATATGGCATACATTATTTCCCGTGTGTAATGATCGTGATATTCAAAGATATTTTGAATTTATATTAAGTGTTGTATCCATCTTAAAACCATTTTATTTTTGCATATTATCTGTGTATTTAAATTCTGTGCCAAAGTAATTACAATATTTTGTTAGATATTTTAAAAGATCACTAAATTTTTATTATTTCTACAACAAAGCCTAATTTAACTTATGCAGAATGTAAACAAATCAAGCGATTGTAAGGCGAATTGTTTAAAAAATTCTAATTTTTTTCACGCAAAATTATTTAGCTCTGGAGTCCGGAATATGAGTGATAAGCATGAAATATTCATTGATTTTGCATAGAGAGACAGACGATTTATATTTCGATGACGTTTTACGTTTTCAAGTATAATAAATTACTGTAGTACTGTGATAATTTAAGAAATATCACCGCTGAATGTATCAAATTTTAGAAATGTTTAAATAAAATTGCATTTCAGTTGAAAAGTGTTTTATAATCAATCTTTATGCATGATTGATTTTTACTGTTAAAGGATGTTCTTGTTTTATAACAATTTTGGGAAATATTTCTCAAAATTATATTTCTTAATATGTAATCATTTTAAAATTTTAAATAAATATACTTTCGAGAATGAAATATCAACTAAGCCTTCTAAATATATTTTGGTAAGGGTTTCTATCTCCCCAAGAAAAATAGGAAGTAAAAAGTAAAAAATATATTATATTTTGTTTATATATTATTATATAAACAAAACATTTATATACTATTATAATTTTGTTTCCTTTTTGAACATTGAAATATGCAATTTAAAAATTTAAAACAAGAAAGATCAATCATGCTTAAAGCATTGATTATGAAACACTTTCCAACTTCAATGCAATTTTATTTAAAAAAGTCGAAAATGCAATACATTCCTCGGTAATATTTTAAAACTTATCACGATACTACATTGATTTATTATATTTGAAAACTTAAACCTTCATTGAAAAAAATGAACTTCATTCAAAAGACGGCATTGAAATATAAATTGCGTGGTTTAAATATCTCTAAAATGCAATACATTCCACGGTAATATTTTTAAATCTATCATAATACTACGATAATTTATTATATTTGAAAACTTCATCGAAAACAGCTGAAATTAATTCAAATGACGTCATAGAAAAAATAACACGCCTGGATCTCTCTATAAAAGCAGGATTTCATTCATAACTTTATCCATTTCATTCATCACAATACTATAATAATTTATTTTATTTAAAAATTAAGACCATGGAGCTACAATTCATAAACTTTATGCTTAAAACTTCATCGAAAAATATCGTCCTTCTGTTTATAAAATCAATTAATATTTCATTCATATCAGCCATGCAGACTCCATGGACTGAATTATTTTGTGTTAAAGAAATACAGTAATTCTAATACAAGAAAGATCAATCATGCTTAAAGCATTGATTGTGAAACACTTTCCAACTTCAATGCAATTTTATTTAAAAAAGTCGAAAATGCAATACATTCCTCGGTAATATTTTAAAACTTATCACGATACTACATTGATTTATTATATTTGAAAACTTAAACCTTCATTGAAAAAAATGAACTTCATTCAAAAGACGGCATTGAAATATAAATTGCGTGGTTTAAATATCTCTAAAATGCAATACATTCCACGGTAATATTTTTAAATCTATCATAATACTACGATAATTTATTATATTTGAAAACTTCATCGAAAACAACTGAAATTAATTCAAATGACGTCATAGAAAAAATAACACGCCTGGATCTCTCTATAAAAGCAGGATTTCATTCATAACTTTCTCCATTTCATTCATCACAATACTATAATAATTTATTTTAATTAAAAATTAAGACCATGGAGCTACAATTCATAAACTTTATGCTTAAAACTTCATCGAAAAATATCGTCCTTCTGTTTATAAAATCAATTAATATTTCATTCATATCAGCCATGCAGACTCCATGGACTGAATTATTTTGTGTTAAAGAAATACAGTAATTCTAATACAACTCATTCTACATATTTCGCTGTTTACATTTTACATAGGTGAAAAATAGGCTTAATTGTAGAAATAATCAAATTTGAATGAGAATTTAAACTCAAATATATTGTCATTGTGTTGTTTTAGTATGTAGATGGGTATTAAATTATATTTTTCCAAATGCCATCAGTGATTGCTTTTTATACGGTTTTTGGCCTAGGGACAATTAAAAACCGAATAAGTGTTTGCTTTTTGTACGGTTTTTGGCCTAGGGACAATTAAAAACCGAATAAGTGTTTGCTTTTTGTACGGTTTTTGGCCTAGGGACAATTAAAAACCGAATAAGTGCTTGCTTTTTGTACGGTTTTTGGCCTAGGGACAATTAAAAATCGATTTAGTGTTTGCTTTTATAAGGTTTTTGACTCATTATGCTGGATTGAATTGTGGCGATGCATTGTTTACATTGGGTGGTGGTTGGAACCACAATGAAAAAACTTAAACACTGAAGAAATAAAAAAATAAATAAAAAGAAAGTTATGGAGATTGTCGCGGTGCATTCATACATCGGGTTGTGGTGGGGACAATCCTTAAAAGAAAAAAAAAATTTTTTTTGCTGAGCAGTATAGTTAAAGCAGCATCGTTATTTCTTAAATACTAAATTCACATTCAACATCATCAGCCTCAAAAATATTTTCATGTCATTTGCGATGCAATACTAACAAGAAAGATCAATCATGCTTAAAGCATTGATTATGAAACACTTTCCAACTTCAATGCAATTTTATTTAAACAAGTCTAAAATGCAATACATGCCTCGGTAATATTTTGAAACTTATCACAATACTGCATTAATTTATTATATTTGAAAACTTAAACCTTCATCGAAAAAAATGAACTTCATTCAAATGACGGCATTGAAATATAAATTGCCTGGTTTAAACATCTCTAAAATGTTATACATTCCTCGGTAATAGTTTTAGAATTATCATAATACTACGATAATTTATTATATTTGAAAACTTCATCGAAAACAACTGAAATTCATTCAAATGACGTCATAGAAAAAATAACAAGCCTGGATCTCTCTATAAAAACAAGATTTCATTCATAACTTTCTCCCATTCATTTCATTCATCACAATACTATAATAATTTATTTTATTTAAACATTTTGTTTAAGACCATGGAGCTACAAA
Organism: Amaurobius ferox; assembly: GCA_951213105.1. Lineage (NCBI taxonomy): Eukaryota > Metazoa > Arthropoda > Arachnida > Araneae > Amaurobiidae > Amaurobius > Amaurobius ferox. Next base: position 28,226,317 of record OX578142.1, read on the forward strand.
AAATTAAACTCTATGCTTGAAATTTCATCGAAAAAAATCGTCCTTCTTTTTATGAAATCAATTAATATTTCATTCATATCAGCCATGCAGACTCCATGGACTAAATTATTTTGTGTTAAAAAAATACAGGAATTCTAATACAACTCATTCTATATATTTTGCTGTTTACATTTTACATAGGTGAAAAATAGGCTTAGTTGTAGAAATAATCAAATTTAGATGAGCATTTAAACTCAAATATATTGTCATTGCGTTGTTTCAGTATGTAGATGCACAGAATTTAAGCAAAAATAAAGTAGTTTTAGGACGGATACAACACTCAATATGAATTAAAAAGAACTTAAAAAAATCACGAATTTGAAACAAGATGGATGCCATATCTCATTTTGAAGTGGGTCATGTGATCGTTTCATATCATGGTCACGTGATCGTTTCATATAAGATGTGTAATTATTATTTTAATTTTTATTTAAAAAACTACTGAATATATTTAGCTGAATTTTTTTTTATATATTTTATGGAACAATTTGACTATTACCTAAAATTTTCGAAGCAATTTGTGAATTTTAAATCCGCTTAAAAAATGTTAGAAAAATTAGGTCCCATAGGGCTCAATGTATTTCATTTTTTCAACCCGGGTTCAATCCAAAACTAATTGTGTGATATTATTCATTTATATTCCCATAGGTCCTACAGACCGTCTGAACAACATACTAAAATTTCATTTTGATTAAGTCATTTTTACGGCAGTTATCGTGCTAACGGACAGACAGACAGACAGACAGACAGACAGACAGACAGAATGAACAAAGTCATAAACACTTTTCAACTTTGTTGTAAAGTGTTAATAAAGTACTACATATTTATCGAATAACATTTTAAAACATTTCTTATAGTGCAGTGTAAAAATTTTATACAATCAGTTGCTTTGTCAATCAATGTTTTATACAATCAGTCTCATCATTTTCTTTTTTGATTTCCCATTTCATGTTATAAATTTTAAACATACAAATTTAAATAAGTAATTTTATTTCTGTTTTGTTTCTATTATAATTCACTAAGAACATCTTCAAAAATGTATTATTTCTAAAAATTATTAAAAATTAAACATAATTATTTAAAATTATATGTTCATATGATAGAAATATACGTATATTGCTTTTGAGATTCTTAGCACTGGTTTTTACTGAAATTAATTTTTAGTTCTTCTGTCCTTTATATATCCAACCAAGTTAATGAATGAGGTTCGATTGTCAGGAAACACAGGACGTTTCAGTTTCTTTTTACTTTTCCTACAGTAGATAGTACATGTGAAAACAAAGTATTTTGATGGGGTTAAAAACGTCACTCTCAGACTTTTCAGACTTTTAAGTTTTTGGCAGCCTTGAGCATAAATCTAACAATTTTTGAAGGATGTCTGCATGCTTATCTATATCAGGGTGTGCAGCTGAAAGTGTGACACGTTTCTAACGCATTAAATAATAAAAAAAAACTGATTTCCACTGGCAATTGTAAAACGCATCATAAATGACATCTTATATGACATAATAAAGAACATCATTGATTTGCTGACAAGAAGAAAGCTTTTAAGTTTTGAACATTTTTTTCGAAGATTGATAAAATATAATAAAAATAATTATGTAAAATATTAAAGAATTATTACTATATATTTATTTTTTGTTTTAAAGCGAACATTTACAACACGCTAATATTGGGTTTTTTTTTTAGATATTGTATATTTTGTATCTGAAATGAAGGAAAAATTACGTATAAAAATTATATTTTTTCACTGTCATCAAAAGAGTGCATGCTTTGTAAATAATTTTAACCAAAATGAAATTGACATCATTGTTTAGGATTTACCATGAACGAGATATTCGAAATTTTACGTTGGCCACAGGAGACATATATTTTTTTGAAGAATTGTTCAATTTTCATGATATAAGGCTGAAAGGGACAAATTATATCTTTTTGCAGAAGCGCCAGTCATATGTGTGGCCATTAGATTGCATTTTGACAATGCAATGTTTTTAACACTTACACATTGTTGTAATTTATAGATAACCTCAAGCACCTATAACTTTATGTTAGCCATATGCCTTTTCTATATTTCACACATATTCTCCAGTTATCACTTATATCTTTGCTTATAAGAATCAGATTTAATTCTTCAACTTCTATTCGGCAAATCTAATTTCCAGAGTTAGGTTATTTTGAGGAAACAGGACATCAAAAATTTAATTCGATGCGATGCCTGTACTCTCGCAAATAAACTTAACGATAATAAATTATAAGGAAAAATAAGTTTTTCAATGTTTGCCCCAACACAACAGAGAAAATTAGAAAATTAATTGTAATCGCACACGAAATTGAACCAAATTAATGGTTCAAGCAGATTCAATTCAAAACAATACTATACAAATTGTATCATTATTCAAAATTGATATTATGCGAAATTGATGAAGGAAAATGAGGAGTCAATATGCCGCACAAGTATTTTATGTATTCGTAACTATATCAATGTTGGATAATGATAAGATTTTTATATTATTATTTTGAATTGAATTTGCCTACACCGTCAGTTTGGTTCAATTTCGTCTATGGTTCAAATTTATTATTTTATTTTTCCACGCGCCACTGTTGTGTAGGGGTGGTGTATTGACAATTTGATCTGTTTTTTTCATAATTTATTAATTTTATATTTTTATTTTCATTTCATGACGTAACTTACTTTCATACCTATGCAGTATTATACATAAATCGACGCGTTAAAACCAGGTGAACGTTTCACAGAACCGTAAGTCGCAAAACTGCATGACGGCAGAGACAGAGTTATAGCGTGACTAAATGGCGTAATGAAGTTACGTAATGACGTCAAAATTTGATAGATAAAAATGTTCGCCGAGATAAAAGTGTGCCTAGTTTATACTCTCTACGTGCTCTGGGAGCCACGAACGATCCCGTAAAAAATGACGTAACGACATAATGGATTTGTTTGAAACAGGAAAACATTTCATGTGAGGACAATGAACCGTGATTGGTGATAAATGCATGAAAATTTCTACGTAAACGAATGACTTACGTAAACGAAGTATCAATGTAACGTAATGACGTCAAAATTTGATAGATGAAAACTTTGAAACGAGATGAAACTCTGTGCCGAGTTTCAGCCCTCTACGTGATCTGGGAGCCGTGAACAGGCCCGTAAAATATGACGTACGTACATGACGTACGAAATGTAATGCAAATGCGCGAATGGTGTGAAAATTTTACTGAGGAAAATGTTCCCCGAAATGAGATTGTGTGCCGGATTTCAATTCTCTGCGTTCTCTGGGAGTCAGGAATGAGCTGCCAAAATGAGTCCCAACTATAAAAAGAAATAATATAGAGGAAGAAAATAACTGATCTTAAAATTTTCTTCAGCAGAAGAAAAGATGGAAGCAGTCTTGACGCAGTTCAGCCAAGTACCGAATGTATCAGTGAGACCAGAATTTTTCTTTAATGGTTTGGGATCAATGAAAGAGTACTTGGAAAACTTAGAAAATTTCGTTATAAGAGTGTCAAGAAAGGACGAACAAAAGTTGGCAGTGCTAGAAAACACACTAAAAGGGAAAGCTAAATATTGGCGCGATATACTAGGATCAGACAATTGTAAGACAATTGCAAGAATGTCAAGAAAGGACGAACAAAAGTTGGCAGTGCTAGAAAACACTCTAAAAGGGAAAACTAAATATTGGCGGTATATACTATGATCAGACAATTGCAAGACAATTGCAAGAGTGTCAAGAAAGGACGAACAAAAGTTGGCAATGCTATAAAACACACTAAAAGGGAAAGCTAAATATTGGCGGGATATACTAGGATCAGACAATTGCAAGACAATTGCCAGAGTGTCAAGAAAGGACGAACGAAAGGTGGCAGTGCTAGAAAACACACTAAAAGGGAAATCTAAATATTGGCGGGATATACTAGGATCAGACAATTGTAAGACAATTGCAAGAGTGTCAAGAAAGGACGAACAAAAGTTGGCAGTGCTACAAACCTCACTAAAAGGGAAAGCTAAATATTGGCGGGATATACTAGGATCAGACAATTGCAAGACTTGGATTAAATTTAAAGAGAAAATTCAGAATAAATTAGAGATAGAAGCAAAATTGTACAGTGTAAAGCAACAACCTACAGTTTTATTAGCATTATTCTTATGTAGAAAAGTTGATTGAAAGAGAAAATTGGAGTTTGAAATAAGTGATGTAAATAAAGAAAGCACTAACCTATGAAGGACTAAGAACACCAGTCCAAAAGGTTTTCTTTGGCTCAGTGCCGGTAACAGTCGAAGAAATTTCAGTGTTAGCTGCAGGTTACGATGAACGACGTCTAATAGAGCAAAATAAAATAGTCAGAGGCAACCCAAATCAAGGATTTAGAATGCAAAAAAGATCCCAATATTTGCAATAAAGTCAGAGACAACAGTTATACTCTACGAAAAATAAATAGTAGGGTCACAAGATACGCAAAGGAATAGAAGATTTTAAAAAAAGACGCCCGAAAACATCAACTCTGTATGTTAGTGCAAAGATGTCGGAAGTCTGAAAGTGACCCTAATACGACTAGAACGGATGCATTGGACTCTGGTATACTGAGCGCCGATTTCAAATCAGGAAGTCAAAGACCGCACAGGAGACTAACCTGGAGGATAAAAATAGCAGCAGGAGGCTAACCTGAAGTAAAAATAGTCGAAGGTGGTCAGTCAGATTGCCAGTTGCCCGACAATCTGACATTAGAGGATGAAGAAGTCAGAGTCCACTTCGATAATAAGAGCTTGCAATTCCGTTCCAGTAGCTCAAAGGTAGAGCGTCTGGTAGCCCGTACGGAGATCCGTAGTTCAATTCCCGGTTGGAGCAGCAAGTTTCTTTACATAACTTTTTGCAAGGTGCAGATCTGAAGGTTTAGGCGATGCATGTAATAGAGTCTGAACGCTATGTAATATAATTTCATTCTCGGAACTTCAGTGGAACTTCTTAAATTAGTTATTTTAATTCAAACAATTTTTTTATAGTTTATAATCATTCATTTGTTTTCTTCTTATGGAATACATGCACATATTAAGAAAGATATGGTAAATTCGAAGTAATCGTTTTCAACACAATGCTCTATCCCAATTCAGTATTTAAGTGCCCAATATGCTTAGAATTGTGAGTTAATCAAACGTATTGAGTCTTGTGGGTACGATTATTAAATGTCAGCTAAGCCATACTAAACTAGGGAATTCTGGCAATATGGAGAATTTGAATCAATTTGTGATACCCCAGTAGTAATAGATCCAATAGTTTTTGTTATTGCATGAGATACGGCAGGTTTTTGACCTAAAATATCTGATTTCACAAAAATATCAAATATTATCAATTACATATTAACAATTTATTTTATACCTGAAATCCAATGACACCGTTTTTATAAAGTTTTCACTTTTATTCTTAAAATATTGTAGTTGAGAAATTCAGAGATAAACTATTCTAAGTGGCACAATTGAAATATTGAGCTTAGGTAATGTTTTAAAAAAATGTTAATTAGCTACATTTCAAGCAGCTATCGGTTGCTTATTTTAGAAGTCATAGTTAACAGTAGTAGAAACTAAATTCCCTCTTTTATTGAATTTTGAATGTTTTATTTTCACGGCTTGTGATAAAACAAAATATAATATCTTTTTGTTTCCAATATAACCAATTAAACCAACGCTTGCACATTTGATAGGCTTCTTTAGTGACATGCCGCATTAGCAGGATCAGAACTAAATAAGTTAACCCAAAATATTCCCGGCGGCTGCTTATACGTTTCACAAGAATCCAACAAACAAAATGAAAATAATTACCCCCTTTAATAAATTCAAACGCCTTTATTTTCACTCAAATCACAGGATTTTAGACACATTTTTATAGGTAATGAAATATGAGTACCTATCTAATTTGAAGCATATACGTATGAGATTGATAAAATTTGAATTTTGAATTTATAATCCCAAAATCAAAATACGTTTGGCATAAAGCCTAACATGGAGATGGTTCGAGTCTGTAATCCACATAAAAAATTTTATAATCCCAGTCCGACCTTTATCAAAATACTTTTTCTCCTTGCCGCTTGAGACATATGCGTCAAACCTCTCATCTTGGATTTCTTCTTTATGACCGAATATTATTTCGGTAGGTTTTTTTTAGCAAAATGGTGTAATTTTCGAAAAGTATTATCGGTTAATTGCAATAAATTAGCATACTATTAAATTTACGAAATTGTTTTGCACATCTAAGAATTCCATAAAATAGACCCCCATATTTCCCATTAAAAAAAAGAAAAACAGTGTTTTCAATAATAAAAATTTGCATTTTACATCCCTGGATGGCGTCCGGTGTGAAATATTTTAGGGTTTGGGGATGTATTTTCAATAATTAAATATCTATTAAAATATATTTTCATAAATCTTATTCCAAGTTCCGTATACACATTTTTCAAATAAATGTATAAAAAAATCACTTTCATATATAATACTATGCAATAAATTTTTTAACATCATAGATCTAGTTCTTTCCATTCGCGGAAGTAGATACTTTGGGTAATAGTTTTGTATTTTGACACTAAAAATTCGCCAATATTCATTTATATCAATTCATTTATATCAATATTCAGTCCATACCAAATATTTTGTAACTACCTTCATGAAGTATTACAATTCTTTAAAAAAAGCTAGATCAAAGCCTAACCTTAACTGTCCGGAATCATTATGGGGGAAAACCCACGTGTAAAAATCAGTGTTCTATTGCGTTGTTCCTCTTATAAGGAAAAATGAAGAGAAGGAAAGATTTCCTGAAACTAACAGAAATTTAACAAAGTTTATGTATTTGCTGCAATACATAAGGACTTGCTGCAATACATAAGGACTTGCTACAATACATACATTCTGACACGATTAATTTTATTAAAGAGAATTTGTACATTTAGAAAACGGAAGTCAACGCAAAGAGCAAAAGATAAAAAAAATATATTAAAAGTACCTAGAAACATCTCATTTCTTTCAAACTGATGGAGATATGATCCACCTATCCCCAAAAGTGATTATGCAAATATCCAGACTTGAGATTATAGAGTAATAATGATTTACTTGGACAGTAATATCCCTTTTGTGCAAATTTAAGTTATTATTTTTTATATTTTTAAAATGAAGATTTTTTATATGGATATTGTTTCTGAGATTTTTATTTTTAGCTTATCCTAAAAAAAATCATTGACGCCTTTATGTTTATTTGTAACTGCATTAGAAAAAGTCAATTTAACTATTTTATGTATCTTGACAAAATTATTCAATGAATATAATTTTCAATTAATACTGTGTGAAATACAGAATACGTTAAATATTTTTGTCCTTTTATGGGAAAGGTGCGATGTTGTAGGACATTCCTCACAAAGGCAATCATAAGATATAACTTTATTTACAAGAATATAAATTAAGAGAGCTATATATATATATTACAACGCGCGTAAATCGTAGTCATCCGAAATACATATGATACTGAAAATGTTCTGCGCTGGCTTTTATGTGCCTGGACAGAGGTGCTACGCAAGCGACACATATAAGTCTCAAAGAGTCTCTGAAGAAAGTCTCTCAAGAAAGAAAGTTTTATGCTAATAGCATTTATGCTAATCGAATAATCAAAAGGAGTGCTGCCACAGTATACCCATTCATCGTAAGGGAACAGGAATCCTGTATTGAACCTGTCTTCCATACCTAGTCACTGTAGAAGTAGTTGTGGAAGATGATGAGTGGTTAGGATCCGGTGAAGAGATTTCTTTTGATTTCTCTATGAGCTTCAGTAAATAACAGACGGTCAATACAGAAATCGTAAATACTCTGTTCTTAAAAAGTTAATCATATAAATGATGTTTCAAGGAAAATGCAGCATGTCGCAAATATGGTAACGTAATGTTATCTGCGGTACTGATGACTCCAAATTTTATCTACTGAAAAAAGCACATGATTTTCAAGTTATGTTAAAGGTAGCATTAAAAAGTTGAAAACTTTTCATAGTAAAATCAAAGAAAAACCATTTTGGTTAGAATTTTTTAAGTTGTTGATTATCTTTCTCGAAGCGATGCCGCCTTGTTTTATAAATTTCCTGAGCATCTTATTCAATGTATATCAGTGTCATTATTTAGTCTTAGATATTTTTTTCAGTTGTTTTTGCAATATACTTCACTTTTTGTGACAAGTATTCATTCTTTACTTTGAGAGCAAGTATTGTAGCTGCCTTCATATCACAATGATACCGGACTCTTCCAGGAGTGATTCGGGGTCCCATACGTAACTTTAGACTGGGTCGATTATCTTCGTGTTCACCTTTTCAAAATTGAAATTAAGCTCTTGCAGTTGTGCTTTACTTGGTGAAAGACAAATTATGAAAGCTAACCATTTGGACTTGTGCAATCCACTTAATTATTTTTTAGATATTATACAGAAATACTGAGGAAATCTCCAATCTGTCATTCTCGTGAGGATCAAGACCACTGAAAACTTTGCCGAGATCCCTAGGCAAAAATAAATTCTAGAGCCACCATACAACTTTTATAAAAGTAAAATGTACATTGGTCACGGAAGATGGGCCCCTAGAGATTCGTAAGCCCCCAGCATTTGTCTACTTCGCCCATGATCTAACAATCATGTGGCGAGCCCGTGGATTAATAGCATCATAGCCAAATGCTCAGCATTAGTCAACAATAACACATCATTTAGGCATCTTAATTTTGGCTTTTGTGAGCACAATATTACTTCATAAATAAGTACTTTGTTTATCATTTTAGGACAATAATTTTACTTAGGATTTACAAGAACCTTGTGAATTTTCAGTGAATTCCAATCCTAAAAGTACTGTTTTTTTTTGCCATTGTTCCCCTTTAAAATTAAACAGTACTAATTTACTGAGAATGTCATATATTGGTCATATCATATGTTTTAAATGTGAATCCACTATTTAGATCAGGAAGTAGAAGAGCTAAATTGATAGCGCTATGAACTTTATTCTGTCTTTTATTACTTGAATTATGACATTCGCTAAGTGCTCTTCAAGGAAATAATTTCATCTATAATCTATACATAAATTATGTTTACTTTACATTTTATATCATAAATACTACTGCTGCCAAGTTTGCAGTTTGAAAGTTTAGATGAAGGCGAAGACAGACTTGACAATAAGTTCTGAAAACTATAGACTATTTTAAGAATTTAATTTAATTTTGTATGAAAATATGAGATATATACCTCAAAATTGGTTGATTTCAGAGGACAAATTATCCTTTAAACCTCAAAAGGTTTTTTTTTTATTTATTTATTGCATGCCATGTTAAGAATATTTTTGAGAAATTATAAAATATATCAAATTAGAAAGCATTTTATAATAAAATGGGTAAAGCAATACTTATACAAACCAGCAAGCTTCCCTACTTTGAGATCGTTTTTCTCAAAGCTGTTATTTTCATGCTCGCATTCTGCCGTCTGAAATAAATTATCCAGAATCTGCATGCTATTGTATTATGTGCATATTTACATACTCCATCTAAATTAAAATAACAAGCTGTCAACAAATTTCTATTAAAAATCTTTTTCTACGAAACGTTTTGATATTTTTAGCATTTAATAAAAAACTATCCTTAAAATTTTTTTTGTTGCGAACTTTAGTAATATTTGAGGTAGAGGTAAAAATATAACTTCTTAATTGTTGTATTAAAACAAATTGGGAGTGTATGCGCCATAGTTTATCCATAAATTTGAACATAGCGCTTGCAATATTGCAAGACACACTTTCAAGAACTATCAATGAATCTGTAATAATAAAAAATGATATCTGTATGTCTGTTTGTGTTGCCTGTAGTGAAAATACCTGAAGTGACCCACACCCATGAAATGTAGTGAGACTCTGCACTAAAGTGGCGGTTCGCATATAGACACTGTGGAACTGCAGCACCCCCTATTTCCACTTGATATTATCGATAACATTCAATATAATGAGTCCTTTTATTCTTTAATTCTTTCTTTATACTTGGACAATATATAATCCTTAAGCTTAATGTCAGTAGCCATCCCCCAGTTTATGAAAAATATACAAAAATCTTTGTATGGAACTGTGCACTACACAGTTCCAGCGGATTGGTGTTTGACCGTTATACGCATGTCCACATAAGAAGCTGCACGCGAGGCAGAGAGAGCACTGTCGCTCCCGTAGTGCCGACCCTGGCGTTATGGTGGAAGGACGTTTTTTTTTTACTCCGCGTGTGTTGTGCTTAAAAACCGTGTACCATATTCTTGAATGTGATAAAGTGTAGAATTAGATTATTATCCTCTTTCCAGCTATTCTATTTGTTTAGAATTAGATTATTATCCTGCTTCCAGCTATTCCATTTGATTCATTTTTTTCGCGCAAATTAAAACAAGAAGAATGGATTTCATTTTTAAATGAATAGATCAAGCTTGAACTGTAACAATTTAGGTTAAAGTAAGTAAAAAATGTTTATTTTTGTTCTTTTAGGATTTTATCAAGTTTCTGAATAAATTTTCTTTTTATACATGTTTGTTTCCTTTTACACAATTTTAAAACAGAGGCTAAGCATTTTCTGGAACAACACCCCCCACTAAATTTAGCGACGAGCTGCCACTGGCTGCAGAGGTATCTCGACTCCCAAAAGGAAATACCTCGTCGGGATTTCTTTTTTAAAATAGAATTAGTTTAAAAGTTGAGAATGTAATACTCGAAATTTGGACCTTCCAATACAACGGCCAAATCTGATTGGTGCACTAAAACTATTTTTTGGATTTTACGTACAGTTGAAAAAAGTCAATTTCTACTTCAGCCCTTTCTACTTCGGTCCATCGTACACATTCACGATGACAAAAATTAAATCCAGCGGGCTTCAAGCCTAGTTTTTATTCGACAAATTTTTCGATTGCTTTAAATTTTGCTGGTGGTAATTATTCCGCACTTTATAGTGTGATTTGAAGACAAAAATGTCGTGGTTTAAATTTTTATATTGTAATGGAGTTAAATTTTAAATATTCTGATAAATGGTTTCGATTCCAAGATTTTATCGATATTTTTAGGATTCTTTTAACTTGTTCATTGAGTGTGATTTCAGTTTGTTTTGTATATCTTATCAAATCTGTATGTCAGCAGAAAGTGCTCAAGTGATATTCTAATGGTTTGTCTATTTTCATGTTTTTTCATTCGCTTAGAAAATAATTATTTGTTGGGTTATCTTTAAAACCAAATCCCCTGTTAACAGAAACTAATACTTTTGTTTACTGACATCGTGTTAAGGGTTTTGAGGATGAGGGCTGGCACCTGAATAAAAATGAATGTTAAATTAAGAAACCAAGCAAGAGACTAACAGATGTCAGGTTTCTATAGAAATCCGCAAAAGTCTTGCTTAAAATACACAGCAGGGATTTGTTTATCCACAATCAGCCCTGTTGTCTTTTGTAAAATTTAATTAACTAATTCTTTGAATCCCTGTTGTAAATCCTGATCTACGTCGGGTACATTTTCTAGCTTATTATAAAAAGAAATTGTACCAAACTTTTATTACATACGTTTTTTAGGTAATAGATAAAGAGTAAGACAGTGGACTCTAAAATATTTATATTATTTGAAAAAATAATGACAGATTCGTACAATTTTGAATATTCCACTACAAACAAAGAATTGCTAGATGATAATTGTGATCTGTCCCATTATAACAAGCTAAACAAATTTTGACGAATACACAAGCTTATAAAATAGCATCTCTGAGCACAATAACTAAAATAACCTCATAGAAAATTTCTGACATAGCTTTAAATTATTTAGAGAAATGACCCATCATATAAGATATTTCACAGCGCGTATGGGAAATCGTGCATGAGACCATAAATATAAGAGAACTCTTCGCAATTATACTGTACAATAAATCTCTTGCCATTGCCTTTCTACTTTCGTGTTTGAAACTGGTTCACTGCATATGCTTTTATTGGACTAAAACTGTAATTTCCTGTTCACACATGTGATACCTATTTACGAAAACCTTTTATATTGCCATGCTACCCCAATCTGTTTGAAATACTAAGAACCGAAAATTGGAAATTTTCTTTCTTGGCTTTGAACACGCGAAATGTTGATTACGGGCAATTAGCAGCCGCGGTTGAGTGTAAATTACGGCTTGACACCACGCGATGCAACACTTGTACGTGATCGGCTCCTTTACTGAGTTGCTAATGGCCGTTAGCTCCTGCACGGGTAATGTATTTCCCTGAAAGAACCACGCAACATTTAAAATTCATTTAGCATACATTTTAAGGATTCGTTAAAATGGCGCTCTTTAAAACCATCTTAAGGTGTAGTGTATAAGTAGACGTTTCGAGTACTTTTAGCTCTAATTTTAGAAATTAGTTTTAATAGATGTTCTAATTACACCCAACATCTTCAGTTTAGTGAATGCAATTAGAGAGTTTGAAAGCATCACTGTTTACATTAAAACTCGTGTACACTACATTTTATTCCCAAGACATGAGGAAAATTTTTTAACAAATCGGCTTGAAAATATTTCATGTACACAATCTACGCTCGGTTTCGAAGACTTGAAGTCCATCGTGTTTTGTTATCTCTTTATGCAGATTTTGTATGTCTTAATAATTTTTAATTCCTAAACAAGAAAATTAATATTTGTAAAATTGGTGACACTCCTTTGTACACTAATCTGAGATCTGGAAATGAAAGCGCTATGCGTGGCAAACTAATTTACAGATTCTTTTAATTTCATTTTTATTTTTTTACACAGAAATTTTTTACACAAAGTTTTTTTGAAAAAATTTCTTTTTTACTTCCTCTACATACATAGTGTAATGTATAGAAAAGTATTGTAACTGAAGTCCGTTTCAAACATCTCTGAACTTGAATCGAACGTATTTAAAGTGATGTTTGTGCGTGCGTATGTATTTAGTGCGTATGTCCGTGAGTCTGTAGATGCGATATCTCACAAACGAATGGAGCGTTTCCAACGACTTTGGTACGGTTATATAACAATCTGTGAATACTGGAACTATGCTGATTTTAAACGAGCTCGAACGTTTGAAAGACTTCTAAATTTTCGAATAAATTGTTGAAAAAATTAATGTCAAATCTGGACGTTAAATAAATAATCATTTTATACTTAATATTTTAAGTATTTAATCTCGAGATATTACACGGTTTTTCAAATAAATGCATCTGAAAATTACATAAAAGTGTACAGTGTAGTATCATCAATTATGTAACACTTAATGATAAATTTGGCGACTAAATTAACGAAATATCGCCAACTTGGCGATATTTTAATGTGGTCTCAAAAGGATAAAATGTCACCAAATTTTTAAATATGGCACTCAAGTGTCAAAAATGACGCCAAACTGATGAATTAATAATTAACATATTTTAATATAAGAGTATATTGCTTAGCAGATGTTAGCAATATACTTATCTTTTCAAGAAATAAAAATTAATTTGGTGCTTCAAAATAATTTTGCATATTACCATCCGGAAAGAGACAAATATCTGTGCACTTTTCAACGTTAAGTGAATTGGACCGTGGATCTTGTCCATCGTTATTTTGCCTTGAAAAAAGTACAAAAGTAAATGCTTTATGCAGGGAAAGTCATATGCTGCCTACACAAGACCTTTTAAACTGTTTTTAGACCACAGAGCATTCTATATTTATTTTACCTATTTAGCAAAATTCTATTTAAATTCGTACTTTTCTGCAAGTCGTACTTTTCTGTAGTTTGGTTGGATTTCGTCCGCCATAGGGCCAATCCATTTCTACCACTCTCTTACGGTGTAAAGAACAGATAGTTGGGATTTGAGTCCATCATTAGGTTTATTACATAAGTATTTAGAAAATTAGGCATTAAGTTACTTTAGTGAATCTCTAATCTTAATAGGACGCATTGCTAAGTATATTTAAGAACGAAAATTGTTTTAAAATATTTTGCTATTTAACTTGCGCACAATAGGTGAAAATGTATTTTTGCTGATATCAAGTATAAAAAATCAAGGCAAATAAAATGTATTTTAATACTGGGAGGATTAAATCTAGGGGTGCAGTGGTGCATCTCGAAACCTACATTCGCAGAGACCGAGAAACGTAATTAATTGAACAATCCACTCTTTCATAATCCGTGTATTATCTAACTAGTGTGTTGCACTGCAAGAGATCCAGAGAATCACTGGTTTGAAGACGGTGGAAAGGGACTTCTCAGAGCCAATGTCTTATTGGCCGAAACAGAGAAGTATTTTGGCCCAGAAACTGATGGATATGATGATGATCTCGTGATTACTTAAACGAAGGTGTTTTGAATTGTTTGACTCCCCCCATGCCATTGGTTTCGACAAAGAAAGCATAATGGAAATAAGTTGCCTAATAATTCCTTTATTCCCTTCGTACTGATATAAATTTTATAAGCTAAACAATTGCGATTATGGTGAAATGAATTAACGGATTTGTTATACACATAAAATATCCATTAACAATGTCTACGGTGACCAGATTGTAGCCTTTTGAAATATCTCTTAACTTACAACAGATTTCAGTTGTTATTAATAGCATGCTTCATGGAGGGAAGTTGTTGTAATAGTATACTACTTTTGATTAGTCAGCTATATAGCTTGGCTTCCTGGTGAATATCTGGTGCCCATCAGCTACACGGGTGGATTACAGTTAACAATAAATACCAATATTTTTGATATGCCGATAGAACGAATATCTGTAACGATAGAACCGATATTATTTAATTATGTAGCCCAGACTGATCGTACATGTCATTGGCGGTATGTTGTTGTACACTACGCAAACAAGAAAAACAAGAAAGATCAATCATGCTTAAAGCATTGATTATGAACACTTTCCAACAGCAATGCAATTTTATTTAGACATGTCTAAAATGTAATACATTCCTCGGTAATATTTTAAAACTTCTCACAATACTACATTGATTTATTATATTTGAAAACTTAAACCTTCATCGAAAAAAATTAACTTCATTCAAATGACGGCATTGAAATATAAATTGCCTGGTTTAAACATCTCTAAAATGTGATATATTACTCGATAATAATTTTAGAATTATCATAATACCACGATAATTTATTATATTCAAAAACTTCATCGAAAACAACTAAAATTCATTCAAATGACGTCATAGAAAAAATAACACGCCTGGCTCTCTCTAAAAAAGCAGCATTTCATTCATATATAATTTCCCATTCATGTCATTCATCACAATACTATAATAATTTATTTTATTTAAAAATTAAGACCATGGAGCTACAAGTAATTTAACTCTATGCTTAAAACTTCATCGCAAAAAATCGTCCTTCTCTCGAAAAAGTCAATGAATATTTCTTTCATATCAGCTATGCAGACTCCATGAGCTAAATTCTTTTGCGTTAAAAAATATAGCAATTTCTATCCAACTCATCCTACTTATTTTGCTGTTTACATTTTACATAAGTGAAAAATAGGCTTCGTTGTAGAAATAATCAAATTTGGATGAGTATTTAAACTCATATATATTGTAATTGCGTTAATTTAGTATGTAGATGCACAGAATTTAAACCAAAATAAAGTGGTTTTAGGACGGATACAACACTCAATATGAAATAAAAAGAACTTTAAAAATCACGATTTTGAGACAAGATGGATGCCATATATCATTTTGAAGTGGATCACGTGATACTTTCATATCATGGTCACGTGATCGTTTCATATAAGAGGTGTTATTATTATTTTAATTTTTATTTAAAAAACTACTGAATATATTTCGCTGATTTTTTTATATATATTTTATGGAACAATTTGAATATTACCTAAAAATTTCGAAGCAATTTGTGAATTTTAAGTCCGCTTAAAAAATGTTTGAAGAATTAGGTCCCATAGGGCTCAATGTATTTCATTTTTTAAACCTTGTTCAATCCAAAACTAATTGGGTGATATTATTCATTTATATTCCCATAAGTCATACAGACCGTCTGAACAACATACTAAAATTTCATTTTGATTAAGTCATTTTTACGGCAGTTATCGTGCTAACGGACAGACAGACAGACAGACAGAATGAACAAAGTCATAAACACTTTTCAACTTTGTTGTAAAGTGTTAAAAAATAGGATTAAATAACTCCTTTTCATCAACAGTTGACAAGTTAATAAAAAATACAAGAATTAAAAATATATTTTGGAATTTATTTTGAAATTTTATATTGAATTTAAATTGAGGAAATTTATTCGTTCTTGTAAATTGGTCACTGATGCATTTTTAGACCCGATTTTCACTCGTTTCTGCAAATAATTTAATAACTATTATTTTTTTATTTTACCGTCCTCGTACTGAGCTAGAGGAAAATATGGTGATAGTGATTATGAATCGTACGGCTTTTTGCCATAGATTAAGAAAGCATTTTATTTCAACCAAGGTGGCCTAAGAAAAGTAAAGTGATCGTGATTTAATCCCAAGTCGAATGTTCAACATACAATGAATTGATGGGATCTCTAGATACCAGAAAGAACTTTTGCATATACGTGTATGTGTGGCTTTTCCCGTTATAATCTTGAAAATTCCTGAAATGATTTGAACCAAATTTGTGCAACAATGCCCTGTATTATATAGATGTAAACGTAGCAAAACATTCCGAATAATGTATATAGTTTAACTATAAGACAGGATTTTGTCAAAATCGTAGGCCCTTTGTGATCGCAAAAATCGATGAAACAATTTGGACTACGTTTAGAAAATATACTACGTATATTGTCTAGATGTGATTGCAGAAAAAAAATCTTATGTGGACAACACACGAATTTTCTTTGTATAATGTAATGAATTAATTTTTGCCACAGTAAAAAGAAAATATTTATAAAGATCCACGGCATAATGCGTTTAATTTTCAATTGTACATTTGCCCTTTTTCCAGATGATAACATTGAAAATTATTTCAAAGTGCATAATTAACTTATATTTCAAACAACTCTTGATGGATAATTATGAATATTGATAGCAATCGCAATAAGCAATAGAGTCCATATATTAAAATATTTTAATTTGGCGTCGCTGTCGTTACGATTTTGAAGATATTTTCCTCAATCTAGGGTGAAATATCTTCAAATTGGAGTTTTTCGTTAACTGAATCGCTAAGTTCTCCAAATGTATCGCTACGCGGTACTGGCAAACGTTTTCTTATATATAAAGGATTATTGACCAATTATTAGGCGTCAAAATAAAGAAAGCATTATCAAAAGCATCTTCTCTCGTGAATGGAACAAATTACATCCACAGGAATGATGTTAATAAATTTATCGTATAATATCACATATGGAAAGTAAACATATTTCACAATAGTTAATACTTTTTCTAATTTTATGTGATTTTTTATAAATTTATTCGAAAAGCAGACAATATCTCGAAAACATGCTAGCTTTCTAACGTTTATGTCTTTCGTTTTCTAATAAAAATGTACATAAGAAATGTATAAGAAATGTACATAAGAATTTATATAACATTATTGAAGGTTATACTTTTTGATGATTTTGAAAATTTAAAAAATTTGGGGGGTCTTCGGAACATTTAATTGCGTTTACAATCAATATGGTTGTTCACCGATGACAATATTTGTACCAAATTTCGTTCGAAACGCTCCATTCAATCTTCAGATATCGAATCCACAGACTCATGAACACGCACACATATACACAAACATGGACAGAAACACACGTACATACATACACACAGACATCACCTCAGGTACATTCGATTCAAGTTCAGAGATGCTTGAAACATGCTTTTAAGTCGAAACCTGGAATTCGAATTTTCAATCCCATCACAATTTCCCTATACTTTATACTATGAAAGTAATTATTCTAAAACTATATGTAGTTCAGCTGTAAAATAAATTTTATCAAAATTAGTGACCCTTCGTAATCTTAATAGCCGCTGAAGCGATATGGACCCAATTTGGATGATATACTGCAAATATTATGTAGATGTGAATGAGTAAAAAATGTTTTAAAGGTGTACATAGTTTGGTTCAGAGACCCATTTGTTTTACGAGGAATGTTTCGGGATTATCCTGACCCTCTAGTTTTGAATAGCTAAGAGTTTCTACAAACAAGATAAACCTCCATTACAGACCTACCATGATTTTAGGAGCGCGCATTAGCAATCAAAAACGCTGAGAATACATACATAAATATATAAATAGATGTAAGCGTTTTAATAGAGTATACGTCCATCTAAACTTTTAAAACTCATACACATACTGCCATAGACACACAACATAATTATTCTCTGGACGTTAAAACTCACAGTTTGCAACTGGTTAGTGTGCTCGTTCATTTTGTCTTGGGTTGTAACTCACTTTGGTTAAGTAATAAAAGTTACCTTCTTAGTTTTTCTTTCATATTATTGTTTTGGGTGGCAATGCCATCTTTCAAGAGTAAAAAAATTCTCTGAAGACATAAAATCTGGTTCTAGACTGAAGTGGCTGCTCTGCATTTCCTCTGCATTTTTACCTTAAAGAAAAAGGCCTTTTCATTCTGAAACCGGCTGATACCATTTATCAATTAATTACTGTATTCCACAAGTTTTTATTTTTGAGCTTATTTGGGCAGCAGTTAGAGCTAATATTTTATATTTAAATTCGCATTTTTAACCATTGCACAACACATATCCTATTATTGCTCTATAGTCTTTATATGTCTAAAGTCTATACATAATAAATAAGCTACCGATTTGTAAAAAAAGTGCGATTTTCTATTCACACATTATACCTATTTACGAAAACCTGTCATATTGTCTTTCTTCAATCTGTTTGAAATACTAAAAACAGAAAATGAGAAATTTTCTGGTTTAACTTTGTGCACGAGAAAAGTTGATTACGGGCAATTAGCAGTCGTGGTTGAGTGTAAATTACTGCTCAACACCACGCGATGGAACACATTTCTACGTGATCTGCTCCTTCACTAAGTTGCTAATGGCTATGAGGTTCAGTTCGGGTGATGCATTTCCTTCAAAGAACCATGCACTATTTTAAATGTATTAATCAAACATTGTAAGAGGTTCTTTAAAATAAATCTTCCTAAAAATATTTTTGAAGTGTAGCAGAAGGAGATGTTTCCAGTAATTTTCACCCCAATTATAGAAAATTTAGTCGAGGTTTTAATTAAAACTAATCTCTGAAGTTTAATGTGTGTAATTAACGATACTAGAAAGCATTACTGTTTCCCTCAAATCTCCTGCACACAAATTCTTTTTTTCGGGTCACACGGGGAGTAATCATATAAAGGAGTTTCACATACAACATTTACGCTTGCTTTTGCAGTTAAGTACACAAATTTGTTACTTATAATTATGAAAAGTTTTCAATTTTTCAAGTGTTGCTTTTGAGGTTTCGCAGATTTTCATTTAAACATGGGTTACGTATAAGGGAATGTGAAGCGTAGAGAGCTTGCTACGCTAAAAAAGTTATATAGGGAATATAAACAGTAATAAAAAAAACCTACAGTATGATACTTCATTAAATTACTCCTGCTATTTAATCCATCATATTTACCAAAACTCGTTCCATTATATAAATCTAAGGAAGAATCTTAAATCCTTTTAATATTAAGTATGGTATTAGACGGGTAGATACACATAGCGATACTTTTCAACTTAGCTCTGGAGAAAGTAATTGGAGACTCTAATATCAACACTAAAGAAAAAATCTGCCACTAATCTGTTCAAATTCATGTTATGCTAAAGGCTCGGTATTATATCCATAAATTCTAAAGATCAAAAAGAGGCCTTTCTTGCCTTGGAAAGCGCTGCTGATAAAATACATCTGAAAATTAACCAAGACAAAACTAAGTACACGGCTTTTTCCAGAAATGGGTCTTCTCTCCCAGTTGAAGATGGTTTATACGAATTTGAATCTATCCAGCCCTGTAACTACCTAGGATCTCAAATAAACCGTAATAATAATATTCATTTAGAAATCCAAACGTTAATTACAGCTGCGAAATGCTATCATCTTCATGGAATAAGAATTTTTTTAGATCACACCTGATTGAGTGAAAAATAAAATTACAGCACTGTAAAGTACTTAATCCTCGCCATACTAAGATCAAAATATTACATAAATACCTAAGATGGAGTCATTTTGATCCCATATGTATTTATTATGTTTAGGCCAGAAAACTGATGAAGGGATATAATACTGGCTATAAACATTTCGTACAAAGAAAAAAATGTAATTTCCACAATATTATGAATAATTAAATAGCACTAAAACTGAAGTAAATACAAATTTAAAAATACGTTTATAAGAATAATGATAGTAATGTATTATAACAACCTTTCAATCCTGCTGCTCACTTTTGTGGCAATCAATACACAAAATAACACTTGAAGTATGGCTTTTGCAAATAAACTTCCTGCAGCTCTTACACTTATGCGAATACTTTGTGTTATTTGTTGATCTAGACCACATAGCACACCTACCCCGTTTCACTGAAAGTCTTTCTACCTCAGAGTCGATTTGATACTTTACTTTTCTTACTTTCCTTCCACTAAGTTTTATAACCTGAATTGTGAACTCCTTGTAGCCAAATGGTTCATTTTCAATATGAGAAACGCGGAGTTTCAACTGAGGTTCCACCAACTGTCCTTCAAGTCCTTCCAGAAACCACTTGCGAGCATTTTTCATAGACTTCAAGTCGATATCTTTTTGTGTATTCATTCTCCAAATGACAAAAGCATTATATGCGGCAATATCTATGAAGTTAAGAAATAAACTCAGTGACCACCTCCTGGTGCTTCTACGGCAAGTATATTCTCGGACAAGCTTATCTAGAATGTCAACGCCACTCTTTGTACTGTTGTAATCCAGGATTATGTCTGGCTTGAATTGTTTACTTTCATCAGCAATGCTGTGGTCATGGTGCATACTGGAGAGGAGAACAACACTTTTGTTTTGTTTTTCGGTACATATGAGACCAATGTTAGGTTCTTGGTGAAAAGAAAATGAGATGAATAAGCTGCTCTCTGTTTTACATTGACCAGACACTTGGGAAGATCGTTGCGATTTTTGCGCATGGTACCCACCAGAGTCACATTGCATGCTGAAAGGTCTTCGGCCAAAGTTATATCTGTGAAGAAGTTATCTGTTGTTACATTGCGACCAGAATTATTCCAGTAACTTACAAGGTCTTTCACAACACGGGGTCCTTGACCTCAGGTTGATCACCTGTTCGGCCTAAATAAACTTGCAGGTTGCAGCAGTAGAATGTGGTAGCATCACAAAGCAATAAGACTTTGATGCCGTATTTTTCCGGTTCGTTAGGCATGTATAATTTGAAGGGGCATATGCCTTGATATTTTACCAATTCCTAATCAATTGTACCGAAAGGTGACGCTTTGTACATATTTTTACAATTTTCTGCAAATATGTCTGTCACAGCTCGAAGCGGAGCAAGTTTATCCCTTTCTTTTGGTTCAGCTCTAGAATTCATATCATCAAATCGAATGACGAAAAAAAGAGTAAGATATCGATCTGTATATATAGGATGTGTGGTGCCTATATCTGATCTCCATAAATCATGAATTTGTTCACGTGAATCTCGATATCGTCCCATCATAATCAACAATCCAAGGAAAACACGAATTTCGACTGCATCGGTATCTTTCCATATACGACGTGCACCATCGGGATGTGTTTCGTTCCATTCTTCTACTTTATTTAGACCCCTTTGGTTAGTGAATGTGACAATTATATTGATTATTTCATCATTGATGAAAAGGGAAAATGCATCAATATTTGTCTTGGCATTCTTAGCTAATGCAGTTGAACCGCAATCATGCCTAATAACATTATGAGTACGAGTCTTTGAAACACATTGAATGTATTTCCACAACCTTCCAGCGACATATGGATTACGATCTTCATTCTCGCTTTCAGTGCTTCCTGTGGCACGTGAAATAGAAAAGGAAACTCGCAGTTTAACTTACAATTAACATTAATTGTTTATCTTTAATTTTAGTGATTATAAGTGCGTTGTGTTTAAGCAATAACCCTCCAATTATTTTTACCTTTTGTGTAATTCCTGAAAAGAATTATTAATTAATATTAAAAGATTAGACTATTTTAAAACTTAAACAACATCATTTATTAACAACATCAATTTATCAAAAGCACCAATTTCCATAAATATCAATTTTCATTTATTATCAATTTTCATTTATTTATTTTAGCAAGGGGAGATATGCGACAAGAATTATTAGTTTTACCGTTGTTGTCTAGGACCTGTTATTATGAGCACATACCTTCAAGTTTAGTCTTGGGCTCAGCATCTCGCTTGCATCAGTCTTATACTGCCATAACTCTGGGGTGTGTGGCTCCTCCTCGTATATCTAATGCACTCGCACATAGTCTTTTACGGGACACTCAAGATCTACTCGTACTTTAAGTCAAAATTCGTGATTATTTTCTTTCATGTCTGATCTCCATTTCTGCTCCTCGTTGTCTTTCGTATGCTACTGCACTCTCATTTTGTCTATAACTGAAACTCGTGTATTTCGTCCACAACTCTTACTCTTAAGTCATGACAGTGTAAATACTCGCACTCTAACTGCAACTCCTAAGTCATGTCTGCTAGGTCCTATTCACTTCATTCCTTTCGTAAATCTGTTATTAGACTTCTGGTTCCTTCGGCGGGGGGGAGGTAGCTCCGCCCTTCTTCCCCTTGGCGCTCATTGGTTCTTCTCAACCCAATGGCATCATTTCGCATATAGCAAGGCCCCTCTCAGCCCCTTTGGTCTTGCACACCTAAATTTATAGTCCTTTGACCTAAAAGTTCAAGTTGTCGTAAAGTTCGGAGCCAGCCAGTCTGCACACTCTGTTCGGCGTTCTGACGACCATAAATAATGAAATAAAAGTGTCTCATGTGAGAACAATTTCTTGTCTCACATATCTCCCCACAAACAACAAAAAACAAAAAAAATTCAACATCATACAGAGTTCGAAAAAAGTTCCATTCAGATGCCACTTTTTAATTGGCATTTTTCACTTTCTTGGGGACAAAGTTCGTCCAGAATTAGTTCAACAGTCTTGCTGTAACACAAAAGTTTTTAGCACATATATACACTAAATAAACATAAGTTATGTACTCATGAACTCTATCAGGTCCAGCTTTCAATTGAAGCTAAATTAAATTTTGACTATTTAAATTATTTTAAAACATATGCACATTCACCTTGAAATGTTACACACTACTATCTACTTTTATATTTTTAACACCATTACATATTTTTTTTGTACAAATTACACATTATTATTTTTTAACACAATTCTTTACATACTTCATCTAACCTTTTTCATAATTGATAACTTTATCACATCTATAACATTTTTGCTGAACCTTGATACTGGTACATACTTATTAATACAATCACATATCTTTTTCTTTTTTTACATCAGCCCTTGAAAATATAGTTTTCACAGAAGTCAGTAACTTTAACTTTTCCACTGGGAATGCCACATTTAGACATTTCCCTTTAATAGGCCATCTTGGCCCAGAATGTAAATAAACAACAACAACCCCTGATTTGTGACAGGTACTGATTGATTATTAGAAGAACCCCTTCTTAAAGACCCCTTTTTCTCCATCGAGAGTGAATAACCGGAAACGGCGTTCAACTACACTTTCAGAAAATGGGAAAAGTGACCAGTTTGCAAAGAGACCCTCGACAACGATTCCTCTTTTTTAATCGTTTTTTCAACAGCGATTAGCAGCCTGAATCCACTCAACTTTACTCTTATTGCTATGACAAAGCAATAAAGTGGACAACGTGCGGCACGGATTCAAGCGGGCTGAACAAGGATACTGCCAGCGTGTTCACGGCTTGTAATCAAGTATTGTACATATTTTATTAACCCACTCGGCATTTTATATAAACGTCGACTTATTCTTTTAAAATATAAACCTCCTCATCAATTTAATTATTAATCATATCTGATAATAAACTTTTTATACTTTATATTAGAATGCTCAGACAGGACTGTACATTATATTAGCATTGTATAGCTCTCTTTTTTTTTAAACCCAACTAAAATAGCCCCCTATGTAAATATTATTCAGTTGGTTCCTTTGGGGTGACTTGTATTAATACCAAAGTCATCTTAATGTTGCCTTCTTTTACTGCACGTATACGTTTTATATTGACATTATTCAACATTTTTGAAAATCATTTTACTGTATTATTTATTATTTAAATTTCACCTTTCCATTTGATGTTGAGATTCTCTCTTATTTAATTTTGTTTTCTCTATACCTTCCATATGACTTTATGAAATTTAAAAAAAATTTGAAATTTTTTTTTTAATTTTGAAATTTTGAAATTTTAAACTTTTAAAATTCTTTTTGATATGTAACTGTTTAAATTTATTTATTTTAACGCCTTGCTTTATACTTTCATAATTTTTAAATTTTATATAAACTTATTTCATCTTTTTAAACACACTCAAGACTTTAATTTCTTGTCTGAAAACCTTTTATTTACTTAATTGAAAATTTTTATTTTATATTTTTAACAATTGAAATCCTGTCCATTTATTATTTATATATCCTTTTTGAACGCGGATTTATTTACTCACCGTATCTATAAAATTTATCATATTTATGTATTTCAATTTATTTTAATCCTTATGACTTTGAATACCTGACATTTATAACCATTTATAACGCTTGATTGTTTGGGAGATTGTTTACCATTCTATCTCACCCATTATTATCTATTTATTACTTTCTTTGACATTTTAGTAACTGCGGCTAACCCCTTTATCGCCGTAATACATATTATCATTTATGTATTTACAATATATAATATTTCTTGCATCAAAATTCATTTTTTTATCATAACATTTCTCAACCCCTTATTCAGAATACCTTTTTCACACAAACTTTTCACATTTAAAAATACCTAATCATCAATCTATATTACATTACTAACAGAGTATATATATATATATATATATATATATTTTACGTAGATTGCCGTTTGTCTACAAACACTTTTCAATTGCTACAGTATCTCATCGATAACTTTAATGTTTTTATTTATATTCCCTACTGACATCTGAGTGCCCTAATATTTAACATATTTATTTATTCATTCCATATTTATTTATATTCATTATATATTTATTTCACATTTATTTATTATCGTACAATTTTCCTCAACAATACCTGCATTTATTTTCATATCCATATTTATTTACATTTTATTTTCATATCCAAATTTATTTATACACACATGATTATCGTAACCTTTCCTTACGGTGTAAATGAACAACAAAAATGCTTTATTTCGCACTCAAAATTTCTTCAATTATTATTTTTTTTAACCTTTTTTAACACCTTCTGTGAATTTATTCATTTATTGACTAAACAAAATTGTAACTAAATTTAATTCATTTATCCTTTCACTTTAGGATTAATTTAGTTATTTAAATTGCTTGTACAATTTATATATTTATGAAAAATTTATTCCGTAAACAAATTTTTAGCTAAATTTAATTCATTTATCCTATCACTTTAGGATTAATTTAGTTATTTTAATTGATTATACAATTTATATTATTCCTGAAACATTTATTTACCTAAGCAGTTTCAATGCATTTTTCACATTTGAACATTCCTACACGAGATATCGTGTCCTCGATTGCTTTATTGCAACGGGCGATTTACATTTATTTTAACTGTTCATAGTTTAACATTTTAAATTCCAATTGATTTAAAATTTTCAATTATTTATGCCTTTGTTTACTTTTTGACATAACATTTAGACCATCTATGACTAATCTTTAATATTCTCACTTTCAGCTCATTACTTATTTTTTCACTTTACTTAAACTTGTCATTCAATTTTTAAGCCTCAAGGCTCTTTCCTCAAAAACTCATCACATTCCTGCCTTTGAAAACAACTTGAAGTGAAGCGCTACACCTTATTTTGAGCTAACTTATTTTGAAACATATGCAGCATTTGACTGGACTGGCCCTTAAACACAAAGATCTTGCCTCTGGATTTAGCTCCAGACCTTTCATCTACCCAAATAGGTAACATATTTGATTTTACCTTTCATTTTTGTAGATATTATATGCATAAATTAATCTCTGCATAATTTTCTTATCACATGTCATATTTTGAGTTAACATTATATTATGATATTATATTATTTTTGAACAAGAACCATTTGTACAAACATTATCAATTTTCGTAAATTTCATACCATGTTCATTTTTAAACCATTCCATGATTATTCATTTTTTCCTTAGAAATTTATACCATTTTAATTCATAAACAATTCTTTCATTTTTTTTTTTAAATTAATATCATTATCCATTTTATCATTTTTTGAATAATTTTCAATTCCAGATCATTTTCCTTTGAATCATTTGATTTGTTATTCTTATCTCTTTCTCATTTTACAATTCTTCAAGTACCAATCATCAGCAAAATATGAATTTTTAAAATTTCTTAATTTCTTGAAACAATTTTGACCAAGCCTTCTCTCCCTTTGTTCATGAATGTTTTCAATTTCATTTGTGCTATAAATATGTATTTCATTTAGTAACTTTAATTTCTGCCTAACATACTCTTTATATTTGCTTTGACTTTTAATTATTTCTGAATCTACTTTTATAATATCATTACCTTCATTATCATTGTGATTAACATCCCTTATTATTTTATTATTTTCATTTTGAACATTTTTACAAACATTTGAATTTTGTATTTGTTGAAAATTATTATTTTCATCAACCAAATCATTCATTATTTTATTTTCAAGTGAATTTTGCTTATCATTATCATGATTTCCATTTTCATTTTGAATTTGTTGAAAATTAAAATTTTGCTTTTTTCTTTCCAAAACTTCCATTATTTTATTGTCTTCTGAAATTTGAATATTTTCCTTAGTATGACTTTTAGTTGTATTTTGACCGCCTTCAAAATTGACATTTTGACAAACCAGAACATCCGTTATTTTACTTTCAAGTAATTTTTGAGTATTTCCATTATCATGACTTTGACTTTCATTTTGCATTTTCTGACCATTAAGATTTTCATTCTGATTTTCTTGAAAATTAACAATTTGAGTATTTTTGTCATTATGATTTTGATTTTGACTTTGCATTTCTTCAAACCTTTTACTTTCATTTGCATTATGTACCCTTTGAATTTTAACATTTTCATTTTGCATAATTTCATGATCATTATTTTCAAAATTGTTATCATCCTTTTGATTTTGCATAATTTTGATATTCGTATTTTCGGTTCCATGCTGAATATTCTCATTCATATTTTGAACATTTTCAATATCTACACTTTGTACAGTATAACATTTTTTTGATTGAATCTCAATTATTTCACCGTTACCGTTATATTTACTTTCACTTCGTACCTTTTGTGCTATATGACATTTTTTTTGCGTGAATATCATCGATTTCACTGTCGATATCATATTTTTCCATCAATTCTTCCGCACTTTGTACATTTTGTTCGATATGACATTGGATAGCGTGAATTTTAATTGTTTCATCTTTCATGTTATATTTATTTCTAATGGTCAATATATTTGCTTTACCAAGTTCAATTATTCGAAACGGTCCCTGAAATCTATCTTGAAACATATTGAGTTTATTTTCCTCTTTCAGAAATACGGTATCTCCGATTTGCAATTCTTCATTAGTAATTTTTTTGAAATTTTTAATCACTCCAACTCGCATATTTTTATTTAACGTAATTTTAACCTTTTTTTTAATTACAAATTACAATATCAATTTTGTTATTTTTTATTACAGTTCGAATTGCACCAAATGGACAGAGTAATTTTGCGTGTTTTGTGGAGATAAAGATAACCTCCTTATCCGGAATTTCGTGACTTATGTCGAATTGTTCTGCAATTAACTTACCTTGTTGCAAAGCTATCCTGCGTGTGAGCGTGACATAGACTTGGTCGTCAAGATTTGACTCTTCATTACCACATTCTTTTTCAGCAAAATCCTTAACCTTTTCATTTTTAGGAAAATTGGCCTCATCGACCAGTGCAATTTTTTGACTGTCACAATAACCATTTTAAATATTTTCATTAAATTCACACATGCCTTTAACTTCATCATGTGTGACAATTGGCTTTTTTGCAATAGTTACAATTTTGAACTCATTCTCTGTATCAACAATTTTATTATTTTCATCATTTGAACATGTAGAGTCATTAACATGGCTACCTTCAATAATTTGTGAATCAATTTGCGAAACTTTACAACTAGCTTCCTTATTTTCATCAAACTTTTTATTATCGATCTGAGTCGATTTTGAGTTAACTTCATTTTTGTGCTCGTCATTTAAATTTATTTTTGCATTGCACGCCTCATTTTCATTTTTATTAACTTCTTTAACTCCTGTATTTTCTTTATTTGTAATGTTTTTACCTTTATTATTTTCTACATATGTATTTTCCTCAATTTTCTTTTTATTAATATTTGCCTCACTTTTTAGACTTTTGACGAATTGGGCATCGAAGCGGACTCATCCGGGCCGTGCCAATGAATCTACAATAGTCTCAAGCACCACATCTCTCGGGTAGGAAACATGGGTAAATTTTTGCATGCTTTCAATACTATTTATACTTTTATTGTCATTTTTACTTTCATTTTCATTATGTTGCTTTGCTTTAATCTTGGGACCCGGGCTGCGCGTGCGATCCTCCCTTTTATCATAACTCGATATCTTAATTCGCGTTTGCAATTTTTCTTCTTTCGATTGGGACTTTGGTCTATTTTTTAAATTTTGACTTGGCCAAAGCCCCTCAATCAGTTTAAATTCCCGCGATTTTGATTGCTACTACGGTTTCTTTCTTGCCCCTGAAATCCTTGCTTCGCAAAAGTATGGGTATTTGACTAACTATCATTTCTATCTCTGAATCCGCTATTTTGCGTATTACGAAAACCATTACTTTGCCCATTTCTAAATCCGTTACTGTTTTCATTTCTAAATCCGTTACTATTTTCATTTCTAAATCCGTTACTATTTTCATTTCTAAATCCGTTATTTTGATCATTTCTAATTTCATTTCTTTTCCAACAGGTAGAAAAATAGTGCCCTCTTTTTCCGCATCCTATACAATACATCATTTCATTTTTTGAATTTTCCTGTCTTCCCCGTGGATTAACATTAAATTTTCTGCCCATATTTTCATTGCGATCAATTGTATTTATTTCTGAACGGTCACCTTGTTCCTCTATAATTTTCTCCAAATGTTCAGCAAATTCTACTGCTTCGTCAAAATTATTAATATTTATTTTCTTAATATCAAATGCAAGATCTTCTCTTAAAGTTTCTAACAATTTTGAAAGCATTAAATTGTTTTTAATTTCAAGCATTTCATTAGTTGAGTTATTTCCTACAAATTCATTTGTTGCATTAGAAATATTTAACGCTAGCTCCGCTACTTTCATCCCTGGCTTCATCTTTATTTTATTTAAATTTATTTGCTTTTGCAGCATAGTAACAGGTGCTTTAAATTGTTTGATCAAAATTTGTTTAACTTCTCCCATATTGTTTTCATTCTATAATTCCCTTTTTTTTTGTCAAAAATTCTAAAGCCTTTTCCTTTAATCTCGTTTTACAATTATTACTTTATTATCTTCTGACCATTCGGCCATTCCAGCAGTATTTTCGAACTGCGTAAAAAAAAATTCAATGTCCTCATTATCTTTTCCATTAAAAAAAGGCAATACATTAATCAAATTAAAGTTATCCATTCTTACTCTCTGATTTTCACTTCTTTCTATTTGTG
Organism: Amaurobius ferox; assembly: GCA_951213105.1. Classification (NCBI taxonomy): domain Eukaryota; kingdom Metazoa; phylum Arthropoda; class Arachnida; order Araneae; family Amaurobiidae; genus Amaurobius; species Amaurobius ferox. Next base: position 28,256,243 of record OX578142.1, read on the forward strand.
ACCTATAAGGAGACATTTGACGTCTCGAATTTCGGTTATTCCTTTGAGGCATTTAACACAAAATTATCCCTTCCTAAATTTTCTAACTTAATCTAAATAACATGAATATACTGCAAAAATACTGCACATAAAACACTTCATGCAATAAAAATATTCTTAACATTATAATAAATTTTTCACACACTCTTTTCAATTAAAATATATGCAACTCTTTTCATTTTCAAAGTGATTGTGCATATTTATTACCAATGCAAAAATTTGGTCAACATATGCTCCTCCAAAATTTACATTCATTTCTTTATTTAAATTATTCCTATCTACCTTATAATTATTTATTACAATTTTCATTTAAATTTATGACTTACACAAAGCGTCACGGTAACCAAAATGTGGCATAGAAAAGAGAAAGGTGGAAACTTACAATTAACATTAATTGATATTAATCATTAAAGACATGGCCGTTAATCTCATACCGTGGAATTAACATTTAAATCGTACATCGCTCGTTGTTGTGCCGCAAAACCCTCCAATTATTTTTACCTTTTGTGTAAGTCCTGAAAAGAATTATTAATTAATATTAAAGGATTAGACTATTTTAAAACTTAAACAATATCATTTATTAACAACATCAATTTATCAAAAGCACCAATTTTCATAAATATCAATTTTCATTTATTATCAATTTTCATTTATTTATTTTAGCAAGGGGAGATATGCGACAAGAATTATTAGTTTTACCGTAGTTGTCTAGGACCTGTTATTATGAGCACATACCTTCAAGTTTAGTCTTGGGCTCATCATCTCGCTTGCATCAGTCTTATACTGCCATAACTCTGGGGTGTGTGGCTCCTCCTCGTATATCTAATGCACTCGCACATAGAGTCCTTTACGGGACACTCAAGATCTACTCGTACTTTAAGTAAAAATTCGTGATTATTTTCTTTCATGTCTGATCTCCATTTCTGCTCCTCGTTGTCTTTCGTATGCTACTGCACTCTCATTTTGTCTATAACTGAAACTCGTGTATTTCGTCCACAACACTTACTCTTAAGTCATGACAGTGTAAATACTCGCACTCTAACTGCAACTCCTAAGTCATGTCTGCTAGGTCCTATTCACTTCGCTCCTTTCGTAAATCTGTTATTAGACTTCTGGTTCCTTCGGCGGGGGGGGGGGGGGGGGGTAGCTCCGCCCTTCTTCCCCTTGGCGCTCATTGGTTCTTCTCAACCCAATGGCATCATTTCGCATATAGCAAGGCCCCTCTCAGCCCCTTTGGTCTTGCACACCTAAATTTATAGTCCTTTGACCTAAAAGTTCAAGTTGTCGTAAAGTTCGGTGCCAGCCAGTCTGCACGCTTTGTTCGGCGTTCTGGCGACCATAAATAATGAAATAAAAGTGTCTCATGTGAGAACAATTTCTTGTCTCACACTTCCATCGCTACATTCAGAATTATATAAATGTTCTTCTATAATTTTAGGCTCTGCATCACTATATGAAACATCAGACTCACCTATATCCACTGATTCGTCTGAACTTTCAGCAAATAATATAGAATGCGCCTCTTCGATAGTCAAACCGCGACGATTCATTTCGTTGAACAGATTTACACACAACCAAAAAGAAAACCAACCACCAAGAAATTTACACACAACCAAACAGAATAGCAGGCAATGATCAAATGCGGGATTTGGCGCACCTACGCTTGCTTGTGTGAAAATGCCCTACCCACAGCACCATCTATTAGCCATCTAGTGAACTACATTTGGTAGAAAGCCAATAATTTTCTTTTTGTCACATCTTTCTGATAATTGATACAAAAATTTAATTTTCCCTTATTGCCTAAAATGGGGTCAATGTGACCCCATTCGCAATTTCTACAAATAAAAAAAATAGAAATGCCCGAAGTTTACTAAATTATAAAAGAAACCCTTATAGGAGAATTCTTAGAAAATAATTTTAGTATAGAACTTTCAAACGCAAAAAAAGCTGCAAAATATCGAGATGGGGTAAAATTGACCCCATCTCAGTATGGCGAGGGTTAATCTTAAAGGATCGACCTTAATTTATGCTTCAGAGACTTGGACTCTCACAGGACATCAGAAAATTTTTTTGCATCTTTGGCAGAACAATTTTGCGCAACATTTTTGGTGAAACTCTGAAACATTATATTAATGAGAAGAAGATTCTTTTAAAGGACAGCTCCTCTAAATGTTTCAACATCTACATGGCTAAATAGGGGTGACGGCTATTTCTATGTGTGGTTATTTCAATTTTCCTTCTGGAATCCGTAATTCTGAGATACAGGCTCTGCAAAAAACAGGGCGTTTTTAGACTTAATACGTTTGCTTGTTAAAAATTATTGGTATGCAAAATATTTTCTGCTGGCTAGTTTGCGCATACGTGCGCTTGTCATATCATGTATGCAATTTTTGTGGCTACATGTTGTTTCTTTCATCAAATATGCTAACTTTTCCGTTTGTTGGGAAACTGTTGGACATAAGTATATACACTCATGTCCAAAAGTTAAGCATAGTTGTTGTTTATGTAAAAAATTCAGGAAATCTACATCGGAATGGAAGGAAACACGGTATGTGGGTGTAATAGGGTTATAGAAGAAGAAAACAATACAAAACAAGGATAATAACGACTTTTATTATCCAAATAAAATGGTTGAAAAAAAAGGGGTCACAATACGAGTGTCAAACTCAGTGAAACAAAATGATTAAAACAATGTGATTATGCAGTTTAATACGGTATGTGGGAACCTCGGATAGCCAAGCATGTTGCACAGCGGTTTCCCATATTTTCAATGAGGGTTTGGGTGAGTTGTGTGTTCTAAGAGTTCCAAGCCTTACGGAGAGCAGTTTTCAATACCGGAACGGAGGTTGGGGGATAACGGAGGGCTGCAAGATGTCTCCCAAACATATCCCACACATGCTCTATTGGATTCAGATCAGGAGATTTGGCAGGCTACTGCATGTGTTGGATATCTTCAGTTTGAAGGAAGTCGTCGACCAAGGCCGCACTGTCAGGAGGCGCGTTATAATCCATAAATATGAAATCAGGACCAACAGCACCTCAAAACAATCGAACGGTAAGCTCAAGGACTTCGTCTCTGTATGTTTGACCGGTAACCGACCCCGTGTCAAAGATGTGGAGGTCTGTGCGGTCGTTCATCATGATGCCTCCCCAGACCATGACTCTCCCAAATGGAAAACGATGTTTTTCCGTGATGTTTCCCGAGTAAAAACGCGTTCCACGTTCTCTTCGGATCGTGGTACGACGAGAATCAGTGTACAGAATAAACCTGGATTCGTCACTAAACATGACATTGCCCCACTGTTGTCCACTCCACTGCTAATGTGCCAAATTCCACTGTAAACGCGCGCGTTTCAGTGCAGACGTCAGGGGTATGCAAACTGCTGGTGTTCTGGCATAGAGAGCAACGTGCCTGAGTCTCCTGAAAAAGTTTATCTCGAAACAGTGACTCCTGTGGCGGCTGTCAGGCTGAATCCAGTTGCCTGACAGAGCGGTTCCTCTGACGTAGAACAGTTGTCTCCAAATATCGGTCTTGCCGAGCAGTTGTTACCCTTGGATGACCTGGTACTGGTCGTCTGGTAACGTATCCAGTGGTTTGGAACCTCTGCCACAGTCTGAAGATCACGCTCTGAAGCACATTCAGAATTCGAGACGCTTCCGTTTGGGATCGACTGGATTTCAGCATTTCAATAATTCGTCCCTTCAAAACATGTCCATTTGGCAACTTTATGACATCATTCGTCCTTTTTTATTGTTAACAACGCTCCGTACCACAGCAATTGCGAAATTCTTTCTCAACTGCCATGACGCTCGAGGCCGTTTGATACTCGTTACGACGTGCGCCAGTGCTTTGCGCATGTCGACGTCGACTTAACTGTTTTGAATATGCACAATGATTTACCTTCGTCCCACGATTCTCCACAACTGATTGTGAACCATTGTATCCATATTAACTCTGAATTTTTCGCATTTGACGAATTATGCTTAACTTTTGGACATAAGTGTATATATATATATATATATATATATATATAACCAATAAAAGGTTTCATTAAGGTATGGCGGCAAACAAGAAGATGACATTGTAGCAAGTGGTAAAACAACCTCTGGCATCCATACAAGCCGTTATTCTGTGCCGCATAGAGTCTATGATGTTGCTCATTATTCTCCGCAGATGATTCTGCAATAAATCTTGCAACTAGTCGGATAGTTCAGTGGTATTCTAAGAAGGATGCAATTTCCGTCTCAACTAGTCCCATACGTGTTCTAGTGGTGATAGATCTGAGGACCTAAGTAGCCATAGGAGGGTATTGTATCCTCGAAGACCTTGAGAATAAAATCGTGCAGTATGTGGTCGAGCGTTATCTGATTGGTAAATGAAACATGGACAGCTTGACAGTATAAGCAGAATAATCGTCTGCAGAATATGGTCGACGCACACGCGAGCACTCAGATTGGCTTGCAGAACATCTCAAACAAATCGGCTGTCCAAAGAGACGGCTCCCCAGTCTGTTACACCACGTGTGATGGCCGTGTGTTGCTCAAAAACAAATGAGAGATCGGTACGCGGATCAGTTCGCCTCCACACGCGTATGCAGCAGTCATCACTGAGAGAGAAGAGGGATTCGTCGCTAAAAACACTATGCCTCCAATCAAACACTGTCCAGGCTGACTGAGCTCGGCACCAATCCAAACTGCTCTGCCTATGTTGAGGGGGGGGGGTCAGTTATAGTCGCCTTAATAGACGTCGACACCGAAACCACTTTCTTCCACTTCTCTCTATATTATCCTTTAATACAGGATGTATGGAGGATGGCAAATGTCTTCGAATGACTAATAGCGAAGCCGCTGGTGTTCCTGACTGTACAGTCCTCTTGAGTAGTTGTCTGTCTGTGCAGCTTAAGCATCTGCAACGGCTACTCGTGTCTTCCCTGATCCACTGTAGCCAACACCGAGCAACTATCATATCGCTCCGACCAAGATGGCGAATTATACGTCGGTTGGACCAACCAGCTTCTCGTATACCTATTTTGCAACCTCTCTCTGAATACGAAAATTGTTCGTAGCGCCGTCGAGTACATATCAATGGCATTTTTTTCGCAACTTTGCTCATCAAATAAGAGAATGCAGTTCCAGTTGCTCGTGAGTGAGAATACTGGTCATTTTAAATGCTGTACTGTGAGTCGTTCCCATGCGCGTTGCATATACTCTTTAACATTATTGACTCTGACAGTTTGATCATTTGCATAACTCTTAAAACGACCTTTGCATGTCGAATTTCGCGACTGAAGCTCAATTTTTTAGGTGTGTATATTTTTTCCGTAACAATGTATATATATATATATATATATATATATATATATATATATATATATATATATATATATATATATATATATATATATATATATATATATATATATATATATATATATGTGTGTGTGTGTGTGTGTGTAGTATATTTTATAAATAAGATTCATTTCCTATCATTCCCATTCTCAAGACGTAGTACATTGCGTTATGCCTAGACTGATATCACTATCGCGAACGTCAAATTTAAATAAATTGTATTAAGAATTATTTACGAATAATGATAGCATTATTATATGATGAATTTTTTTTTACGAAACACATATTTAAAGGATTTATGTAACCTTCATATTGTAAGTTACGTTATTTGAATAAGTTTAATTTGCTATTTTTAAGTTGTGTTTGTGATTTTGTAGCAATGCGTGTGATTTGTGAATAATGTTTGTGGAAGTGATTTAATTGTTTTGTCAAAGTCTTAAGACAGATCTTTTATAGAACTTTACTACAGTGTTTAATATTTGTAGTTCGGTTCCAATCTGCTTAAATACTAATCCCGAAAATGAGAGATTTTCTTTTTAACCTTGTGTATGTGAAATGTTGATTACTTGCAATTAGTAGCCGCGGTTGAGTGTAATTTATGGCTTGACACCACAGGATGGAACACTTATACGTGAGTAGCTAGCTCATTTACAAAGTTTCTAATGGTCGTTAACTCCTACAGAGGTGATATGTTTTAGAAATAATCACGCGACATTTGAAATCCATTTAACATACATTTTAAGGATTATTTAAAATGGTCCTCTTTGAAACCATCTTGATGTCTAACATAAGGAGATATTTTAAGTAATTTTGACTCGAACTTTAGTTAATTACTATTAATAAATCTTTTAATTTCAACCTTATCTTGAGAATAACTTATAAAATTAGCTAGGTTAGAAAGTTTAGCAATAGTACTGTGATACAAATAGTGGTGAATATGTACAATATTTGATTTAAGATTAGTTGTTAAAATAATTAATTAAATATGATATTAAATACCCATGTCTAATATTAAACCCGTCTATTTTCTTTTGCGGCAGAGTACACCACGGATACACGCTCCACTATAAAAAAATAAATTTTATTAGTAGAGATGTCAATAATTACTCATAATTAAACTGAATGTATTTATTATTTACACTTAAAATCTATATAAATAGAATATGTCTTCATATTTGTCTGTCTGTATGTTTTCTCATCCCAGAACAACGGCTACACCAAATTTCATGAAGATTTGCAGGTAGCCTTGGAATAGCCACGATTAAATTTAATTCATGTTTCGAGTGTCTAAAACCAGCGTGTGTCTAATTAAAGTTAAACCATCCATAGACTCAGCATTATGCAGACGATATTTTCCGCAAATTTATTTAAAAACAAGAAAGATCAATCATGCTTAAAGCATTGATTATGAAACACTTTCCAACTTCAATGCAATTTTATTTAAACATGTCTAAAATGCAATGCATTCCTCGGTAATATTTTAGAACTTATCATAATACTGCATTAATTTATTATATTTGAAAATTTAAACCTTCATCGAAAAAAATGAACTTCATTAAAATAACGTCATTGAATTATAAATTGCCTAGTTTAAACATCTCTAAAATGCGATACATTCCTCGGAAATATTTTTAAAACTATCATAATACTACGATAATTTATTATATTTGAAAACTTCATCGAAAACAACTGAAATTCATTCAAATGACGTCATAGAAAAAATAACACGTCTGGATCTCTATAAAAACAGCATTTCATTCATAACATTTTCCCATACATATCATTCATCAGAATACTATAATAATTTATTTTATTTAAAAATTAAGACCATGAAGTTACACGCAATTAAACTCTATGCGTAAAACTTCATCGAAAAAAAATCGTCCTTCTGTTTGTAAAATCAATGAATATTTGATTTATATCAGCTATGCAGACTCCATGAACTAAATGATTTTGTGTTAAAGAAATACAGCAATTCTAATACAACTCATTCTACATATTTTGCTGTTTACATTTTACATAGGTGAAAAATAGGCTTCGTTATAGAAATAATCAAACTTGGATGAGCATTTAAACTCAAATATATTGTAATTGCGTTGTTTCAGTATGTAGATGCACAGAATTTATGCAAAAATGAAGTGATTTTAGGACGGATACAACACTCAATATGAATTAAAAGGAACTTTAAAAATCACGATTTTGAGACATGATGGATGCCATATATCATTTTGAAGTGGGTCACGTGATATTTTTAGGTCATGGTCACGTGATCGCTTCATATAAGAGATGTTATTATTATTTTAATTTGTATTTAAAAAACTACTGAATATATTACGCAAAATTTTTTTCTTATATATTTTATGGAACAATTTGAATATTACCTAAAATTTTCGAAGCAATTACTAAAATTACATTTTGATTAAGTAATTTTTACGGCAGTTATCGTGCTAACGGACAGACAGACAGAATGAACCAAGTCATAAACACTTTTCGACTTTGTTGTAAACTGTTATAAACGGCCCACCCTCTGTTAATCGAGCATCGTTCATCGTAGAGAAAATTGAATGATACCATTCAATTAGGAATAACATCCTCTACAAATTAATATGCGCAAAATTTGCATAAAGGGCCGTCTTCATATCTAAACGCGCACAAACTTTGAAATTTCCAATGACAACACCCAATTTTGACGTCACCCACAAGTTCTAGACCCCCAAATTAGTCCAAATTCAAATTTTCACGACGTTTCTATCTTTATATTCCAAGATTTTCAATATCCTGGAATGTTCAATTTTCGGGGATCAGCTCCATATAGAAAACCGCAATTTGTAGGGCGATGTTTAGTTGATTGACCACAGAACTGTTGTAAATTATTGAACTATCCTCTTGACATTCAGCATTATGGCTTACCTCTCAGCCAAAGGGTCGCAGGTTCGATTCCTGCATGAGAGGGTGAGCATTTTCATGGCTGGGTATGGTGTTGTCTTGTGCGTGTGTGTTACTAAGGCAATGGATTTGTAATGGGTAGGATTATGTGAGCTTCAAATTGGGCACGATTATTAGGGGTAAACGCCGTACTGGGTACGTTGCTAAAAACTAATGGGCATTCGTGCCAGGGTCAATAAAAGAAAGAAGAAATAAAGAAGAATGAAATTTTTATTTTCAAACGTTATTTTATAATGCTGTTTCAAAAACAATTTATGAAACTAACAAATATCTGCAGTTCACGCGACAAAACAACTCCGTTGGAACTTGGTGACGAATTTAAAAGTATCAATACGGTGTGCAACCTACGTCATTATCAATCACCGCTTGAAGTCTTGTTAGTGTTTAGTATCACATAATTTTATAATTTGTTATTGTTTTATATAAATATTGTTTATTATAAATTATCGCATTTTGTGGGCGATTTCAACTCGCAGTAGCTCGGGAACATAAGTAAATCCCATTTATAACAATACAAGTTTTCACCCTTCAATACAGTAGTAGAATTACGTTGATTAGGTTGCATCTATACAACACTGTTTATACAAAGTTTTTATTAAAACTGGGTAAAAATAAATGTCCGTTTTCTTAAATAAAGATTAACTTACAATAAATATAATTTTTTCAAATTAGTCATTTTTTAAACTAATATACGACCCCTAAAATCATCGTGATGATGAATATTTAAACATTTCGAAAGAACTAGAGGAAGGAAAGACCTGGAATTTTATATAAACATATAAAAAGTCTTTGTGAATCGATTTTTATTAAAAGATGTCCAGGTTTGTATTTATATTTTTTCAATTATTGATTTCATAATTAATATTTCATACAAACAATTATTTCCACAAAAATAAAAATCACATAAATGTGTTTGGGTTGTTTAGTAGTAACGTCATACAAATAATCAGCGTGAGCAGAGAATTATTACAAAATATATAAATGGAAGTCTTGGAAACTAATTTAACATTAGGAGCTCAAAACTTTACATACTCACAACTCAAAAACGCTTCACCCAAATGACTTGAAATTTGGTATCACAGGTTGAATTTTGCTCTATATTCGAACTATGTTGTCAAACTTGGTGCTGCCATTGAAAACTTCAAAGTTTGTGCGCGTTTAGATATGAAGACAGCCCCTTATGCAAATTTTACGCACATTAATTTGTAGAGGATGTTATTCCTAATCGAATGGTATCATTCAATTTTCTCTACGATGAACGATGCTCGATTAACAGAGGGTGGGGCGTTTTTTTTCCCGCGGCTGTACATTACCACAGTTTTGATATTGCTACTTTCTTCCGTACACTGTTTTGCTTCCATAGAAGCTGATCATGGCGAATTAAGAATAAAAACGTTTACCCCCAAAATGAAGAGTTTACATTTAGTTGCTAATTTGTGCTTAATTTGTTTGAGTTGTCCCTCATTCATGAGATATTGCAAATTTCACATCTCCATAAGAAGAAACATATCTCTTAAAAGTACCAAGGGATTTCTATGAAATTGAGTATGATTAAATGATTCAGTAACAAATAAATCTGAAGTGTCCAACACATGACATTTTCTACAGATTAATAACTTCAATAGTGAGCGAAAGTAAGGACACAAATGGATTTTTCTTTTAAATAGGTCTCACTGAAAATCATTAAAAATTGTTCTGCCACCAAATAACGTAAGATTGATAAATTTCTTGAAATTCGTTTGATTATTCCTTCAGCTATCTCACTTCCAATAAAAAAAAGAGTTTCTAATATCTTAAGAACGGCTTTTGATGGCTACTGATGGTCTACATTTTTCCGGTTTAAAGAACTTACAAAATTTTCACGAATTTATTATTGAGCGTATTTAATTTTTGAAGATTTTTTTAATTTCGGCTAAATAAATGTAAAATATTTCTAAAACGACACATACTATCATTTTGTAAATTATATCATTTGCTTCTAAAAAGAAATAAAATATAAAAAGACTCAAAAAGATTTTTCAAAGATGAATTTAATCATATTTTAAATTATAAATTGTTATTTAAAAGAATCGAAAATTAAAAGACCAGCTTCTAGAAGCACCCAGCTTGAATCTAGATCCAGCTTCTTGAAATTTAATATTCCTTTACTCTTTATGGATCATAGTATGTCAAACTTAATATGATTTGATTTGCTCAATTTATTCGAGCCATATAACACTTTGTATGAAATAGTGAAATTTACAATATCTCGTGAACAGATCGTCATAATTCCTAAACAAAACTTAATTTCTCGTTAAAAGAAAAATGTTACAAAAAATGTCCCCATTTAATTAGTGAATATATATTTTTCCACATTAAATAAAGAATGTAAATTATGTCAAACACGGTTCTTTTCAGCGTCCTACATATAACGGCCCTTCAACTTTGCTTCCTAATTTTTACCAAAAGATGCACGAAAATTTACAGATCTCCTACTCCGTTCACCTTGAAAATCAAAATGCGTCTGAATGAGAAATGAGAGAGCAACAAAATATCAAAAATTTGATCACGTACAATAAGCATTACGAACGAGTGATAAAGAATATGCCAGAAGAAGTGGCAGCTAAAGTGACATTAAACCAGATATTAGTTTATGAGTTCTAAATGAAAATAGAACTCAGACAATCTTATAGGGGCTCAAACTTCGCTGCGGCCAACATGAAGAAACAACGTCAGCAAAAGAGAGGTAATTTTACATTCTATCAAGATATACCACATGGACTAATTAGAAGGTCATCACAATCAGAAGTCAGATGTCTTAAATAAAGTCGTTTGTCCCAGAAGACGAATTCAAAACAATCTGTCCAGCAAAAACACAAAAAATATGTTTCAAATGAGAAAATACTTTAGAAGGCGGAAGAGTAAAAGTTTGCATGCTAAGCAGTCGCGTAAAACACCGGATCAAAAAGGGTAGGTGAAACTCTCAATATGAGAGCATAAAAAAGAAGGAAATCTAACGGGGTTCCCTACATCTATTCAGATGTGCCAACAAGGTTCCAGACTATACGAAGGTATGAGCGCATTTCTATATGTTCATATGTCGAGAATAGTAAAAATTGATTTCGGCCTGCTAACGTCAAACGCCAGGCTGGTTGCTCTCTTCTGTATAACCACTCAGGTGAGCCAAGAAGGTTCCAGGTAGTACGAAGGTATGCACGCAATTCCAGATGTTCATATGTCGAGAATAGGGAAAATTGATTTTATTCTGCTAATGTCAAGCGCCATGCTATTCCTTCACTTGCTCTCTAAGTCTCACATTGTTTTAAAACATTGTTTAAAAAATTGTAAGATTATTATTGTAATTAATAATCATCATGTATTTGTAATAATAAAGTAAATATGCAAATAACTAAAATAAAAATTAATAAAATAATTTAAATTGATATTTACTAAACAGTTTTTAATGATTATTTAAATTTACTTCATAGTAAGTAGTATCTCGAACTGGAAGAAATTTGGACCGTTATCCACAACGCAGCTCTTTAAAAAGCAATTTGCAAACTAAGTTATCCCCACTTTAACAACAAATTATTTATCCTCATATTTTAATTAATTAATTATATTTTTATTTACACCACAGTGTCTAACGTTTATTCATTGAAATACTGGCACCAAATTTAATTCAACTTCTTTAATTTGTTCGATATTTATATAGAAACTCAAACAGACAGATGGACTGATATTACTGAAAAAATAGTAGATTCGTAATCACAAAAACTTACAATCAGGCTCCGTTAGGTTCCGAATTTGATATTATAACTGTTTAAATATTCGCCCTTTTGCCACTAGGGGCATCTGTTGGGTCTGGAAAGACTAAACTGAAAGACTCACACTTAAGACAATTATATAGATTTTATGCTGTGGATAATTCCATTATACTTCCAAAATCAATTAAACCTGTAAACGTACTTTTACTGCAATTCCTATACACTGAATTGAAAGACAGAACAAGGAATGCAAATCTATAGCAAAAATATGTCTTTTTCGCTTGAGAAGTAAGCATGTGGCGGAGAATTAGGTCGGTAAGAATGCAGTATTCGCGTGACATTCTATTCGCATGTTCTTCGCATTACGATAGCGAATTTGTAGTTCGAAAAAAAATCTGTACACTCTATTACTTACACTTTAGCCCAGATTTTGTTCCAGCAAACAACTATTGAAATATAATTTAAGATGTAATAAAAATTAGGGGAAATCTGTGTTGCTGAATTGCTATGAAAAGAATTTAGATAACATTTTATGCAATCCCGAAAATCACTTAAATTAAGGGAATAGTGTACCTTTAACATGCAAGGAATATGTGAAATACGCATTATTTTATCACTGCCGCCTTTACAGAGTGACACGGAAAATCATGAATCAGGCAAGTAACTCAAGAAGCATTAGATGAGTTATGACTTTCTCTATATTCTCTATATGACTTTCTCTATATACATAGTATACTGTATATGGGAAGTATTGTGTCCAGGGTGAGAATCGTAATTCGAGTTTTCAACGGAAGAGCACGTTTCAAGCATCTTTGAACTCGAATCCAAAGGTTTTGAGGTGATGTGTGTGTGCGTATGTGTATGTGCGTACGTGTGTGTGCGTATGTGTGTGTGCGAGTGTGTATGCGTGTGTGTAAGCGTGTGTATATATATGTGTGTGGCTGTGAGTCTGTGGATATGATATCTCACTCACGATTGGAGATATCACAGATACTCACATTTCAAACTAAATTTTGTATAAATATTACAATCAGTGAATAATTGAACCCTATTGTTTTTAAACGTAGGATGATGTTTAGATGACCACAAAATTTTCTAATGAAATTTTGAAGAAATCGTTGAAAAATCAGAGCATTTAATAATATTCCGTCATTTTGTACGTAATTTTGCATTATATAACAAATGACACAAACTTTATAACGCTTGCATGAACTGTTCTTGAGATATTGCAAATTTTTCAGATAAATTTATCAAAAAAAAATCACATAAAATAAAAACATATTACCTATCGTAAATTATGTTCACTTTTCATATGTACTAATATGTGATACATTTGTTAATATCATTGTAGTGGATCTAGATTGTTTCATTCACGAGAGAAGATTCTTTGGCGTAATAGTTTTCTCGCGTAATAGTTTTATATTTTGACGCCAAACAATTTACCAATAGTTATTTATACTATATAGGATTATTACTAATAGTATATTACCAATAGTAATATAGAAATATTACCAATATTACCAATAGATATAATCAATAGTCATTTATACTATATTTATGCTTCTCCGTTTGTCTGTAATGCTTGGCGATACATTTGGCGATTAATTTAGTGAAATATTGTCAACTTGACGATATTTAGCCAGGAATTGATGAAAATATCGTCAAAATTGCAAAAATTGAAGCTAAATTAATTAAAATAACTCAAAATTGGTGAATAAATTATTAAAATATTTTAATATATGGACTATACTGCCATTATTAATGATAATTTTCGATTTAGAATTGCACAAAATATAAGTTAATTGGGCACATTGAAAGAGTTTTACATGTTATCATCTGCCAACGGCCGTACCGTGCTGAAAACACCGGTTCTCGTTAGATCACCGAAGTCAAGCAGCATCGGGCGCGGTTAGTACTTGGTGGGTGACCACCTCGGAACACCGCGTGCTGTTGGCCACCTCGGGTGCGGTATCCCCGTGGTTTGCGCGCTAGATTTGCACGCTACCACAAATGCCGCCGTGTTCATGCGGAGTACGATCACGTTAAACATGTGGGTCCGTAAGTCCTTCCGAGAGGTTGGTGGTAGGGGAAGGAGGGTACGGTCCCTGTGGATGCCTCCCCCACTGGGTTCCGGTCTAAATTGGGTGGCACTTCCCGGCCGTCCATACAGTTACCTTACACCTTTCTGGTAGGTCGGACGGTCTGGGTCTCAACAACAACAACAACATGTTATCATCTGAAAAGGCGCCATATGTACAATTCAACGTTAAAAACATTTTGCCGAGGAGCTTATACATCATTTTTCCAATGTTTGTAAATGCATTGCATTATATGCGAGAAGTTATGTGCTGCTCACACTTTATGCAGGTAGATGGGAGACCTCAATGGAGGATCAGGCAACTGTCGGAGGGATCACGCACCTCTTTAGTGGGGTACGGGGGTCCTTCTTGCTTCCTATCATAGATAGGGGAAAATCAATTTTAAAGTTATAGAGCATTACAAAATTAGACTACGCCTTCCCCCCACCTGCAAAAGATGGAAAATAATTCTGTGTATAACTATTTTAAAAGAGACAATTTTATTAATTCGCATGTAAAAGTGTAAATGTAGAGACACTGAAAAACACGCGTATACATGTGCAAACACGAATATTTGTTAAACGTGAACATTTTGTATTTGGTGTTCAATAACGTCAATTCTATTCTGCTTTTTTCTTTTGGTGGTGGAGGGAATTAGACTGTATGCATTCCTTTCCTTAGTTCCTTGCTATTTTTTACAGGGGACAAATATGCTTTGTATTTAACTTGTAACGCGTTACAACTTAGTAATTGACTTTTTCCTTATTTCTAACAGGAAGCGAGATAGCCCTCGTATCACGTTATTAAAGTGGAAACAGACCTCAAAGGTTGTCTTATCGTGTAGAGCCACTGGTGTTTCCTATGCACCTGTGTAAAAAGTACACTATGACTCTAATATTTCTCGAGTTATTTGTCTGATCCATGACTTTTCTTGACACCCTATATTGTTCGTAGAAATTACATTTCAAGACATAGAAATTCATTGCCTAAATGTGGAAATATCTAAATTTTTTCACTTTAATTGTTTAGCATAGCATATATATTTATATAGTGTATCGGAGTGAAAATAATTCCAATCGAATATATCAAAAAAAAAGTTATAAAACAATTAATATTTTAATTTTTTGTCATCTTCTTGTTATGGATTATTAAAAAAATGTTAAACCATTAATCCGATTGACAATATTAATAGCTCTTTCAAATCGTCTCAACCTAAAGGACATTATTTTGCTATTTTTGTTCAAATTCCGTAAATAATCGAACAAATACTGAAATATGTTACTAATAAATCATTTTTCATATGTTAATTAACGAAATTTGAAACTACCATATATTTTCCTTTTCTAAAAACTTATATATATATATTTTTTCATAACTTATTAAGTTATGTAGTTTAATAGGGTTAAAAAAATTATAATCGAATCATTAAAAAAATCTAATGTGGACAGCATATGACTTTCCCACAGACTCAAGTTGAATTTCTCTTTCTTTCCATCATAATTCATTAAATTGAACTTAATTGAACAAAATAAGATATGGATAGATATTTCAAATTACACCCAATTTGTGGTTTTATTTAAATTTTCGTTTTTATTTGGCGATTGGGCGTATTTTGAAGGCGACGTTGCAAAAATGCAAAAAAACTTAAATAGTTAAAAAAACTTAAACGGTTAGTCCTGGAGCTATGGAGTTGGTCTTTTTCATTTTGTCGTCAAATATTAAGTATATAAAACAAGCATTTAATTCATACATTTGAGCATAAGAAGTGTTTTATGTTAGATTTTGGCAATTTTTGGGGGCCATATCGTAAAAACATGCGGCTTCTACTTTTCTGAATCATACCAAAATCTAATCAGCACCAGGGTATCCCACAAGTTACTTATTTATCAAATTTTGTAAAATTTGATCAATTAGTTTTTTTTAGTTAGAGTGGATAGATGAGATATTTCCTGGCCATTTCGCAAAAGAAAGAGTCTTCTTTAGTCCCGAATCGTACCAAAATCTAATCAGCACGCGGGTCACACACATTTTATTTTAGTTTTTGACGATTTTGAAGACCATTTTGCAAAACAAAGGAAGATTCTAATTTTCTGAATGATACCAAAATCAAATCAGCACTAAGGTAACCAACAAATGATTTATTTACCAAATTTCATGAAATGTCGTTGAATAGTTTTTGAGTTAGAGTGGATACATACAATGTGCAGTCAGACAGACACACACAGACGTCACATCTAAAGATAGGTTTTTGTGTTCTAGAGTGCCTGAATCGTGTTGATCCGTCGGAAACTCTGATTTTTAACACGATTCCAATATTTTCCCTATACATTAACATGTTGTTGTTACTGATGACCTCCTGTTTCGGCGGAGCCGATTCAGGACCAGTCATTAACATGTATTATAAGGAAAGTGAAAGTTACGAAATAAACAATTTCCTGTTTTTGTCATCTGCTTGTTGTGGAACATTAGACAAAATGCACAGTCAGGGCTACAAGCCAAACCACTAGTCCGATTGGCACTAATTCGAGCTGATTCGAAGCGTCTTATTATAATAAACTAAAGAACGTATTAAGCATTGCCCTGAATTTAAAGCAGGAATTAATCAAATTCATTCATTCATTTTTTCAAAAGGCGTAGTCACGCCCTGCCTGCTTTTCAAAATCAGAGGTAGAACTCACTGCCCAGAATGCCCGAAAACCGAATAACGCTTTTACGATAATTGCGTCACAGTTGCCCATAGCAATGGGAAAGTTGTAACGTCAGTTGCAACGCCCAATGCATAGCAACCCGTGTACCGGAGAATGAAGCTCTTCACCAGCGGAATCGAATTTAACACTTTTTATGTTCTTTGAAATTTCACAGGAAATCAGAAAATAGAGTAATTAATAAAAAAATATTATATAGCGAAGATACACACCCATATTTTTGTCAACTATAATATTGTGCCAATTTTCCATGTTAGATTGCGACGAAATAAAAATCAGATTACCTAAAAGATACATATTTTGATGTATTTAAAAAAATAGATAAATATGAAAGCATTGTCATAAGGATTCGGATTAAAGATTTAAGATTGTTAGAAGGAACGTTTATTGATCTTTCCGATGATGTCAACAAGTAAAAATTAGGTAAATATGAAGGCATCGTTGTAAGCATTCGGTTTGCAGATTGTTAGGAAGAACATTTATTGATTGTTACGATAATGTCAACATGCAAAAAAGTAGATAAATATGAAAGCATTGTTGTAAGCATTCGGTTTACAGATTGTTAGGAAGAACGTTTATTGATCTTTTCGATGATGTCAAGATGTAAAAAAGTAGAAAAATATGAAAACATTGTTGTAAGGATTCCATTTAAAAATTGTTAGAAAGAACGTTTATCGAATTTTCCGATGATGTCAACATGTAAAAAAATAGACAAATATGAAAGCATTGTTGTAAGCATTCGGTTTATAGATTGTTAGGAAGAACGTATATTGATATTTTCGATGATGTCAACATTTAAAAAATAGATAAATATGAAAGCATTATTGTACGGATTCGGTTTAAAGATTGTTAGAAGAAACGTTTATTGATTTCTCCGATGATGTCAACATGTAAAAAATAGATAAATATGAAAACATTATTGTAAGGATTCGGTTAAAGATTGTGAGAAAAAGGTTTGTTGATCTTTCCGATAATGTCAACATGTAAAAAAATAGATACATGTGAAGCCATTGTTGCAAGAATTTGGTTTAAAGATTGTTGAAAAGAACGTTTAGTGATCTTTCCGATGATGTAAATATGTAAAAAATAGATAAATAGGAGGGCATTGATGTAAGGATTCGGTTTATAGATTGTTAAAAGGAGCGTTAATTGATCTTTCCGATGATGTAAATATGTAAAGAAATAGATAAATATGAAGGCATTGTTGTAAGGATTCGGTTTACAGATTGTTAGAAAGAACATTTATTGATCTTTCCCATGATGTCAATATCTGAACACTGAGATATTATTTTCAATCGCTAAGAAAGCGATTTATGTAAAAACCACTTAAAGACAAACTTCAACATAAAAATCTAAAGAACTAATTCGAATTTTAAAAAGGTGATGTGACCAGCACATGATTTTCCCTAAAAAAGCAATTTCATGTTCACGTTCTTACACTATTCATTAAAATGAGTTTAATTGCATAAAATAGCATAGATAATTACTTAAATTTACACTGAATGTGCAGTTTTATTTCAGTTTTTGTTTTCATTTGGCGACTGGACGTATTTTCAAAGGCGACGTAGTAAAAAGGCGAAAATCTGTAATATCTCGAGAACGGTAAGTCCAAAGGTTAGAAAGTTGGTCTTATTACTTTCGGCATCAAAAATTGCGTATGACAAAATCGTTTCATTAGCACATTTAAGCATGCGTAATCTTTTATTTCATAATTTGACGAATTTGGCACAAAGAAACAAATTACCTTTTACCAATCCGTACCAAAATCTAATCAACGCCAGGGTAACACACAAGTGGATAATCTGTTTTTCAGCTAAAGGGGATACACACGATTCTTGCACTCCATTTCGCAAAAAACGTCATGTTCTTTTTTTTTCGAATCGTACCAAAACATAATCAGCAGGATAACCCATAAGTGACTCATCTATCAGATTTTGTGCTATCAGTATTTGATCTACTAGTATTTCAGCTAGAGTAGATTGCACAGACATTGCACAGACATTGCACAGTACATTGCACAGACAAACAGAGAGAAACACACACACATACACAGACGTCACACTAAAAATAGTTTATTCGGGTTCTAGAGGCCCCAAAACGTGTAGATCCATCGGAAACTCAAGTTGCGACTTTCCCCACGGTTCTAATACTCTCCCTACACATTACAACGTATCGTAGGGAAAGTAAAACAAAACGAAAAGCCGCAGCGTCCGGCTACTTGTACCTCTGTACTGAATTTTGACGCGTCCAAAGATTTGACACACACACATACATCATAGTCCGGCCGTCCAAATAGATACTCAAGTCCTTGTTGACGAGTCGGACGGTCTGGGTCTTCAACACACACATACATCTTCTTTTATTATTAAAGATTACTGATATAGGTGTGTTGAAAACTCAGACTACACGACCAACCCTAGGGCTTATGGCAGCTTAACGTGATATAGGTGTGTAAAGAATTTATACAAATTGTATATATTACTGACTTAAATAAAGACTCCGTAGTCTACTAATGTACCTAACATAGTACGAAAATGTTATGTATAAACATGCTTACATACCTAACATATACTTCAAACTGCTACAATCTAAACTCTCGTTATGATGCTAATGTTTTACGTGATCAAAATGTAAAGCTATTATACTCACTTTAATGAGGTGGGATATAACATTAAAATTATTGCTTTCTAAAGATATGCTACATAATTAAATACGATGCTATATAAATTAGCGTAATTTTAATTACATCATACTGCTATGAATTTATGCTGATCTATTGCGTAATCTTTGTAAAGAATATTATATTCCAGCCTGTTGTTGTTGTTGAGACCCAGACCGTCCGACCTACCAGAAAGGTGTAAGGTAACTGTATGGACGGCCGGGAAGTGCCACCCAATTTAGACCGGAACCCAGTGGGGGAGGCATCCACAGGGACCGTACCCTCCTTCCCCTACCACCAACCTCTCGGAAGGACTTACGGACCCACATGTTTAACGTGATCGTACTCCGCATGAACACGGCGGCATTTGTGGCAGCGGGCAAATCTAGCGCGCAAACTACGGGGATACCGCACCCGAGATGGCCAACAGCACGCGGCGTTCCGAGGTGGTCACCCACCAAGTACTAACCGCGCCCGATGCTGCTTCACTTCGGTGATCTAACGAGAACCGGTGTTTTCAGCACGGTACGGCCGTTGGCCCATATTCCAGCCTGTGTTCGAACCTTGTATCTCTACCAGACAAATATGTAAGCATTGAGATACTAGGATAATATTCATTGCGTTTTGACTTTCCTTACAATACATGGTAATGTATAGCGAAAATATTGAAATCGTGTTGAAAATCGGGGCTCGAGCTTACGACAGATCTATGTATTTCGGCCACTCTAGAATACGAAAAAACTATTTTTAGCGTGACGTCTGTCTATCCGTGTGTTTAAATCTATGTTTGAGCAATTCATGTATCCACTCTAGCGCAAAAACTATTCTATGAAATATCACAAAATTTGGTAGGTAAGTGACTTATGGGATACACTGGTGCTGATTAGAGTTTGGTATGGTTCAAAAAGTTTAAACCTTTTTTTTTTTACAAAAGAGCCAACAAAAACTTTTGAAATATAAAATAAAAGACTAAATATTCTAAAATGTATTAACAAAATCCATATTTTTGATATCAAAAAGATAAGATTTATCTTATCACTCTGACATGAATCATTCTGGAGATATTTTAGTTTTTATTTGAAAATACTTTCAGTCACCAAACAAAACTTAAACAGTTAATGCAACTCTGTTTTATTAAGTATCAGTGTTATTTCATGCAATTAAACACAATTTAATGCATCATGAAAGAAAAAAATGGAAAATGAGTTTGAGTCTGTAGGGAAAGTCATGTGCTGCCCACATAATAATTTGTACTACTTGAAGTTGTTGTTGAGATCCAGACCGTCCGACCTACCAGAAAGGTGTAAGGTGACTGTTTGGACGGCCGGGAAGTGCCACCCAATTTAGACCGGAACTCAGTGGGGGAGGCATTCACAGGGACCGTACCCTCCTTCCCCTACCACCAACCTCTCGGAAGGACTTACGGGTCCACATGTTTAACGTGATCGTACTCTGCGTGAACACGGCGGCAGTTTTGGCAGTGGCTGGAATCGAACCCGGGCCTACCGAGTGCAACTCCAGCGCGCTAACCACTGGGCTACCGCGCCCGCGTACTACTTGAAGTGGAGCCTTTAATCACCTCCTTCAGATTTCAGATCGAAATGAAACTTCATAGCTGAATGCGTTCTAAAGATATGCTAAATACATCTGCTGTATCCAGGCTATCACCCTGTTCTACGCCCTACTCATTCCTCCGCTATCTCTTACAGGTTAATATCCTGTATTAGCAAGTCCATTCAGACTCTCTGAAAGCTATTTCGATAATTTAGAAGACTGAATCCTTGCACACTTATAGGATCGACCACAAGACAGGCTGTAACGAAGCCGAGTCTTCGATTTTGCTTGTCTGGGTAGGAGAAAAGAGAAAGGAGTGTTCGAAGAGAGTGTTCGAGCCTTTCTAGACCCATAGAAGACCTTTGGTGTTCTAAAACACTGAATCTTTACACACTTATAAAACCGTCCGCGGGAAGCAACCTACCGGAGGAGGATGGAAGATGTTCCGGAGGAACTTTTCGAAATGCAAGTTTAAAGTTCCTGCAGACCCTTCGGAATCCTTACGGTTATATTTTTGTTGTTTGTCGTAACAAAAGGAAAATCCAGTCTGTTAACAATCAGTTTATTAAAATCAAGAACAAGATCGTATCAGATATACAACAGATATCAGATCTATATCAGATATACAACAGATATCAGATATATATCAGATATACAACAATTCACTTATGTGTCCAGCACTATGTGCTCGCATGCTAAGCCAGAGTCGTCTTCTTCTAGTTCACGCCCATCTTTTATATTGATGGGCATAACTAGAGTTACAGTTACACATAGAGCAGTTACGATTACACATACAACACTTACCAGTTACCTATACGGCTGAATCTTTGCACATCTATAGTATCAGTTACAGTGCAAAAACTAACGCAGTTTTATTTTAAAATCCCCCGGAAGAGCCGGGATCATTTTCATTAAATCTTTCCAGACCCTCCAGAAATCCTTTGGTAATTAAGAAAGCTGTAACTTTTACAGTTATAGCATAGAGATAACAGGAGAGAACCTAACAGAGACAAATTTTGATTAAGACGACTATTTTCGACGCTTCATTGTTAAACAAAATAAACTTGAAAAATCAAGTTGAAATATTTTTAATAAGTGTTAGTTTCTATATCTTTGATAAGCTTAAATACTAGTATAGCTTAAATAGTAGTATATCAATACATTCCTTCATGCAGAGGAAAAATTTATCAGGAATTTTGTGAATGAGTAAAAAAAATGACATCTCTTTAAAATACATCGATTTGCGGTCATTACACTCTGTGGTGCACTTATTAAAATATATAAGAATATTATAATACTGCTAAATTTACATGGTCGTAAAATTGTATATAGTGGAACTCATTATTAAGTTATACATTGCATTGTTTTGCCGCTGATAACTCTCCAATTATTTATCTTTCGCGCGAGTTCTGTAAAAGACTATTAATTAAAATGGTGCAATCAATTTAGTATTCTATTAAATTTAACAATAACTCATTTATTAACAAGTTGAAATACTTATTGAATTCATTACACAATTATTCATATTATTTCGGCGGAGAGAGATAATGTGAGACCATTATAAAAATACCTAAAATGTATTTAAGACCTGTTACCACATTTGAGGAGCATATTTGAGGAACATACCTTCAAAGCTGTCATGGCTTGGTCACCAGCACGTACTGCACAGATCATATTGTACTGCTGGCTAGGTGTTAATATCGAACACTTTTGGAATAACAATATCTCCGTTCTTATGTCATTCTAGTCTACATATCAAGTCGTTCTCTGTAGGTATCCTCGTTCTATATATCTGCTCTTATCGTCGTTCTTTCTCATCGTTCTTAAGTCATTATATCTCTATATCTGTCTAAGTGTCGTGCTTCTTAATGTCGTGCTGTAAGTCTGTATATCTGTTTTTATCGTCGTTCTTATGTCATAGGTTGTGACTCTTTTTGCATCAGAACTGAGACTCCTCCTTTGCTCTTATTGGCAGCATTCACAGCAACGCCACAAGCATCTTCTCCATTGGTCAGCCTTTTTATCCAATGTCGTTCTTTACATTTTCTTAAGAGTCCTTCGACCCCTTCTTGTCTTGACACCCCTAAATTTATGATTTTAGCTGACCTTTGGCTCATCGTGTCGTAAACACTGTAGTCATTGAGACTGACGGTATTGTTTGACATTTCAGACACAATAAATAACGTACATAAAGCTGTCTCACATTAAACTGGTTTGAGATCTATTTCTTGTCTCACACGCTCAAAGTGAATGTAGTTAAATTATTTAAATTTGACGTTTCGTATAAGTGTTCAGATTAGCATTTTCTAATGAAATATGTAAAGGTAAATAATATCTTATATAACAAATATCTGAATATTAAATTAAGAAAATTAGATTTAAAATATTTTCTCCTGCATGAAATATCTTAATATTTAGGGGAATTCGTTTATCTTCACCTAAGTATGGGTAAGGCGGCGGATGTTGCAATTCACACGGATGCGTTTTTAATAAATTTCACTATACGTTTATTTTTGTAGTCAAATTTCCCGTCAGAACTTTATATGAATATTAAAAAAATGTTTTAAGGCATATAATTTCGATATCTACAAGACCTGTAATACTTTACTTTCCCTACATAGCATAGTACAATATATAGAGAAAATATTGTGATGGGGTCGAAAATCCGAAACCAAGTTTTCAACGGGAGAGTACGTTTCAAACATCCTTATGAGTCCGTGAGGCCGTTAAAGCGGCATTTCATGCACAAATTGAGCGATTCGGAAAAACATTTGGTACGACTATTACAATCAGGGAATACGCTGGAATCTTATTGATTTTAAAAGCAATGCAATGCTCAAAAGAACCCCTAAATTTCAAATTTTTTAAAAAAAGCATTAAAAATTCAGGACCTTTAATACTGCTAAATAAATAATGATTTCTTACGCAATATTTCACTAGAAAGTGAATGACACTAACTTTAGAAAGCTATCAGTGTTTAGCGGAAATTCAGATATACCGCATTTTCAGATAAATTTATCGAAAAAGTTATATAAAATATGTCTTAAATACCCGTAACTAGGTTGACCTTGGCATTAAATTTGACAAAATATCGCCAACTTGGCGATTTTTGTATATGTTGCCAAATCAATGAAATTGTCACCAATTTTTCAAAAATAACAATTAATACATTTTGATTCATTTGATACATTTGATACATTTTGATACATTTTGATTCAATACATTTTGATGATTAAAATCGTTTATGCATGGACTATGTTTCATAGCAAATACTAGAAATATTTCTAATGATCAAGACATATTTAAGCAAAACTTAAATCAATTTGATACTTCAAAAGAGTTTTATAGATTATCCTCCTAATGCGTTTAATGTTAATGCACAATTCAACGTTAGAAATAATGTGCCGTGGAACTTGTGCATATAGTTTGTTGTAACATAAGTGAATTCATTGTATTATGTAAGGAAAGCCATGTGCTGCTTACATCAGGTCTTTTATAAAAAGCTTTTAAAATCAAAAATTTTAAAACCATTAGTGGAATACGCTACTTTCTTCCAAAAACGATTCTGTCATCGCTAACCAAATGAGGCTAATTGGAAAGGATTTATGTTTAAAAATGTTTACAAATGATTGAAAAATTTTATTATTGAAGTCTTTTTGCTGTGTTTTTAAAAACAGAATCACAGAAAAAGCATGTCAGATCTACATTAGCAAAATTAAATCCGAAAGTTCAATGGGTTCTATGTAAAAAATGTCAAAATAATTTTGAGATTTTCCTCAACCAAACAATTTGTCATTCCGGATGCATTAGTGAGCTTTTGAAGGAAGATATATAAAAACGCGCTCAATTTTTATATTCAACATGTAAAACCTCATTTGTGCATTTTACGCTATTTTGTGCTACGTTCCATTACTTGTTATTGTAGCGGGGTTCTTATTTATAATTTAATTTATTAAATTTTCAAAACAAATGTGTTTCGATTTATGAAAATATCTTTATGTTAAAAGTAGTTTTAAAATTTACATTTATTTATTTCAAAATACTTTCCTTTCTGATATTAATTATTGCGTTTAAAAAAAGAAAACTAACATATACCATAAAACGTAAAAATTAGAATCTTCTCATTTATCAGATGTTATAAGAAGATTTGCAGGCAGTCAATATCTATATTCTATATAAATAAAATTGAAAACCTTTTTGTTTTAACACTTTACAACAAAGTTGAAAAGTGTTTATGGCTTTGTTCATTCTGTCTGTCTGTCTGCCGTTAGCACGATAACTGCCGTAAAAATGACTTAATCAAAATGAAATTTTAGTATGTTGTTCAGACGGTCTGTAGGACCTATGGGAATATAAATGAATAATATCACCCAATTAGTTTTGGATTGAACCCGGGTTGAAAAAATGAAATACATTGAGCCCTATAGGACCTAATTTTTCAAACATTTTTTAAGCGGATTTAAAATTCACAAATTACTTCGAAAATTTTAGGTAATAGTCAAATTGTTTCATAAAATATATAAAAAAAAATTCAGCGAAATATATTCAGTAGTTTTTAAAATAAAAATTAAAATAATAATTACACCCCTTATATGAAACGATCACGTGACCATGATATGAAACGATCACATGACCCACTTCAAAATGATATATGGCATCCATCTTGTTTCAAAATCGTGATTTTTTAAAGTTCTTTTTAATTCATATTGAGTGTTGTATCCGTCCTAAAACTACTTTATTTTTGCTTAAATTCTGTGCATCTACATACTAAAACAACACAATGACAATATATTTGAGTTTAAATTCTCATTCAAATTTGATTATTTCTACAACTAAGCCTATTTTTCACCTATGTAAAATGTAAACAGCAAAATATGTAGAATGAGTTGTATTAGAATTACTGTATTTCTTTAACACAAAATAATTCAGTCCATGGAGTCTGCATGGCTGATATGAATGAAATATTAATTGATTTTATAAACAGAAGGACGATTTTTTTCGATGAAGTTTTAAGCATAGAGTTTAAGCATTGTAGCTCCATGGTCTTAATTTTTAAATAAAATAAATTATTATAGTATTGTGATGAATGAAATGAATGAAATCCTGCTTTTATAGAGAGATCCAGGCGTGTTATTTTTTCTATGACGTCATTTGAATTTATTTCAGTTGTTTTCGATGAAGTTTTCAAATATAATAAATTATCGTAGTATTATGATAGTTTTAAAAATATTACCGTGGAATGTATTGCATTTTAGAGATATTTAAACCAGGCAATTTATATTTCAATGCCGTCATTTGAATGAATTTCATTTTTTTCAATGAAGGTTTAAGTTTTCAAATATAATAAATCAATGTAGTATTGTGATAAGTTTTAAAATATTACCGAGGAATGTATTGCATTTTCGACTTCTTTAAATATAATTGCATTGAAGTTGGAAAGTGTTTCATAATCAATGCTTTAAGCATGATTGATCCTTCTTGTTTCATGTTATTTGTGTGTTTGATCCATCATCACATCTGCACCGAATTGGATGAAAATTTCGGGGTAGACTTGAAATAGACCCACTTGCAATTACTCCATATTTTGAGTTTCTGGGACCAGGGGTTATTGAGATATTAATGGAAAACGAACTTCCTTTGAGATGGCATTATGTAGACGATATTTGTTAAGCAAAAATTTTTGAAAGAAAAATCTAATGTGGGCAGCACGCAACTTTTCCTGCAGACTCATATTCCCGTTCTCTTTATTTCTTCAATAATTCATTAAATTTAATTTAATTGCACGAAACAACATCCACAATTGTTTTAAAAGGCACTGAATTTGTACTTTTAATTCAATTTCCGTTTTCATTTGGTAACTGGAATTGTTTTCAAAGCTGATGTAGCGAAAATGCGAAAAAACTAAATATTTCGAGAACGGCTAATCCTAGAGTAATTAGGTTGACCTTAGTCTCTTCGCCGTCAAAAAATACGTATAAAATAAGCATTTAATTGATATATTTGAGCATACGTAGTTTTTATTTTTAGATTTAACGAGTTTTTCGAGCCATTTCGCAAAAAATAGCAGGTTCTTTCTTCCGAATCATACCAGAATCTAATCAGCACCAGATCATCCTACAAGTGATTTACCTGCCAAATTTTGTAAAATTTGGTTTATTAGCTTCTCAGCTAAAGTGGATGCAGCAATTTTTGAGTGCCATTTCGCAAAAAAAAAAAAAAAAGCAGGTTCTTTTAACCCTAATATTTTAATCTAATCAGCACCAGGGTCACCCACAAGGGACTTACCTACCAAAATTTATGAAATTCGGTCGGTTAGTTTTTTAGTTAGAGTGTATACAAAATTTGCATACACAGACACACACACACATACACACGGATATTACGTCACACACACATACGTCACACTAAAACTAGTGTTTTCGTATGTTAGAGGTCGCAAAACGTGTAGAAAACAAAGTCGCTTGGATAGAGGTGATAGGTTTAATCAGATGAAATTATTTTGTTAAGGGGCAGGACATATCATAGTGATCGACATCGTCATAGCTATTGCATAAGCAATTTGAGGTTGGTTTAAATTTGAAATAGAAAAGATAGTCCATGAATGGGCCATGGCCAATCAAGAAATAAATTAGGTATTTATTAAAAATTTGTAATTTAGTATTGGCCGAGTCGACGCGGAGGTCAAATGGTCAAGGCAAGCGTTTCCTAGCGATCGTTCGGCTGCCGGGTTGTGGGTTCGAGCCCCACCTTCAGACATGAATGTTGTGTCGTTGGGCACGGTGTGTTCGGACCCCCACTGGTGTGCCGGGGCAACGTCATGTGACGGCTAAAAGCTTCACGGTTCTGGCCGGTGTATAGGAGAATGATGATATATCAAATGTCTGGCCATTGGGAAAAAAAAGTATTGGCCGAGGATAAATAATTTAGAATAGGGGCTCGATCATAAGTCCTAGGATAAATGTAATTTTTTAAGTATTTTGCCAGTTTTTTAATAATAATCTCTTGCAAAATTGTTTAAGTAAAGAATATGGGAAAGGGATAATATAAGAGGGTTCCAAGAGAGGTGGTAATTTGGGTATGGTGGTCAGCGACTTCGTTTTCTAAATTGTTTGCATGGGCTTTAACCCACGAGGTAGTAATTAAATTTTCTGAAGGGATAGCCAGATTCTTAGTATGTCTTAGGAAGTTGGATTTATTTTTAATAGATTTGGGTGCCAAAATCACACTATCGGAGATTAAGTTAATTCTTAAATTGTTTTTTGAAGCATAGTGAATAGCCGCAATTTCAGCTTGGAAAACTGTATTCCCATTCTTAAATTTAAAAACAAAGACCTTATTTAAAGCGGCATTATTAAATATGCAGATGGCAAAACCAACATTGTTATCGATCTTAGAACCATCTGCAGAAACATATTGAGGTTGGAAAATTTAAATGGATATTAAAAATTAAAATGAACAATACGGTTGGAAGGAATAACATTGGACAGGGAATAGTTGAAATCAAAAAGGGGGGGGGATAATCACAGATTATAGATCTGACAATGTTTGATACGTACTCTTCCGACGAATTTTTTGACCCCGTCATAATACTTTCCTTATACATTTCGGAATGCATGTAGGGAGAGTAATAACAATTCAAACCTTCAGCAATATTAATGCATCAAATGTATATGAGCGTATAAATAAAATTCGTCGTCAGCAAAACTGCATAAAACAAAATTCTAAAGCCGCTGATAGGCTTAAAAGGCGGAACAAGACTACTTCTTCAGGATAAAAGAAAAAGCACATCCACTTAGACAAAAACAGGAAGCGTGTCATATAGTCGGGCATATGTGAGTCTTCTTTTTGTTTTGCTGGAATTGTTGATTTGTTTCTTAACCTGAAATATAGTTTTTTCTTCATAACCTGTTATATTCTAATATTTGTATTTCAAGCTATTTTGGTAACAAATAATTTTACTCAGGTATTTTTAGCAGCAATTTGAATTAATAAAATGAAACTGTAAAACTTAGCTAAACTGTAAAATACAATTAATTAAAGGTGACCATTTTCGGAGGCAAAACAGAGATTTTTTGCAAGATTAATGAAACAGCGCAGCTTTAGCAAAAGCAGGTAAGTGCCTGTCAATAGAAAACTATTTACTTGACTCAGAAAGAAATGACAGTTCGAATATAATAGAAATTAATGGAAAAAGTAAGAATAAATAAGAGAGTGAACCAAAGAGCAGCATGCAAAATAATTTGCGGAAAGCTTAATAAAATGGGATTCTTAGTATAAAAAACATGTTAAGTATCATCGAACAAAATTGAAGGAAATAACAGGATGCGACAACTAATGTGTATAACTTCAAATTATAAGGAAAATTATAGCAATTATATATAAAATAATTAACATATTTCGGAGATTAAATGAGATTTCTTCATACTAAAAGGAAATCAAAACACTTACAAATATAAGAAACAACACATTAAATTATATGACTTCATACTGATGAAAATCACGGTATGGAAACAAATTATAATAATTATATTAAAATATTAAGACAAATATATGAAGCAAGTAGCAAAAATTAAATGTGGTGACTTCAAACTGAAATAAACACTAAACACTTGCAATTAAAGGAACTAATAAGTTTCAAAAATTAAATGAATTGACTTTATACTGAAAAGAAATCAAAATTCTTACACATAGAGTAAATAAAAGATTTCAGAGACTGAATGACGTAACACAATCCATAGAAAGCAACAGAACAATTGCATATTAAGAAAATAACAAATTTCATAAATTAAATGAGATACTGCATCGTGAAAGGAAAAAAAACACAGAAAAGTATCAAGAAGACACGGTTTTTGTTGACGGATATTTTGCTGTAGTGACTTCTCTGTCTTGTTTTACCTAACAAATCAAACTCAATTTGCCCACAAAACCAGTTAATATCTTTATACATTTTTCTTCAATTCTAATTATTTCGAAAAAACAATAACTTTAATTGAAAAATCATTTAATATTTTTTAGCTTCAAATATGCAAAACTGAAATATATCATAGAAATGAAGACTTTTACTTTAAAATGGTGAATCTTTCAAAAATATTCTGCAAATAGTATTCAACGTATTAGAAATATAGTTTTTAAGTTGCAGAGTCTACTGCGACGGTAAGAGCTTGCAATTTTGTCCCTGTAGTTCAACGGTAGAGCGTCGGCTGGTCAGTTCGGAGATCCAGGGTTCGATTCCCGGTTGGGACAGCAAGGCTCTTTATAATGGCCCAATACTTCCCTGTAAGTTAATGCAAATATATCAAAGGTCTAAATGCGACCCTAGTACGACTAGAACAGATTTAGTGGATCATGAAAGATTGGGCGCCGATTTCAAATTGAGAGGATAACGACCACGCAGGATACTAACCTCGGTAAAAGTAGTAGTCGCAGGAGGCTAACCTGGGGTAAAAAGTAGCAGGAGGTGGTCAGTTAGATTGTCAGTTGCCCGCCAATCTGACATTAAAAGATGGAGAATGCAGAGTCTCCTTCGACAGTAAGAGCTTGTAATTTCATCCCTGTAGCTCAACGGTAGAGCGTCGGTTGGTCAGTTCGGAGATGTTCGATTCCCGGTTGGGGCAGACAGGTTCTTTACAAAGTATTGGATACAGATACTGTGGTGCACAATAAGAAGATTATCGGAATACTACTGCTAAATTGACATGGTCGTAAATTAATCGTATTAGTGGACTCATTAAATAATTTGTACATTGCGTTGTGTACCGCTATTAACCCTCCAATTATTTAACTTTTGCGCGAGTTCTGTAAAAAAATATTAATTAATATAATACTAAATTAATCACACCATTTTAACTTTAACAATAAATCATTTAAAGCAACCTAAAATACTTAATTATTTAATTACAACAATTCTTCTTCTTATTAATTATTCCGGCAGAAAGAGACCATGTGAGACCAGTATTAAAATGCCTAAAATGTCTTGACGACCTGTAAATATTTCAGGAACACATACCTTCAAGGCTGTCTTTGGACATAGACCACATATCTTGCATCAGCAAATCGTACTGGCCGTAACTCTGCGTATTTCGCTCCATCTCGCACTGCTGATTTCCTTGCAAATAGATCTAGCCATTATTTTGGAAAATCTACGGAATACTCTTCATCTCTAGTCACACTCGTAGTCGACACATCTTTCTAGGTTTCGTGCTCCTTAATTTCGAGCTGTTAATCTGTTAACTCTATAACTCCATTCTCACCAAGTCGCGGTACTCTATTGACTAAGTGTCATCGTTCCTATGTCATAGGTTGTGGCTCTTTTGCCTCAGGACTGTCACTCCCCCTTTGCTCTCATTTGCGGCATTCAGAGTGATGCTACAAGCACCTTCACCATTGGTCAGCCTTTTATGCAATGTAGTTACTTCACATTTTCTCAAAAGTCCTGAGCCCCCCTTCTGTCTTGACAACCCTAAATTTATGGTTTTCTGACCTTTGGGTCAGCACACTGTAAACCTTGGCGTCATTCAAACTGGAGGTATTGTCCGAAGTATCAGACACAATAATTAATGTGCAAAAACTGTCTCACCATAACAGTGTGAGATCTATTTCTGGTCTCACAGATACATATATCTTTTATGTATGGCTCACTAGTATGAGAATTAGATGCTGAACTTTTTGAATTTTTGTATCTTCACTTTTGACCACAGTCGTTGAAGCGTGTTAAATAAAGAATACATAAATGTTTAATTACATCTTTTTAAATCCGTGCATATTCCTCATTTTAGCTAACACTTTTAGATATTTTGTAAATTTCTGTGACATATTGTAAAACTTGTAAAAACGAATAGTATTTGTTTTATTTCAATTTTTATATTATATTATTAAACAATCTGATGAGGGCAGCAGATGATTTCCCCTATAGACTCAAATTCATAATCCATTAAATAAGTAACATCGCCAGAAATGATTTGGAAGAGGTTTTGGTAATCAAATGTTTTGTTTTCCATTTCTCCAAATATCAATTCTCAAACTACAATGGATTCTGTTGGGCTCTTGACAGGGGTTATGAAACTCAAATACCCGACTTGGCGACGCAACTGCATTAAATTGAGTTTAATCGTTCAAATTGACACGTATACTGCTTTAATACTTGCCACGCCCGTAAGACTGGGTCGAGAATTAGAAGCAAATTTTAACCGTTAGAAGCAATTGTTTGAACCGTTGGTTGTAGTCCAATTGTAAAAATGCTTTAAATAAGATAGGGAGTTATGAGATAGTAATTAAAATGCTGTACCATATTTTTGTAAAAAGTTAAGAAAATTAACTTTTTATACAGCCCCTCTATCGAAAAAAGTCACATTACAAAAATATTGTCAATATTTTATTTAGTCAAACTAAACAAAAATTTGGTTCTTAAAAGTTGAAATTTGAGGCAAATTAAATTATCAAACTTCCTAACTTACACCACTTTCTCGTGACTTTTCAGTACCCTTTTAATAGACAAAATTCATGAATCCAGAGGACGTTCACAAATGGAATTGATGTATAAAAATCCTTTAGGGGGAATTTTTAAAAATTTGTTTCCAAAGTTTGTTTTTGAAACTATTACAGACAGGCAGCCGATACTGGTCGAAAGTTATTTTAACACATAATTACCTTAAGTGTTAGAATAACTTAATAAAACATATTATCATGATTTTGTCAGTCTGTCCGATATTTCCCTAATGTCAGTCTGTCCGATACTTCCCAAAATCTATGGAAAAATAAGCACTGTCTTTAATTTTTGAAAACACGAGAACAAGATAATTTAAAACCACTGTTTTCAGTTGACTCAATAAGTTCCTAACACATTTTTGTAAGTGTACTTTTCCCACCAGAATGAGAGCCCTTTTAGACGAATTAGTAAGGACTCTTGCATGCGGTACAGCAGGTGGTACGTTCGAGTAGAGTGGGGCTAGTTTGGGTAGACCAGGGAAGATCTTATTCATTACTTACAGCCCGGACACTCGCATATGAATAGGCTAAATTATCTATTACATCATTTTCCGTTAGTACTCGTTGTCGTCCTAAACCATATTGTAAATGAAACAAACCTGTTAATTTTAATCGACATACCAATCTCAGAATAAAAACAGAAATATGCACTTTTCACTGCTTTTCATTGATTCATTTTTTTCCAATGATTAAAAACTCATTACTTTTGTATACATTAAATCTCGAAGGTTGAATCCAATAATCGTTATTCTGCGATTTTGTTTATTCAGACTAATATGGATTCCGAATCAAATTACGGAGGGGTTAGAGTACTTACTAAACATTTCTGGCTCTGAAAATGTCACTTGCAATGCAAAATATATATTTGCAAAATCTACATTTTTTTTTCTCGGAATCTGCTATAGATACAGCTTAAATGATGACTGATATGGATTCAGCTCAAATTCCGGATGAGGATGGTGTTCACTGTGGATTTCAACCCCCTGTTTTTTTTTTCCACTTTTGGTTAAAAATATCTATATATAACATTTATTTTCTCAAAATTGCCTATAGATAGAGCTTAGATAATGAGTAATATGAATTACATTTCCGGAGGAGGTAGAGGGGTTCATTAAAGATTTCCCCTTCCGGTTCATCAAATTTCTTTGAAATGACTATTTCTCAGGATTGGCTATAGATACAACTCAGATGATGAACGATATGGATAAAGAATTAAATTCCAAAGAGAATAGGGCGTCATTAAAGATTTCCATTTCCGGTTCTGGGGGTGTCAATCAAGATTTTTCCAAAAATTCTAATGATTGCCTGCAAAGTATGCAAACGGGATTTAAGGATTAAAATACTTCATAGTTCCTTCATAAATAAGGTGCACACATCATTTATCTCTATATGAAATCTCCATACACTTCTTGGAATACTTGGAATTTAGAATGCTATAGCATACGACATAATCTATAAATCGTTGTTGTCATAAACGAGTTAGATTTTACTTTGATTTATTTTCTGAACCAAAGTTAATCAGTGTTAAAGCTCTCTGTATGAGAATCGGCGCGAACCAAATGCCTCAACGTCGCTGAGCGTGAAAGAATAAGATTGGAAAGAGTAACGGACAGAAAAGATTAAGGTCATGTAAAAAGTTGATGGAATGACGTCCCCCAGGACATCTTGATCTCATTTCGTAAGATAACTAATGTTCGGAGCAATGAAAGAGCCCTTCACTTTTTTTTCTTAGATAATGAGTATTGAACAATGAAAAGATACCTTTCTTTCCCGATATCAGATCTCTTTCTGATATGGTAAGAATTTGTATCAGAATTATTTCTCAGTAAAAAATAGTAGAACTTTTAAATAAAAATCTTTAAAATTCCACTGTAAAATTGTTTATAGATTTTGTATCTAATATATATTTATATCCCTACAATATAATATCATTCTCTATTAAGTCCTTATGCATGTCTTTTATTGATTGAAGCTGCAAAACATTTGAATGAAGCTGCAGAACATTTGAGTGGAGCTGAAGAACATTTGATTGAAGCTGCAGAATCAGGATTAGATATCTGGAAAGTGATTATGCATTATCGATTGAGGAAGTTTGCAGCGCTTCTAGTGGCGAATTGAAGAAGTTACAATTCCTATCTCAGAAACAAAGCAAAATAGGTTAACATTTTCAATAACAAAATTGTGGAGCGTTATTTATTTAGTATGGAAAGAGATGCGGTTTGCATAGTATAACAGGTACACAGACAATAATAATGATGTCAGCGAAGAGTTGTAATTATGCAAATGCCTCGTTTATTACTAAAGTGCTTTTGAAAATGGCAATAATATGCATGGAAAACTAATAACCTGTGTAATAAACTAATTTTAATTTATTTAGAATTATCCGCTTTGCAAAAAAACAATAAATGTTGTATAAAAATGGTAAGCAAATGATGCAGTACAACTATTATCCTTTTCTGTTGATGTTACTTTTTATTGTCGGTGAAGGAAATTAAATTCTTCTAATAGGAAAAGTCAGGCATAAGGATTTATAAGGGATCTATATCTGTATAGTATCTGTATAGTATTATACAGAATTCTAGGCTGAATATAGGGATTAAAATCATAAAACTTGAAGCTGGTCAGATTACGCTTTATCCATTACGAAAATATTTTCCGTTCTGTTTCATTTTACCCATGTTAAACTGTGGGAAATAGTCTCTAACTGTTAGCTGGTTTAGTTTATAGGGCATTTACTTACTGCTTTTTGCTAAACATAGAGTTCGAAAAGATGGACGCTTGTGTTTTCTTTAAAATTCGGTAAAATAATTAGTTGCATTTTTAATATTTATTGGAAAGTAATGCATCCATTTTACATAAATACAGTGGAGCAGGCATATAGCGAAGTCGCAAGAAACAGGGCATGTTTTCGCAATATCCGATGTTCAAGTATCTAATTGTTCGCTATAAGCGATACTTTTAGCATCGTAAAAGTATTGCAGATCCAAGGTGACAGACAAAATTCGTAATAGCCGATATTTAGCTATATCCATTTATTTTATCATTTTTAAAAATAGCCTAAACCTTCATATTATCAGTATCCCTGTGTTTGGCAAAAACGGGGTGAAAATATCCCAAACTATCTAGATGTTGACTTTTCCGTATGTTTAACTCCGTATGTACTCTTTGACTGTCCCAATATCTAATACTTAAGTTTATTAACGGTTCCCTAATATTTTATTGACTGTTCCTAAAGTTTATTGACTATTTCCTATGTGTTTTTTTGACAGCTTCCAATATTTTATCGACTGTTCCCAATGTTTATTGACTGTGCCCAATGTCCTTTTGACTGCTCCCAATGTGAAATATTTAGACGTTATGTGAAATATTTGGACTATTTCAACGTTATGTAAAATATTTATACGTTCAAGCTTTTAAAAGTTATTTTGAAGGTCCGTGCAGCATCATATACGATAAACAAACGTATTAACAAATCTGCCAATGCATCACATATGATGCATGAGACTAACGGCTAAACTTGGAAAAAAATGAAACAAGCAGTGGGAGGAAAAAAAATATCCTATTGGGATGAAATTCTTCTCTCTTATGGTGGAGCATTACAATATATGCAAAAATAAGTATTGTTTTAGGGTCAAAAATCCAACTCTCGGATTTTGATGGATTTGATGCTTCCCTAATTACGAATCAACCGTTTTGTCAATGATATATGTGTGTTTATCTTCATATCTAGTCGTGAAGCTGTGGCCCCGATAATATTACTAAGGTAATCATACTTATGTAACAGCCGATTTGTATATCAAATTGGGTATCATTAGGTGAGTAATTTAGGAAATATTACAGTAAAATACGGTATTTTCTGTCAGGTTCTGTGAATGGCAGCGCACGGTATGTGAAAGAGATATCACGGCGTTTTTTACACTTTCATATTATAGATTACCACTTTATATAATTTGTTTTAGACGGTGGAGTAATTTTAGACAAAACCGATTATGAAATTTTGTAGCGTAAAATATACTTGCACACAATACTCGACAACAAAATAAACTTTTATTTTATAAGAATATGACACTCTATATTCGTACAAATTTTGTTTTAGTCGATTAAATTGTGTATCGTGAGAACAAAGCTTGCGTATATTGTACATGACTCGCGTAAAACTAAAAAAAAAATTGTAAAAATAACTAAAAATAAATAAATTAAAAATAGTAAATCGCGACGTTGTTTACTAGTTTGCGTAACAGCTTAATTATGTTAAAAAAATTTCAATCCAAATGCAAAATTTGACAAACACACAACAAAATTCTAAAAGTGTTTATTTCGTAATCAGCAGATTTGAAAATGTATAGCTCTTAAAAAAATTCCCTGCACGAAAAGAATGCTTCATTTCAGCGATAGAAGTCATCAACTAATGTATGGACATAATTTATTTTGAATTTAATTTTGATATTTTTAATTAATTCCGTGATGAATGTTATTACTTTCCCTGCGTACATAGTATAACGTAATACATCCCTGAACTCGAATCGAACGTTTTTATGTAATGTATGTGTGTATGTATTTTAGTGCATATGTTGGTCTGCATGTGTGTGGGTCGGTGAGTCTGTGGTCACTCAATGAGTCTGTGAATATCTCAAGAACGAATTAAACGATTCAAAAATAATTTGATATCTTATTAAATTATATTTCTCGCAACTCTAAATTAACATTTATAAATATTGCAGTAAGGAATGGAGTCCAATATTTTAATAATTAATTTTAATAATTAATCCTAATAATAATGTTACAAACAAGCAAAAGAAGAGCGTTTTTTACATATAAATGGTTATTGGCGAAATGTTAGGCTTCAAAATATAACCCTATTACCCACAGTATCTACTTTCATGAATGGAATGAACTATATCCACGAGAGATATTAACAAATGTATCGCGTAATATTACATATGAAAAATGAACATATTTCATAATAGTTAATACTTTATAATGTGATTTTTTTACAAATATAGTTGAAAAATGTTCAATAAAAAGTTTATAAGAAATGCTTATTACGTAACTTTAGTAAAGATTTTGATTGTTTTCAAAATTTTGGGAAATCTTTTGAATATTCTGTGGATCTAAAATCAATTGGTTTCCAGTATTCACTGATTGTAATATTTGTATCTAATTTTATTTGAAATGCTCCGTTCGTGAAATATCGCTCCCACTGACTCACGGACACACACACTAACATATACATACATACATGCACGCACACAAATTCACATACATTACCTAAACAAGAAAGATCAATCATGCTTAAAGCATTGATTATGAAACACTTTCCAACTTCAATGCAATTCTATTTAAAAAAGTCGAAAATGCAATACATTCCTCGGTAATATTTTAAAACTTATCACAATACTACATTCATTTATTATATTTGAAAACTTAAACCTTCATTGAAAAAAATGAACTTCATTCAAAAGACGGCATTGAAATATAAATTGCCTGGTTTAAATATCTCTAAAATGCAATACATTCCACGGTAAAATTTTTAAAATTATCACAATACTACGATAATTTATTATATTTGAAAACTTCATCGAAAACAACTGAAATAAATTCAAATGACGTCATAGAAAAAATAACACGCCTGGATCTCTCTATAAAAGCAGGATTTCATTCATAACTTTCTCCCATTCATTTCATTCATCACAATACTATAATAATTTATTTTATTTAAAAATTAAGACCATGGAGCTACAATTCATAAACTCTATGCTTAAAACTTCATCGAAAAAAATCGTCCTTCTGTTTATAAAATCATTTGATATTTCATTCATATCAGCCATGCAGACTCCATGGACTGAATTATTTTGTGTTAAAGAAATACAGTAATTCTAATACAACTCATTCTACATATTTTGCTGTTTACATTTTACATAGGTGAAAAATAGGCTTAGTTGCAGAAATAATCAAATTTGAATGAGAATTTAAACTCAAATATATTGTCATTGTGTTGTTTTAGTATGTAGATGCACAGAATTTAAGCAAAAATAAAGTAGTTTTAGGACGGATACAACACTCAGTATGAATTAAAAAGAACTTTAAAAAATCACGATTTTGAAACAAGATGGATGCCATATATCATTTTGAAGTGGGTCATGTGATCGTTTCATATCATGGCCACGTGATCGTTTCATATAAGATGTGTAATTATTATTTTAATTTGTATTTAAAAACTACTGAATATATTTCGCTGAATTTTTTTTTATATATTTTATGGAACAATTTGACTATTACCTAAAATTTTCGAAGCAATTTGTGAATTTTAAATCCGCTTAAAAAATGTTTGAAAAATTAGGTCCCATAGGGCTCAATGTATTTCATTTTTTCAACCCGGGTTCAATCCAAAACTAATTGGGTGATATTATTCATTTATATACCCATAGGTCCTACAGACCGTCTGAACAACATACTAAAATTTCATTTTGATTAAGTCATTTTTACGGCAGTTATCGTGCTAACGGACAGACAGACAGACAGACAGACAGAATGAACAAAGTCATAAACACTTTTCAACTTTGTTGTAAAGTGTTAAAAACGCTTGATTCTAGTTCAGGGATGCTTGAAATGGAATGTGTTTATTCTTCGATTGAAAACTCGAATTCGAAATTTCGATCGTGTCACCATACTTTTCCAATACATTATATTATGTATATAGGGAAAGTAAGAATGTTTCAAATAATGTTACGACTTACATCAAATTTAAATCGAGAAATGTACTTCTGAAAAACTCGAAATTTAACCTCTTATACCCTCCTTCAATCCAACATTTTCTAATAACTAAATAGTTTTTCATGCGTTAACATGTAAAACTAAGTTATACTTAATTCTTCTGCAAACAAAATTTACCGATGTATGAAACATTGAATTTAATGACTTAAATCACTTTTCCACGTTTACGAATCTATCTATCATTTCCTGCTAGCGTTTCCGGGTCGTATAAAATAAAAATAAAACGTTACGGAATATTTGTTTCATATTTCATTTAATGGTATATCTTTAGGAGCGTGTTCTAGAAAGTCCCTTAACACTTAATAATTTGTTTAGAAGTGGGACTACTGGTATGAATAATAGGGATATTTGCTGACAAATTGATATGACTCGCACCGCAATACCACTTGTGTGCAAACCGCGATTTACCAGCAAAAAGTCTGCGGCAATTTTGAGCTGCAATATATTGGTAAATTTTGCTTGAATGAACCGAACTTTTTTTTAGTTCTGCATTTTAATGTATGAGGAAATTGTTAGTAATTAGAAAATTTTGGATTGAAGGACAGTATAAAATGTTAGATTTCGTATTGTTCAGACAAATACTCGATTTGAAACTTCTATAAGGTAATTTGAAACCTTATTTAAAACATTTTTTGTAATTGGAAGTATATAACTATAACTATTTGTCCAAGAACTATAGGTCGTTTCAGAATACCTTGTATTTTATATCTTGTTTATTTTAAAGTTTTTTAGTAGAGTAAAAACTCTACATACATAGACTAATGTATAGGGAAAGTTTTATTACGGGAGTCGAAAATTCGTATTCGAGTTTTCAACGGGAGAGCACATTTCAAACATCCCTGAACTCAAATCCAAACATTTTTGAGATGATGTGTCTGTGACATCTCACGAACGAATTAGGCATTTCAAACGCACTTTGGTACGATTATTACGATCTGTGAAAACTGGAACCTTACGGATTTCAGGCGCGATCGAAAGTTCTGATAAGCCCAAATTTTTCGAATGAATTTTTGAATAGTCGTTAAAAAATCAGAATATTCAATAATGTTAAATAAATAATCATGTTATATGTAAATTTTTAACACTTTACAACATAGTTGAAAAGTATTTATGACTTTGTTTATTATGTCTGTCTGTCTGTCTGTCTGACTGTCCATTAGCACGATAACTGCCGTAAAATTGACTTTATCAAAATGAAATTTTAGTATGTTTTTCAGACGGTCTGTGGGACCTATGGGAATATAAATAAATAATATCACCCAATTAGTTTTTTATTGAACCCGGATTGAAAAAATGAAATACATTGAACCCTATGGGACCTAATTTTTCAAACATTTTTTAAGCAAATTTAAAATTCACAAATTGCTTCGAAATTTTTAGGAAATATTTACAGTATCCCGTAAAATATATAAAAAAAAATTCAGTAAAATATATTAAGTAGTTTCTTAATTAAAAATTATTTAATATAGGGAAAACAAATTCAATTAAATTCTGACTTTTGGGATATCCTCCAGAAAGAAAAAGAGGTATATTTTATAATAAATATCTTTCCAAGTGTTTAATTATTTTATATATAAGAGAGGTTTCACATTTTAAAATAAATATGGTAGATAACAATTTTTCAAATGTTTTTAAATTTTATATAACTCTTCATGATTGATGGTCTTTCATTTTACACTTATTTGATAGCATTTTTAATGCACTTTCCAACGTCCTAGAGAGTTGAAATTTGGTACACAGCTTAAATTTGTAGAACATTTTATTCTACAAGAATTTGGTGGATCCTCGAATATAGATCCTACATGTTTTTCGAAATGGCTTGCAAATAATCCCTGTTCACTTCTATGAATTGTTGTTGTAAAATTATTAAAAATTTTGATGTAGGCAGCGCATGACTTTTCCTGCAGACTCATATTCGCGTTCTCTTTATTTCTTCAATAATAATTTGAGTTTATCTGCACAAAATAACAGCCATAAGTATTTTAAATGACACTAAATTTACACGTTAAACTTAAATTTGGTTCTCATTTGATAGCTGGACTTATTGTCAAAGGTGGCTTATTTAAAACGCGAAAAAACTAGAATAACTCAAGAACGGCTACTCCTAGAGTAATGGGGTTAGTCTTATTCTTTTTGTTGTCCAAAATCACATATGACATAGGAAATTAATTGATGTAATTGAGCACACGTAGTCTTATATTTTTATATTTAACGATTTTTGCAGGCCATTTCGCAAAAATAGCCCGTTCCTTTCTCCCGAATAGTACTAGAATAACCTACAAATGATTTATATACCAAATTTTGTTAAATTTGGTATATAAATCACTTGTAGGTTATTGAAATATTATACACCAAATTTTGTTAAATTTGTTTCATTAGATTTTAGCTAGAGTGGATAAAGGCAATTTCTGCCGGCCATTTCGCAAAGAAGGCAGATTCTTTTATTACGAATCGTACTATAATCTAATGAACATCAGGATTTCCCACAAAAAACATACCTACCAAATTTTATGAAATTCGGTCCATTAGATTTTCAATTAGAGTGGATGTAATATCCTCACAGACACACAGAAACATACACAGATATACCCTTACACACACAGATGTCTTCCTAAAAAAAATTTTCGTGTTCTAGAAGTCCCAAAACGTGTAGATCCTTCGAAAATTTGAGTTCCGATCTTCGGCACGATTCCAATACTTTGAATACATACACACATACACACACACATATATTATCTGTGTATCTGTGTATTATCTGTGTATCTAAATTCCGTGCCTATGCAATTACTATAGTTGTGATTTTAAATGATCCCTAAGCCTTTATTATTTCTTCAACGAAGCCTAATTTTAACTTATGCAGAATGCAAATATCTCAAGCGATTATAAGGTGAGTTACATAAGAA
Organism: Amaurobius ferox; assembly: GCA_951213105.1. NCBI lineage: Eukaryota > Metazoa > Arthropoda > Arachnida > Araneae > Amaurobiidae > Amaurobius > Amaurobius ferox. Next base: position 28,298,480 of record OX578142.1, read on the forward strand.
TTGCTGAATTTTTTTCACCCAAAATTATTTAGCTCTGGAGTCTGGAATACAAGTTATATGAATGAAATATTCATTGATGTTGCATAGAGAATCAGATTATTTATATTTCGATACAGTTTTAAATATTTAAGTATAATAAATTACTGTAGTACTGTGATAATGTAAAAGATATCACCACTGAATGTTTCACATTTTAGAAATTTTTAAATGAAATTGCATTCCAGTTGGAAAGTGTTTCATAATCAATGCTTATGCATGATTGATCTTTCTTGTTATTCTAAAACGAATGACACAAACTCTAGAACGCTAGCTTGAACCATTCTTGAATAATTGCACGTTTTTCAAATAAATGTATTTAAAATTTGTACATAAAAATGAACAGTCGTGTGTATCACTAAATGTGTAATACTTGGCAATAAATTTAGCGATATTGATGACTACTTTGGCGAAGTATCACCAACTTAGAAATTTTTTTAATGTGGTGCCACATTGAGGAAAATGTCACTACACTGGCAAAAGCATCGGCAAATTGATGAATTAATAATGAAGATATTGTTATGTAATGGAGTATATTGCTTAGCAGTTGTTAGCAATATTTCCAATTGACAAGCTATATTTGCCCGAAATATAAGTTAACTCTGTACTTTGGCATCCAGAAAAGCGTCCCATGTTATTACATTTTCGAACATTAAAACATTATGCGCTGTATTTTTCCATCATTATTTCAATTTTAAAGAAGTAAAGTACTTGCATTATGTATGGAAAATCATGTGCAGCCTACATCAGATATTTTGAAGTCAATTTCTCATCTATTTACAACTAGTATTTATGCCTGTCAATAACAAGGAAACCTACATTGAATTTCAATTTTTTTCAGTGTTTCAACGTATGGTGCTTAGCATTGGAAACAATCATCTTAGTCAAAAGTTCGCTCTATTAGGTTACGTTCTGTGGTCTGTAATGTAAGTGGGTAAAGTTTCAGCAATCTAGATCACCCGAAGTATTTGGAAGGTCTGCAAAGACTTTACAATTAATTCCCTCTTCTATTTTGCCCTTCCCCGGAAGAGGAATAAAAAATACTGCTTCTTAGGTGTACCGTTTTCTATACATAAGTGGCCAATGATTCAGTCCTCTGGGTTACCGGCGGGACTTCAGAATAGGATGGAAAAAGAAAATCACATTAGACAATTAATATATAGATTATCTCGTTCTGCTTTTAGAATTGAGTAGAACAGGCAAAAACAACGTTTTCCTATAAAGGTTTAAAAACAACAGAATTTTTCAACAAAGGTTTAAAAATAATTTTTGTGTTTATTTGATGTTTGAATGTGATTAAACAATTTACCAGAACATTATCTACTGCATTTATAAATATTTGCCTGCACCTCAAAAGGCACTAAAAACTTGTTGAAAAACATCGTTTCCAGTTCAGGCCTAGTTTTACAACGCATAATGAGCGTAGGATAGTAAAACTGTGTAAATTAGTAATCGTGGCTTATGTCAAATTAGCTTTTCCGAAGTATAGTTAAATTGTACTAGAAATTTCCGTTTAATTTGAAATACATTTTCATCTGCCCTGTGTACTATATCTTAAAGTCATGAGAGATAAGAAATGTTAAAACAAGATCAATCATGCTTAAAGCATTGATTATGAAACACTTTCCAACTTCAATGCAATTTCATTTAAACATGTCTAAAATGCAATACATTCCTCTGCAATATTTTAAAACTTATCACAATACTACATTAATTTATTATGTTTGAAAACTTAAACCTTCATAAAAAAATGAACTTCATTCAAATGACGGCACTGAAATATGAATTGCGTGGTTTAAACATCTCTAAAATGGGATACATTCCTAGGTAATCATTTTAGAATTATCATAATACTACGATAATTTATTATATTTGAAAACTTCATCGAAAACAACTGAAATTCATTCAAATGACGTCATAGAAAAAATAACACGCCTGGCTCTCTCTACTAAAGCAGCATTTCATTCATAAATAATTTCCCATTTATGTCATTCATCACAATACTATAATAATTTATTTTATTTAAAAATTAAGACCATGGAGCTACAAGTAAGTAAAACTCTATGCGTAAAACTTCATCGAAAAAAATCGTCCTTCTCTTTATAAAATCAATGAATATTTCATTCATATCAGCTACGGAGACTCCATGAACTAAATGATTTTGTGCTAAAGAAATACAGCAATTCTAATACAACTAATTCTATATATTTTGCTGTTTACATTTTATATAGGTGAAAAATAGGCTTCGTTGTAGAAATAATCAAATTTGGATGAGCATTTAAACTCAAATATATTGTAATTGCGTTGTTTCAGCATGTAGATGCACAGAATTTAAACAAAAATAAAGTGGTTTTAAGATGGATACAACACTCAATATGAATTAAAAAGAACTTTAAAACTCACGATTTTGAGACAAGATGGATGTCATATATCATTTTGAAATGGGTCACGTGATCTTTTCATATCATGGTCACGTGATCGCTTCATATAAGAGGTGTTATTATTATTTTAATTTTTATTTAGAAAACTACTGAATATATTTCGTTGAATTTTTTTTATATATTTTATGGAACAATTTGAATATTACCTAAAATATTCGAATCAATTTGTGAATTTGTGAATTTTAAATCCGCTTAAAAAATGTTTGAAAAATTAGGTCCTATAGGGCTCAATGTATTTCATTTTTTCAACCCGGGTTCAATCCAAAACTAATTGGGTGATATTATTCATTTATATTCCCATAGGTCCTATAGACCGTCTGAAAAACATACTAAAATTTCATTTTGATTAAGTCATTTTTACGGCAGTAATCGTGCTAACGGACAGACAGACAGACAAACAGACAGAATGAACAAAGTCACAAACACTTTTCAACTTTGTTGTAAAGTGTTAAAAATTGCTTTAAATTAATATAAATTCTCTGTATAAATACAGTATTAAATTTAAAAGCCAGTCGGTTTCGAAAGGAAAAACAGCTTTTACCTCCAGGACAAACACAAGAAGTGCAACTTCACTTATTTAAGCAAGTTCAGAATTTGCGGTAGAATAGCACTCATGGCTGAATTTAGGACAAGTGTTGCCAGTGCCGCGAGAAAAAATGAATACAGCTAAAACCACAGAGACAAAATAAGAGTGTCGCCTTACTAAGAATGGGCGGTAAGAGAACGGATAGCAGAGCAAATAGAAGCAACTGAAAAGTGAGTAAACCTACTAAAACCTGAACTTAAAACCAACTGTACATAAATACAAACAAGAATAATGAAATGAAAGCGAAAGCAAAATAATTAAAGGAAAAACGGAATAAAAGTAAAAAGCTAATGTGAATTAATCAATTGATTTCAGAAGCTATATGAAACCACTTCGTCAAGTGAATATGCGGAAAAATATCTAAATACTGAAAAACAAAACAAAAAAAAACACAAAAATTAAACAAGTAGACCGGAATTGAAAATTAAACCAGATATTTCCAACCTGAAGGGAAGAATGACGATAAGCGTATTTTAATTGAAATTTTTTTTAAGGCTATGTCAAATATCTAAAAAATATACGCTGTATTACAGAACGATAGAATCCAGTTTATTTTTGGAATATACCGATAAATTCAATACCAGCATAATTACCAGCGGTGCATTTATGAAATTCAAAGCAGTGATTGAAGTAGATGGAGAAATAATTTTTTTCAATGGAATTCATTAATGATATCTTCCACATTTTTTGATCAGCGTAAGATCTTAAACATTAAGTATATCACTTAAAAATGAAACAAAAACGCAAGAAATTAATGATTTGTTTAGTATCTAAGTGAGCTCTTGCGTGCGGAAATCTGAAGTTTTAGCCTGGATTACATTTACATATCAGCAAATTCATTTTAAAAAGAATCATACACGAATCCTGTGGAAACAGTTTATGAGCCAAGCAGCTGTTGTAAGGAAAAATTCCAGGATAACTTATAAACCATTTTTGTTTATATAGCTAAGTTTTGTAAAAGAAAACTGTATTGTTTTGATGTTTTTTATTAGTATGTAACTTAATTTGGAGAGCAAAGGAAATGCTACTTTCAAAATTTAATCGTTATTTAATGTAGAAGTGAATTTAAAGAAGTTTTACTCGTATCAGTATGTTTTGTTGTTGAGACATCCAGTATTCAAATGCAAATATAGTAGAACAATGGTTCCCAAACTTTTAAACTCAAATACCCCTTAGTAATTTACCATTATTTGTCATCTTGAATTGAAATAGGCCACTATATATCTCTTTAAAATTCTAAACATGGATGAAAATTAAATGTAACACAATACACGTTTATGTCGTAGTGAGAAACGGCATTTATTAAGATCAGAAATTAAGAATTATCACTTCAGAAAATTTGTATAAGAGTCATCTGAATATGAGTATTGAAAAAAAAAATAAGTTAAGAACGTTAAGCTACTAATACAATCAATGCAGTTACTATGAACAGCAAAGCTGCATTTCAAAACTAGAGTAGCAGTGTTAGGTCTAATTAATGATAATTTCATTCTCAAGACATTTTCGACTTCCAATCTGTTACTCAAATTTGATTTCAAATAAGTTACAGAGTCTACTTTGATGATAAGAACTTCGTAAGGGCGTAGGCAGAGGGGGGATCTTAGGGGCCGCCCCCCCCCGAAATCAATCCCAATTAATTTTTCCCAATTAAACTACAGCAAGTAATAATTATATATATATATATATATATTTTATTCAATTACTGGGCAGAAAAGATGCATATAATTAATTTTCAGACAACCAAAAAAAATGCCCCCCCCCGAAATTAAATCCTGGCTACGCCCGTAAGAACTTGCAACTTCATCCCAGTGGCTCAATGGTAGAGCGTCGGCTGGCTAGTACGAAGATCCGTGGTTCTATTCCCGGTTCGGATAACAAAATTCTTTACAAAGTGAGCTCGGAGAAACAGAAAGAGTTGGTTGAAAATAAAGTTAAGCATTTTAATGCTTTCCTTGTGAACTCACGATAATCATTTACAAAATATAACCATAACTCAGTTAATGATAACAGTCAGAATCGTAACTTTAAAGATTTGATACGTGAAAGATATGCCAAATAATATTCTCGTTGTGGGGAAAAACAGTGGTTAGGTGAAAATCTAGGAGTAAATAACAAAAGGAGTTAACCTTTCGTTAAAAAAAAAAGCATAATTTAACAAAAATTTTATATTCTTACTTAATAAAGGAATATGTCTTTGTGGCTGTACAGTCTGTAGATGATAATCTAAGCGTCGTACGAGCATGAAATTTGGTACACAGGTACTTCAAGACCCGAATAGGTGCAACCTCGGAGTTCAGATTAGATTTTTAGTTATTTTATAGCCTCGGATAGACTTTGCCACACCATAAAACGCGTAGAAACTAAAAACACAAAAGAACGCGTAGAGAAAATGCCGCTCAAATTTCATTTGAGACACAGCGGCAAGATCATAGACACGAGTCTCGCAAACGAATCCGGTAATTTCAGACAGTTGGCGCTTCAGTAGTAGGATTTAAAATCCCGTATTTTACAGATATAGAGATTTGAATGTTTAAATATAAGATTGTAAGAGTATAATAAACATTCCCTGAAAAAATACTTTTCTATAATGATAACTTCTAATACTAAGTCAGCAATTAAGAATTTAAATGGTAAAAGTAAAAAAGAAGTTAAGAAGTAAAATTTTTTGATTCCATGGACCCTTAGCAACAATGGGAAATCCGTTGTAGTTAAATATAATATATACTTTTTGTGTTATTCACGGATCCCTTTATGGTTTGTAACGGACACCAAGAAGTTCGTGGACCCCACTTTGGAAACCACTGCAGTAGAAAGTTTGCATTAAAAATGTAATTGAGGAAATAATTATCTGAGTTTTGTAGTTGTCTAATTTTTTGGGACTAGAAAATATATCTGGCTTTGCTGACAGTTAAATCAGGGATAAATTGTATTCATAAAATTTGAATATTCCCCACCCAATTTCCAATTCATTTTCACGCACGCTGTTCGCAAACGCGGAAAGCAAAAATAAATAAACGAAACGTACAGGAGAGAAGACATGGCATAAACTTTCTAAGACAGGCATGCGACGAAGCTCCAGGAGAAAAGTAGAAGGAAGACACCGCAGTGCCCGTAAAATGAGCTTGCTGCTTTGATGCGTTTGCTTAAAAAAATCACAGAAAAGTAAATTATGTATTAATTAAAAATCTGTTTTTCGTTTGACTGCGAAAATGTACACACAGCGTTTTGTGCTATAAAATAGTATATTACCTATAGAATCTTGCTTTTTTTTTGATGCGGCAAAACAAGTATCAGATTAATAAGTAAGTATTAATAAGCAAGTATTAATAGTATCAATAAGTAAGTATAAGTAAGGAAAGTATCAGAAAATTTTGATATATATTAAATAAATAAATAAATATTAATAAATCATGGCGGATTCGGTTCAAAGATTGTTAAAATGAACGTGCTTTGGTCTTCTTGATAATGCTAAGATGGAAACTGTGATAATATTTTTGGATGCTGAGGAACCGTTTTGTGTGAAAATCGTACTAAATGCTGCTAAAGCATAACATAATTAAAAAACGAATTCGAATTTTAAAAAAAAGTATGTGCATATTTTCTCGGGGCCTTAAATATCTCTGTACCAAATTTTGCGGTTGTTAGATATTCCGTTATAGACTTATAACTCTTTTATTATGTATTGTAACTAGTTTTTCTGAATAATAGAATCAGAGAAAATAATGCTATAAATGTGAGACTTTATCTAGGGGTGAAATTTGTTCACACGTAATATTGATGCTGGTATTTTTCACATTTTATAGTCCAAACAGCAATAGGAAATTTGATAGCATTGAATGAAGTATGTGCAAGTAAAATTTATAATAAATTCTGGACTATAAATGAAATTGACAACTTTAGTTCTGAAATTAAAACATTTTTATCGTGATTATTATTAATATTTCCAATGTTAAGAGAGGTTAACAAATACAATTGCATGAAAAACATAAATAACGATATCAAAATGAAGAGAAAGTCATTGACTCCAATCGGCTTCTCGTTTCTGAATACCACTCCATCACGGATTCCACAAAGTGCTTTGAAATGGAGAATGCTGTCACCATTCACAGAGCGATTACCTCTATAGAGAGGACAGTAAGGATCAGACAAAACACCAATACAAAAAAGGTGCTCTACAAGACTATCATGTCCGGTAAAATGACAAAAAATTACAACAGCCTCACGGTGCGGTCAATCAGGTACAGTTTTGTGCTCCAATATCTTTCAATTATTTGAAGCAATACGAATCTTATATTCTTGATGTTTTCGGGAAGGAGTTCTCTTTATAAGACGTTTTATCGTGTAAAGTTAAATCTTGCCATTCGTAATTTGTAAAATCCCTTTTTGCCAATTTGTCAGAAATATTAATTTCCTTAAATTCAACCCAGGGATCCACTAGAGCAAAATTATTTTTCCCTTTAATTCTAATTTGCGGATGGAAGAAAAAAATACAGGTCATAGCTTAAACTAATGGATTGGAGAGCAGATCCAGAGTCATACAAGGTGACAATATTTTCAAATTAAAACTTAAATTCGAAATCTTGGTCCCTTTAAACGATATTTTAGCTTATCTGTGGCGTAATGTTACTTTTAAAATTTGCGCACATGAAATGTACTATTTATATCAACATCTCTTAATCCGCTTTATATACAAAAGATAGAACATGGTTGAGTATAGAACTAAATAAGACCATGCTGACAAGATGAGGATGGTTTTAGTGGAAGATTTTCTATAAGAGAATAATCCGTATTTAAGTAACATATAGGGAAAGCGATGAAAAGCAAAAATATTTTACAGCATCTTATAGAGATTTATATCTTACGGTTTATGCTTGGACTTGTAACTGTAATTCATATGCAAGTCATTCGGCCATTAGTTACTTTTTTAACGAAATATTGTACCACTTTTTAGTAATTCTTTACTTGATCCTTTTAAAATGAGTAGTTTCTCAGTGCAAGATTATTTTTAATAATGAAAAATATTCATTTGAAACAAATGGTATATCAATTCTGACATGATGGAATTTTTTCTGAGTAACATAATATCCTTGTGAGAATGTACGTGAAAAATCGTCTGTTTATCCCAGTGAGTAAATATAATTTCTCAAGAAACTCTCCTAGGACTTCAATCTGTCATAGTAAAAAGAGGAACAACTCATTGCACAGTGGGATACTGAAGTCAAAAATATGAAGCATTGTTATATATATATATTAATTACGCTTTCACAGTAATAATTATAATACCGCATAACATAATAACAAACAATATCTTATATATCAGGCATTATAAATAACAGTGGTAGGCATCCATTTCTTCGCCGACATTATTAGATTTTCATTGGGAATATGTTTGCAAATAAGAATATTTAAATAAAATATTTATATAACCCACTCTTTGAATATCAGTTAATACTTCAGTTGAATTAATACACTTGTGTTTATTTATTTCACACTGTATTAAGCATATAATATTATTGACTATCTTTTGCTCATTCACAAAATTCTATGGGTAGGTGACAAATATTTTCACATCTTCTATGAAGCATACTATATGGAACATTCCTTAAAAGCTAGACATGTTTTTATTCTTTTTTTATCCGAGTAATATGGAATAAGTACGTAACCTCTGTATTTAAAAAGGAATCTATAAATCATATTAATGTGGGACAAAAATTGTTTTTCAGACAGTTTATATTAAAATTGCCCTTTGTATCTTACAAGCTATGTTCTACTATAAATTCTACTATAAGTCTGTCTGTGTCGTCCATAGAGGAAAATCTAGTCGTACGGCAATAAAATTTGGTGCACAGGTACTTCAGAACCAGGGAAGGTGGCACATCGATGAATTTTATTTAATTCGAATTAGGTTTTCAGTTATTTTATGTTTTAGCACGAATTAGAATGATTTTGAGCGATTTTCACAAAAATAAAAATTTTAGTGGCCACCAAAAATATTATAGCGGCGTTTCTAGTTTAACACTATCGGAAAGATAAAAAAAATTATCTTTCAAGCAAACTTTGAATGGAATCCATACGATTAATAGACGAATTTTCGTGAATTTAAAATATATATATACACTTTTCGTCTGCTGATGTAATCTCACAGTTTCCATCTTAACACCATCGGCGCGGGGTTTATATTTTGTGGTTGTTGTTATGAGTGGACGTAGTGTTAAAACGTTCTTTGATTTTCGAGAATTCTATTTAAGTTCTGGTTCCATTTTAATCCGATATTTGCATTTTAAGCCCTGAACACATTTTCTAGTGATTCTAACAGAAATAGTTATCATTATAAACTGGTCAGCACGGAATAAACAATACCTGTAATGGTAGTAAAAATAGCTACTGTGTGACATTGTGACATTTTTACTTTTGATTTAGCGGACAAAAAAAAATGTTTTTTGTTTCAACGATTTTCTGTGTTTTAAGGCTCTTCATCTATGAATGCCGCCCTTGAAGTATGTACTTTGTAAACTTTCAATTTTAAACTTAATTTAAGGGTAATTTAAAAATTTTAACATGTTTTAACGATCTTAAATGTTTACCAATTTGTACTTGAAACATTTGTAATGTCATTTTTGATTTGAAATGTTATTTTTGACATTTATTCTGTGCTATACTTTCACTTTTAGATATATCTTTAAATTGGCTATTTTGCTTTTGTGTCATTTTTATTGTAATCTCCCTAATTTATCGTATTTTATATATTTTTTATATCATGCAATCTTTTTTTTTATATGTCCTTTTCTCACAATAAATTATTCAAATTTAAACTTAAATTAACCAATTTTGCTTTGACGTCTTAATTTTCTTATTTTTTGTAAACAATCACATATTACCTTCACCCTCTTGTTATATCAAAAAACACGTTTATAATGCTTTTGCTAATCGTATTATTCATTGTACTGAGTTTAAACTCCTTTGTAGTGCTATCCGCGATTTATGTATCAATATCAATTTCTGTGAACGATCTTGTTACCTTTGGCACGGTGAATTCGTTGTCTGTTCCCATCCCGCCATAGCTGATTAATTTTTTTTTATTATATGCATTATTGAGTCCGCAATGATTTAAAGATGCGTCATTCTAAAACAACTTTCCAACTGGACCAATTGATTCCATTTGTTTAATGCTTCGCGAACTGTTTTTCAGTCCAGACGTTTGCACTATTCTGAACGCACTTCCAATTTTGCTTCTGTAGCGTTGGATAATGTTCCTGTTTCATCCTGTCATCCGATTTTTAAATATTCTCGCCATGACCGTTTTGCCCTTAAACCTATCCCATTTTTTCAGCTTAAGTCTCCTAAATATTTTTCAGTTGTTAACTGCACTTCCCAGGTTATTTCCCCTATTCAGCATACTGTCCTTAAGAGAGGCCCTAAATTTGATTAACCCCCTGCTAATTTCATTTCTATTAAACCCCCTGTAGAGTATGTTTTGATTCATGTGACGCAAGCTCATAAGGAGAGGGATAGATTTATTATGTATCGTTCTCTTTCTAATTTCCACAATGATAAGAAAATTAGAAATAAAAATAAACTTTGTTTGCCTTTTCATGTTGAAATCGCTGAGCTTAATAAACTTAAAACCTGTTCTGATTAGTTATTTTATCTGCCGATAAGACTAAACAGATTGTTCAAGCCAATCGCGATGATTATATCGATTCCATGCAAAAGTGTATTGCCGAGATGGCTTGCGACCAAGTTAAAAAAATCCCGGTAGCTGCTATTAACTCTAGGATGGCTAAACTTAAGAAATCTTCCATTCTTCCTCCCACTATTAAATATGCTGTTTTCCGTACTTTTCATCAATTATCCCAAATTTTCGGACAAATTAAACAGCTCAAAGTTAACCATCCCATACGTCCTATTGTGTCTAAATGTAATGGTCCTACTGCATTTTTAGAGAAAGTGTTAGCTAATTTTCATAAACCTTTCTATAATAACCATGTTTATTCTATTAGCTCCATTGAAAATATCATTAAACACGTCTTTAATACTAATTTTGTTCCAAATTGCAATTTTCATAGTTTTGACGTTGCGTCTCTGTTTGCTAATCTACCCGTTACTACTACTATTAATATTATTGCCAAAAGACTTACTATAGTCAAAATTGTACTATTCCCACTATCGACGCAATAACTTCTCCATTGAACATTATCGCAGAGACAAATTCCTTTGGTTTTCGAGATAATCTTTATTTGCAAACTACGGGTGCCCTATAGATAGACCTTTATCTAGCATTTTAGCTGATGCTGTGTTACACGAGCTCGAGAACGAAATTTTGACTTTTTATCCCTCAAACCCAATCTTTGGTGTCGTTATGTGGATGATGCGTTTATTATTTGGAACCATAGTTTAAGTGACCTCCTTGATCTTTTGGATAGCATCAATGATTTTTACCCCTCTATTAATTTCACCGTTGAACATGAGTCTAATTTTTCTATACCGTTTCTGGATGTTCTTGTTTCCCGTAACTCTCTTGGCTTCCATACTACTATTTTTCGTAAACCTTCTTTCACTAATTCACAGATTTCTGCTAACTCTTCTCACCCAATTTCTTCTAAAAAAGCCTCTTTTAATGTTTATTTTAATCGTGCCTTTAACGTTTGTTCATCTATTCCGACTTTGGTAACTAAAATTGACTTTATTTTTAATCTTGGTTATGAGGCCACTTATTCTCTCGAGATTATTTATAAAATATTTTTCTATATTCGCTCTTATTTTATTTATCCGAATACTAACCTTGTTCCCTTTTCTGATCTTAGGCCGTATAAATCTAGTCTTTTGTATCATCCAGCGATTTTCCGTCCTCTTATTCATTTTTGCCATGAATTTAAGTTTAAGCCCGCTCATTCGTCCGTTTCTACGTTGTTTAATCGTATCAGTTCGGATGAATATAAGGATAAAATAACTTTAAATGCCAGGCTGGGGTATACGTTGTCACCCTTTTATCTCCCGATAATAGCTTTAAATTCTATACTGGCAGTACTAAACGTACTGTCGGTATTCGATTAGCTGAACATGCTCGCGATGTTAAAAATGATGAACTGTCCACGGCTCTTGCCCAGTATATTATTAACGATAATTTTCATCCTATGTTTGATAAATCTTTTCTTTTACTCAGTTGCAATAACTTCCGTAATATTTTACTTTATGAATCCTCTTTTATTTATATTTACCGTGAGTCAACTTGTAATTTTGATCCCGTTCAGATCCTTAGTTATGCTTGGCGACTCGTTCTCGACTCACTATGTGTCAAACCTTTATATGATTTTCTGAAAATTTAGTAGTTGTTTATTTCATTTTTGACGGCATTTATGTTGGTTTTAAATCTTTACCTTTTATTGCAATATGTCTTTTATAATTATTTTCATTTTAAATGCCTCGTTTTAAAAAAAAATTAAAAATGTGAAAAATGTAAATTGATGGTATGTAGATTTTGCCTGGAGGTTATGACCTATATTTAAGCACTGGTTCGCACCTTATTTTTACTTCGCCACTGATGAAGGGCATAGTGATGCCCAAAAGTGCTTTGGCCGTGTAATTTTGTACATCGTAATAAGGAGATTTTTAATAAGGGACTTTTAAACCTATTTTTTATTTGTTTTTGATTTTAAAGTTTTAATTGGTTGACTTGTTTACCATACTGTTGATATATGTGACACAATTTTGTAAACTTCTGTGATTACCAAAAAATGTAGCCCCACCTTAAAACCTGTCTAAATTTCCTAAATATAAAATAAAGATTAGGTGGTCTCTGAGAGCATGAACTTACCCGTTGCAGTCTCGTGCAGCGTGAGCTTAATCTAAAAAAACTTAAAACCATCTATATGGTAGAAATGGACATATCGGTTTCTATAAAACAGATATGTCCATATAGTTCTTACATTTGTGGTACATAGTAAGTTTCTTGCTGACATTGCAGATATCTACGGTTACAGGCTGATGAGGACATGAAAATCGCGAAACAGGTCCATAGAGGTTCACTGCTATCTACATTGATAACTTGATTATATTTTCTTTTATTTAATAACTAACGTTTTAAAGATCCTTAGTGTTATATTTGTAATACAGATCATTGATCTTTGTATTGGCTAGCCTACTATCTCTCAAATTAGTTACTGGGACGCAATTGCAAGCTCTTGTTGAAGATGGGCACTGCATTCTTCTCCCTATAACTTCAGATTGACATGCAACGTCTCATTTTGAAGGATCACGTCCTGCTATTTTTACTTCAAGTTAGTCATACTGATACTATTTTATCCCGGTTAGTATCCTGCGTAGCCATTGGCCTCCTGAGTTTTGAAATCGATGCTTAATAAATATGCAAAAGTCTACTGCAGTCGTACTAATCGTATTAGAGTAACTTTCAGAACTCCAACATCAAAGCATTAACTTTCAAGATTAACTTGTTCAGCTGTCACTTTAAAGACCCTTGCTGCCCCAGCCGAGACTCAATCTTCGTAATAACAAGTCGACGGTATCCCAATTGAGCTACTGGAACTGTATTGGCAAGCTCTTATCTTTAAAGTGAACTTTTCAACTTTCCATGTATTCTGACTAACGTTATAACTAGTATTCTATTTTGAGTTTCAACTACCATTCCATCTATTCCAACTAGATGTCCGACTAGTGCAGTAACTAACGGTCTATATAAAGTTGTAACTAACGTTCTATCTATTCAATTTTCTAAGAGATATTTCTTTGTCAGAAAATGCTGTATAATAAAGAAATTTCGAGTGAAATTTTGAACTATAGTACTTTTTAAGCAATACATCATATAAAGAGACAGTTCCCTTCAAAATATCAAGCAAAATATGAATAAGATATATTATATACTTTGGAATACCCAATATAAAATAGCTTTATTCATTATCATGGTAAATGTATATTTCCATAATCTGATTTCCACGTTAAACCTATGGTGGTCGAAGTTTGAAATCCTTTTAGTAAACAGTGGAATAATGTTGCCCCGGTTTAAGTCGTTATTAGCCATTTGCTATATTGACGAATAGGTTTACTATGAGAACTAACATTAATGCTTTCGTGGAAAAATATTCTGAATCTAAATCATGCATATCTCGCGCAGACGGATATTTCAGGAGTGTTGTTTCCCATTAAAGGGATTCTCTGTCATTTTAGTTAGGATTCAAATGGAAATATTCTGTTTAAAGCTGAGAATGTAGGTTTATACTTGAAATTTGAGCACATGACTTTTCGTAAAAATTAAAAATTTTGGTCATTAAGCGATTAGTCTCTAAACGAGTGGTCTTCAACCCTCGGTCATTAAGCGATTAGTCTCTAAACGAGTGGTCTTCAACCCTCGGTCATTAAGCGATTAGTCTCTAAACGAGTGGTCTTCAACCCTCGGTCATTAAGCGATTAGTCTCTAAACGAGTGGTCTTCAACCCTCGGTCATTAAGCGATTAGTCTCTAAACGAGTGGTCTTCAACCCTCGGTCATTAAGCGATTAGTCTCTAAACGAGTGGTCTTCAACCCTCGGTCATTAAGCGATTAGTCTCTAAACGAGTGGTCTTCAACCCTCGGTCATTAAGCGATTAGTCTCTAAACGAGTGGTCTTCAACCCTCGGTCATTAAGCGATTAGTCTCTAAACGAGTGGTCTTCAACCCTCGGTCATTAAGCGATTAGTCTCTAAACGAGTGGTCTTCAACCCTCGGTCATTAAGCGATTAGTCTCTAAACGAGTGGTCTTCAACCCTCGGTCATTAAGCGATTAGTCTCTAAACGAGTGGTCTTCAACCCTCGGTCATTAAGCGATTAGTCTCTAAACGAGTGGTCTTCAACCCTCGGTCATTAAGCGATTAGTCTCTAAACGAGTGGTCTTCAACCCTCGGTCATTAAGCGATTAGTCTCTAAACGAGTGGTCTTCAACCCTCGGTCATTAAGCGATTAGTCTCTAAACGAGTGGTCTTCAACCCTCGGTCATTAAGCGATTAGTCTCTAAACGAGTGGTCTTCAACCCTCGGTCATTAAGCGATTAGTCTCTAAACGAGTGGTCTTCAACCCTCGGTCATTAAGCGATTAGTCTCTAAACGAGTGGTCTTCAACCCTCGGTCATTAAGCGATTAGTCTCTAAACGAGTGGTCTTCAACCCTCGGTCATTAAGCGATTAGTCTCTAAACGAGTGGTCTTCAACCCTCGGTCATTAAGCGATTAGTCTCTAAACGAGTGGTCTTCAACCCTCGGTCATTAAGCGATTAGTCTCTAAACGAGTGGTCTTCAACCCTCGGTCATTAAGCGATTAGTCTCTAAACGAGTGGTCTTCAACCCTCGGTCATTAAGCGATTAGTCTCTAAACGAGTGGTCTTCAACCCTCGGTCATTAAGCGATTAGTCTCTAAACGAGTGGTCTTCAACCCTCGGTCATTAAGCGATTAGTCTCTAAACGAGTGGTCTTCAACCCTCGGTCATTAAGCGATTAGTCTCTAAACGAGTGGTCTTCAACCCTCGGTCCGCCCATATACTCATGACTACCATGTACTCATCTTAAATTAAAAAAATAATATTTTTATGTTTTCTTAAAGCAGTTTTATATACTACTTTCGAGAGAATCAGTATAATAGAAATATCCGAAGTCTAATTTACAAAATACTGATATATGAACAATTGGAATTTTCCAAATCCTCAGGTTCTGTCCATCATATGGCTATATGCAGTATATAATTGCAATACATAGTGTAGAACTTTCTTAGTTTTCATTGAAGAATTGTACAAGAATTGTTTCCGGAGAGGAAAGGCGATTTATTAGGTAACCGCAGATGGTCAAAAGTGCTAAAGGTGGAATGCCTTTCATGGAGAAAATTCCTGCTGGATAGTGTGACTAATTTACATAATATTTTAGAAAAGCATAAAGCAGTTTATACACGCTATTTAGGAAAATCATCTGAGCATATGAAATTCTAGACCTGAAGCTAAATTACCTAGGCCATTCTAGACCTGAAGCTAAATTACAGTATGCGCGTTGTAACAGCTTGTTCAAGTGTTGTTTCATGAGTAAAAATGTGCCTACAACTCCCCATGCTCTGCTGAGTCCTTTAGTAAAGTAGAACTTTAGTTTCGTTAGCAGAGACATCGGATTCAAGATTAGAAAATTAGTTCTGGCCTGAAATGTATGTTGTAAAAGTTGAAAATTACACCCATATAGTTCTATCCATATTTCAACATATTTCGCAATTATTGTTGCTCCTTAGAAAGGAGATGACGGTTTTATCTAAAACGATGGAATTTAAAGTAGCTTGAGACCTAACATTTTTCCGATAGCATTATCTTCGATCCGAGATATAATGGTAACTATGGTGATGATGTGCATGCCAATAAACACTATTTTTAAACGTATGCCAAAAGGGAATTTGTACCCTAAAATAGACATTGCAAAATTTAAAGAACTACATTCAAATCCATATCACTGCCATTGATCGATTGCGAGTATCGTCCTCTACCAGAAAGTAACAAGCGATGTGACATCCAAGGTTCAAAATATTCAGTTATTCTGGAGTTAACCTGCATCTTAGGCATTTCATTGGGCATTTTATTAGAAACGTAGAATGCATTCTTCCGAAGTTCTTTAAATTTTGAGTTGCCCCTTTTAGTGTACACTTTCTCTTTCACCTATTTTATCATCTAAAGTTCTATTTCATAGATTTCATAAAATACGTACTAACTTGGATGGTAAGATAGCCAAAAATTTTGTACAAAAGATATTTCTGCATTATAGTAATTGCTGATGAACAGCAATAACATCAAAGGCTGTCGAAGACGTAATATAATGGCTGTAATTTTAGCACTTTGCATAAGCAAACACCCATTTTAGGCCAAAACTGTTCTTTCATAGGTCAAAATGTCCTTCATTCTAAAAATTATTCTGTGTGTTGAAATACGTATCTTTCCAGGTAGAACCGAAGAATTTGTATAAAATAATTTTGAGTATATGAAGTTCTAGAATTCCCTACTAAATTGAATTTTTGCACCTCTTGTTCTTATCCCTGCCCGTTCAGGATAAGCAATAATTGTATAATTAAGAAGGCGGATGCAATGTCGATGATAAGTTTTCTAACTACATTTTTTTTAGGGGACCCACTATTTTTTATCTTTATCACTTGAACTCTTGTATTTTGGTAACGGCAGAATCAGATGCGTGCCATGCCAAAATGCCCCATTGAAAAATTTCCAGAAATCCGGGCTATACAAAATTGTCGCATCTTATACGTTTCATCTACTTCTATTAGTATAAAACGAAAAGGAATATATGTGATGATTTAGGAATATCAAAAAATATTTCAGATGTAAAATAATGTATCATCTCGCAAACTAAATGGTGACGTTTTCATATATTGTTAATTCGCTCGCACGTAATTATTTCGTATATACTATATCAGTAATTGTATTTGAGAAGCTATGGAGGATTATTACAAGAATATGTAAAATGATAAGTAATAACTCGCTTTCAGTCCAGGATTTTCTTGTGGTGAAAATATTGAATTAAGCACATTGCAAATGTAATAAAAACTACCGAATTCTTCAAGGATTTGCTACTAATTGTCAGATGTTAAAGTATTCTAAAATTAAACGATTCCTTTGAAACAAATGAAATGTGGTTTCAGTATATTAGCGACGTCTACCGAATTTCAGCATGATTTGTATTTTTAGAAAAAGTAATATAAAAATATTTATTGTTTAAATCTTTGTCAGTAAAATGAAAAGCAAATTTCAATAGGCGTTCACTATCTATTCTCTCATAATAAATAATGTGTGGTTTAAAAATATTAACCACATCCTTCAAATTACGGTAAAATTTATATTTTGAGTAATAAATAATGTATTGATTTTTTTTATTCTTGAAACATTATTTCTGTACTGCTCGGGGCGTGATAAATGAGAGGTGCTTAAACCAGAACATAGATTAAGTATAGGCTATTCTAGGCATAAACATTAAGATGGATTCAACATTATTCTGGACATACTTCAGACATATTGGCGATGGTGATATGAACTCGATTGTCCCAATAATATGTAAACATGTGTTTATTTGACAATGACTTATGTGTACTTGCATGCGTGAAATATTAGTCTGCATTCATCTGTCCCAAGGATGAGATAGATATATTGAGTACATTGTAGCTAATTGTCCTGGAGATTTTGGAATCATAGCAGTATAGTGAACTGCAGTCTTTGATTGCAAATATTTTTCTTCAGTTCACTAGAAACGTCTGGAGATAAAAAGATGTATTCAATTTTCTTAAGAAATATGCCCTTTTAAGGAAATGCTCGATAATATGATAATTCTGGTGAACATTTAAACTATAATACTTTTTAAACAATTAATTGTATAATAAGGCAGTTTCAATAAAAAAAATACTCGTATACTTTTTATGATATTAACAAAGGAACTTAATTCAGGACGATCCGAAACAAATGCTCAAATTTAAAAGTGCAATGGTTATAGACCCACTTAAAAAATGCATAAAAAATACAAAAATAGAGTAACTATATTTTTAGACAGCGAAGATATATTATATTCATGCAAAAATTAGAATCATGTGAATCGTCGATGTTCAAAAATAAAATTACATAAATTACTCATATTATGGTGAAAATTCAATTCTTTAAATTATCCAATTCTTACAAAAGCTGGTGTGGACAGCACATGACTTTCCTTATATAATGCAATGAATTTACTCCTTTTATAGTCAAGAAATAATATATAAGATCCACGGTACTGTGTTCTTAACGTTGAATTGCGCATTTGGCGATTTGGTGGTCGAACTGCTAAGGCAAGCGTTTCCTAGCGATCGTTCGGCTGCCGAGTTGTGGGTTCGAGTCCCACCTGCGGGCATGGATGTTGTGTAGTTGGGCGCAGTGTGTTCTGCCCCTACTGGTGCGCCGGGGCAACGTCATGTGACGGCTAAATGGTCCACGTTTCTGGTCGGTGTATAGGCGAATGATGAAGTATCAAGTGACTGGCCATTTGTAAAAAAAAAAAAAAACTTGACGATTTTCCTTATGACAACATGTAAAACCATTTCAAAATACCTAATTAGCTTATATTTTGCGCAACTCTAAATAAAAAATTATCAATATTGATAGCATTCTCAATAAGCGACATAGTTCATATAGTTCATATATTAAAATATTTTAATAATTAATTCATCCATTTAGCGTCATTTTTGCAATTTCGATAATAGTTTCGTCAATCTGGAGTGAAATATCGCCAAATTTGCGATATGTTGCTAGATTATTCGCAAAGTTCGCCAAATGCTTCAGCAAATGTTACAGACAAACGGAGAGAAAAGCTTTTCTTGTATATTAGAAGGTGTGCCCGTCATATGACGGAAATCAAAATTGGCGAAACATTACTTCCCATTTGGCATCATTTTTATCTATTTGGCGACGTTTTGTCATTTTGGCAGCATCTAAAATGGTCGCCAAGTTGGCGAAGGTCCCTTAAATTTATCGCCAATCGTTACGGACGGACGAAGAAATGGGTTATTCTTATAGGCTACTCTTATGTTTTTTCCAAGATATTGAACTCATTAATCGTCATTTCATTGATTTAGCGTCGGTTTCATCAATTGGGTGACATTTTCGTTAATTTGGTAACAATTAAAATGTCAGCAAGTTGAAAATATTCTCACAAATTCGCCATCAAAATTTTGCCAAACGTTACGGACGGAAAAATAGCTTATTCTTATAGTAGATACTTAAATTTTTTCAAAGATAGTGACTTTTTGTCAATTATTTAGTCGTAGTTTTCATTGATGTAGCATCGTTTTATCAATTTGACAACATTTAAAAAGTCGCTAATTTGGCGACATGTCGCCAAATTCGTCGCCAAAATCTCACCAAGCATTATGAATGCAGTTATTCGTATAGCAAATAAATGGTTATTGGCGTTCAAATACAAACTTATTATCCAAAGTATATTTTCTTATGAATGAAACGAGCTAGATCCACGAGAATGATGTCACCAAATTTATCGCATAATATTACATATGAAAAGTGAACATATTTCACAATAGTTTTTTTTATTTATTATTTTAAGTGAGTTTTTTGATACATTTATCTGAAAAATGTGCAATATCTCAAGAACGGTTCATGCTAGCGTTCTAAAATGCATGCCAATCGTTTTCCAAGGAAAAATTACATATGAAATGTCTATTTTGCGTAGCTTCATTAAAGGTTTTGATTTTTTAATGATTTTTTCAAAATTTCACTTGAAAATTTAAGGAGGGGAGGGGATTCAGGGATGCTTGAAACGTGATATCCCATCGAAAACTTGAATTCGAATTTTCGACTCCGTCACAATACTTTCCTTATACATTATACTATGTAAAGGAATGTAATTATGTTATATTGATATGGTTTAAATACACTATAACGATTTTTCGCTAATCTTTCCGATATTACCAAGATGGAACTCTGTGATAATATTTTCGATTTGTAAGAAACCGATTTGTATGAAAATCGGACAGAATTTCTCTTTAACATTAAATAGCTAAAAAACTGATTGAACTCTAAATATTTGTTCTAAGGTGCCTTGAGAGCAAACCTGTTATGGATCGTTAAGATTTTCTGCTACATGACCAACAATCAAATAAACAAACATCGTATTTTATTAAGACGATATTGGAATATCAAGCATAAAATAGCTTTACTCATTCTATATGTAAATATATATTTCCATTAATCTGATTTCCTCGTTAATCCTATGCCTGTCGATATTACTAATCCTTTAAGTAAACATTAGAATAGCATTCCCGGATTTTAGTCGTTATCAGCCATTTATTATACCGACGGACAAATTTAATATGGAAACCATTAATGCATTTGGTTTTACATTATGCATATATCTCGCAAACGGATTCTTAAAATTTGCTGTTTTCCTTTCAAAAGACACCAATGTATTATGGTTAGGATTATAAATGAAAGTATTTTGATTAAAACTGAGTAAGCATGCTTATGTTTATAAAAAAAGTATTGCGATGAAAAACATGAGATACGATTGCTAAATACGATATTTCGAATAAATGAAGAACTATAATACAGGATTACAAGGCCCGGCCACTCATATTGCTGCTCGTGCCCTAGGGTGAGTCGGGTGGTCTGGGTTTTTGACAGGATTGCAAGGAAGAACTTTACACACCCCAATAGCTTTATAAGGAAAGGTCATGAATGCACATGTTAGGTTGATTTACAGTAACGTGACCATGACTGATCGAATAAAACGGACTTCAGAGACCTAACAATGAAGTTAAAAAGTTAAGATATTGGACTCGTCAGCAAAGCGAGATAGACGAAAAATACATATTATAAAGTTGTAGAGAATTATCTAACGAATAGGGATCAGCATTAAAAATGGTACATATAACATTTATTTCACACTAGAGACAAATTACCCAGCATTGCAAGTGTCCTAAATCAGTACTTAGAAATAGTTTTACATATTGTCTTCTGAAAAAGCGTCAAATGTAAAATTCAGTGTTAAAAATATTGTACCGTAGATCTTATACATTTTTTTAACTGTGAAAGAAGTAAATTCATTGAATTATATGGGGAAAGTCTTGTGCTGCTCACATCAGAAAGAAGTAAATTCATTGAACTATATAGAGAAAGTCATGTGCTGCCCACATCAGAAAGAAGTAAATTCATTGAATTATATAGGGAAAATCATGTGCTGACCACATCAGAAAGAACTAAATTCATTGAATTATATAGGGAAAATCATGTGCTGCCCACATCAGAAGTAAATTCATTAAATTATATAGAGAAGGTCATGTGCTGCCCACATCAGAAAGAAGTAAATTCATTGAATTATATAGGGAAAACCATGTGCTGCCCACATCAGAAAAAACTAAATTCATTGAATTATATAGGGAAAGTCATGTTTTGCCCACATCAGATTTTTTTTAATTGTAACCTAGATAAAATGTTTTGCATAAAACTTCATTTGCAAATGTTGGTCCCCGGTTTCCTTCTCCCCAAATTATTTTACCACGCTTCGTTACTGCTTAAAATTATCAAACGATTTCAAAAACAAAAATCAACATTCCTTTTTCGGACAAGTAGTCAGAGCAACCGCCTCAGATGGATTGCTAATCTGAGGCGATTGCTATGCGCCTTTATTCTAATAAAGGTTCTTCTGAAACGAATTAATACTTTTAGTTAACTGTTATAAACTATTAGTTAACTACTATTAGTTAACTATAGTTACCATCGGTGTATATATTATAAATATGTATTAGTTAACTATAGTTACTATTAGTATACTATTAGTTAACTACTAATAAAATATTTTATTGCAAATATCAAAGTCAATTTCAATTCAGATTTAAAGAATATAAAATCTAGAAAAGGTCTAAGGAAAATCCCCCCTAAATAAATAAATATTTTATTGACTAATAGTAATAATAATAATAATAATCTTTATTTAACCACACACTAAATAGACTTACAAATTTATAAATGCATATCAGTATGGCAAGGGATTGTAGGATATGGAGCTATGAAAGACCTGGCGAGTCGCCAGCCAAGATGGCAACAAGCTATTCAAAAATTAATAGCCAATAACAGTGCAAAATGTAACAGTGCAATACAAGCAAACTAGCGATAAACCAGTAGAAAATCATGCTAACAAACTATGAATTTCACAAGCTAAATAATTTTATGCACTTCTTCAAACTATTTTCATTGTTTATTGATTTTAAAAAAGGTAAAAAGGAATTTCACAATCTTGATCCTGCAGGAATGATGTTTAAATATAAACTATTAGTACAAGATAAAGGAGGGTACAGGTATATTTTTATTTTGAGTATGATAATCATGATCGTAGAAATTTTAAACAAAGTTATTGCTGTGCTGATTATACTGAATGTACTGAAACATAAATATAACACGTTATTAAAAACTGGTCATAAAAAGACATAAACAGATAAACTTGTACGTTTAGTATAAACACCCAAAAACTTAAATGGAACACAGAAAACTTGCTTTGTACCGCAATAATACACATATAATGCTGTTATACACTGACTGAAATGACAAATTATTATGACTACCTGATCAGTACTTCTACAAAGTGTTTCACTAGGCAGTCCTCCCCCCCCCCCCCAAAGCTTTTCTTATCCCAAACTTATCTAGGATTTCGGGCTGTGCTATATTTATAGATATTATTATCAAACAATTTTTCACAATAAACGCCCTCAAAACGGTATATTCAGCCATCCTAAACGACGACGTTCAACGACGCAGTGAAATACACATTGCCACCGGATAGAAATAGTGGCTATTATGTAACACCGACAATCTGGCAGGAGGCAATAACATCACTAAGGGTGTAATAACTCTTAAGGGTGTAACATCATTCCTGCAGGACCAAGATTGTGAAATTCCTTTTGACCTTTTTTAAAATCAATAAACAATGAAAATAGTTTCAAGAATCACTAAGGGTGTAATTTGGTGTAATAACTCCTAAATAGTCCATCACAATCCATTGAAGTTAGTAGATATTATATCTGGAGAAATGTGAAGCAGGGTATTTTGCTACCACCCAGCCAATATTTTTTTTTCTGGCGGCGATACTGAGGGTGGGTGTTACAAACAGCCATCCCGTTAAAAGGAAAATCACTACTGTGTATTTCTAAAGGATTAAGGTCACTTGTAAACCAAACGTTATACGTCTTTGTATAATAGGAAGAAAAATATAGTTGATTTTTTGTGGAGACTACCTAGGATACACTCTGTATTTTTGTAGTCCATACGATGTAATATGCAGCAGACTATATTTTGAGTGACCATTTGACTTGTTCCATGCTTTATAATATCTGTAATTTGACGGTACATTTTGTGTGTTAGACTGAACAGATATGCCAACTTACCGCTCAGCTACATCATCCGCTTTTGATGACTACACGCTTTACACTCAGACCTGGTATTTTGTTGGTCCATTCTGTAAAAATTAATAACTGCTGCGACTCGATTAAATTCAGATATTTTCGTCAATCTGGGCCAAAATATCCAAATTAGAGATATTTCGTTAAATTAGTTCCCAAGTTTGCCAAATGTATCACCAGTCGTTACAGACAAACGGAGCATTTCCTATATATAAATGACTTGACGTCAAAATACAAAACTATTACACAAAGTATATTCTCTCGTGATTGTAAAGAACTAGATCCACGAGAATGATGTTAAAAAATTTATCGCATAATATTACATATGAAAAAGTAATATATTTCACAATAGTTAATTTTTTTTTAATTTATGTGATTATTTTCATAAATTTATTTCAAAATGTGAAATATTTCGGGAACAGTTCATACTGTCGTTCTAAAATTTATGTCAAAAGTTTTCTAATGAAAAATGACATAAGAAATTATTATTTACGTAACAGTATTGAAGGTTCTGATTTTTGATGAGATTTTCAAAATTTCATTCGAACATTTGGGGTTTCCAATTATTCGATTGCTTTTAAAATCAATAGGCTTTCTGTACTTACTAATTGTAATTTTTGAACCAAATTTCGTTCGAAACGCTCCATTCGTTCGTGAGATATCGCCTCCAGAGTCACACGGACACACACAGACATCACGTTTAAAACGATTTATTAGAGTTCAGGAGTTTTAGTCCCCATCACAATACTTTCCCTATATCTTATAGAATGTATATAGGAAAAGTAATACATGTTTTTCATGGTAAAAAATCTAAACAACTTTTTTATTGAATACTATGCATACTGCAGATAACAATAAAGAAAAATCAATAAAGAAATTATCCTGAAAAGTTTTTCCCGTTACATTAAATGCAGAAACAGTTCACTGAGTATGAAAATGAAATAATGGTAAAAACTTTTCATTTGGGTTCTCCTTTAGAAGATATCGAAATATTATTCGGCATATCTGCTCCGTTCTTTATCCAGTGGCACTTATTGTATCCGAATGAAAAACAATAAAAATTTAATTTAGGGTCAAACAATTTTTTTCCAGTTTGTGCAAATAAATGGTTTGTAACACGAA
Source organism: Amaurobius ferox (assembly GCA_951213105.1). Taxonomy (NCBI): domain Eukaryota; kingdom Metazoa; phylum Arthropoda; class Arachnida; order Araneae; family Amaurobiidae; genus Amaurobius; species Amaurobius ferox. Next base: position 28,323,609 of record OX578142.1, read on the forward strand.
ATAAAATTTATTGGGAAAGGATATTAGAGTACACTTTTGGAAACCAATTTCTTTCCTTTTGATATTTGCAACTTTGAAATGAAATTTACATTCTCTTGCAAGTATGCTAACACTTGGAATAAAAAAGTAATAGTTTCAAGAACTATGGAACTATGGTCACAACTTGCAACTGTTTAGAATGATTAATTAAATTGTAGAGAATTTGATAAAAATAAAAAATGTCCGCATAGAATCTTATTCTTCATCTAAATTAATAAAAGAAAGTACATTTCTGTCTGTTTGTTGATTCTTCTTCTTTTCTGTTGGACGTGTAATGGAAAATATGAGCGACGCACAATTCGGTACAATGTAGTTCAACTCAGGTTTCAAGAAACCTTGGAGTAGTTCATTTTTTATTTTGAATTAGTAATTTCTAGTTATTACTTTCCACATAGTATAATGTATAAGAAAGTATTGTGACGGGATCGAAAATTCGAATTCGACTTTTCGACGGAAGAGCATGTTTCAAGCATCCCTGATCACGAATCAAAAGTTTTTGAGGTGATGTATGTGTGTGTGTGTCAGTGCGCCTGTGGAGAAGGTATCTGACGAACTAATGGGGCGATTCGAAAGAATTTCGGTACAAAAGATACAATCTGTGAATACTGGAAGATTATTGTTTTAAATGCAATTATTCAGAATCCTGAAAATTTTTCGAATGAAATTTTGAAACAATCAAAACCTTTCATAAAGTTACACGAATAATATTTTCTTATATAATTCTTCATTAGAAAACGATTGACATAAAGTTTAGAACGCTAGTATGAACCTTTCTTGAGATATTGCACATTTTTCAAATAAAGTTATCAAAAAATCACATAAAATAAAAAAAAATATTCACTTTTCATATGTAATATAATGCGATAAATTTGGTGGTATCATTCTCGTGGATCTAGCTCGTTCCATTCATGAGAAAATATACTTTGGGTAATACTTTTGTATTGGACACCAGTAGTCATTTATCTGCTATAAAAATAACTTATTTCTCCGTCCATAATGCTTGGCGAAATTTTGGCGACGAATTTGTCGGAATTTCGCCAGCTTGGCGATTTTTTTTTTAATTTTGCCAAATTAACGGAAATGTCATCAAATTGATAAAAGTGTCGCTAAATCAATGAAAATGACGACTTATTGACGAAAATTCAATATCTTTGAAACAATATAAAAATACACTACAAAAATAACACAATTTTACTGTCCGTAACGTTTGGCAAAATTTTGGTGATGAATTTTTCGGAATATTTCCAACTTGGTGACTTTTCAAATATTGTCGGATTGACGAAAATGTCTCCCAATTGATAAAAATTCGCCAAATTGATGGAACTGACTTTGAATCAATGAAATGACGACTAATTGATGAAAATTCATTATCTTGGAAAGAACATAAGAATAGGCAATAAGAACAACCCATTTCTCAGTCCGTCCGTAACACTTGGCGAGAAATTTAGCAGGGCGTCGCCAACTTGGCGTCTTTTTTAAATGTTGCCAAAGGGGCAAAAATGCCGCCAATGTGGCAAAAATGTCGCCAAATTGAAAAACATGACGCGAAGTGAGAAGTAATGTTTCGTAAATTCTGATTTCAGTCATATGATGGGCATACATTCTAGTATATAAGAAATGCTCTTCTCTCCGTCTGTCTGTAACACTTGGTAATGTATTTGACAAACTTTGCGAATAATCCAGCAAAGTATCGCCATCTTGGCGATATTTGGTGCCAGATTGACGAAAATTTCGTCAGAATTGCAAAATTGACGTCTATTGATGAATTAATCATTCAAATATTTTAATATATGAACTATATCGCTTATATAGAAAGTTATCAATATTGATAATTGTTAATTTGAGTTGTGTGAAATATAAGTTAATTGGGTTCTTTTTAATAGTAATATATGCTGCCATCCGGAAAACCGCCAAATGCACAATTCAACGTTAAAAACGCAGCACCGCGGATCTTATACATTATTTTGTTACTATAAAAGGAATGAATACATTGCATTATATAAAGAGAGTCATGTGCTACCCATATTTTAATTTGAAATACATCTTTGAACGATTTTCAGCCAAATCGGTTTCTTAGCGATTAAAAATCCTAACTGTATTTTCATCTAAAATTTTTGATATTTGCATAGAAGATCCGTGAACACACCAGTCCTAACGACTCAAATATCCAGGTAGCCCAAAAGTGCTGCCAGAGTGAACTAAATACTCCCATAATTCTGACTACGTTGTGTCACTAAAAATTCGAGTAAGGGGGAAATGATTATAATATTATGAACTTTTAACTTTCTAAAATTTATGGTCTTAGTTTAATTAATATTTCATTGTTATTAGTTGGATAAACAATGATTTAAATTTTACCGAAATGCCCACCGTTTGATACATATGGAATAATAGTTTGAATTATTAAGTACATGTTTTAATTTTTTTTAATTTAATTCCGTGATACACATAATTATGATTAACTAAAATATTGTTTTTTAATTATTTTTATTTATTTTTATGAATTCTAATAAGTCAATCGATCGAAAATTTCAATTAAAATCATTTTTGAGAACAATCTTTGTTTTATTTTATTTAGCGCCATTCCTCAACATTCCTCAACATTAGAACCTTGGAAAGTTTGGGTTAGTATTATTATTATATTTTGTTAATGAAGTACACTTTATACGATCTTGATCCAGTGCTTCTGAGAATGAGGGTTGCCTTAGTAAGAGCATTCCACTTCAAACTATTTTCTCTCTCACTAAAACCTGTATGACAATTGCATCAAATTCCAAAGGAGGTTAGGGGATTCACCAAGAATTTCCACTTTTAGTTATTTTTCCATTACTCGTTCAAAAATTATCTTTTTAAAACTTTCAAAATTAAAGACAACCAAAGTTGTCTATTATTGAATGTCTTTAATAAAATCTCCATCCATGACGTACATTAAAATTACATAACCACAGCGCTTTCGGACATTATTATGCCCTTCATCAGTGGCAAAGTAAAAATAGGTGGCGAACACGAGTTTTAATAAACAGGTCACAACAGCGCGACAAAATTTGCATATTAATCATTTTAAATTCGATACATTTAAAAAACACAATTTAATTATAAAACACACAAATGAAAAAATAACATAAATTACAGGGTAACCAATATATATGTCGTCAAAAACAAAAGAAAAAAAGTACTAAATATCCAGAAAATCATACAATGGTTTAAGACGCAGGGAGTCGAGAATGAGACGCCAAGCATAACTGAGGGTCTGAACGGGATCAAAATTGCAAATCGAATCACGGTAATAAAGTAAAATATTATGCGGGTTATTGCAGTTAATTAAAAAAACAAGTTTTATCGAACATTGAAAGTTATCGTTAGTAATCAAATGGGCAAGAGCCGTGGGCAATTTTCTATTTTTAACATCGCTAGCGTGCTCAGCTAAACGAATACCGACAATACGCTTAGTACTACAAATGTATAACTTATAATTACTTTCGGGCGATAAAACTAGGACAACGTACACCCCGCCCTGACACATGAAATTATTTTTATCTTTAAATTTATCAGAACAAATACGATTAAATAATGTGGTAATGGTAGAATGGGCGGGCTTAAACTTAATTTCATAAAAATATTGAATCAGAAGAGGACAAATCGCCGAATGAAAAGGAAGACTAGATTTATACTGCAAATTGTCAGAAAAGGAGCAAGGTTAGTATTAGGAGAAAAAAAAATTATAGTGGAAATATATAGTGGAATAGTGGAAAATATTTTGTAAATGAAATCGAAAGAGTAAGTAGGCTGCTTAATCTTTCGATTTCATTTACAAAATATTTTCCAATATTCGCTATAATTTTATTTATCCTAATACTAATCTTGCTCCTTTTGCTGACAATTTGCAGTATAAATCTAATCTGACCGCTTACTAGTGCTTAGATAATGACTGATGTGGACTTATATGGATGCGAATCCGTCTTTAAATACCGCAGGAGGTAAAGGGGGTTCCACTAAAAATTTCCACGTCTGATTCAAAAATCCTCTTTTTACTTGAAACATATTTCTCAAGATGGGCTATACATAAAGATTAGATGATGATTGATGCAAATTCGTTATAAAATACCGGAGAAGGTAAAAGGGGGTCCGTTTTTCTACTTTTAATTCAAAAAATTTCCTTGAAACATCTATTTCCCAAGATTAGCAAGAGATAGAGTTTAGATAATGACTGATATGGATTCAATATCGAATTTCATAGGGAATTGGAGGTTCACTAAAGATTTCCATTTCCGGTTCTGGTGATTTCACTTCCCGTTTTTCCCCAAAATCCTGTGACTTTACGAAATAAGTATGCAAAATAGAATGAAAAGACTTAGAGTTCAGTCAAAAATTAAGTAACACCACATACAATTTGCCACCATAAAGTCTCCTTCGTGGATTTGTTTTCAGTTTCCAAATAACAAATTATTTCAAATTACATATGTATTATCACTTTATTTCCATATCTATTCAAGAAACAAACTTTTTACAGAAAATAACTGTCTATTTTTCGTTTTTGAATCGCATTTCACTTTACATTTTGTTGTATCCGGAACATATACATCCGCATCAATATATATGCCATATTGATGATAAACTCAAAAATTCTGCGGAAAATTTCAAATATGTAAATTTCATTTCAAACATGGAGCTGCACGTTTAAACTTCCATTTCTGTAACTACCCTGTCATATTTTGAAGAGAATTTGTTTTATGGGAGAAGATACGCTCTTAGTAATCTACTGAAAATGCATCCAAAGAGGAGAAGAGCTAGATTACCATATTTTATTTCCCAAACCAGTATGAGTAAGTATATCTATAATCTTAGAGAGCAAACAGATTTCTTTGTTGGGTAGCAGTAAGTTATCATGCATAAAAGTAAGGGAATAAATTGTTTTGAGATTTCAAACTCGGAAAATGGTATTGTGCATTATTGAATCTGTCATTTGCGATTATCATACTACCATTCTTTATGTAATGGAATATAGTATGAATAAAATCTATATTTGCTTCCTCATAGCCATAATAATCATGTATCTGATTTATTTGGATTATGATAAGATATTGCCTAAAGTTCACATGCTTGATTTAGCATAACTTTAAACCAGTGATGTGCAATCCTTTTGTTGATGCCATTCCTCTGAAGTATAATATTATATATGATACCCCTTGTCACCATGAAAATAAAAAAATATGATGTGGATAGCACATGACTATATAATGCAATAAATTTACTACTTTTACAGTCAAAAACATAATGTATAAAATCCACGATATTGTGTTTTTAACGTTATCAATATTGATGGCACCCTCAATAAGCGATATAGTCCATATATTAAAATACTTTAATAATTCATTCATCAATTAGGCGTCATTTTCAATAATTTAGCGTCATTTTTGTAATTTTGGCTTGTCAATCTGGGGGCTAAATACCACCAAGTTGGCGGTTCTTTGCCAGATTAATCGTCAAGTACGCCAAATGCATCACTAAGTGTTAGACAAACGGAGAGAAGATTATTTCTTATATACTAGAAGCCCGTCATATGACAGAAATCAGAATTTGAGAAACATCACGTCCCATTTGGCGTCATTTATCAATTTGGCGACATTTTTGTCACTTTGGCAACATTTAAAATAGTTAGCGCCGACCCGCTAAATTTATCGTCAATAGTTACGGACGGACGGAGAAATGGGTTATTCTTATAGTTTACTCATATGTTCTTTCCAAGATATTGAACTTTCATCAATTAGTTGTCATTTCATTAATTTAGTCGGTTTCATCAATTTGACGAATTTCTATCAATTGGGTGACATTTTCGCCAATTTGGCAAAATTTAAAAAGTCAGCAAGTTTGAGATATTCCAACAAATTCTTCACCAAAATTTTGCCAAACCTTACGGACAGTAAAATTGTGGTATTTTTGAAGTGTATTTTTATATTCTTTCCAAGATATTGAATTTTCGTCAATTAGCCGTTATTTTCAATGATTTTAGCGTCATCAATTTATCGACATTTTCGTTAATTTGGCAATATTTAAAAAACTCGCCAAGTGATATTCCTCCAAATTTGTCACCAAAATCTCGCCAAGATTTATGGACGGAGAAATAAGGTATTCTTATATCAGATAAATGACATTTGGCGTCCAAATACAAAAGTATGGTCCAAAGTATCTTTTGCTATGTATGGAACGAGCTAGATCCACGAAAATAATGTCACCAAATTTATCGCATGATATTGCATATGGAAAGTGAACTTACTTCACAATAGTTAATATTTTTATATTTTATGTGACATTTTGAAAAATTAATTTGAAAAATGTGCTATATCTGTAGAACGATTCATGCTAACGTTCTAAAGTTTGTCAATCGTTTTCTAATGAAACATTACATAAGAAATGACTATTTGCGTAACTTTATTAAGGTTCTGATTTTTTTCAAAATTCCACTCAGAAATTTAGGGGGTTCTGAACATTCGATTGCCTTTAAAACCAATATGCTTCTAATATTCACGGATTGTAATTTTTGTACCAAATTTCGTTCGAATCGCTCCATTCGTTCGTGAGATATCGTCTCCACAAACTCACTGACACACACACACACACACACACACACCACATCAAAAACGATTTATTCGTATTTAGGGATGCTTCAAACGTGCTCTTCAGTCGAAAACTCGAATTCGAATTTTCGACCCCGTCGCAATACTTTCCTTATGCATTATACTGCGTATATGGTATATAAAGAAAGTAATAAGTGGTTAAAATTATAATCAAATATACATTTTTAAAAGTCATTTCTTTTGCATCCACCAATATTAGTTACATTTAACATTCAAAAAGTTTCATCTAAATAGAAATAGTATGCAAGATATATTCTCTGTAACTTTCATAAAAAAAGTTCTGCTATCCTTTAAAATATTCTCGCTACCCTAAATGGTGTCGCATGCAAGGATTTTGTAGCACTGCTGAAGTAGTACTGCATTTACTAAGTAATAATAAGTAATACTCACTAAATTAATACTGTAAACCTCCCTAATGGAGGTATTGTTCTGAAAATAACAGCAAAAAAGTTAATCTCATGTGTCTCTTGAGTAATTTAACTCAAATTCTGTCTTTAAAGAGAGATTCTCCATTACAAAGGCTTTTAGGAAAAACCTAAGTTCATTCGGTTCAATGTTCGTGTTAAAGCCGAGGATAAAGGTTTGCGAATCTATTTCTATTCAAAATGATTTACATCATGTCTGTGAGGTCTTCTTGACCATGAAATGTTGGATTTTCGCAAAGACTGTACAGCACTGAGTGGTTGAAGTTAATCATGTGGTCTACCACTGCTCCATTAAACAAGTTTTTTGTTTTGTTTTTCTATAATTGGGGACGACAAAATTTCAGGGAATTTTATAGAGTCTTACAATGTATAAACTGTGGGCAATTAGGCCATACAAGAAAGAGATGATCTTCTCAAAGATTGTGCTTGGGTTGTACCTTGTATCACTCCTCTGCCGGTTGCAGGGAAAAGGTAAAGTGCATAACCTGTATGTCGTACAATATTAAAACTAGTCGTAATTTATCTACTAACTGTTCATGAAAAGATGATATCTGTACAATGTCTAAAAGAGAATTGTACAAATATAAAGGACAAGTTGATTACAGTCACTAAATTGTCTAACATTGTGTATGACTTTTGGAAAAGGAGTATTTTTCGGTTTTTCAGAAATGATATGAGATTTGTTATTGTGGGTTTTATTTCAGTTTTCCTTCTGGGGCATATTGGCCCTTAAGATCCTTTAATTTTATTTGAAGTTTTAACAAATGGTTTATTGACTAACTCCAGTTGATTTTGGGGAATCTGATCTAAGGGAATTTTATAGGTTGGGTTTCCCATTAATTGGGGGGTTTTCTAAGGCCCTTGCGTATTTTGTCCCCTTTCCGTCAGTGTTGGTAAATGTTAGGCTGTGTTTTTTAATATCTAACTTTATTTGGGTTTAGTTGTCTGTCCTTGGTCACTGTGCCTAAGTGTTGTCAATTTGGAACTTTGGTTTTGGGGGGGCGGCTAAATTTCGCATTCAAGGGTTATTTAGTCCGTGTGAGTTTGACTTGTCTGATTTGAACTTGCTTTCTAGTTAGTTCTTTGGGGTATTAGTTGCTGTTACGAGTTCTAGGGATTTCTTCGGTGGTTATGTTTGATTTTATTATTTTGAAATACTTTAGAATACCTCCATTAAATGTTTATTCTGTGATGTCCTGCTCTTTCTTAAAGTATGGATTTGGTGTGCAGCGTCTTTACTTTTGTTTACTTGGGATGTTGTGGTTACTGGCTTTTGACTTGACATTTTTACTAGGTTTTCCTTATAAATTGTTTTCACATTTTTGCTGTATTGGAGTCTTTAAGTTTTGAAGTAAATATTTTTATCCCTGAGCATTGTCGACGCTGTTTTGGTATATAATCGTTGGTTTAACCTTGTTATCAGTTTTTGATATGCGCTTTAACTTTCCTCTCTTTTCCTGTCTGTTTTTAATGGGTTTACACTGCTGAGGTTAACATGTGCATTTGGTTAAAGGAAATCCTTTTGGTCATTGCGGCCATTAGGTCATTAGGCTGAATATTTAAAATTACTAGTTATGATTTTATTTTTAACGGAATACTGTATTATTCTAAAACTACATTATTCTAATACTATTCAACAAATTGCTGCTATTACATTACCAAATTACTATGGTTTCTATGCTAAATATGTAGTAATATTTCCATGTATATTTTATTCTTGTTGGCCGCCAAGTACGTGTCAGTATGCATATGTAAAGGTTGATAGTTGTTGTTTCGTGCTCTGGGGATTCGTTCGATGGTTCTTCTTGCTCTTATTATTTTGATATACTTTTGATTTTTTCTCTTAATTATTTGCCCTGCTATGCTCTGAGCATTCCCAAAGTTTGAATTCTGTTGCAGCACACTTGTTTTTATTTACTTGAGAAGTTGTCATTGGTATTTGACTTGGTTTTGTCTTTAGGATTCTCTCTTTAGGATTCTTTTCTAACCTGGTTTTATATTGAACTTTGTTTATCAGTTTACTTGTTAATTTGTTTTTAATTTGTTTATTTGATTAAGGATTTTTTTTTGTCATTGTGGTCTAAGATTGGACCCTTCTTTTAAAATTATTTGTTATGTTCTTATTTTTTATTGATATATTGCCTTCTGTATTATATAATGATTTAAAAAATTACTGTAATATGTGTCCAAATTATTATTGTACCTATATTAAATATGTAATAATGTTACCAAGCATATTTTATTATTGACGGCCGCCATAGTTTTCGGTACTGTATTGTAAGTATTGATTTTAAATAAAATGCTGTGGGTGGCGCTGCGTCGCCCTTTCTACGTTGATGCGGATTGCCTGTTTGATCCCGCTGTGGGCGGTTCACTGGTTCGCTGACTGGGCGCTTCGGCCGTCTTTCTTGACTCTTCTGGGAGCGCGCGTTCCGTGTAGTTTTCGGTGGCTGCCTCTGTGTGACGGACACGGTCGTTCCTATTTTGTGTTTTGGGGCATCTCTTTTCCCGGCCGCACATCAAGATGCTCTAAGCCTTTTGGCAAACTATGTGACCGAGGAAGCTCCTACATATACAGACTCGCGCAACAGCGACCATCTCGGCTGCAAGTTAAAGCGATTACTAAACATGCTGGAAATTGGGTTATTTTCTCGGGATCACAAAAAAGACAAAAACTACTACCTGTGACTTCTAAACCACAACCTGTGACCTAAGGACACTGAAAAAAAAACGACTGGAGCAGAGAGAGATACTAACATGACTTGGAACAGATAACTTCGACTTTATGACGTGTTGAGATACTAACATGACTTGGAACAGATAACTTCGACATTATGACTTGTGCAGATACTACAGCGATGACTTGATATACTAAGAGAATGAAATAAGTGCGAGTGCAGAGTTACAGCAGTACAATATGTTCAACGAATTTACGTGTCGGAGCATTACACCAAGAGTTAATGCGGTAAATGAACGACATTAAATACAGATGCTGACAAAGTCCAAGACAGACTTGAAGGTATGTGCCCATAGAAAATGATATCTGGTCATAATCATTATATAGGATTTTCCGTACTGGTCACATATGTCCCCTCCGCTGAAATAATATAATTAAATAGTGTAATTGAATTTAATTAAGATTTATGCTGTTAATAAATGTTTTATTGTTAAAGTTTAAATGGTGCAATCAATGAGTATTATAATAATTAATAATTCCTTTACAGGACTCACACGAAAGGTAAATAATTGGAGGGTTTTCTATAGCGGCACAGCTAGCAATAATGTACGATTTCAATAATAAATCCACTATGTATGAGTTAACGGTCATGTCAATCTTAATGAACTTAATATTAAAATGTTAACTTTAAGTTTCTTTTTTATTAGTGTCCGACATTTGGTTTCCGTGACGCTTTTGTGTGAGTTCAAAATTTAAAATGATAATTTTAATAAATCATACTGAGGTGGATAAAAATAATTTAAATAAAGAGATTAATAAATTTAATGGAGGAGCATATGTGATGATCAGATTTTTGCATTGTTTAAAATTAAATATGCACAATCACTATGGAAATGAAAAGAACGTGATTATATTTGAAATAATTGAAAATAGTGTTTAAAAAATTGATTAATGTCAAGAATAGTTAGTTTGCATGTTGAAATGTTTTATGTGCAATATTTTTGAAGTGTATTTTATGCTGTTAATTTTAAGTAGGATTTTGAAAGGGATAAATTTGTGTAAATGCTTTTGAGAGGAAATAGAAGTTCTAAAAAAAAAATCTACGGAAATATCACAAAGAGAAATTATTGAAAATCCGAGAGTAAAAAGGGATAATTTTGATTTAATTAATTTATTACCTCTGTTTAATGGAAAAGAAGACGAAAATGTCGAATTTTTTATTGCGCAATTTGAAAATGTGGCAAATATGGCCGAATGGTCGGAGGAAAATAAGGTGGTCATTTAAAAACTAGATTAAAGGAGAAAGCGCTTGAATTTTTGTCAAAGAAAAGAGAATTGCAGATTGCAAATAATATCGGAGAGATTAAACAAATGTTATTGAAACAATTTAAATCATCTCTTACAATGTTGCAAAAGCAGACAAATTTAAATAAAATAAAAATGACGCCAGGAATGAAAGTATCTGAGTTAGCGCTAAATATTGCAAAGTCGACAAATGAATTTTTAGGGACTTGCGCAAATAATGAAATGTGTGAAATTAAAGAACAATTTAATGTTCTCCAAATTTATGGAATATTTAAGACAAGATCTGGCATTTGAAATTAAAATATTAAACATGCAAAATTTTGAAAAGGCAGTAGAATACGCAGAGCATTTGGAACAAGTTTTTGAATATTTGAACAATACAGAAGTTAATACGATTACGGAAAATGAAAATATGGGCAAAAATTTTAATGATCGACAAATGGAAAGGCATTTACAAAATTCAAAATTTGAACCTCAGCAAGTAAAATATGAAAGGCGTGAAAAATCAGAAAATGAAGTTATATATTGTATAGAATGCGGAAAAAGAGGGCACTACTTTGCTACCTGCTGGCACAAACAAAACGCACAAAGAAATTATGGAGTAAATAAATATGGGAATAAAAGAAGTGAATTTAGAAATGATCCAAATAACGGGTTTAGAAATGAAAACAATAACAGATTTAGAAATGGACAAAGTAATGAATTTAGAAATGATCAAAAATGAATTTAGAAATGGTAATGCGCAAAATCGAGGATTTAGTGAAAGAATACGGAAAGAAATGATAGTCGGTCAAATAGTCAAACGTTTGCGAAAGAAAGGTTTCAGAGACAAGAAAGAAATCGTAGCGTCAGTTAAAATCGCGGACATTTAAACTGACCGAGGGGCTTTGGCCGAGTCAAAATTTAAAAAATAAACCAAAGTCCCAATGGAAAGAAGAAAAATCGCAAACGCGAATTAAGATATCGAGTTACAAAAATTATGAAAACGCAAATAAAATGCAAGATGATAAAAGGGAGGTTCACACGCGAAGCCCAGGTCCCAATTTTCAATCACAGCAAAATAATGAACAGGCAAATAAAAATGACAATCAAAAAGTAAATAGTGTGGAAAGCATGCAAAAATTTACCCATGTTCCCTGCCCGAAGGATGAGGTCATTGGCGCTATTGCAGCTTTGCTTGCACAGCCCGGATGGGTGAGGTTCGATAGTCACTTCGTCGAAAGTCTAAAATGTGAGGCAAATATCAATAAAAAGAAAATTGAGGAAAATACATGTGTAGAAAATAATATAGGTAAAAACATTACAAATAAGGAAAATACAGGAGTTAAAGAAATTATTAAAAATGAAAATGAGGCGTGCAATACAAAAATAAACTTAAATGATGAGCACAAAAATGAAATTAACTCAAAATCGACTCAGATTGATAATAAAAAATATGCTGAAATTAAAGAAACTAGTTGTAAAGTTTCGCAAATTGATACACAAATTTTTGAAGGAAGCCATGTTAATGACTATACTGTTTCAAAGGGTGAAAACAATAAAAATGTTGATACAGAAAATGATTTTAAATTTGTGACTAGTGCAAAAACGCCAATAGTCACACAAGATGAAGTAAAAGGCATATTTGAATTTAATGAAAATATTAAAAATGGTTATTATGACAGTCAAAAAATCGCGCAGGTCGATGAGGCCAATTTCCCTAAAAATGAAAAGGTTACTGATTTTGCTGAAAAAGAATGTGTTAATGAAGAATCAAATCTTGACGTCAGGTCTATGTCACGCTCACACGCAGGATTTTGTGATCAGTTGATTGCTGAACAATTCGATTTAGATCAGGAAATTCAGAAGTGATCTTTATCCCCACAAAACACACAAAAGCCCTTTTTCCATTTGGGGCAATTCGAACTGTAATTAAAAAAAACACAATTGATATTATGATAAGTAATCAGAAGAAAGTTAAAATTACGTTAAATAAAAATATGAGAGTAGGAGTGATTAAAAATTTCAAAATAATTACTAATGAAGAAATACAAATCGGAGATACCGTATTTTTGAAAGAGGAAAATAAACCAAATATGCTACAAGATAGATTTCAGGGACCGTTTCGTGTAATAGAACTTGGTAAAGCAATATATATTTAAAATACACTAAGTCGACGTTTATATAATACGCCGAGTGGAATAAATAAAAGGTTTACGATACTTGTGTTACAGTACTGTAAAGCTGTTCTTTTCAGCCGGCTTGAAGAGAATCCACGCCGCACGTTGTCCACTGTAGAATGCATTGTCATGTTTCAAAAAGTAAAGTTGAGAGGAAGCTTAGCTGCTAATCACTCAGTTGCAAAAAACGATTAAAAGAAGAAAAATCGATTTCGAGGGTCTTTTATTTGACTGGTCACCTTCCGGTATTCGAAAGGGATAGTTGAACATTTCCAGTTTTGGGCACTTCCGGTCTCGATAAAGAGAAAGGGTTCCTCTAATCATCTTTTGTAATTCAATCCATCGTTACGCTGTCACAGGTCAGAGACTGTGTTTGGTTTACATTCTGGGCCAAGAAGGTCAAAGGAAAAATGTCAAATGTGTTTGTTTGTTTACATGCAGTGTTAGAGTTACAGGATTCTGCAAAAGTATATTTTCAATGGTTGAGTTAAAAAAAATGTGTGATTGTATGAATAATTATGTACCAATGTTTAAAGGTTAAGCAAAAACTATTGTATTATTTTATGAAGCTATCAATAATGATGAAAAATGTTAGATTAAGGAGGAAAGTAATTGTGTTAAAAAATATAGTGTGTATTTTGTAAAGAAATGTGTACTTGTGTGATAAGTATCAAAAGTTAAATATTTAGTGTGTAACGTTCTAAAGTGATTGTGCATATATTTTTAAAATCTTTTTAAATAATCAAAATTTAATTTTGCTTCAATTGAAAGCTTGACCTGATATAATTTGATGAGTACATAACTTATATTTATTTAGTTTATAATGTGTGCTAAAGACTTTTGTGTGTTTACAGCAAGACTGTGTTGAACTACAATTCTGGACGAACTTTGTCCCAAAGGGGAAAATGCCAATTACAAAGTTGAGATTCGTACAATTTTTTCGAACTTCACTGGTGTTGTGTTTTTTTTTTTTTTTTATCCAAGGGGGAGATATGTGAGAACAGAAATAAATCTCACATATGATGAGACACTTTTATGTACAAATTTATGGTGGCTAAAACGGCGAACAATACTTGTAATCTGGCTGGCACCGAGTTTTATAACCCCGTGAACCTAAAGGTCTGAAGACCACACATTTAGGGGTGCCATGACAGAGGGAGCCAAGTTGGGCCTTACGACATGTGGAATGATTCCATTGGTTAAAGGAGTAACCAATGGAAAAAGAAGATTGTTACGTCAAACTCAATGCGGCAAATGGAAGAAAAGGGAGAGCCCCCCCCCCCCGAGGGAACCATAACCTGTGACCTAAGAAGGACACTGAAAAAACGATTAGAGCAGAGAGAGATACTAACATTCAATTAACTGTATTCATATGACTGTATTTTGAATAAAAAAATACAGTTAAATTAATATATTATTGTATGGCTCATCAACTGTATTCATATGGCTGCATTTATGGCTGTATTTAACCCTGTGAAGGAAAACAAAGTTCTATTTTCATCACATCCATGGCACTATCTCGCGTATTGGTGCCTTTTCCACCATTTTGTGGGATTGATCATTTATTCAAACACACATTTTCCTTTTCGTTGGCAAACCGATCTTCACAAGATCTGCATTCATTCAGAAAGGAGTTTCAACCTATTCTCAAGCAGTGTTCCATAAATTCTAAATAAAATCTGACAACGTTCTTAATTCTTAAAACATTCTTTATTGAATTTCGCAGAGTACAAAAACTTATACCTTATTTAACTCCGCCTCTAAAGCTGTAGAGTAAATTTGATCCGCGTCACACACTTTTTATCGGTTGGACTTTCTCATATTTCCTTTTACGTTCGCTGATTGGTTGTCGATGATCACACAAAGTTTGTGGTGAGCCCATTGTCGTTACCTGCATCTGCGCTTGCGTGAAGTTTTCTAATGAAAATTTACATCATCCATATAGTATATGGGCAGTAAAAGTGTCTTTATTTTGACGACTGTCTGTCGCTTTATTATGCCTTGTTCCAGATACTTCTGACGGCACAATGGCATACTTTATCTCATCACAACATGTCTACTTACTGGTATTACATCTTCCATAACAGTTTTAGTACTACCGATTCCTACTACATAGATAATGCTCAAAACTTTGTAATTGACTATTTGTGTATCTCTTTTAGTTGCTGACTTTGTTATCTTAAATTTTTCGCTAAGAATGCTAATCACTTTTTTTTCCATGATAATTTTATGGCCATTCTATGACCACTTTAAATTTTTATGTACATAGCTTTCATTCCTAGATAAGTGCCTCTAGTTTAATTCACACCGCGTTTTCCATTGCGATAATAAGTTTTAAATCATGGGAGAGTCTAAGGTTATATTTTTGGATTTTGGAGTGTTTTATTGTTTCAGCAAATAATGAAATTATTTTAAATGTTCTAAAATTTAATTTTTATAACTTTCATTTCATACTCCACACATCTCATTCAATACACACACCTCCTTTCCTCATTCAAAATTCGCCAGAACTGACACAAATATAATTTTTAATGCCAGAAGTTAAATGCCAGAACTGACACGCATATAATTTTTAATGGTATAGGTAATCGAAGTTTTGATACAAAGCAGATTCAATATAACTGGTTTCTATATTGTTTTATCTCTATAAATTTGTTTATCCAATGCATTTAATTAGAAAACAATCCCTACTCTGCTATTTCCCACACTAAGGCTTGTGATTCATTTCATTTTTAATTGTTGCTGAGTATCCAAAACAAAACAGATCTAAATTAAAAGACATAAAATATATGGCGCAAAAACTCTAATTAAGGATAATTGATGCTAATTCACGGAAGGAATTTCTTCCGTTATTTTTGTTGAAAAATGGCGAACCAATAATGCAAGGACAAATACAATTTTCTAACCAATTAATCATAATTATATTATAAGAAGGGCATTATTTAAATTTTTTCTCTATTTTAATGTTAGTATTTTTTGTTAAATAAAACTGCAGATCATATTTACTTAACTTCCACTCCAAGTTCAAGTAATTTTGGAATTTTTATGTTCTGCAATTAAAAGAAGTGCATTGCATAGAAGTATCAAAAGTTTTGAAAGTAATTAAAAAAACTCATATTCTCATTTCTGATAAAAATTATATATTTTCTTTTAATTTGAAAATATTTTTTCTCTAAATATTGTTTGCTTTTTTACAGGCCTTCATATTTCACAACACTTTAGTACTATAAAAAACTTATAAACCAAAGTATTAAAATTTGCAATTTTTCTGTTGAAATTGGATCAATGAATTTATGATCGAAGATATATATGTAAAGAAAATAGTCAACCGTTTTTGTTATCTTATGTACACATCATTTATATTTTTCTACCTATTAATTAACGTCAGAAAGATTTTAAAGAACCGGAAAGTAATATATTTCCAAGGATGTGTATATATCCTTGGACCTAGATAGTATTTTATAATGATAACTTGTAAGCAGTTCTATCTCTTTCTCTCTGCATATATATATATATATATATATATATATATATATATATATATATATATATATATATATATATATATATATATATATATATATATATATATATACACGGAGAGTGAGAGAGAGAGAGAGAAAGAGGGGGTGATTATAAAAAAACATTGCCGATATATAAGCCCCTAGCGATCATACCGTTCAAGGAAACGGAAAGAAATTTCAGATGCAGGTATTTTAAGGTATGCGCTCAAGAATGATGTAAAAAAGCAACAGTCCTGCTCTCAGAGTTAGAGTTACAGTGGCACAATTTCGAAATTAAATGGCAAGACCTGCTTTTTTATTGGAATGTGATCGTTACAGTGAAAAACCATAAAAAGCGTTGAAACGGTACCTGCAGCACGAAAAACGTCGGCGCTAGGCAGAGACTATGAAAAAAATGAAAACAACTGTGGTATTCACCAGAACACGAATTTCTGTTCCATTGACGTCACATTCCACACCGATGTATATATATATATATATATATATTGAGGTATATATATATATATATATATATATATATATATATATATATATATATATATATATATATATACCTCAATAAATACGAAGAGGGTATACATATTTTAAACGAAATATCATATTTTCGTTTCATTGACGATGTGCTGATTGGACTAAATAAAAATAGCAATAACTTCGACTTCGGATTTTACCCATCAAATCTGGAACTTATCGAGACCAACGAGGATCAAAAGAATGAGATTAATTATCTTGATATTAATATCAAATTGAAGGAGAACGAACCCACGTACACACAACTATACGACAAACGTAAGCTCTTTGACATGGAAATCAATTACATCATAAATTGGAAATCAAATCTGAGTCATGCAGTTTTTCGTAACGTCATGGTAAATCATTTCTTACGCAACGCACGCATACATTCTTATAAAAGAGATAGATTACAGTGCGACGAAATCTTCATCGGAGAGGCTTTGAGACAGAATTATCCAGTGGGATGCATCAAACATTATTATAATGCATTGTATAAGAAGGAAGAGAATGCTTTTCGAACAGATTTTGGCAACACCTTCGATATATAATTTAAGCTGGCAACGCCTTTACCGACTGCGTGAGCATCTTTATTTTTCTATTTCGACTGGATAGATAGACATGGCGTGTGGCGCGTTTAGCTTTCATTCCAATGTTGCTCTTGTGCTTTTCAACTTATTCCCTGTCGGTTGCAAACCGTTTCTTGGGTGGTTCCACATTGTCCGCGTTTCTTCGTTCAGGGTACGTTTTTTGTTCTGATGCCCTCTGGAAATATGGCCACAGGCATATACCGGCTCCAGGAGCTTTTCCATTGGAGTAAAAAGTCGACTTGTAACCGGGAACAAGGGGTCACAATCCCCCTAGGCCTATTCGTATATCCCTGTTGGCTTCTTTCCACGTATTGTACTTCCTGAATATTTTATATATATATATATATATATATATATATATATATATATATATTACAATTCTACCATTGGATTTACAATTTTATATTTTTATATGTATATATATATGCATGTATACTAGCCGAGTACCCGTTGAAATTCAACAGTCTCATAATAAGCAACCGCCGAATAATGTTAATTTTTAAATAATTCGATTTTTCCGGTAGTCATATTCTAACTTCACACGTGCACCAAATTTAAAATATCTGTCTCACTTCAAACGGGGCATTTCTCATTTATTCAGCTAATTAAACATTTAAGTGTTGGCATCCCTTAATTAGCAAGTAATAGAAAGCTGATATTATACACTTTATTTCTATCTGACTATCTGTCCTTGTACCAATTTTTTGTACCAAAATCTATATCTCATTGCAAAGTCCATTTTACTAAGATTTCACATTTCAAACGTTTTGCTGAACTGCACCCCACCCCGGTACAGGAATTTTTAAAAACTCGTTTATACTTTAATCTTACGACACAATTATAATCAATATCTGATCGTAAAGTATATTTTCTATTATTTCACCTTCAGAACGTTTTGGTGTGGAGCACCCCCTCCCCTTTACTAAATATTTTTAAGAAATGCGATTTTTTCCATGTATTTTATTGAACAATTGTCCTGTGTAAAAAATTTCATGTCCCCGTCTCACTTAAAAGAAAGCATTTATAATTCATTCGGCAAATCGAACGTTTTGTTGTCTGGCAAACCCTAAAGTAGCACGGGTTTTTAATCAAATGATTAGCTCATATACCAAATTTCAAGTCTCTATCAAATTTTAAAGTAGGCGTTTCTCATTTGTTCGGCAAATCGAACATTACTGTGCGCGGCACCCCTTAAAGTAGCAAATATTCAACATCGGAAATTTCACACTTTCGAACGGTTTACCCATATAAGTTTCTATCTCATCGCAAAGTATGCTTTTCTATTATTTCACATTTAGAACCTTTTGGTATGGAGCACTTCTACAGAATATTTTTGAAACATTCGATTTTCTAGGAGGGGTTATCGAACGATCCAAACGTATACCAAATTGCAAGTCTCTGTCTACTTGGGAAGTGCCTAAAATAACGTGACGGACAGAGAGATGGACATTTGGCAATAAGTATACATAGAATAGATAGATATATAATGAAACATTAATATAAATGGAAGCTAATAATATATATATATATATAAATAAATAAATAAATATATATATATATATATATATATATATATATATATATATATATATATATATATATATATATATATATATATATATATATATATATATATACATATACCATACAGTAGTGCCACATTCAGCTTGTAAAATTGGTTAAGGAACACCGAAATCGAATAGAATAGATTAATTCCGGAAACCCTGACCTGTTTACTGCTGATAATTGATGATATTAGGGATAAGGTGGTTTTTCTGGTCATGTTACTTGATGGATAATGGCCTTCTAATGGAACTCTTCCTTTTTCGTGGAAAGTTTACAAATGATTTCAACAAAGAACCTGATCAAAGGGCTAAATTGGTTAAACTGTGTGGTTTCTTTCCCTGGATAAAAAACAGACTTGTATAAATTTTGCAATTTGCTCAAGCAATAAATATCGTACGAATATAAATGCATATAAATTTCGTTTCAGTTTGATACCTTATATAGATTCTATTAATCTGAGATATAATAGATTTTAATAAAGGCAATTGTCGAATAAAGAAAATTACATGGTGCTCCTTATTATAAAAGCTAAACTTAAAAGAATTCCGAGTATGATGCTGCTTTTAACTTTCTGATGCAGAAATATTTCCTAATGATATATATATATATATATATATATACATATATATGTAAAAATGTGGTTTTTTCGGAAAATTTTGAAATTCTTCTCACAATTACATTTCAGCCGAAATGATATGTTCAGTGATTTCTAAAATTTATTCTCATATTACAACTACAGCCATGCATATGTTACACATTGTGAGACCAGAAATAGATCTCACATTTGATGAGACACTTTTATGTACAAATTTCTTTTTTAATCCAAACACTTTTATGTACAACAACGTGTTCATTCAAATTGAATCAGCTGCTCATTTATTCCAATATAGCAGAAACTGAAGTAGTACGAATTATGTGCAATTTGCGATTCCAAGGGGGCTGTTAAATTCGGTTTTGCTCTATGAAAGTGTGATTATTAATATGAAATCATTAAGTAATTAGTTAGCACGTGCTTCCGCATTATAAACTGTTATTTGGTGAGTTAAGAACCGTCGAAGTATTTTGTACAATATATTCTGGATTACAAGAAAAAGGACATTTCTTTAATGAGAGGTAGGTGTTAACCGATATTAATCGAATTATATTTGTCGTACGATACAAACTAAAGTGCATAGTAAGCTAAATATGTATATTTAATATCATTAGTTATCTGGATATGTTTGCTTGTTCTTGAATACGAGGAATTTCGTAAATTTTCATGTAATATTATGTAAATATTTTATTCACACAATATCAAATAAAATCTATATCTCCAAATTCTCAATGAAATTATTGTTTACCTATATGTTTGTTGATTTTATCATTTGATGTTGAATGCATGCATATTTTTCAAATTATATGTTTACATTCAACAGTATGCTTTAAAATTTCATATTACATTGAAATTTTTAAATTCTTTTCTGTGTAACCGTGTTTGAAGTATAAAATTTTACAATAATAATACTTCAAAATATTAAAAGAATCATTATTGAAATGCTACTTTATGATGAATAAATAAGAACCCGTTTTATTATAAAACCTTTTACTTCATATATCTATTTATTTTTGTTCTAAGAATTTGATTTTGCTTGCTTGTGTACAGTAAAAATGCACAACTAAAAATAATAAAGTGATAGTTTTTTAAATTAATCTAATATTTTTTAGAACTGATAGTAGAGATTTTGTAAAACAAACTATTTCCATTAAAATATAATCAGCTCTAATGTAATGTGCAAATTAAATAATAATAATTCTATTTTCTTCCAATTGTAGTAGCAAATATTAAAATATGAATAAATGATAAAAAAGGATATCCATAACATCCCATAAAGCAGCATTTTAATTCTTTAATTACTTGTTTCAATGTATTTTATGTTTATTAACATTATTTAAATAGATAAATTTTTGTATCTCTACGAAATTTAAATTTCACTGAAAATGAACATAAGTTGAAAAAGCATTTACATGTTTCAATTTGGAAGATTCATCCAAAGTGAATCCTCCAAAGTGAACGAAAGTTGGCCGTGCTCAACTTCTTTCAACCATCGCTTTCGACGATCACTTTCAGTGAATGCAATGTTTACACCTTTCACTTTCAGTAATTCAATCAAAGTGATCATCCAAAGTGAACAATGTAAACCTTTGAATGAATTAGTAAAAGAGCGTTTGCGATATACACTCATATTTTTGCCAAATTAAAGAATTGTGCTAATCTTCCAATTTCGGATACGACAAAATAAGCATCCGATAACATAAAGCATGCATATTTCGATATATTTGAAAATAAAAAAAATAAATATGAAGGCATTGTAGTACAGATTTCATTTAAAAATCGTTAGAAAAAACATTATTCGATTATTTCACAATGCAAACACTGTGATAATATTTTTGATCGCTACGGAGCGTTTTGTGTGAAAATCTCTCAATATTGGGCTTCAACATAAATTAACTGAAAATATAATTCAAGTTTAAAGAATTTTTGCCGAGATGTATCGTCTGGGGATTCTGAAGTACCTGTGATTGCATTTCTCCCCTGTCAGATGCTTCAATTTTTCGCTACAGACAGCATGCAAACACAGATAGACACACAGACATTCAAACATCTTCTTTTATTATGCAAGATTAGCACATGTACATTTTTGATATTTGAATTACTTATATTAATGCATGAGCGAGTAAAAACTACCTGAATCTCAATAAACACAAAATTATGACTTTTATGAATTGGTCGGGAATAATTGTCCCCTTCTTCACTTTCTGATTTTATTAAATTTTCCTAATAATATAATATAAAGTTATAAGTGCCATGTGAAACATCATAGCTTTCGCTATGAAAAGCCTTTCTAATTTACAATTATCGTAATTTTAAAGTGATAATTTATTTAAACCATAACCATCGCAATCATGACCGTAAATTTGCTAAATCATTTGCTATAAAAATAAAATTCCTAAGCAGTTTTAAAATACACCTAAAATAATTTCGTCAAAAGCCAATATTAATAAATTAATAAATTAAAAGAGGTAAAACAACCCAGGAGGAAGGAACAAGAAGTGTGACACACTGAATAAACGGTAAGTTACCAAAGAGGAAAGTGAACGTCCAACACAGGATTTAAATCACGTGTTTAATTATTCTGTTTTACAACGGTTCTTGATTGTTCAGTTGTTTAGTTGAACAACTGAACAGCCATGAAATTCGCTACTGGTTTAGCTAAACTCTCAATACTACAGACCTCGATGAGTTTTTATTTTGCTTTTAATTAATTTTTAGTTAGTTTAAGCATAATGTTGAGTGATTTTCACACAGATCAGCTCCTTAACGATTGAAAATATCATCCCAGATTTTCTATTTTGACTTTATCGATAGAATCGAAGAAGTTCTTTCTAGTGATATTTATACCGAATCCGCAGGCCATTTTCTTCATATCTTTATTTATTTTTAAAAGCATCCAAATATGCATTTTTAATTTTTGTTTCTTATTTCGTTGTACCCGAAAGAATGAAGATTAGCATAATTCTGTAATTTGGCAAAAATATGGGTTTATATCTCTGCATTCTAACTAAAATGTTTTTGAATTAGTCAATTTTCTGGTTGTCTGTTAATTTTCAACCAAATGCATAAAAATCGAAATTTTCGATACCGTTTTTCTTCGGTTTGTTGGACATTGCTATAATGAGAAGTGAATGTTTGTGACATTCATAACAAAAGAAGATGTTTGCGACTACATATGTGTTGAAACTAAATAATTTAGATTGAAAAAAAAGAGGGGAGGAATTATTTTGGTTTAAAACAGATAATTTGGAAATTACGTGGTATTTTCTGTATCTGTATTATTTACGTAAAGACTACTTATTTGGGTAACGGGCAACGACGGGTAATGCAAACTAAATCTATATAATATGCATTAAACTGCCTGTCTCGTGCGGTGATATATTAAAATTATCCACTACTTTTACTACTGCTACAGTCTTAGTTTCGAGATCAAGCGAAAAATCTAAAATTTTGAAAAAATCGAGTTAAGGGTAATGGTGCAAAAATATAATCAAAGATGAAGGAGGTGATGTATCAAAATACTGAGCTCTTCTACAATAATTAGAATCTTGGCGTCATTCAATCTCCCCCAGATTCGACGAAAGGAGAAAAATTTTAAATTTCGAAAATTCGAATACGGGTTGACTGTGCGGAGAAATTATAAAAACATTTAAATCCATTTTTTCAAAAGTGTCGAGCACTTCCACTCCCGACAGAATTTTGGTTTTGGTCCCATTCCATCCGTTTCATCGTTTAAGTCATCGAAAAAAATCTAATAGACTGAAAATTTAAATTAGTGGTGATGGCGATTCAAAGGAATAATGAACAATTCGCAAGTATTTTTCAAAATTATCGAACACTTCTACTCCAGACAGAATCTAGGTTTTGGTCTCATTCCATCCGTTTCATCGTCTAAACAAAAAAATCTAATATGCTGAAAATCTAAATTAGTGGTGATGGCGATGCAAAGGAATAATGAACAATTCGCAAGCATTTTTCAAAATTATCGAACACTTCTACTCCAGACAGAATCTAGGTTTTGGTCTCATTCCATCCGTTTCATCGTCTAAACAAAAAAATCTAATATGCTGAAAATCTAAATTAGTGGTGATGGCGATGCAAAGGAATAATGAACAATTCGCAAGCATTTTTCTCAAGAAATTCACTAACCAGAAATAATAAAATCACCCTTTTTAACACTTTGCAACATAGCTGAAAAGTACTTATAACTTTGTTCATTCTATCTGTCTGTCTGTCTGTCCTTTCGCACGATAACTGCCGTAAACATGACTTCATCAAAATGAAATGTTAGTATGTTGTTCAGACAGTCTGGGGTCTATGGAAATATAAATGAATCATATCAGCCAACTAGTTTCGGACTGAATCTGGGTTGAAGAAATGAAATACTGACCTAACTTTTCAAACATTTTTTAAGCAAATTTAAAATTCAAATATTGCTTCGAAAGTTTTAGGAAATATTTAAATTATCCCATAAAAAATATAAAAAAAATTTCAGCAAAATATATTCTGTAGTTTTTTAAATAAAAATTAAAATAATAATTACACCCATATTATATACCCCCACTTCAAGATAAAAAATGGCATCTATCTTATGTCAAAATCGTCTTTTTAAAATTATTTTTAATTTATATTTAGTGTTGTATCTGTCCTAAAACCGCTCTATATTTGCTTCATTTCTGTGTATCTATATTCTGAAACAGCGGAATTGCAATATATTTGAGTTTAAATGATCATTAAACTTTGATTATTTCTACAACGAAGCCTAATTTTCACTAATGGAGAATGCAAACACATAAAGATGTAGGATGAGTTGTATAAGAATTGCTGAATGTCTTTAACGCAAAATTATTTAGCTCTGGAGTCTGAAAATATAGCTGATATGAATGAAATATTTATTGATTTTACATTGAGAAGCATACGATTCTGTACTATTGCTTTTTGATTAAGTTTTAAGCATGGGGTTAGAAAGTAATTTTACTTCCATGTTTTAAATTTTTAAGTAAAATAAATTATCGTACTATTGTGATAATTTTAAAAATATCGCCTCTGAATGAAAGGAATGGGAAAATGTTTGAATGAAATATTCACTGCTTTTATGTAGAGAGCCAGGCAATTTGTATTTCGATGACGTTATTTGAATAAAGTTCATTTGTTTTCGATGAAGTTTTCAAATATAATAAATAAATTATTGTAGTATTGTGACAATTTTAAAAATGTCACCGCTGAATATATCGCGTTTTGGAGATGTTTAAATAAAATTGCATTTCAGTTGGAAAGTTTCTCATAATCAATGCTTTATGCATGATTTACCTTTCTTGTATATCCATTCTCTGCCAATTGAATAATTAAACAATTTAATCATTTTCTCGAGCGTGGAAATAAAATTCAATATATATTCCACTTAACATTTATAACAGAATAATAAAATATCTACCATTTTTATGCTTAAATTTGAAAGGGTTTTTGATATTCAGTTAACACATTTTAATTGTGTCACATCTAATGACCACTAACCGTTTCGAACGTATGAAGCTCGGGTGAAATAACTAATATGAGATATTCTCAACAATGTTGTATACTACCAAATACAAATATTTTCTAAAAATACAGGGAAAATTATGTTTGTAATTTAATCTACTTTATTTATTTTCACTATTTTTTATTTTTTACTTTCCCTAAATATAGTTTAATGTATAAGGAAAGTATTGTGACAGGATTCTAAAATGTGCTCGAATCAAATGTTTTTGGGGCGATGTATGTATGTATGTATGTATGTATGTATGAGTGCGTGTTTGTATGTGTGTATCCGTGAGTCTGTGGATGCGATATTTCAGGGACGTACGGAGTATTCTAAACATAATTTGGTACGATTATTGCGATCTGTGAAAACTGGAAGCTTATTCATTTTAAATGCTGTTGAACATTCGGAAAATCCTCAAATTTTCGAATGAATATTTGAAAAAAAAATCAGGACATTCGATTATGATAAGTAAATTATCAGTTTTTACTTAATTTTATTTTCTAAAACGAATGACACAAACTTAAAAACGCTAGTTTGAACCGTTCTTGGGATATATCATGTTTTTCAAATAAATGTATCTAAGAAATTACATAAAAATAAGCAGTAGTAGGTATTATTAAATATTGAACACTTTGCGACAAATTTGGCGTCTATTTTGGCAAAATACCGACTTTTTTAATGTAGTGTCAAATTGGAAAAAATGACGCTAAATTCAGTTATTAATAATAATTCACGTATTTCAGTGTAATGTAATGAAATATATTGCTTAGCACATGTTAGCAATATCTCCATATGTCAAGTTATATTTTTGCGAAATATATGTGAATTGGGTACTTCCAAATAATTTTACTTATTGTCAATCCAGAAAAGCGCCCAATGTCATTGTACTTTTCAGAGTTAAAGACATTGTATCGTAAATTTTGAATATCATTATTTCGCATTCAAAGAAGTAAAGTACTTGCATTATGCAGAAAAAGTCATATGTTGCTCACATCAGATTTGTATTTTTATTGTATGCTATTTTTCACCAACTAAACAACCCCTAAAACTATCGCAAGCATAAATAGACGGAGAATCATGAAAATAAAAATACAATTATCATTTTGTGTTCGTGGGAATGAGCAAAACTGTTCCAAATTTATGCGCATAAAAGCCCTGAATGACGTCAATAATTTCTGGTTCAAACAGAATGGAGATATGATTGATGACTTCAAGTTCTGTTTGAAAGTTCACATCTATCACAAGGAAGAATTTCATAAATAAAAAACAGATGAGTCCTGTAGAGTTATTTTTTAAGCCCCTCGATGATTTAAAGTACGTCGAACTGAGAAAATCATTATAAGACATACGTACCACAGAAAAAAATGGATTTCTTTCTCAAGAACAGGAAATATTGATGACGAAAATGTGATTTACTGAAATATGAAAAGTTTTCGGGGCATTAAAAAATATTGTAATGTATGTTCTTTCTTCACCATTTTCTAACAACTGTCTTATTTTAACAACGCCTATTTATTAGATTGATCCAAAAATCTCTCTCAAGCACTATAAAAGTATGTAGATGGTATAATTGCATTTTGTATGATTATGCAGACACAATTTTGTCTATGAATGTAACGACAATCATTTCAGAGCTGTTTACAGGAACTGTTGGCTAGTTTTTTCTTTATACCTTCCATCTAATGCATAGTATATGCAAATGGAAAGTTTTGTGAAAGATTATAAACTCCGACTTTTGAATTTTGTTCACACGTTTTGAGTATCATTGAATAAGAATCTGCAATTTTTCACTAATATCTGTGTGACTATACTTTATGGGGCTATGGGCACAACATATTTTAATTATAATTTGTATAAATTGAATGAAATTTGTTCGTCATGTCCATCTCTAAACATAGACCTCTAGATTGCCAAGGAGATCGGACCAGAGAAAAGCAATCTTTATTTCAGGACTTTGGGGCCAGGCGGGGGGACGAATGGAACTCTAAAGGGGATAAATATATATATCTTTTACATATATCAATTATGTTTGGCTGGATAACACAAAATGTCTCCGTGGAACTTCGCCCCTCCCCACCCGGATGTATACCTAAAAACACTGGAAAGCCCTTAATTTTTAAACATATGTGTGTTTCAAAAATTAAAAATAAGATAATTATATTAAACTATTAAAAGTACCGAAAATGAATGTTATAATTTACATAATATTATCTTGACATGTTTTGAAAAATTGGACTTGTGTGTTTCTGGTCTGGAACATAAAATAATCTTACAAAATATATGTTGACAATCATTCAATATGCCTATCATCTGAATAAAAAATAGGGTAAAATGAATAGGTTAAGGGATGAAAACAAAATAACTAATAAAATGTGAAACACACTAGCCACTTTTATAACAAAGCTCAACTCGGCTTGGCAAAATGGAAAAGGCACTCATGCAGAGTGGATAATACTTAAAAATTTAAACTTAATCCTTACAACTGTTACAAAAATAGATGCTGAATCCCGAATAAACCAACTTGCAACCCTTGTGAGCCCCTATTATGAATTGACTGCATTGAATTCCGCCATGAGACAAAGTCTCAGTGCAGTCTTGAGAGCATACTAAGCATTGGTTATTATCCTTTATGGCTTTAATCTTTGGTTTCTTCGCCTTGCTCGGACCAGCGTTACTGTAGGCCATCTTTCTCTTGAATAGCTAATTTTCAATCATATTTTTCTTTTCTGTGACCTTGAAAATGTCATTACCAGTTATTTTTCACACGATTTGTCGTAAAAATTTCAGCCCTTTGGTTCTTGTACCTCATTGCAGAATTTGGTATAGCCATTTTATGTATTGGTTTAATGTCAAGTGCATAGCATTTTTCCGAGAAGTAAGCATGTGTTGTTAGGGTCATCAGAACAACAGCTCCTGCTGGAGCCCCAACTTTTGTTAAAATATCAAATTTTTTCGATTGTGTCACAAATTTCTGTGGTTGTAACGTCTACCTCTGAAGGAAAGACACATCATTAACTACCAATTCGGGCAAAGTGAATAACCTATATCAACTTTAATTTTAACCATTTGTAAATATTATCACATTGAAGTTAAATATACACATTTTGTCCAGTTCAGAAGCATTTTATGAAATTAATCCCCAATAACGGTTGCTTACAGATAATAAATTTCTAATGGAATACAGCAGATTCCATTTGTACCGAGCACGGATGTAGCGAAGTATCGGCGATTGCGCATTTTTGCTTTCCTTATATACAATAATGTATAAGGAAAGTATTATGACGGGGTCGAAAATTCGAATTCGAGTTTTAGACGGGAGATCACGTTTCAAGCATCCCTGATCACGAATCAAACATTTTTGAAGTAATGTCTGTGTGTGTGTGAAAGAGTGTGTGTGTGTGTGTGTGTGTCAGTGAGTCTTTGGAGACGATAACTGACGAACGAATGGACCGATTCAAACGAAATTTGGTATAAAAACCACAATCTGTAAACACTGGAAGCCTATTGTTTTTATACGCAATCGAATGTTCAGAACTCCCCTAAATTTTCGAGTGAAATTTTGAAAAAATCAAAACCTCTAATTAAGTTACGCAAATAGACATTTCTTATGTAATTTTTTATTAGAAAGTGATTGACATAAATTTCAGAACGCTAACATGAACCGTTCTCGAGACATTGCACAATTTTTAAAATAATTATCAAAAAGTCGTATAAAATAAGAAAAACAATATTTCCAATTGAGAAACGTGTTCACTTTTCATATGTAATACCATGCGATAAATTTGGTGACATCATTCTCGTGGATCTAGCTCGTTCCATTCATGAAAAAAGATACTTTGAGTAATACTTTTATATTTGAACACCAATAATCATTTATCTGCTGTAAGAATAACTTATTTCTTCGTCCATAACGCTTGGCGAGATTTTGGCGACGAATTTGGTGGAATGTCGCCAACTTGGCGACTTTTTAAAATATTTCTACATTAACGAAAAACTCGCCAAATGGAAAAAAATACTCTAAATCAATGACGACTCATTGATGATGACGACATGGAAAATGACGACTCATTGACGAAAATTCAATATCTCTCTCTCTTGAAAAGAATATAAATAACTACTATAAAAATAATCTATTTTTTTAACTGCAAAAGTAGTAAATTCATTGCATTATATAAGGAAAGTCATGTGCTGCCCACATCAGATTTTTTTCTGTTACCTTGAATCAGCAATGCTTTTATAATGTTAAACGTATCGCTTATAGCGAACAAATATATATCTGTACATCAAAAATTGCGAACTTTTTAGTGTGAAAAGGAAAACAAATAAATCATTTTCATGGAACCTCTTGGAGTACAAGAAAATTTCCAAAAGCAACAATTGGTTTCGTAATTCGGTTCATTCCCAGATCCATTGAGCTTAAACACGTTACTAAACACATACTCCGATACGTTGAGACGTATACCTAAAGACATGAAGATTGCCTGTATATTTTTAGATGATGCCTGGCGTGATGTTCATCCACAAATAGAAAAAATCTGCTGGAAACATGCTCGAGTTTTAAGAGAAATCCAACTATCCTTTATTTCCCTATAAATATAGTTCAATATGGAATGTGTTACTAAAAAGTTGAGTCTGATAAATCCTAATTCGAAGAACTCGAAATTGATTTAAAGAAAGGAGAGATAACATAAAAATTTGGTGAGAAAATCCTCCAAAATTTGCATGACTGTTTTCCACAACATTAGTTTCAGGGACAATTAAGATACAATAGGAAAAGTGGTATGAAAATGTGATGTAAATTCAAATATTCAACAGAAAGTTGCAGATATTTTTCGACTTAAATAAAAAAGCAATATATTTCAAACTTACTATAGTTATTTTGAGCTCACAATATGCAGCCAGATAAGTCATTATTATTGTTTATCTCACTAAAGGGCTCCGCCCTCTGTTTACTAAGCTCGCCAGTCCCCCATAACTCGCGTCACCGGAGCTCGATGATCTCCCTTCGCGAACTCATTTGTTCCGCCTGTTGCGCAAGCGCAATACGCCCATTCACCTCTTGTTTGCTGTTCTGGGAGATGTGCGTGCTGCGTAGCGGAGTTGGCGGTTTTCTCCAACTGGTGAGGTTGATTGGCCCGTTGATCGACTTCTGTTGGGGATCAGTCTTTTCCCCGGCCGTTTACTGGCACTCACTAACCCCTGGGGCTCACATCGAGGACTCCTTCAACCTGGACGGCACATACGACTGCCCTAGTGCTCGTAATCGTCTCTACTAATTAAATCTTTGCCCAGACTAAAACATAATTTCACTTCAGAAGTGCATAAAACATAGAATAACTCTAAATCGAAATTTAAAAAAAAGTAGCTCCTTCTTGGAAACATTCAAGTATGTAGTTACATGCCTGCAAAAATTTGTGGTCTTGCTACTGGTAGCCTGCGCATGACGCACAGGCGAAACTCAAATTCTCTTTCTCTGAATTTGACATTAAATATCTCTTAAATTGAAGTTTAAATCTTAAAACGATTTATTTCTGCGTGTTCCTCTAATATTCATCTGCAAATTTGCCAAACTTAATATTTTTGCATGCTATAGATTTCATGGTACGAGACAGAAATACTCAATAGACGTGTAATTTGTCTAACAACGGCGTGAGATACTTTTTAAATATAGTATAATAATTTTTTATACCTAAACATTTTATCAGTTATAACGAATATTTTTCCAGTCTCTTGTGACTTCGCTATATGTGGATCCACTGTATTGCCATGTAACTGCTCAACGTATATCTTTTACATTGAAATCATATTTTCGTCAGCCAGCATTATAAATATCGTAACAAGTAAAATTGATAAAATACTTCTGAAATTGATAAATCACTGATGAAAAAATCAAACTAAACGTTATACAAAAATACATCAATCCTAGTTTTTAGTGAAAACGCCTTATAAATCCTGCTTCAAATAAAAATAATTTATACTCCTTTCTTCATAGCTCTTATATATTTTGTATCTCATGGAAGTGTATTTGCTTTTCTGAAAGCTACATATAATGGATTCTGGCACCGATTTAAGTCAACATCTTACCGTTGCTAAGCTGAAATATATTGCTTTCTCTAAGAAATAGCGAATTCTGACTTTCCTTTATCATTCACAGAATAGATTTTATGTGGGGTTTTGAAGAACAGAAATATATGATTTGTGCTTATTGTTAGATGTTTTAACGAAAAATGTTCCAAATCTCAAAAATCTGATGTGATCACTATGTGACATTCCGTATCGGCATATTTGTATTGCTTCCTTTCAACATTTTTATGTATTTACAAGAAAGATCAATCATTCATAAAGCATTGATTATGAAACACTTTCCAACTCTAATTTTATTTAAACATCTCTAAAATGCGATATATTTAGTGGTAATATTTTTCAAATTATCACAATCCTGCAATAATTAATTATATTTTAAAATTTAAAACTTCATCGAAAAAAACGAACGTGATTCAAATGTCATCGAAATATAAATCGCCTGGCTCTCTGTGTAAAATCAGTAAATATTTCATTCATACATTTTTATGTCATTCATCTTAGTACTACAAAAATTTATTCTACTTAAAACTTCAAACCATGGAGGTAAAAGTAATTTAACTCTATGCATAAAACTTCATCAAAAAAGTCTGCCATTAAATCGTCTGCTTCTCTATGTAAAATCAATTAATGTTTCAATCATATCATCTATATTGCAGTCTCCAGAACAAAATAATTTTGCGTTAAAGAAATTCAGCAATTTTTATACAGCTGATATTACAGTCTAATCTGTTTACATTCTCCATAAGTGAAAATATGGTTTCGTTGTAGAAATAATCAAAGTTTGATGATCATTTAAACTCAAATATATTGTAATTGTGTTGTTTCAGAATACAGGTGCACAGAAATTAAGCAAAAATAAAACAGTTTTAGGTTACAACACTAAATATAAATTAAAAACAACTTCAAAAATCACAATTTTGACACAAGAAGGATGGCATTGATGATTTACACTCAAATATATTGTAATTGCAGTGTATTGTATTTATAATACAGGTGCACAGAAATTAAGCAAAAATAAAGCGGTTTTAGGACGGATACAACACTAAATACAAATTAAAAAGAATTTTAAAATTCACGATTTTGCCACAAGATGGGTGCCATATTTTATTTTGAAGTGGGTCACTTGATCTCTTCATATAATGGTCACGTGATCTCTTATAATGCTCACGTGATCTTTTCGTATAATGGTCATGTGATCTCTTCATATAAAGGGTGTAATTATTATTTTAATTTTTATTTAAACTACCGAAAAATTATTAAAACTACCAAAAATATTTTGCTGAAAATTTGTTATATATTTTATGGGATAATTTGAATATTTCCTAAAATTTTCGAAGCAATTTGTGAATTTTAAATTCGCTTAAATAATGTTTGAAAAATTACGTTCCATAGAGTTCAATGTATTTCATTTTTTCAACCCGGGTTCAATCCAAATCTAATTGGGTGATATTATTCATTTATATTCCACAGAAGATTATGACCGTCCCACAGACCGTCTGAACACATAATAAAATTTTATTTTGATATAGTCATTGTTACGGCAGTTATCGTGCTAACGGACAGACAGACAGACAGAATGAACAAAGTCATAAACACTTTTCAACTATGTTGTAAAGTGTTAAAAATATCCGATGTGGGAAGCACTTAAACTTCCCTACAAAATGCAATGATTTTACTTCTTTTAAAACGAATTAATGGTGTACAATATTCATGAATAATCGATTTAGGCATTGAAATAGCACAGCGTAAATTGAAATTGTGCCTTTTGGCAATTTAATATTCATAACATATAAAGATTTATTCATAATCAAGCGAAAATTTGTCACTAAAATACAATTCATTGCTAATGATCGCGTGACATAAATGATTGTGGGCGTATTATTTGACTTCAAAATACAAAATTAGTATATGAATTACCTAAATTAGTATATAAAGTTGGAACGAACTAGATTCACGAGAATGATGTTTACCGATTTGCTGCATAATATTGCATGTGAAAAATAAATTTATTGGATGATACTTGCTTGCAAAGTTTTTAATTTTATGTAATATTTTTGATAAATTTATTTGAAAAATATGTTGTATAAAGAGGTTCGTGCTAGCGTTCTAAAATTGGTGTCATTCACTTTCTAATGAAAAATTACATCTGAGAT
This sequence comes from Amaurobius ferox, assembly GCA_951213105.1. Classification (NCBI taxonomy): domain Eukaryota; kingdom Metazoa; phylum Arthropoda; class Arachnida; order Araneae; family Amaurobiidae; genus Amaurobius; species Amaurobius ferox. Next base: position 28,357,389 of record OX578142.1, read on the forward strand.
GATTATTTATTTTTCATTAAAAGATCATGAATTTTTATGGTTTTTTCAAAAACTCATTTGAAAATTGGGGACTTTACGAATATTTGATTGCGTTTATAATGAATGGGGTTCCAGTAATCAGTGATTATCAAAATCGTACCAAACTATTTTCGTAACACTTCATTCGTTCGCATCATATTGCGTCCACAGCCTCACAGACACACACTAAAGTACATCACACTAGCATGCATAAATGCACACATACTAACATACATACACATACATACACACTAGCATACATACCTGCGCACACAATAAAACACATACATAGTAACATACATACGTACATATACATTAACATACATACATACACACACTGAAATGCATACACAGAGAGAGATATAACCTCACAAACGTTCGATTAGTAATCAAAAATGTTTAAAACGTGCTCTTTCATTGAAAACTCAAATTCGAATTTTCTGTCCCGTCACAATATTTTCTCATGCATTATACAATACGATGTAGAGAAAGTAATAATATAATTCTTTCATCGTGTAATATAATTTAAATATTAATATATTTAATATATATTAAGATTCACAATTTTTTATTTATTTGAATTTTTAACTTTTCAACCTGGATAATTTTTGAATGCCGAGCACTCGTTTAATTCTAAACAAGAAAGATCAATCATGCTTAAAGCATTGATTATGAAACACTTTCCAACTTCAATGCAATTCTATTTAAAAAAGTCTAAAATGCAATACATTCCTCGGTAATCTTTTAAAACTTATCACAATACTGCATTAATTTATTATATTTGCAAACTTAAACCTTCATCGAAAAAAATGAACTTCATTTAAATGACAGCATTGAAATATAAATTGCCTGGTTTAAACATCTCTAAAATGAGATACATTTCTCAGTATTATTTTTAAAATTATCATAATACTACAATAATTTATTATATTTGAGAACTTCATCGGAAACAATCGATATTCATTTAAATGACGTCATAGAAAAAAATAACACGTCTGGCTCTCTCTATAAAAGCACCATTTCATTCATAACATTTTCCCATTCATTTCATTTATCACAGTACTAAAATAATTTATTTTATTTAAAAACTTAAGACCATGGAGCTAGAAGAAATTAAACTCTATGCTTAAAATTTCATTAAAAAAAAATCGTCGTTTTCTCTGTAAAATCGATGAATATTTCATTCATATCAGCTATGCAGATCCATGAGCTAAATAATTTTGCGTTAAAGAAATACAGCAATTCTTATACAACTCATTCTACATATTTTGCTGTCTCCATTTTACATAAGTGAAAAATAGGCTTCGTTGTAGAAGTAATCAAATTTGGACGATCATTTAAAATCAAATATATTGTAATTGCGTTGTTTCAGTATGTAGATGCACAGATTTAAGCAAATATAAAGCGGTTTTAGAACGGATACAACACTCAATATGAATTAAAAAGAACTTTGAAAATCACGATTTTGAGACAAGATGGATGCCATATTTCATTTTGAAGTGGATCACGTGATCTTTTCATATCATGGTCACGTGATCGCTTCATATAAGAGGTTTAATTAATATTTTAATTTTTATTTTAAAAACTACTGAATATATTTTGCTGAAATTTTTTTTATATATTTAATAGAATAATTTGAATATTACCTAAAATTATCGAAGCATTTTGTGAATTTTAAATCCGCTTAAAAAATGTTTAAAAAATTAAGTCCCATAGGGTTCAATGTATTTCATTTTTTCAACCCGGGTTCAATCCAAAACTAATTAGGCGACATTATTCATTTATATTCCCATAGAATTCATTTATATTCCCATCAAATTTTAGTATGTTGTACAGACCGTCGACCGTCTGAACAACATACTAAAATTTCATTTTGATTAAGTGACTTTAAGGCAGTTATCGTGCTAACGGACAGACAGACAGAATGAACAAAGTCATAAACACTTTTCAACTTTGTTGTAAAGTGTTAACAAGAAAGATCAATCATGCATAAAGCATTGATTATGAAACACTTTCCAACTTTAATGCAATTTTATTTAAACATCTCTAAAATGCGATACATTCCTCGGTAATATTTTTAAAATTATCACAATACTACATTAATGTATTATATTTCAAAACTTAAAACTTAATAACAAAACGAACTTCATTCAAATGATGGCATTGAAATATAAATTGTTGTGCTTAAACATCTCTAAAATGCAATACATTTCTCAGTAATATTTTTAAAATTATCATGATAATACAATAATTTACTATATTTGAAAACGTCATCGAAAATAACTGAAATTTATTCAAATGACGTCATCGAAATATAACACGTCTGACTCTCTCTATAAAAGCAGCATTTCATTCATAAACAGTTTTCAATTCATTTTATTCATCACAATACTATAATAATTTATTTTATTTAAAAACTTAAGACCATGGAGCTACAAGTAATTAAACTCTATGCTTAAAACTTCATCGTGAAAATAGTCCTTTCTGTAAAATCGATGAATGTTTCATTCATATCATCTATATTGCAGACTCCATGAGTTAAATAATTTTGCGTTAAAGAAATATTGCAATTCTTATACAACTCATTCTACATATTTTGCTATTTACATTTTCCATAGGTGAAAACTAGGCTTCGTTGTAGAAATAATCAAATTTGGATGATCATTTAAACACAAATGTATTGTAATTGCGTTGCTTCAGTACGTAGATGCACAGAATTTAATCAAAAATAAAGCGGTTTTCGGACGGATACAACACTAAATATAAATTTAAAAGAACTTTAAAAATCACGATTTTGACACAAGATTTTCTTTTCCAATGGCAAGGCAAGTTACAGAACATGTACATGAACAAATAACAATGATGTAAAGTAACAAAAATTGACCGAAGTCATTGTAGGCTTAAGAGTTCTCTGGCTCTGCAGTACAGGGCGATCTCGGAGTCGTCAGAACCACAAAAAGCCCTACATCGACGCAGGTGGGCTCTATTCATAGGTTCCCTCATATCGCAAAGGGGGGCAAAGAGGACAGTAAAAAAAACCAATTCTATGGAGATGTTCACTCAGGCAGTCATGATCCGTCACCAGCCGGAACAGAGCCACTGCCTCAGGTCGCGGACAATCGGGTATATTATCGAGATATTTACTACTCCAGTTCTTAGATTTGATACTATCTTGCATTTGTGTTTCAAATTTCAGCTTCAAAGAACGTTTCCAATTGAGCTTTATTGAGTGATAAGACAGCCCAGACGCCCTGATCTGCTGTAAAACTGCACCCTTTCGTGCAAGAAGATCTGCCTGTTCGTTCCCATAAATGCCGCAATATCCGGGGATCCATTGTAGCTTGATGCGTTTGTCTTCTCGACCAATGCGGCGCATTAACTCCCGACACTGCAGAACCTCAACAGATAAGGGAGTCCCAGCAAAACCAATGGCCTGTATTGCCGCCTGTGAATCCGAAAGTAAAACAATCTTCTCAAATTCGTGTAGTAAAACCAGAAGATGCTACAATGCAACACGGATGGCCTCCACCTCTCCATCAAAGGCCGATCTATATTTACCCGCAGAAGTAAAAAGAGAGAAGAGTCTCGAGAAGACTCAAGAGCCAGCGGACATACAGGTCTCAGAGTAAGACCCGTCCGTATAAACATGCAGCCAATTTTCCTCCGGATATTCAGTATATATTAACTCCTGAGCACAACACTTGAGAACATCTGTAGCCGTGACATTTTTGTATGTTATATCCACAAGATTAAGGCTAAACTCAACTTCATACATCTCCAAAGGGTTTGTTGGCTTCATAATCTTCTGTGGAATTTCATGTGAATCACCTCTTTGCATAATGTCACTAACTTTTTGAATAAATCTTTATTATATATATATATATATGTCTTCAAATTTCTAGAACAGATTTGATAATTAACCCAAAAAGGCTCTCCAAGGCGAATTAATTTATCATATAGTAATACTATAGCCTTTTCCTCTAAGATATTTTTAATAGGGTTATTTTTTGTTAAGATAAGCATGGCATCAATTGATGTAGTTTTGACGGTTCCAGTAATACGCCTCATTGCCTGATTTTGTATAGTTTCCATTTTTTTCAAGGCTTGATTGCTAGCCGAAATAAGTGGCTCACAACAATAAGTCAATAAGGGCAAGACGAAAGCCTTATACGTATTGTTAACTGTTGATCTGGCACATCCCCAAAGGGTGCCCGCCAAACGCTTTAAAATGATTATTAGACTGGTAAAGCGCTCTACCATTGAATCCACATAGGTCCACCAATATAATTTATTATCAAACGTAATGCCCAAATATCTAAACTTGTCAATGAAAGCAAGTGTAACATTCCTGTACTCCATCTCGGGCCGGAGCACCTGCTGCATGAAAGAGAAAAACTGCACAGCAGTCTTTTCCAGATTTACGATCATATTATTTTCATTGCACCAATCCGAAAGCACAGACATGGCTCTATTTAATCTCTCCTCTATCGTAATTTTTGCAATCCTCTTCCGTGCTTGCGTCTAAATGACCAAATCGTCAGCATAAATCAGGCATTGGACATCGCTCACAGACCTCAGGGCACAAATCAAATCGTTAATATGGATATTGATCAGAATACAGCTAGATACTGCTCCCTGTGGTAAACCAGTTTGAAGGTTCTGAAATTTAGAATATTCATTACCATACTTAACTTTACAAATTCTCTGGTTAGTAAAGGATATTATCCAACTTAACATTCTGCCACCAATACCCAGTCCAAGGAGTTTTTGATATAATTTCTCTCTCCACACCAAATCATAAGCACTCTTGAAATCAATGTAAACCGCAGTCAATATATTCCTGTTATCAAGTGCATCCTTCACAGTCTGCCTGAATAAAGTCACATGGTCGCTCGTTGAGCGATTTCTTCGAAAACCAGCCTGTTCGTTAGCAATTATATTTCTATCTTCAAGAAACCAATTCAGTCTGTTTACTATAAGTCTTTCCATAGTCTTTCCGAGAATACTTGTAAGAGAAATTGGCTTAAAGTTGGAAAATTGCCCAGAATTTCTGTCTTTCTTCAGCACTGGTACAATAACAGCTCTCTTCCATTGGAAAGGCACAAGCCCCATCTCCCAAACATGGTTAAATACATGTAAAATAGTTTCTTTTGCTGTAATACTCAAATGCTTTAAAAATTCCGCGTGTATAAAATCATCTCCTGGGGATTTCTTTACTGTAAAGCACCTCAGGGTAGTGTTCAATTAAAATGTTCATATTAAAATGGACATTAAAAACATCATCAAGGTTTGTACTATTCAGATTTGAGTTTCTAACTCGTCCTTCCTTCCTAAGTCGTCTTTCCATTTTGCAAGTAAAAACTCCCTTCCTCTGTGTTTGTACATAAGTCTGCGCAAAAGCATTTGCAATATCTCTGTCTGAAGTCAGCAGTTTATCACCACAGTTAAACGGCTCTCTCTTACTTCAGGATCTTTTGTTTTGCAAGGTTGACAGGAACTTATAAGTTCTTAGATTGTCTTTTTTACAGTCGACACCAGAGATAAATTCATCGAAAGCCTTTCGCTTTGCTTTTAAGACACATTTCTTCAACACAGCCACCTATCTTCTCCAAGATGTAACATATTTAGGATTAAATAAATAATTTGGCATCACGATGTTAAAATAGCAAAATTAAACACACATCCATAACAGAAGGTCTTTATTTCACTTCCTTAAGACGTACAAAAGTTTAAAACAGGCCATAGCGCTTTCGAGCATAAGTATACTCTTCATCAGTGGCTACACGGAAATAAAGTTTGAATCGTTCATATATAGACCAGATATAGCGACAAAATTTGCATAAATACAATCCACAAAAGCATCTACGTCTAGACAAGGATAAACCGTAAACAATTTTTCAAAAATTTTAACAACAAAAGAACAGCATATTAAATTACAACTTAATTACAGAAATCGAAAAAAAGGGGGGGGGCAATCAAGCATAATCCCAAAGAGGAAGACGTCATTTTCTTGATGTACTGATCACCCGTTCTGCTACTGGTTTTCAAACCTCGGTTTTCCGTAAACCTTCTTTTACTAATTCTTGTATTCCAGCTAATTCTTACCATCCTCTTTCCTCTAAACAAGCTTCTTTTTATGCTAATTTTAATCGCGCGTTTACTGTTTGTTCATCTATCTCTGCTTTCAGTGATGAAATTGAATTTATTTTTGGCCTTGGCCGTGAGGCTGCCTACTCCTTTGAATTTATTTATAAGGTTTTCTTCCAAGTTCGCCGTAAATATACCCTTTTTGATACTAAACTTATTGCCTTAAAATACCGTTTGACTTATAGATCTAGTTTTCCATACAATCCTACGATTTTCCGCCCCTTTATCCAATTTTGTTCTGAGTTTGGTTTCAGACCTGCACATTCTAATATTTCTTCTTTATTTAACCGTATTCGGTCTGATAAACTGGGTGATAGGGATGACTTTAAAAGCTTTGCTGGGGTGTACGTTGTTCCCCTGTTGTCCACCGATGGTAATTTTAAATTTTATATTGGAAGTACTAAACGCACCGTTGGCATCCGTTTAGCAGAACATGCTCGGGATGTCAGGGATAGTAAACTTTCTACGGCTCTTGCTTAATTTGTTGTTAAAGATACTTTTCAGCCTCTTTTTGAAAAAACTTTCCTTTTGATTCGTTGTAATAACCCCCGTGATATCCTTTTTGAATCCCTTTTTATTTATATTTACCGTGAGTCCGTTTGTAATTTTGACCCTGTTATGAATTTGAGTTACGCTTGGCGACTCACTCTCGACTCCATGCAATTCATGTCTCTGCAAAGTTATCTTTGACGTCTTCCTCTTTGGGATTATGCTTGATTGCCACCCCCCTCCCTTTTTTTCGATTTCTGTAATTAAATTGTAATTTAATATGCTGTTCTTTTGGTGTTAAAATTTTTGAAAAATTGTTTACGGTTTATCCTTGTTCAGATGTAGATTCTTTTGTGGATTGTATTTATGCAAATTTTGTCGCTATATCTGGTCTATATATGAACGATTCAAACTTTATTTCCGTGTAGCCACTGATGAAGAGTATACTTATGCTCGAAAGCGCTATGTCCTGTTTTAAACTTTTGTACGTCTTAAGGAAGTGAAATACAGACCTTCTGTTATGGATGCGTGTTTAATTTTGCTATATTTAGGATATTTTGTCAGTTCAGCCTTTCTTCTGAGGCGATCCCGTTTCTCCTTAATCTCTTCCAGATTCCTCGACCAGAAGCATTCATATGCCTTCACCTTTCCTCTACGGATGCTCAGTTTTGCACATGCCAAGATTTCCTTATTAATTTCAGAGACAAGTCTACTTGGATGGTTAAGAATGTCAAATCTTCCTTTGTGCAATTTTTCCTCTGTTAAAGCTTCAAATTTCCCCCAATCGCCTTTTTTAAAATTCCATGATTTCATGGGGGAGGAACAGTCTGTCTTTTATCGTTTACCAATCCAATAGAAGCAATGACCTGTCAGTGTCCTGAACCTGGATCAACCAGGACTCTCCGTTTTGTGAAAGCACTCAGGCGGAAGACACACAGAGCAGATCGGGAGTGCTGCAGCGACCATTATAATGAATAAAAGTAGGCGGATCATGGGAATCAGAAATCAGTGCAAGGATACTAGAACGCAGAAGTTCCTCGATTTCCATTCCAGCAGCATTTATATCTTGATAGCCCCAACGCAAGGAGTGGGCATTCATATATATCTCCAATGACAATAGTCTTCCGAGATATGGAATGAATGGACAGATCAGGTTTGCTGGAAGGGGGTATATACAATGCGTAAATCGTGAAGAAAGTTCCCTCTTTCCAAATATTTATTTCAGCAATTTCATTTTTATCCACGGTTTCACCCATTTCTTTACAGATTTTAAAGTCCGTAAGGTTTTTCTTAACTCCCACTAAAATTCCACTTGCAACCCTACGATACTTAGGGAGGAGATACAAATTATATCCTGGGAGCGGATAGTACTTGAGAGTATTATTCGTAAGATTTGCCTCCATAATTGCAAAAATATCAATATCCTGTTTTAAAACTGTTTGAACTAGCTCCAACCTCTTTGCTTGGGACAGCCCTCCAGCATTCCACTGCAATACCTGCAGGACCACTTTCGTCTTTCTTCTCCGACGACCGCCGCAGAATTTTGGACGAATTTGAGAACGTATGACAAAAATCTAGACCAATTAGCCGTATAAGTACGTTGTCCAGGGTACACCACGAGGAGGTAGGTCTACGTTGTACTCCATTTTGACACAAGATGGATGTCCTATTTTATTTTGAAGTGGGTCACGTGATCTTTTCATATAAGGGTCACGTAATCGCTCCATATAAAAGGTGTAATTATTATTTTAATTTTTATTTAAAAAACTACTGAATATATTTTGCTGAATTTTTTTTTATATATTTTATGGGATCATTTGAATATTTCATAAAATTTTGAAGCAATTTGTGAATTTTAAATCTGCTTAAAAATGTTTGAAAAATGAGCTCCCATAGGGTTCAATGTATTTCATTTTTTCAAACCGGATTCAATCCAAAACAAACTGAGTGATATTGTTCATTTATATTCCGTAGGTCCCACAGACCGTTTGAACAACATACTAAAATTACATTTTGATAAAGTCATTTTTACGGCAGTTATCGTGCTAACGGACAGACAGACAGACAGACAGACAGACAGACAGACAGACAGAATGAACAAAGTCATACACACTTTCCAAAGTTGTTGTAAAGTGTTAAAAATAAGTAATTTTGAAATCTATTTATCAAAACAATTAGAATAATATAATGTTACAACTATTGGTGGCAAATATTTTGCCCTATCCAAAAATTTTGAAGCATCTATTTTTTAGAAACTGCTATAGATAGGGTTTAAATAATGGCATTTAGATTCAGCACTATATTCCGAAGGAGATGATGTTTCACTAAGAATTTCCACTTCCTGTCCGTTTTCCATTTTCATTTAAAAATTGTTATATTACTTGAAGCATCTGTTTTTTAAGAGTAAAATTAGATACAGTTTAAATAATGGCTGATATAAATTTTAGCATCAAATTTTGAAGAAGTAGAATGGAAAATTAAAGATTTCCACTTCTGTTTTCACTTCTGATGAAATAACTTTTCTTGCAACGAGTATTTCTAAGGATCGGCTATCGAAAAATATTTGATACTGGCTGATATTAATTCAGCATCAACTTCTATAGAGGTTCTATGGAAAGACACTCCAAAACTGCAAAAAGTAAGTAAAAGTGAAATTCCAGAGTATTGAATGCATACTGCTTTAAGTGGCCTAGGATCTGCTTAGCGAAGAGAGAAAATATTTAGTTGACATTTCACGTTCCATCCACTCTAGTATTTGTCTTCCAGAACTTGTTATTCATGATCATGGACCTTTGTCTCATTGAAAGTGGCTGAAAACTTCTAATAGAGTTCTAAGATTGTATATTTCAACAAAGAACCATCTTTCTCTCTAATTCATATAGCTGTATTTAATTGAAAGGTATACCTACAGTTGTGGTTTCAAATAAAAATGAACCTGTCAATTACGCAAGGCCCAAGGCACGTGTTGCAATGTATTCAGAGTTCAAGGTATTTTACTAGCGCATCACAAAGATGTCACTGATTCGATGATTAAAATAATTGATTTTTTTTTTCATCTAAAGGATATCCTCCTGGCCATGGTGATGGATGAGAAGGAACATGTGAAAGTTCTTGGTTTGTGTCACATTTTGAAAGATAGGGTAAAAGCAACCAAAGTGAAATCCGTATACACATTTATCCTACCGATTTGAATTTCAATGCTAAGGACTATACCTAGGGCAGTAATTTTATAGCTGAAAAAAGTAAAAATTCGAGGCACAGTTGCAGGATAAAACGCGAAATTCTGCGGCCGAAGATTTACACTATCATTTCTAAAAACAAATTTACGAAGCAGTAATATAAGTAAAGACTATGCAAATCAGTCGGAAACACCTAACTTTTTCCTGACATAGACAGGAGGCAACGAGTATAGAAAGGAGTTTCTTGTTTTAGTATTTGTTATCAAAAGAATCTAAGCGACCCATTTTCATCATAATCTGACCCATCAGAATGTTTTATCGTTTAAAAGAATCCCTTTTACAGTAATCCCCTTTAAAAAAACTGAAATGGTTTTAAAATTTGATAATAAGATATTGACTTATTTCAAAAAGCAATTTTGTGTTATATCTGTTTTAACGTGTAGACACATTTTTCCTTTAATAAAACGAAAAAATGAACTTTTTAAAAAAATTTTTTAGCGTTTTTAAGAAAAAAACACACTTTGATCAATTTTTTGAAATTTTGGGGGTAATGCGTGATCTGTAGTTTATCAATTTAAAAAAAAATCATTGTAAATGATTTGTCTCTATAAATGAGTAACAACTATTCCGTACCATTACGTTTCACTCTACGAACCTTTTCCAAATTTCTACCACTCTTTGGAAATTCGGGCTGGTCGACTGGAAACTTATCTGTGTCTCCAATTAAAAATAATTAAGGTCGTAATTTTATTTTTGAAAAAGGCAGATTTTTGATATCGTAACTAAACTTTTTTATCGCTCCGGAAGAAAAAATTAAAAATTCTGTAACAAAAATCTATTATTTTCTTTTAATTTTCGACACTTGAGCAACCAAACGGAAACTTTTAGCCCTGGTTTAAAAAGTATGGGGATCGTAGTACCAAGATTGAGGTTACAGTTGACTTGGGAAATGAATCTGTCAGTCCCCTTTCCCAGAGATTTTTGGATTTTGTCCGGTCTTTTAAAATCTGCAAAAGAAAAACTATTAAATTTTTTAGAATTCTGGCTCTTTAGCTCCCTTTGAAATATCTTTGGCTCCCGTTAAAAAAAATTCGAGATCACAGATCGAACATTGGGAATAAGATATGTTTTTTTAATATGGAGTCCATTTTGCTTAGAGGTTTTTCGAAAATATTTAAGAATATATCAATTTATTCTAAATATTGAATATTTCAAATGCGTCTCACTCTTGAAAGCTACATTAAAATAACGCGAGGCCCTAAACCAATATTTGGGTTCACAATTGGTGTAAACATACATAAATACCAACCCAATCCAGTTAATACTATAATTTAGTCTACTGTTTGTAGTTAATACCTTATACATACTTATCTAATGACATTTAATATTTTAAATATTCCGTGTTTCATCGCTTTAAAGACTGGAAAGAATATATTTTTACTCGAAGTTTTCTTTGATGTCTGTTAATGGTCTCAAATTACTTTTACTTCAAAGATTATTTTTCAAAACATAGGACATTTTGAAGTTTATGGCTTTTAAAGGAAATGCTTTTTATACGAAGAATTTTCAAAATGTTTAATGAATTGTGACATATGTTTTTGAACTAGCGTTGAAATAGCATTCGCTTTGTATTAAGTACGGTAAATTTCATCCAAAATATCAATAGATAGTTTAGACTACCATCTTCTGTCCCGTTTTAATGAAGAAATAAATGCTATTATAAAAATAGAGAAAAGTTTGATAAAGAGAGAAAAAATGAAAAAGAGAGAAGGTTTTTGATCACTACTTTTTAAAATAAACAAGAAAGTTGATCTTTGAATCTTTGAAATTCCTTTCATGGACTTTATAAAAAATTTGATTTTTTTCTTTCATTAAGACTGGAGCTTATCATTTTTTTATTCTTTTGTGAAGGCATTGATGCATAACTGGGACTATATTGGTTAAAGTCCCACTTAAGAAAACTGAATAACTATGCATAAAGCTGTCTGTGAGAAAGGAAGGGAAGATTAATTAGGTAAGATTGAAATATGGTCACACTTCCAAAGGGAGATAACTTTCATGGAGGGCATTTTATGGAAAACGCATATACATAATTTTGGGAATTTTGATCTCGAAAAATATTTCACTTGATCCAGAATACTGGCCCAATAGAGTAAGAAATTTCTAGTAAGGGTGTCTTCCAATATCTAATCATTAAATAAATGAAATCAAGCGCATATTTAATGGCTAAAGTGCGAACCATTCCATTGCGTTTAAAAACAATAGACTTTCAGTATTCACGGATTGTAATTTTTGTACTAAATTTCATTCGAATATCTCCATTCCGTCGTGAGATATCGTCTCCGTAGACTCACTGACATACACACACAGACATCACCTCCAAAACGTTTGATTCGTGTTCAGGGATGCTTGAAAAGTGATTTCCCGTTGAAAATTCGAATTTTCGCCCCTTTAATACGTTCCTTATACATTATACTATGTATATATGGAAAGTAATATCTTCGCTCATTAACGATGAAACTTCGTAGGAGGCGAGTAGTGTAGTAAATGCTCCTTAAGCAGCATTAATTCCTTTATTTGGAGATTCTTTAGTTCAACTCTATAATCTTCACTTGTGGCCATTGTATCAAACCCGTCACTGTCAAATTGACGATTTCGGCTGGCTATACAATAATAAAATAATTGCAATTCTAATTTAAAGACATTAAGACATACAATATAAAAATAATTCAGAAGGACGAAAATATAAATGATTCAGAAGTTTTAACATGCCCAAGTTAAATTACGCATTTGTCTTAACGCGTATCCTAAATTATTGTCTCATGTTATGCACTTATCGTGATCTTAGTAAATTCGAGCCCATGTCATTAATATTGCTACAGATAAATGTTATTCCTTCTTTTTACTGAAATATGAAATTTTTGCAACGAATCTTGCACATAAATGAAACAGCCAGAAACGAAATTGAAGAGGAGCTGGAGGGAAATTAAAGGGGCTCAACAGTTTTAAATGAGAGGCTCAGCAAAAATACGATGAATCGCTGCTTATGTATTAAAATGTATCCAGATAATAAAATGAGAATAATTGGAATTTAACTACTAATGAACAACCTCTTCATTGGATATGCTGGTGAACCTGACATCGATAGTTGGCATAATTAATCAACATGTGGAACGATATATATTTTAAAAAAATAATATAATTAATTAAATCATATTTTCCATGATAGTGTTTCTCTAGTCACTTCTTTTCTCATCTGAAAAAGTCAGATAAAATATCTATTAGCTAGCATAACAGCTGTCATATATTTTGAGATGAAATTAATTCTACAGCATAAGTTGGTGATTGGATACTGCTACTGCCAGTGCCCAATGTTTTAAAAAAAATTCAGATAAAATGCATATGAATTATTCTATGTAAATACATTTTTTTTTCTTCTTTAATATCAAGTAGTTAGTTTTAAAAAGATTTTGGTACTTGCTTTTAAAATATTTATGGTTCATTTAACTACGGAATGAGATATGTTTAAAGAAAACTCAGATTTCTTTTAAAGTTCTTGAATAATAGTAAATAAGCTGATATTGTGGAATTAAATGAGTGTGTATTTTTTTTTAATATTACGAGAGATTTGTTAAAGATATTTTGCTTTTCATCTTTTCTGTTTTTTCGTACATTAGGCACCAACAAAGGCATAAAAGATGGGTTTAGCTTTTGAATCATTTATTTGGCTTTTAATAAAAAACATCATTATAACAACTTGAAAATATTTATAATATTTATTGATATTTTCAAAATTCAATTTTCTGTCTCATTACTCCTTACATATACAGTCTAATGTATAGGAAAAGTATTGTGACGGGGTCGAAAATTTGAATTCGATTTTTCGATCAAAGAAAGTTTTGATGCAACATGTTTTAATATTATTAAATTCACGAAGAATCCCTGAATTCAAATTGAATGTTCTAAGTTGATGTCTATGTGAGTGTATGTTAGTGTGTATGTATGTTATTGTATGATGTGCATGTATGTATGTTAGTGTGTATGTATGTTAGTGTGCATGTATATGTGTGTATGTATGTTAGTGTGCATGTATATGTGTGTATGTATGTTAGTGTGCATGTATATGTGTGTATGTATGTTAGTGTGCATGTATATGTGTGTATGTATGTTAGTGTGCATATTAGTGTGTGTCCGTGAGTCTATGGACGAAATTTTTTACTTACGAACGAAAGAAGCATTTAAATTAATTTAGTACGCTTGTTAGAATCAATGAATACAGTAATCTTATTTTATACGGAATCAAAGGTTTAGAAGACACCCCCCCCCCCCCATTTCCATTTGCGAATAAATTAATCAAAAAATCACTAAAATTCAAGATTTTCACTAACGATAAATAAATAATCATTCCATATGTAATTTTAATTAGAAAACGAATGATGCAAACTTTATAACACCAACATAAACCGTTCTTAAGACATTGCAACATTTATGAATCAATTTTTGAAAAAATCCTTAAGAAATCAAGGCCTTCAGCATTGTCAAATAAGCAATCATTTCACATTGAATTTAATTCACAATTTTCATTATAAAACAAATGGCCGAATCTTTAGTACACTTGCATGAACCGTTCTCGATATATTGTACATTTTACAAATAAATATATCAAAACAATTACATAAAGTTAATGTAGTATCATCCAATATTTTCCCTTATCATGTGCCATATTACGCAAAATATCTGTTAACATAATTCTAGTGAATCTAGATCATTCCATTCACGAGAGAAGATATTTTTTGAAATAGTTTTATATTTTGACGCCAAAGGATTCGCTAACAATCATTTGCTTCACTAGATATTAATTAATCGTCAATGTCATTTTTATGGGGATTTTACACGTGCGTATTAATAAATCATTCCGTTTAGATTAGTAATAATTTAGAGATTAAAACGCATATTGCTGGGGAAAATACACGTTATTCCTCATTGTTGGGATTTTTCAATCCTTCTGTGGTCTCTAAAAACTTGAGATCACAGAACTTAAAATTCTATAAAACCATTATTAGAACAATAGTTACCTATGGTGCATGTCCATTGACTCTGGCTAATATACATTCACTTTTAATTTGGGATCGTCAAATTTTGTAGAATGTATTTCTCCTTATCACTGTGAATGGTATGTGGCGTATTAGAACAAACAGAAAAACTTGAGGAGTTATTTTAATAGCTCAACATTGTAACTGTGATTAAAACCATGATAATTAGATGTCTGGTGTATGTGTAGAGAATGGATGATAGTAGATGTGTAAATGAACCATTTAATGATAAAGCTTGATGCAGAAGAAAAAGTAGAAGACCACAAAAAGGCGGCGGGGTAATGTGTAAGGAGATCTTGGAATAATCAACTAGACAATGAAAGCTAGAGATGAATCGGAATGAAGTTCTATGATGCGAGAGACCAGAGCCATTCATATCATCTCTTTCTTTCGACCCAGACAGTCCGACCTACCCGAAGTTGTAAGGTATGTCTTTGGACAGCCGCGACAGTGCCACCCAATTTAGACCGGAACCCAGTGCAAGCAACATCCACAGGGACCGTACCCTACATACCCTCCACCAACCTCTCGGAAGGACTATCGGATCCAAAGTTTCAATGTGCCTGTACTCCAGGTAATCGCGGGGATAGTTCAGGCAGAGCCGGAAATCGAACTCGGGTAATCCGAGTGAAAACACTGTGCCTTAACCATTGGGTTATCTATCACCTTCTCTTTATGGTCTACGCTTCGCTTTAAAGCTTGGAGCACCTAATTGTGCGGCCGAGGAAAGTTGCCTCCCTGAACCAACTCTACAAAATCAACTCTAAAAAATCAACTCTCCTGAAATCAACTCTACAAAAAAATTTCATCGCCAACTTAACGGCGGGAAAAGCATTCCTATTCTGGAGCACAAGACAATTATATGCTAATAAAGTCCTAAATTAGTACTTCTAAAATAAATAACCGAACTTAAAATAAACACCATAAAACATCAAAAAATCTAGAATAATAATAAAAGATAGGACCAGAACAGCATAAATAGTCAAAGCAAATAAATCAGAATATATATATATATATATAAAATAAGCATACATAATGTAAACTGACAACAAAAAAAATCTGATGTGAGCAGCCCATGACTTTCCTCATATAATGCAATGAATTTACTCCTTTTACAATAAAAAAATAATGCATAATATCCACGGTGGTGTGTTTTTAACGTTGAGTTGTACATTTGGTGATTTTCCGTATGAGAACATGTAAAATTATTTCAAAGTTCCCAATTAACTTATATTTCGCGCAACTCTAAACCAATTATCAATATTGATAGTATCCTCAATAAGAGATATAGTCCATATATTAAAATATTTTAATAATTAATTCATCAATTAGGAGTCAATTTCATATTTTCGTCAATCTGGGACGAAATATCGCCAGGTTGGCAATACATCGCTAGACTATTCACCAAATTCGTCAAATGCATCACCAAGTGTTACAGATAAACAGAAAGAGTATTTCCTATATACTAGAAGTTATGCCCGTCATATGACGGAAATCAGAATATGCGAAATATTACTTCCCATTTAGTGTCATTTTAATCAATTTGGCGACATTCTTGTTAATTTGGCAATATTTAAAATAGTCGTCAAGTTCGCGATATCCCGCTAAATATCTCGCCAAGCATTACGGACGGACGGAGAAATGAGTTATTCTTAGTCTACTCTTATGTTCTTTCCAAGATATTGAACTTTCATTAATTAGTCGTCATTTCATTTTGGGTGGCATTTTCATCAATTTGGCAACATTTAAAAAAATCTCAAAGTTGGCGACATTCCGACAAATTCGTCGCAAAAATCTTGCCAAGCGTTATAGACGGAGAAATAAGTTATTCTCATAGTAGATAAATGACTATTAGTGTCCAAATACAAAAGTATTACCCAAAGTAACTTTTCTCATGAATAGAACGAGCTAGATCTACGAGAATGATGTCATAAAATTTATCGCATGATATTACATACGAAAAGTGAAGATATTTCACAATAGTTAATATATATATTTTTTATTTTATGTGATTTTTTAATAAATGTATTTGAAAAATGTGCGATATCTCGAGAATGGTTCATGCTAGCTTTATAGAGTTTATGTCCATGGTTTTCTAACAAAAAATTACTTCAGAAATGACTATTTTCGTAACTGTATTAACGATTTTGATTTTTGAGGACTTTGTCAAAATTTTACTCGTAAATTTAGGGGATTCTAAACAGTCGATTCCATTTAAAAATAATAGACTTCCAGTATTCCCGGATTGTAATTTTTGTACCAAATTTCGTTCCAATCGCTCCATTCTTTCGTGAGATATCGTCTCCACTGACACGTACACGCACACACACGCGCACGCACGCACGCACACACGCATGCACAGACACGCGCACGTACGCACACACGCATGTACACACACGGGCACGCACGCACACACGCATGCACACACACACATCACCTCAAAAACGTTTGATTCGTACATTGAACCCGATACTTGAAACGTGCTCTCTCGTCGAAAACTCGAATTCGAATTTTTCTATGTATATAAGGAAAGTAACATGCGCATTTAATGAAGGTAATGACCTTCTCATAAGCACCCTTATAATAAGGTATTCAAACCAAAATTTAAACAACAATAAATAACATTGAAAACGAAAATTACCAACCGAGAAACACCAATGAACCACTTATTAAACATTACAAAAGGATAGAGCAATAAATAGTAAATTAAATTAAATTAAACCAAACCCAAATTCGTAGTATTAAGAACAGGAGGAGGTCCATGGCAGAACAGAAAACCAAATGAATTTAAAAATCTACTAAGGTTAACCATGGTACACATGAAGCATAAAATACAAATTATTAGTCCAGCACATTACTCCCACATATAACAAAGAAAAAAACCACCCAAAACTAGATCCATAAAAAGTAACATCTCCTGATAAAATGTTAAGTAAAAATTTATTAAAACCAATGAAAAAGTTAATAACAAAATCCCAGACACCACCAATAAAAGTGGCCCTCCTGCCACTGCATTCTTCCCAAGCCAACCTACAAACTAACCAGAACTTTGATACTCCAAGAAGTTTTTATTTTTTACCAACCTAAGTACAAAACAAACCATAAAAGGAATCACTCGAGGATTGAAACAAGACCATTCGAACTTTCAGAAAACCAGCTACCCAGACAAATTAACGCTATGACAAATAGACAAAAAAAACGCCAGCACGACAAATAAACGCCATAAGTTAACAATTAGGAGCAAAATTTGAACAAAAGATCCCACCACCACAAGACCGTCCTTGATCCCCACATCAAAACATGAAAGACACAATACTACAGAAACAACATAACTTACAAAAAGCGTGAACTTACCACTTACCACAGGTACAGCTATAAAATTCTATAATCCGAATCAATTAATAGAAAGAACTATAAACCAACGAACTGGTTTCCAGAAACTCAACTAAATCTAGAAGTAGCTCAAACGCGACCCCAAGGAATTAAAAGCAAAATTCATAAAAAAAAAGGAATAAAAGTAACCAAAGATTCAAATTAATATCACCCAGGCCGAAAAAGGTACAAAAACCACCCCGTGAAGAAATATATTATCATTAGTAAAATCCAAATTAAAAACCGGATAATATTAAAAGGAAACCAATAATTTGAACCAACAGTAATACCAACTTATTATATTTCTAATGAAATTATATTTATATATGAAATTATATATATATATATATATATATATAATTAAAATTCCCTAAACAGTCTCAAAGATTAGGAACTATTATATTTACGATCACAGATAGTAAAATTATACTTAATAGGATATCACATTTATATTTTATTTCATGCATTAATAAAAATTCAAGTCAATTAAAAGCCCTATTCCATCAAAGAAAGTTCCAGTAAATGTTGAAAATATCGCCTTTCATAAATTTAAGGGCCATAATCAATGTGTTTTGTAGATTTCTAGTTCAATATTAAATTTATTACACTCCGAGGATCTACAGGAGTGATTCTCAGGCAATTTGGAACCATCCCTTAAATGAAAATTCATGCAATTAATACATTTAGTCTTGTTTGGACAATTCTTAGTAGAATGTTCCTCTGTGCATGTGCAACGAAGTCCAATTTAGCAGCCCTTGATAATATCGCCATGAACACCGCATGTCATGCATTGCAGTATACGTAAGAATTGTCCTACCCTAATGTCCTGCCATGCCGTACCTTAGTTAAAGTAAAAAAAAAATCTGCTTACCAGCAAAGTGAAAAATACCTGGATCCACTTCTACCACCCAATGATTGCCAGTCTTATTCTTAAATTTCAAATTAAAACTAGCTAGAGAACAGGCAAGGAGTTTATTTTGAGTAATAAAGGAACCAAAGACGTTTTCCTCCTCCGCAGCCTCAGGGATGTTGAATAATATTAATTTCGACTTCCTCCTGACTACTTTAGTAACTATAAACTTGATCATTAATACTGGTCAGCTGTTCAATAAAAGCTTCAGCCAAGTTTCTTGAAGGAACCTCCATCACGACACCCCCTTTTGAAATTTAAAACATTTTATTGGCCCCAATATTATCAGATCCGTAGAGTGTGTCATAAGGTAAATTGTCCTTACCCAAATTTTATTATACAAGGACTTACTTTTGATGCCTTCACTTAGGGTGGAGTATGAAATCTCCGGCTCTCGAGTACGACAGAATAACATTCAAAACATATAATAATAACTCTGATTTAAATTGATCAATTCTTTAATTTCATATATATAAATATCTTGATTAATTCATAAAATTTACTCATAAAATCATTTAAGTGACACATATATCTATAACAACTATTTAAGTGACCCATATATTTATAACAAATTATTACTATATACCGAAAATATATGCAGTTTTTGTTTTTTAAACGCAACAGTTCTTTACTAAGATTTGAGTTCTTACTCAAGTACTGCTAAATAACTGATATATGTTACTTGCTATCTGTGAACACTATTAACAGATGGAATTTGCATACATACCCCATTTTCACTTTAATATTTAGTCGAGAACACACTTTGCTGGATTCCTGCGTATACTTGATACGTCAATTGTATTCACTATGACATACTCATCACATTGATGATCCACGTTTTCTTTGTGCGATCGCAGGAGATTTTTGATACTCCTAAATTTACGTGTTTTTAGGATGCTGTCGAACATTGAATCTGCCGACGCTTCTCGAAATTTCTGGAACCACTTTTTTCTTTCCCCCTGTGGTTTCATACCACCTTCTCTCATTTGTTGTTGGTGATGGAGGGGATGCACACTGTTTAACTGTGAGTTCCAATTGGTTCTCGTGGATACATTTAAAGTGCTTATTATATTTATTGGCATCTGTATTCGAAATGTCAACATGTAGTGCGACAGACAGTAAGATGAAGAAATAATGGCATTCTTAGTAACCTTAGAAGTACTATTTTCTATTGATATATCTATAATTGCTATACTAGGTGAGGAAAGATCTACAACCTCCACGGAGAAGCCACCCCACTCCATTATTCATACTATCAGTAGTAGGAGTCATCTGCACTTCAGACAGGGCAGAATTAAATTCTTCCAGTATATCCATAACTCCATCTAACCGAGATAAAACCATAGTTCCAACATGCTTATATAAAAATTTATTGACAGTTATTAGGGATAATCTGTATTCTTCCCATTCCATTTCACAGCCATGGGCCTGTGGCGATTGTGCGTCGCCGGGCCCCGAACCAGGGATCCTTTGATTACAAGACCGACATTATAATCACTGAGCAAAAGCTAGCTCCTCCTCTGTTCTTATAATTCGGGTACTGGCTCGTGTGGCATCTTTGATAGATGTCTTTGCTGCCGCACACTCCCTCCGCTGATGAAAGGAAGGCCGGGAGGCGTGTCGCCTCGCGTGACGGTCAGGGCCGGGAGGCGCGTCGCCTCGGCATGACGGGCAAACGTGGTCAACCAGGAAGGGAGTGTCAAGGCTTCTGACTCCGTGTGGTGCTGCCATCTCGTGTTGAGATGGTGAGATCGTTGGAGAGGAAGGCTGCGTGTTTTCGTATGTCCAGGGTAACCAGTGTGGTGATTGTGCGTCGCCGGGCCCCGAACCAGGGACCCTTTGATTACAAGACCGACATTATAATCACTGAGCAAAAGCTAGCTCCTCCTCTGTTCTTATAATTCGGGTACTGGCTCGTGTGGCATCTTTGATAGATGTCTTTGCTGCCACAGGCCTCTTTCTCAGGTTCATCGTTCATCTTATCCAATTCAGAAAGGTAATACTTATCATTGCGCTTTTCCCTTCACAGTTTTCTGATTAAATCTTTTAAATTTGTTTTTAGTATCAAGGAAAATTGTCACCAAAGTTTTTCAAAAAAATCACTAAGTCCGATTATAACGGCCTAGCCAGCCTAAATTGCTAACGGGTTAGAAAAAAATAATAGTATTCAAATCAACTTCAGAATATATTTTTATCTAACTATGTAAATCTGGTGAGTACGCTATTCCACGTATAAAGCTTTAAAGAACAAACAATGTCAAGCAGTCAGCCTGTTCAACCTAATACGAAATTGGAAACAATCCTACTATTAATTCCCTCCCAAATTCCATTAAACTTGTATTAAACAATCAAAAAGTTTATAATGTACTATATTTAAACAATTTTTAACGTTTACCAATCGATAAGCATCACTGTATACGTATCAATCAAAATTACATAGTTTGTTTCCGGTAAACATTGGAGATAACAGCACGTAAAAACTTTATTAAACACTATAATGGTTTTGAATAATTCATATCCTCACTGCATGCAACAATACATGATTTCTATCACCAAAAATAGCTTCGTAAGATGCTGCAGTGTAGAAATCACTTGGAAATCAATCCAAGTTTGAGAACCAACCAGAGGTAAGTTTATAGGTTTAAACTTTCACTCCATCTAATCTCGTCAAGTTTCCACTAATATAACCAGTTAATAGGGAATCAGGAGTTCAAAATTCGTCCATAAATTTCATTCATATAGTAAAATCTTAAAGATCACCAAATACTACATTGTGAGCTTAATCGTCCAATCAAATAACTGGAAACACTTTTAAAATTATTTAATCTTTATAATCCACTAAACTTGTATTAAAATTATCAGTAAATCTTTGTTATACTATATTTGAGCAATTATTAACAATGCACAGTCATCTGGTTACTTTCCTATTATATATAGTATAATGTATAAGAAAATGTATTGTAATGGGGCGAAAATTCGAATACGAGTTATCGACGGAAGAGCATGTTTCAAGCATCCCTGAATACGAATCAAGCGTTTTTGAGGTGATGTGTGTGTATGTGTGTGCAATGTTTTGCATTCAACCGCCTCTCTTCTCATTTTGTCTAAAATGGAAATTTGAATTTGTAGAGACATATTCACTCACAAAAAATTTAAGCACGTGACCATGTGACATATGAACATTGGATTTGCATAGCTGCTGCCTTATTCACACATTCATTTTCGACATTTTCCTGCCCACAATTTTGCAAATAATCACTTTCTTTAATTATGCATTACATTTGTACATCAGCTTACGTACACATCACTTTATTATTTAACTATGGTAGCCGAGCGTTCATCAACGAGTTTCTAATTGATAATTTAATTTGTTTAACAATATTTTGAAACATTTGTAAACATCTTTCTTTTACGTATTGCTTTGAAAACCAAGCTCTTTTATAATTAAATATGTTGTTTCTTCCACAGTTTTCATAATACACTGCTTTTGGTCTTTGATAAATATTTAACGCATATTAGTAAATAAGATTCCATTTGGACGAAAAATATTTCTCATGAAAGCAATATTTCCATTGGAAAAATATGAAATAAAGATAATAATTGAATAGCTATTTAAATGCACGTACTTCATATTCTGAGAACTTAATTAAAGAAGCGTTTTATTCAATATTGTGCATGATTGTTTACTGGCTGTCTTCGGTAAGAAGAAACAATCGCACGAAAGAAAGGTAACATAAATATCACTTTACATGATTTTGCATTTATGTTTTAATCGGCGACATTGTAAGTGGTAAATTGTATTTTCCACTTGTGTAATTAGATAGACTGTCTTACCAATTATTTCGGCATATTTTTAAACTATAATGTACTTACTATTTGCATACTAGCATTATTTTCTTCTGAGGAGAATAAATTTGTTATTTTCCTAGAAATTAACTATTTGCAGAAGGATTCTTCAAATACATTTTAAAAATTATTTGGTAATATTTTTATAAATTTAATTAATATGGAGTAAATTATAAAAACCGTGTTGCGAAAAATAATACAAACATCACAAAACAAATTTAAACTTCCACCGTACACAGTACGAAAAATAATACACACATTATAAATCAATTTAAACCGTGCACAGTGGCGCTTATTGCTTGCCGTTTTTTTGGCCCAACTGCCATTCTCTGAACACCCAAGACACGAAAAAAACCGAGAATCCATGTCCATGCGACAAATGTGTAATAGACGATTCAGTAAATGTTGTTTGAATGCTAACTGCTTTATTCGACAGTTGATTTGTCGGTAAACATCATCATCATAATCGAAGCCAGAAAAATAAGTATGTACCAACATTCCATCCTTATGCTATGTAACTATCAATTCGTCCTATTTTTATTTCGAATTTATGGGCCATGTTTACTATGTTTACTAATGAAGACTATTGCGAAATTATCCTTTTTTTTATAAAAATGTAACCGCAAAGCCATTGCAGTCGAACATCGTCGGGGTATATTAATGTTGTTTTAGATGGGGGGGGATTTAGAATGTGTTCAGTTTTCAGAGTTCTTTTCAGTTTCTTTCTGTCGAACAAAACATATATTTATACTAATTTATAAATGATCTACTACTTTAATATTGGCTTTTTTCACTGTATCTAAGAGGGGACAAGATAGCCCACCGCCACCCATAAAAAGGGGGATCAGCCTCCTAAAGTTGGCTTATCGTGCAGAGCCATAGGGGTTTTCTAGAAATTCCCCATATCGTTTTCGAGAAATTTCCCCTGATACAGGTTTTCCGACACACATTGTATATACACTGGCAGAAAATAAAATCCCAACCCCAAGAACGAGTTGTGCTAGATAAACGAAATTTGGGAAACGCGTTTCTGCACATATGAAAGATGACGCCTATTCAAATTTCGCGCAAGATGAATAAGAGTGACGATAGTAGCGCCACTATATTATCATGCAAATCACGTTTGCTTTAAATGCGATATGTAAACTTCGTGAGCGTTATTTATCGTCCGGATTGGACGTTGTGAGCTAGGTTTGAGTCAAGAATGCCTTTAAGGAGACAAAGAAGGCAGTATCAGTAGCTTAGTGAGTTTGAACGGAG
Organism: Amaurobius ferox; assembly: GCA_951213105.1. Lineage (NCBI taxonomy): Eukaryota > Metazoa > Arthropoda > Arachnida > Araneae > Amaurobiidae > Amaurobius > Amaurobius ferox. Next base: position 28,381,703 of record OX578142.1, read on the forward strand.
CCGTATAATAGGGCTACGAGAAGATGGATTTTCTTTCCGCGATATTGCAGAAAGACTTGGCAGGGATGTATCCACTGTGCATGATTGTTGGCAGCAGTGGTCACGGGAAGGATCTCAAGAAGACCGGGGTCCGGCCGCACACGGGCCACTACTGAGAGGGAAGACCGCCGTATTCGCCGCATGGCTTTAGCGGATCGTACTGCATCTGCAGCAGCAATTAGAGCTTCGTTGGCCTCCGAGTGACACAGCGAACTGTAAGAAATCGATTAATTGGGGGACAGCTCCGAGCCAGACGGCCTGTAGCGTTCATATCACTAACTCCAAATCACTGCCATCTGCGACGTCAGTGGTGTCAAGCTAGAGTTCATTGGAGGGCGGAGTGGAGATCTGTTGTATTCTCAGATTAGAGCCGTTTCTGTCTTGGTGCCAGTGATGGTCGTATGTTGGTAAGAAGGAGGTCAGGTGAGCTCTTGGAACCAATCTATCTGCGGCATAGACACACTGGACCTACACCGGGAGTTATGGTCTAGGGAGTCATTTTCTATGACAGCAGGAGCACTCTGGTCGTTATCCCAACCACCTGAACAGCAAATTTGTATATCAGACTGGTGATTGAACCGGTTGTGCTACCATTCATAAGCAGTATTCAAGAGGGTGTTTTCGAACAGGATAACGCTTGTCCTCATGCAGATGCTGTCACCCAACGTGCTCTACATAGTGTCGACATGTTGCCTTGGCCTGCGAGATCATCAGGTCTTTCTCCCATCGAGCACGTATGGGACATTATTGGAAGACAAATCCAGCGTCATCCACAACCAGCATCAACCGTTGCTGATTTGACTGACCAAGTGCAACAGGCATAGAACTACACCCCACAAAATGACATACGGCACCTGTATGATACAATGCATGCACGTTTTCATGCTTGCATTCAAAATCGTGGCGACTACAGAGGTTATTAATGTACCACCATTTCGCATTTGAAATGGCTCTTCTCGCGCATACTTTAACCTGTGACATTGAAACTTTAATCAAATAAATATGCTACCTACACAATTGCTTTGCCTAAATTTCATTCCTCTAAACTAATTTCTTCTTGGTGTTGGGATTTTATTTTCCGCCAGTATGTATATATATATATATATATATATATATAATATATATATTTGAAATGCAATAATAAGAATTATGTAAAAATAAAAAAAATAAAAATACAATTCAAGTAATATTAACATCACCATAGAAGCAAATTCACGGCCATAATGCCGATAAGAGAAAAGAACCTTCCCAAATTCGAAGATTAATCAGAATTAAATTCCTCTTCAGGTCTGAGTATTTAACTCTAATTAACCCAAACAAATGCCTGTTTCAGATTAAGCAATAGTACATTACTACAAATGCTTAAACTCAGACTACAGGCATCAAAAAATGAAAAAAGGATACATTAAGAAAATTGTATTACCATGCGGCATGAATTATTCTTCTTCTACCACGTGTATACACGATCAACCTCAACAACTTAATCTAGAAGCACCGGAATGAACAAGTCGAAATTCTACCAGGGAGGTAGTACGAACGTTCACGGAAATACTCCCAAACCCGTCCAGTGAGTCTAAGCTGGAGACTGGACAAGCAATTCAGAATACAACTTCCCAAGCATGCAGAACTGAATATGAATATGAATCATAGATGAAAATTCCTACTAAACAAGAATTCATAGGAAAACTGGATAATCGAGAATGCCACTATACACCATTATAAGGGCGCACAAAACGTAGTTTCAATACTAACAAAAGTTACATTTTTTTGCGAAAATAAAATTCAAAACATTAATGCATCTTATTTTCCGATTTTTTTATTTTTCTAATGTTTTTGACATAGTTTATTATTTTTCATTTTTATTTATTTATATAATTAATAAATAATTATATATAACATACAAACATATATATATGTATATATATATATATATATATATATACATATATATATATATACATTATATATATATATATTTATATATATATATATATATATATATATATATATATATTTTTTTTTTTCCCCTCTCTCTCTCTCTCTCTCTCTCCTGTATGTTAGTCACTATAATTGGGAATGTTTTCTAGGATGTTATCGAGTGAAATTTGATACACTGAGTTGATAATTTTAATAACAAAATTGGGGGGATATGCATTATTAGTCGCTGTACTCAATAATTCCATAAAGTGCGCTAATTTATAAAATTCATCACGAATTCTTGTTTAGTAGGAATTTTCATCTATGATTCATATTCATATTCAGTTCTGCATGCTTGGGAAGTTGTATTCTGAATTGCTTGTCCAGTCTCCAGCTTAGACTCACTGGACGGGTTTGGGAGTATTTCCGTGAACGTTCGTACTACCTCCCTGGTAGAATTTCGACTTGTTCATTCCGGTGCTTCTAGATTAAGTTGTTGAGGTTGATCGTGTATACACGTGGTAGAAGAAGAATGATTCATGCCGCATGGTAATACAATTTTCTTAATGTATCCTTTTTTCATTTTTTGATGCCTGTAGTCTGAGTTTAAGCATTTGTAGTAATGTACTATTGCTTAATCTGAAACAGGCATTTGTTTGGGTTAATTAGAGTTAAATACTCAGACCTGAAGAGGAATTTAATTCTGATTAATCTTCGAATTTGGGAAGGTTCTGTTCTTTTCTCTTATCGGAATTATGGCCGTGAATTTGCTTCTATGGTGATGTTAATATTACTTGAATTGTATTTTTATTTTTTTTATTTTTACATAATTCTTATTATTGCATTTCAAATATTTATCCATATACTTGTCTGCTGCATTATGCGCGTATTGTATATTGGTTTCTTATTTTCTGTCTAGTTATTTACGAGTTTCTGTGGTAACATTCATTTTTAATTATATATATATATATATATATATATATATATATATATATTATAATATACATTCCCGACTCCCAGTAAGTTTCCCCGTAGATCATATAACCCGCCGGATAGTGGAGATAATCTTTACTTCCTAAGCTAATTGATTATTAAAATTTGAAAAACATTATCGCATAGCAGCTATTACAGCTTTCCAAAATAAATATATTATACAAATGTAATACAATTTAGTATATTACTAAATAAATAATAAGCATATAAATATTCGAAATGTTGGGCGCCAACGGATATATATATATATATATATCCGTTATAATATATATATATATATTATACAAGTGTAATACAATTTATTATGCTACTAAATAAATAATAAGAATAAAAATTTTCGAAATGTATAGATATATATATATATATATATGGAAAGCAGAAAACGACAAAAACAATTCAGACACACAGCTACAAAAGTACACTGACTCATGTTTGATTATTTTAATTAAAACGGGTCGATAATTTGATTCTTTATATTTCATCTTCACTCCAATTATTTCAATTTTCTGTCCACGCGCTTGTTAGTATTAGATCTTTCCATTCTTAATTCAATAAGGCTCCATTTTTAGTCTCTGAAACACCAATTTTCTCTTGTATAAAGCAGAGACCACATCCATATATGCATCCCTGTTTATCTTACAGATTGAGGTCAGTGGGTCCCTTGAGACACCCTTCCCTTCTAAGAAAATTCCCTCATCTTTTATTTCCAATTATTTCCATGTCCATTTATGTGATAGTAATTGGCAGATGGATTGACACAAGGGCCGCGAAAGAAAGTTGTTACAGAATTTCTTCATCAATGTTGAGTTTAATTTTGGAATTGCATCGACAGGGTGGAATTCTAGCACGCAAATGATGTATCTCTTTATGAGTAATTTAACAAAGAATAAGGACATAGTTATTACTTAAAGAATTATTCTTTATTGCAGTAGACCATTGAGTTTTATTAATTGTGTCTGTTAGCAAATTATTTGTTGTCGAACCTTTTCAATTTATAGAGGAATCTTTATATTTTATCAAAACAATGAGTACCCTTCATTTATGACAGACCTATTAAGCATTTTAAGTCCCTTTTGCATACTTATTTTCTACAGTAATACGAATTTTCGGAAAAAACTGGAAGTGACATCTCAAGGATAGGACATGCAAATCCCTACATCTTATGGAATTCGACACTGAATTCATATCATTCATCATACAAGCTCCAGCTGTAATAGCGAATCTTCAGAAATAGATGTTTCAAGGGAATTTTTTGAGCTAGAAGTGAAAATAACTGCAAGTGATTCCCCCCAACTATACTCATCAGAGTTTATCCATAATAATTATTATATAAGCTATATAACATATTTCGAAAAATAGATGTTTCAAGGAAAATGAAAATTTTTTAATCGGAAGTGACATCTCCATTACCAAAAGTTAAAACCTTTAGTGTGAGTCTTTCTATCCTCTGGAAGTTGAGGGTGAATTTATATCAGTCATTATCTAAGGTCTAGTTATAGCCAATCCAGAGAAATAAATGTTTCAAGGGAAATTTTTTGAACCGGCAGTGGAAATTCTTAGTGAACCGCCTAACCTCCTTCAGAATTTGATTTTGGTGTTGAATCTAGATCAGTTATTACCAAACGTCTATCTATTCCCCGAGGCATTTAGCTAAATTAGTCGTCAAGGCAACCAAAGTAAAAGCCATGTTTAATTATACTTACTACTGCTCATGCTTATGTAATTTTTTAGGTATATTTATTTGAAAACGTGCAATATCTCGAGAACGGTTCAAGTTGCCGTTCTAAACTTTATGTCATTTTAGAGTAAAATTTACGTATCAAATGATTATTTATATAACTTTATTGAATGTATTAATATTTTATAATTTTTCAAAAATTTAGGGGCCTTTCAAACGTTTGATTGCGTTAAAATTGACAGGGTTCTAATATTTCCTATCTAGGGATCGTAATAATCATACCAAAAAACATTTGAAACGCTCAATTCGTTCGTGAGAGATTGCATCCACAGGCTCGTGGATATACATACACACACATATACACACAAACAGACATCCCTAAAAAATGTTCGATTTGAGTTCAGGGATACTTGAAAGTGATCTTCCGTCGCAAACTTGAATTCTAATTTTTGACCCAGTCACAATACTTTCCTATACATTATACCATGTATGTAGTGGAGATATAAATCTTGAAACGAGTAATTTTTTGCTAGAGAATGTGATGTTTCTAAAATTTCTGCGATGGCGTTAGTCTGATGGAGCCGAAGTGGTTTTGTATGAATACCGTCTTATAAAATAAAACTCCAATAAAGTTTATTAGTTGTTTTCAGACTCATTTGTTTAGTTCACAAGAGGTAATTTTAACCCTATTGTTTTTACAGTGAGATACATAATTGAAACAACATAATCGTTCCAAGTTACAAACTCAAAATATGAAAATACTGAAATTAGAACAAAAAAATAATTAAAATAGTTTAACTTTAAAAAATAGTTCAACTTTTTAAAATAGTTCAACATATAAATATATTGAAATTATATTCAATTTACTCAAATATCCAACACTAAGAACCCGATCCAGTTGTATATCTTTTTATGACTTTCAAAGGGGTAATACTCGGCCAGCGCTTTTATTTTTCGAGATATGAGCATTACAGGAAAATTTCTCATCTTTTTTAATTTGACAATACAATTGCTTAAAAACTGTACATTGTGGGAACAACTTATTGATATAGAAACTAGATTTTCTACTGAATGTTTTTGTCGTTTATTATTTCTATCTATCTTTCATAGTTTAACAGATATTCTGGGTGAAAGTAAGCAAAGTGAAATATAAACTCTCTCTAGTAAAACATTTAAAAGTGTAAAAATATTTAAATTACTTTTGCTTATTTTTATTTATAAATGGCGCCCTATTTCTAACAAAATAAGTCTAAATTGTTTATATTTTTATCTATGAGGTTTGGAGATAATAAGTAAAGTCTGGACATTGAGGCAAAATGCCCTAAAATTTTGTTTTACTTTTTTGTCGCATATTTGAAGATGCCTTGTTAAGTTTTTAATGCCTTATTTTGTTTAAATTAACCCCAATTTATATTTAATATCGATATTCCTGTTTTCTCAAAAAAAAATTGCAGTTGAACTGTGTGACATGAACATTCGCAAGTAATATGAATTTTTTTTTTCAATTGAGTTACTCTCGTATTATTAATAGTTTATTTGAGCTCCAAACGAATTGCTAAACAAATAATATCCAAAGATTCTACTCGTTACTGTGTAAATTTCATTCTAGTACACTTTTCAGAGTTCCTGATATTATTTCTCCTTATAAAATAGCAAATTGTTTGTGAATACTGTGAAGTTATTAATGATGTGGTTAGTGAAATTGAATCTGTTCCCGGATGACAGGGTCACAACGTGTCAGTAAAAATGCAACTGAGTTTATTTAGCAAATAATGATTTTTCTTCTAATACCTAATGACTTTTGAAAATAAATAATAACATCGCTATACAGAAAGAAGATATAAATCTGCTTTTAATGTAATGATTCTTAAAAATATCATAAGTTTCAAATATGCTACTGTTACTTCTGTTGAAGACGCAATAATGTTTGCAATTCTAGTTATGGCATTCTGAAACACCACGACAGAAGACAAAGTTTAACTTTCTACAATTAAAAACAAGAAAGAGTAAGCATGCATAAAGCATTGATTATGAGACACTTTCCAACTGAAATGTAATTTTATTTAAACATCTCTAAAATGCGATATATTGAGAAGTGATATTTTTACTTTCTTTATATGCATAATGTATAAGGAAAGTATTGTGACGGGGTCAAAAATTCGAATTTAAGTTTTCGACGGGAGAGTACGTTTCAAGCATCCGTGATCACGAATCGAACATTTTTGAAATGATGTCTGTGTGTGTGTGTGTGTCAGTGAGTGTGTGAAGACGATATCTCACGAACGAATGGAGCGATTCGAATGAAATTTAGTACAAAAATCGCAATCTATGAATACTGGAAGCCTATTGTTTTAAAACACAATCGAATGCTCAGAACCCCCCTACATTGTCGAGTAAAATTTTGAAAAAATCATCAAAAAATCAAAACCTTTAATAAAGTTACGCAAATAGACATTTCTAATTTTTCCTTAGAAAACGATTGACATAAACTTTAGAACGCTAGCATGAACCGTTCTCGAGATATTGCACATTTTTGAAATACATTTAACAAAAAATCCCATAAATTAAATGAAAATATTAACTGTTAAGAAACATGTTCAATTTTCATATGTAATATCATGCGATAAATTTGGTGACATCATTCTCGTGGATCTAATTCTTTCCATTCACCAGAAAAGATACTTTGTGTAGTACTTTTGTATTTGAACGCCAATAGTCATTTATCCGCTGTAAGAATAACTTATTTCTCCGTCCATAACGCTTGGCGAGATTTTGGCGACGAATTTAGCGGAATGTCGCCAACATGACGACATTTTAAAATGTTGCCAAATTAACGAAAAGCTCGTCAAATGGATAAAAATGACGCTAAATCAATGGAAATGACGACTAATTGAAGAAAATTCAATATCTTGGAAAGAATATAAGTATCTACTATAAGAATAACATATTTTTAACTGTAAAAGTAGTGAATTCATTGCATTATATTAAGAAAGTCATGTGCTGTCCACATCAGATTTTTTACATTATCACAGTACTACAATAATTTATTTTACTTAAAAACTTAAAATTTCATCAAAAAAGACAAAGCCATAAAACCGTCTGTTTCTCTATGTAAGATCAATGAATATTTCATTCATATCACTTATATTCCAGACTCCAGAGCTAAATAATTTTAAAACATTCAGCAATTCTTATACAACTCATCTTACAATCGTTGATTTGTTTACATTCTGCATACGTTAAAATTAGGCTTCGTTGTAGAAATAATCAAAGTTTAGTGATCATTTAAAATCCAAAATATTGTAATTGCGTAGGCACAGGCTTTAGATACACAGATAATATGCAAAAATAACGCGGTTTTAGAACGGATGCAACACTAAATATAAATATAAGCGTTCCTTAAAAACACGATTTTAACTAAGCGAAAAAAATGGTTCAACTCGGCTTTCTTATATCAGAATCCATTTTTAGTAGCTTTTTTCAAATGTTACAAGAAAAAGTGTGAAAAATCGGTATGACGGAATCAAATGATTACAATTATAGCGTGTTACCCTTCACTCTAAATGGCTTGAAAAAATCTTTCGATTGATAACATACTTGACAATGTACTCTTCTGGGGACGGAGAACTTGCTCCCCGAGGGGAGATGATGGTGTCACCAACAATAAAATTATATGGCGGTAATTTTTCACAACAATGATTGAAACTATGAAATATCGAGATAATTGAGCCATAAATAAACTATTTTATGCATAATTATGTCAAATGCTGTCCTTTGTAGCCATGTTAAATAAATATAAATTTTCAAATAAGTTTCGAAGTTTTCCCTCGAATTTAAAAAATTCTACATAGTTCTAGTTTTTTTTATAGCAAAGTCGGATATAAAGTTTCATGAAAATCCATTAATATTTGTAGCCGTTATCGTGTAAATAAAAATCAACCACAAACATACATACAAACAGACGGACATTAACGCCAAAAATAGTCAAAACGTGTTCAGAAGGCCTTAAAACATATATTAGTATCACAATCTCGAAATCGAAAATTTTCGTGAAAACAATACTTTCTCAATACTAAGTACGGAAAAGTAAACATTGAGTAATTATGGGTAACCACGAAAATAAAAAATTAATCTGATAAATAATTTTATAAAATTAACACTTTATATTCATTTAAAAAATGATTATTTTGGCTGCCTATTTTTAATTTTTCCCTAAGTAATCAAGAAAATTTAAATAATGTAATTGACTGCAATAAAGGGTATTAATACTATTTACTTAAAACAATATTGCCAAGCAGTTTTTTTTATGAAATGGAAAATATATTTAGTGACCAACCACAAAAAAGGGACATCCTTGCTCTTGATGGTATTATAACCTCAGAAACCTGAAATTTTCATTTTTATTGAAGTTTTGAGCCACTTACAGCCAATCAAATATTGATATTAATTCCTTAAACTTTGTGGGGAGATTTTTAGTGCCATCCGTAAGTTGTCCTGGCCCTTGCCAAAATTATTTGAGTGCAAATCGATTTCTGAAAAATTCCAAAAAACCCGACATTTTCAGTTTTCTGAAATTTTAAGTCTTTACGGCGGATAAAAATTTCAATCTACAACAGTGAAACTTTATAGGGAGATATTTTATGCTGATATACAATTTTAGTTTGCCCAGGCGAATTGAATTTCAGAGAAAAAGTGTTTTAGCGCCACCTTAATGAGCATAGCTGCAACTGCGTACGCGTACTTTAAAACAAGAAAGATCAATCATGCATAAAGCACTAATTAAGAAACAGTTTTGAACAACTGAAATGCAACAACTGAAATGCAATTTTATTTAAACATCTCTAAAATGCGGTACATTCAGCGGTGCTATTTTTAAAATCATCACAATAATACAATAATTTATTATGTTTGAAAACTTCATCGAAACCAAATTAACTGTATTCAAATAACGTCATCGAAATATAAAGCGTCTGGCTCTCTATATAAAAGCAGTGAATATTTCATTCATACACTTTTTTCCATTCCTTTCATTCAGCGGCGATATTTTTAAAATTATCACAATACTATAATAATTTATTTTACTTATAAACGTAAAACCATAGAGGTAAAATTACTTTCTAACTCCATGCTTAAAACTTCATTAAAAAAGTAATAATATGGAATCGGCTGCTTCTCCATGCAAAATCAATGAATGTTACATTCATATCAGCTATATTGCAGACTCCAGAGTTAAACAATTTTGCATTAAAGAAATTCAGCAATTCTTATACAACTCATCTTACAGCTTGAGGTGTTTACATTGATGATCATTTAAACCCCGTAATACTATAATTGCGTTGGCGCAGTATATAGATGCACAGAAAAAAATAAAACATAAAACGGTTTTAGGACGGATGCAACACTAAATATAAACTACAAAGAACTTTAAAATCACGATTCTGACACAAGATGGATGCCATATTTTATTTTAAAGTGGCTCAAGTGATCTCTCCATATAATATGGGTGCAATTATTATTTTAATTTTTATTTAAAATACTACCGAACATATTTTGCTGAATTTTTTTTTAAATATTTCATGGGATAATTTGAAAATTTCCTAAAATTTTCGAAGCAATTTGCGAATTTTAAATTCGCTTTAAAAATATTTGAAAAATTAGGTCCCATAGGGTTGAATGTATTTCATTTTTTCAACCCCGGTTCAATCCAAAACTAATTGGGTGATATTATTTATTTACATTCTAATATGTCCCACAGACCGCCTCAACAACATACTAAAATTTTATTTTGATAGTCATTTTTACGGCAGTTATCGTGCGAACGGGCAGACAGACAGGTAGAGAGAATGAACAAAGTCGTAAACACTTTTCAACTACGTTGTAAAGTGCTAAAAATGTAGACAATATTGAAAATTGCCGCTGAATTAACGGAAACGATGCCAAATGGATAAACTATTAAGACATTTTAATATCTGGACTCTATTGCTTATTATGGATGCTATCAATATTGATAATTGTCAATTTAGAGCTGAGCGAAATATAAGTTTATTGGATGCTTCGAAATCGTGTTACGTATTGTCATCCAAAAAAAATGCCAAATGTGCAATCCAACGTTAAAAACATTATGTAGTGGATATTATACACCCATTTTTCACTGTGAAATTAGTAAAACAATTGCACTATATAAGGAAAATCTTATGCTACCCACATTGGATTCTTTTTCTTTTCCTCTCAGAATAATTTGCTTCGAGTTAATGAATTTTCGAACATTCACATAAGCTGCAAAAAACGAATATCAATTTTATCTACAATTTAAATTATATTTAATTTGTTCCAATTTATTCTAAAGAATATTTGAAAAAATATTAACTATTACAGAATACATCTATTATATTTAACTCCGTATTGCAATTATGCAAAAGATATTTTGAATTATGCGAACATAACAACAAAGGACGAGGGATTGGTTCCTATTGAATTTTCAGAAATCTTCAACAGGCTTTTCACATGCAAATGAAGGAATTCACTTCTATTAATTTCCTTATATACATAGTATATCACGAACGAATGGAGCGATTCGAACAAAATTTGGTACAAAAATTACAATCCGTGAATACTGGAAGCGTATTGCTTTTATACGCAATTGAATGTTCAGAACCTCCCTAAATTTTCGAGTGGAATTTTGAAAAATTCCTCAAAAAATCAAAACCTTTAATAAAGTTACATAGATATCTATTTCGTATGTAATGTTTTATTAGAAAACGATTGACTTTAGAGAACTTGAAGCTTTAGAACGCTAGCATGAACCGTTCTCGAGACATTGTACATTTTCAAATACATGTATCAAAAAATCACATAAAATAAAAAAAATATTGACTATTGTGAAATATGTTCACTTTTCATATGTAATATCATGCGATGAATTTGGTGGCATCATTCATTCTAGTGGATCTCGTGGATCTGTACAACAGACGTTGATCAAAAAGTATCAAAACTTTTAACATTTTCATCGAAAATGAAGTGTACACCACTTGCTACCTTATAAAAAAGTCTGCATACAATTATTATTTTAATAGTCGATTTCGTGTATCCACGATAGCTGCCACAAATATTAATGGATTTTCACAAAACTTTTTATCAATCTCCGTTACCAAATTTTGAAATTCGAGGATTTAGGTTTTGCTATTCGAGGGAAAATAATTTTACATTTTCTTAACATGACTATATATTGGACTATGCATAAAAGGGGTTATTACTAGCTCAATGATCACGAGATTTAACAGTTTCAATCATTGTAGTGAAATATAGTTGCAATACAATTTTTGTGTTCGTGGCATCATTCAAATCTCAAGGGTGGGGTGGGGTAGAGGTGTACATAATACTTGGAAGAGGAAGCCGACGATCGAATGCGAACTTTACAATACTGGATATCATTTTATGAAATGTACCCTATTGAGAACTAGTATAATTGTTCAGGAAAATGGTGTTATGGCACCCTGTCTAAATCACCTCTTTCCTGATTCAGTGATCTGCATCATAACTTTTCGACTACGTTTCAACGCATAAAAAACAGCCTAATTTTAAAATTGAAATAAATTGAAATATCTTGAAAATGTTTTTTTTAGTGTATTCAATAATTAACCCCTCAAATTCATTATATATATACCCTTTAAAATTTTTAATTAATATTTATTTATTATCAATTAAATATTGTTTATTTGTCAAAAATATTTTGTAATGGAATTTTTAATTAAAACAATACATGAGCTATAATGTATTATATCGGATTTCATTATTTTAACAATTAATTACATGTTTAAAATTATATTTGAATGGGTATAAATCGATTACGGGATCGCTTTCCTGCATTGCTTCATATTTATAATAAAGCTATTTTTAATAGAGGAAAATTGCGATGAAAAATCAAGGATTCTGTCCAAAACTGTAATTGAAAAATATTCATATTTAGCGCTGCATTGAAGAGCGCAATACTCAGCTTAGCCTTTCGCTTCTAATCCCGTCTGATAATTAAGTTACTACATCCCATTACAGCACCAGCAGTCAGCACATTTTCCCATAGGATGTCAATGCAAAAATTCGCAAAAGTACAAAGTACTGGAGTTCTCTTTTCCATCAGTTCAGCCATAGCCCCACTCGATTACGCGACGCTATGAGCTCGGATTTTAAACATGCTGAACCAGGGCATCCAGCAATCCCCATATTCGCGCGAAAAGTAAATGACGTTTTGAGTACAAGAGAGCACGTTGGGAATGGAGGAAGGTGAAGATGTATATCACATTTCCAATACGTAGTGAGGAAATTTTGCGATCTCGATAGTTGCTACCACCTCAATAAACTTACGGGAAAATACCACATGGCATCTACGTCAGGCGCCAATATCAGCGGACATCAGCCATTCCCACAGTTTCATCAGCCATTTAGTTTCACTTAAGTTCACTGGATCTTTTTGTCTTTTTGTGTGACGTCACGTAGATGTGTGGCCGCAGATGAATGATAAGAGTGCTTTGGTCCCTTCATGTGGAAATTTACAGTTCAATTCGTCCCCATTTTATTTGAATTGAGCTTTTACGAATCTTTTAAAAGGGTTAATTGTATTGGAATTTATGATTTGAATCCTGTGTTGGATATTCACTTTCTTCTTTGGTATTTTGTCTTTCATTCATTATGTTCCCCTCGTGTTCCTTCCTTCTCGGTTGTTTTGTCTTTTTTTTCTTCTTTCGCTATTGGTATCACCCGTTCTCTGCTTCAGTCACGTTTGCTGTTCGTGCATCAGTCGCCGAACTTTCTCTCACGAGTAAAGGTTGCGATTCTTGTTTATCTCGATAAAGAAGGCTGTTTTTGCTTTTGAAACCGGTCATGATACATTATTTTTGTGTTTTATGCTGCTTTTAACGAAGTTGATTCAGTAAGCTTTCATAGTTTTGTGGTAAAAGAAAATAAGAAAGTAGGGTAAAAAATGGGGTAATTAAATAAATATCAAAGGTATTAACCCACATATTTACGTTGTGTTAAAGTACGCCATAACCCAGCTATAAATTTATTGTTGCTCTTGCTGCTCTTGAAAACTCGCTGAAAAAATATTAATATTATTGGAATCTAAACAAGCAATTGTGTAACATTTAAAAACATATATTTTAAAACTATTGCCAAAAATCAAGTTCATTAAAAAATATATAAGCTTACACTAATGATACCAAAATTACTTACAAAAATACATCAAATATAATCGTATAATTATTATTATTTAAATTAAATTTTAGTATGTAATAACGCCAACTATCAAAAATCGCCGATATAAGCAATTTAATATCTTTACCAAAATTTCTGCTATAACAATTTCCTGTAAGTAATTGATTCTAAATACAAAACTCTGGCTGATTGCTGAAAGCACTTACATTTTATTGCCCTGAACTCATTTGTAGCACTTTGGGTAAGCACTGCGTTTTCTTTTACACCTGTTTCAAGTATCTGTACATGTTCATAAAATAATTAAAATATTTCTCACTTGACATACTCGAAAACATACATACATACATACTGCTTTACATACTACGATGCATTTTCGAATGATTTTTTTAAATTCAAATAAGTTTCTGTGGTTTTAAATGTTGACAAATTTTGAGCGATTTTCAGCAATTTTTCCAAAAATCTCTCCCTTTGCGATTGAAATTATTATCGGAAATTATCTTAACATCTTTCGAAAGAACAAAGAAAGCTCTTTCAACGAGTTTTGAATCAAATCCGCAAAATAATTAAAACAATCCTTAAAAAAATACGAAAAACACATTATTACAACATTTTTTAATTCGTCCTTCCACTACTTGAGGATTCACAAAATTCTAATTTTTTCATGAATTAATATCTTTATGATTTATAAAAACATTTCTGTGACGCTATTTGCACATTCTTTAATTCATTTCGAAGTTTGACACCATGGTTTAGCAAGTACTTGATAACAAAACTCTTCATTTTTTTTCACCCTCTTATCCAGTGTTACACTTTATTCTTCAGCCGTTTGATTCGGAGTTTCTCTAGCTTGACGTCCTGACTGGAGGAAGTGTCGTGTTGTTATAGAAATCTCATCCAATAAATGCGGCCAATAAAAGGAGCCATCTTTAATACTTTCCAACATAGTTGTACAGTGTTTATGACTTTGTTCATTCTGCCTGTTTGGGTCTGTTTGTCTGTTTGTTCGCACAATAACTGCCGTAAAAATGGCTTCATCAAAATGAAATTTTAATATGTTGTTGAGACGGTCTGTGGTGACATATTATCTATGTATCTAAATTCTGTGAATAGGCAATTACAATATTTTTTATTTTAAATGATTTTTAAACTTTGATTATTTCTACAACGATGCCTAATTTTAACGTATGCAAAATGTAAATAAATCAATTGTAAGATGAGTTGTAAAAGAATTGCTAAATTTTTTTAACGCATAAACTTTTTAGCTCTGGAGTCTGTAATATAAGTGATATGACAGAAATTTTCATTGACTTTTCATAGAAAAATAGACAATTTTATAACATTACCTTTTTTGATGAAGTTTTAAGTTTCCAAATAAAATAAATGATCATACTGCGATAATTTAAAAAATATCCCCGCTGAATGTATCGCATTTCAGAGATGTTTAAATAAAATTGCATTTCAGTTGTAAAATGTTTCATAATCAATGCTTTATGCATGATTAATTTTTCTTCCTAATTATTTTTTCTAACCGGACGTATCGCTAAACTGTTGCTTGGTTTTCATCTATATCAGCCCCTGTTATTCCGATTAACATTTCCCTGTCATATTCAGCTTCCTTTTATTTCAATTTTTGACTGATCTTTCTGGTCTTCTAAACCTTTCATGATTTTTTACATCTAATTCCGGACAGTTACCTTACACCTTTCTGGTAGGTCGGACGGTCTGGGTCTCAACAACAACAACATTTAATTCCGGTCAGAAAATAAAAGAGATTTTTTCCGTCCCAGTAGCTCAATGGATATAGCATCATTCTGCCAATTTGAAGATCCTTGGTTCGACTCCCGTTTCAGATTTGGAATCTTTATAGTATTCACTCTAGCTAAAAAACACTATGCAACAAAATGTTATTAAACTTGGGAGATAAGAAACTTAACGAATACTCTGATGTTGATTAGAATTTAGTACACTTTGGAAAAATATAACATGGTATTTTTTAAGAAACAGCAAATATCCTCAAAATATAAAGTAAGCCACGATATATACTTAAATGTATTGAGTAAATGCCTGTATTAAATGTAATTACTTGTGGCAGAATAAAATCAAGATAAACATTCTGTATATAAACTGACCCCATATATTCAAATGGAATATATGAAGAAATTTGAATCTGTACAAAATGTCTTATGGTGCCCATGTCAGATTAGTGACATTCATTTAATATCCACCCTATATATTTAAACTGAACCATGTATAATCAAACGTAATATATACAGAATGGTAGATAAGAATTTGGACAGAAAATCATGTAAAGCGTATATTAGATTGCTCTTTTTGTGACGTTCATTTATATATAATATCCACCCTGTATATTTAAACTGAATCCTGCATATTCCAACAGAATATATGAAGAAAAGGTAATATGAATCAGGTCGGAAATTCATGTGGTGCTCATATCAGATTTCTTCTTTTATGACATCCATTTAATATCCCCTTTGTATATTTAAACTGAAATATATTCAAATGGAATATATGAAGAAAAATTAATACAAATCTGTACGGAAACTGGAAAGTCATATGGCGCCAAATCAGATTTCTCCTATTATGACATTCATTTAATAACTATCCTGCATATTTAAACCGAACCATGTATATTCAAACGGAATATACTATAAAGATAAATTAATACGAAACTGGACGGAAAGTCATGAGGTGCCCATATCAGATTTCTCCTTTTATCACATTCATTTAATATTTAAACTGAACCCTGTTTATTCAAACGGATTATATGAAGAAAAATGAATACGAAACTGGACGAAAAGTCATGTGGTGTTCATATCAAATTTCTCCTTTTATGACATTCATTTAACAACCGCTCGTATATTCAAACTAAACTCTGTATATTCAAACGGAATATATGAAGAAAAATGCATATTATTTTATACTGAAAATCATGTGGAGACCACATCAGATTTCTCATTTTGTGGCATATTTTAAAAATGCGTAATATTATTTTACGATCATGACAGCTTAAATTAATACATTTAATTACTTTCCATTCTAATCATTCCATTCACGCTTAGAGAAAGAAATTATTTGTTTTTCTGCTATTTGCAATCAAAGAGCACGAATATTTGTATAAATTTATGTCTCTAAAATTGTTTCATTTGATCATTTCTAATATAAATATTTTAATTAGAAATTATTTCAAATATTTCAGAGCTAATGATGGCAAATACTTAAAGAGGTTTGAAGTTTAAATTAATTAGAAGTTTGTTTATGAGTTTTTCATTACGAATACTAATTTATTCATTCTTAGAATTTCACTTATGTAAATAGAGACTTTAAAATTGATGAAGAAAACTGAACTTGTAATTTCATTTCATTATTTGATACGATTGGTTAATTCATCTGAAGAAGAGTTTCAGTATACGCATGGCAATATTGAAACGAGCTTCAAATTACAAAAATCTAATGTTGGCAAAATATAATTACTCAATAGTCTTAAATGCATTTTTCTTTACATATCTAAATTCTATTTATTTTTTAAAAATTATACATGAAAGGAACTTATTTCAAATTACATCACATTTTCAGTTTTGGGATCATTTTCATATCCTTTGGCTACTTAGCTTGAAGTGTTAGAAAGTCACTCGAATTAAACGAAAACTCGAGAATGGTTTATCCTAAAATAATGGCTAATCCTAAAGTTGCTTGCATTCTTTTTGATTTTAAAAATTACGTGTAAAACAATAATGTAATTAGTATATTTAAGCATATTTATTATTTTATTGTACATTTTGTCGAATTTTGAGGTCCATTTAAAGGACCTATTCTTCCAAATTGCACACTCATGATCTCTGACCACCTCGGAACGCCGCGTGCTGTTGGCCATCTCGGGTGCGGTATCCCCGTGGTTTGCGCGCTAGATTTGCACGCTGCCACAAAATGCCGCCGTGTTCATGCGGAGTACGATCACGTTAAACATGTGGGTCCGTAAGTCCTTCCGAGAGGTTGGTGGTAGGGGAAGGAGGGTACGGTCCCTGTGGATGCCTCCCCCACTGGATTCCGGTCTAAATTGGGTGGCACTTCCCGGCCGTCCATACAGTTACCTTACACCTTTCTGGTAGGTCGGACGGTCTGGGTCTCAACAACAACAACACTCATGATCTCAAAAAAAAAATAACACAAAAATATATATTGAACCGTATCAAACGAGTGAGTGTTTTGTAATTAGTTTTAATCAGAAATAAATGGATAGAATTGCTCAATAGTTATGACGAGTTATTTTTAAGATATTAGGCATTTTACTTTTCTACATGGTACGGAATATCTTTCGAAATAAGCAAGTTAATTACATGAGATTTTGGTATTCCTTCTTAAATCAGCAACCACAGAACCCATTAACACTTCGGTCGATTTTAATAAGAACGCTCTAATGTTTATTATTATTTTTCAACAATACTTTTTAATAGCCAGGCACTTGTTCGACAAATAGCACTTAATAACGAAATTAAAAGTTATTTTCTATGCGACTTTTAGTTAAGAAAATAAAGTGATTAGACAAAATACTTTTTTGAATTCATAAAGAAATCTTCTTCGACCCAGGTCGTCCTACCTACCGAAAGGTGTAAGGTATCTGTTTGAACGACTGGAAAATGCCACCCAATTTAGATCGGAATTCAGTGGAGGTGGCATCCACAGCGACCGTACTCAACTTCCCCTATCACCAACCCCTCGGAAGGACTTACGGACCCACGTATTTAACGTGCCCGTACGCCGAGTAAACACGGGGATACGGGGGTAGTTTGGGCTGAACCGGGAATTGAACTCGGGTTGTCCGAGTGCAATCTCCGCGCGCTTACCAGTGGCCTGTCCCATCCTGATACAGAAATCTACGACCCAGACAGGGAGATCACCCAAAGATTTAGAGCATCAAGATCTCCGCCGTGAATAGATTTGACCCTCAATATGAAACCAAGTCAATGGGCCTCCCGAAACCACCAGACAGAGACAGCCAACACCTCGCCACATAGCGCGCGCACCACTCGGAACACCAAGGCGACAGCAGACCACCGCCTAGCTGAACGAGGCCAACCGCCACCAGTCCAAGTGAGGAAAGTCGACGGAGACGCTCGAAAACCCCAACCAGCAAGCCAGAGATCCGCCCGCAAGGGAACCAGTCAGGCAAGCAGCTCCACATCCAGAACGGCGACACGGTAACACCCGCATATATATTATTAAATAAAACAAATACATGACAAGAGGTACATTACAAATATAAAACAAATAAGGACTATAGAACACTTATATATGTAAAGCAAACTTATCAAAATTAAAAACACAAAACAAAACCCAAAACAAAACACCAAAATCAAAACATGTGACACTCAGACCATTAAAAATAAATAACATGAACCAATCATTAAAATTTACAAAAGGTAAAGAAATCCATGTTTCTTTTGTTTATTAATAAAATACTCACTAAAATTGTTTTTAAATATAGAGAAATCGGGAAAAATGGATTTTGGACAGACAAATAGACCCATCTAATCGGCCTAATTTCAACTTTTAAAATCATAACTTTTAATTCGATTTAAGAAAAATCTCGAAAAGCTATTTCCTCGTGGAGACTGAGGTACACCTCTACCAAATTTCCTGGCTGTACGTTGCTTAGATTTAAGACTAACAGAAACAGACAAGCAAACACACGTGTATCCTCCTTCATTATTTTAGATTAAATTTAAAATTCAGAGATATTTAATGAATGTTAACTTTTAATGAATGTCGCCAAGTTGACGATATTACTCCGACTGTCTTTGAATGGTTGGACCCTTATTTGTCCAATTTCTTTATTCTAAGGATAAATGTCGCATAAAATATCCCGAACACTTTAATATATATGCGGCTAGCTCATCTTGCACATTGGGGTCAAAGAATCTCAAGAGACATTATCTCATTTCTCGTGTCTCCAGCTTTTTCCTAATGATTTCCACGTCCATTTGTGTGTTACTAATTGGCAGTTGGATTGACACAAAAACTTTATAGGAGGTTCTTGTGAAATTGTTTGACAACAGAGTTCTGAAAGAAAATATTGCACCGACCTTAGATCTTCACTTCCAAGGGTTGACAATGTTTACCTATTATAAGCTAGGTTCTTTATTAAGTGTTATTGTAAAAATAATAGTCAAGAGTTTAAGGGGAGATAGTTTTTGAGGGTGAAAATTATATATATTTACTACAACTTAATTTTAAATAAAGGAACACATTTTCGTATTTATGAATAGAAATTTTTATGCTGCAATATTTACACGTAGTTAATGTCGAAAGCCCTGACCATCCGGCTCGTCCAAGGACTTAGAGCAGCAAGTAGGATGGCCGAACGGTTGGATGGATGGTTGGATGGACGCTGTTAATGTGAAATTATTAATATTTTATTAATACATAGCCTGGCTGGTTTTTAAACATGTGATTTTGGAGATAATGACATATCTTAATAATCAATTTGGAGATGATGACATATACACTGTCCGTAAGACTATTTTTAACTAAATTCACCAGAAACATTTTCTTTCATTAATGTGAAGTTATTTAATACTTCTTTGGACTAAACCTAAGACATCTGAAAATATTTTACAAAAGTAGTTTTAAACAAGAGAGATTAATCATGCTTAAAGCATTGATTATGAAACACTTTCCAACTTCAATGCAATTTTATTTAAATATCTCTAAAATATAATACATTCCTCGGTAATATTTTAAAAATTATCACAATACTACCTTAATTTATTATATTTAAAAACTTAAAACTTCATCGAAAAAAATGAACTTCATTGAAATAACAGCATTGAAATATAAATTGTCTGGTTTAAACATCTCTAAAATGCGATACATTCCTCGGTAATATTTTTAAAATTATTGTGCCGATTATTATTTTTCTACCTTCATTCTCATTATTGAATTCATTACAACAATTATTTATTTCCTCATATTCGTCGTCATCATTATCATCGCTTATTCTATCTTCATTCTCATTATTGGATTCATTATAACAACTATTTATTTCCTCATATTCGTCGTCATCAGTATTATAATTTTCATAATTACTATTATATCTATTTTCATCGCGAATTCCCTGGCTTTGTGGTTTTTGTTTTGAATTCTGTATTGGGTTTGTATTTTCACTTTTATACAATTTAATCGCAGTATTCCCAAATTGTACTTCGTTATCTTTTGTATTTAAAATTGCTTTATGTGAGGATAAAAAGTCGTAGCCTAAAAGCATTTTATATTGCCCCTGAAAGTTCTGTTTTGTCACGAAAAAATAATTTTTGCATGCCTTTTCCCCAATTCTAAATGAAAATTGAATGCAATTTAAAAATTCTATATTTTCTTTAGTAAACGTCTGAAGTATTACTCTTCTGGTTATGTATTTTATTTTTACATTTCTATTCTGTTTTAGTTTTTGAAATGTTTCCAAATCTATAATACTAGCTTGAGCCCCACTATCAATTACACTTATTATTTTTATTCCTTTGCAATCTATTTCTACCATCGGCAATTGTGGGCTAGATACGTTCTCACATTCGCTTGAAAGGATACTTTTGGTATCATATTTTGCTTTATCATTATTTTCATAATATTGTCCTCTCTCCAAATTTGTATAGTTTTGCCAGTCATCTCCATTTTTGTTATTTCTATATGTTTGTGAACCGAATTTATTTATTTCTCTGGAATTTGTACGATTCGTTCCTTGGTCCCAAATTCCAGCTCTTAGTTTAAATTACTATTATTATTGTTTCTCTCATATGTGTTTGATCTTATATTTCTTCCGTTGCGCCCCCTAAAATTTCCTCTTATACTTTGCCTCTCTCTATTTTCTACGTTGGTTTCTAATTGATCGTAATAATTTCTTTGATCATTATTATTTCCTTGATATTCCCTATTATTTCTATTATATCCTCCTCGTTCAAAATTTCGGAGATTTTCGTTTCTGTTTCCTCTGATATAATTTGTTTGCTCCAACCCATATTGCTGATAATTCATTCGTTTGGGATTCCTTGCAAATGCAGTATTACACTCATTGTACCAGCAATCTGAGAAATAATGTCCATTTTTTCCGCACCCTATGCAAAAAACAGCTCGTTCCATGGATTGATTTGGTATATTTTGCAATTTTAATTTATTAATTTCTAAAGTCAAATCTTGAACCTGTGTTGTAAGTAACATTTCTTTCAGTTCGTTATGTGATTCTTCTGGAGTCCTATCATTAAGAATTATTTCAAACAGTTCGGCATCTTTTATGGCATCTTCAAACCGCTGCGGATCTTTTTTCTTCACTTCAATTGCCAAATCAGGGCGTAATGCGCTAATGAATTTTCCCAACATTATTTTATTGGTTATTTTCTCTACCTCTCCATCTGTTGTATCCTTAAGGTTCAAAAATTTACGCGCTGCGTTTTTTATTTTTAGCACAAGCTCGTCCACTGACATATCAGGCGTTTGTTTTATTTTTTTGAAAGCGTCCTGTTCTTGCGTTATCGTTATTCTGTTTGAAAATTTTTTTATTAGTAATATTTTTATTTTATCAAACTCCTTTTCGTTTTGTAATTCAGGGTTTTGAATTAAAAACTGCATAGCCTTATCTTTTAATCTGGTTTTAATGATAGCCACTTTATGCTCTTCCTTCCAACTTGCTAACTCCGCTAATTCATCAAATTGTTTTATAAAGAAATTTATATCTTCCTCCTTACTCCCACTAAATAATGGCAGGATCTGCATTACAGGAATATCCATATTTTTATTATTTCTATCCAATTTACTATAATTTTTATTTGATATTTTTGAATCTTCTTTCAAACTTGAACTCCTTGTTATAATTGAACTTTTCACCACTTTTTTAACTGGTCCCATTCCTATATCCCATTTTTCTAATTATACCTTCGATCTCATTTAGAAGAACCATTTTTTCCATTTCATTGATAAAACTTTACATAATCATACATATAACATAAGGAGAAATGAGAATTGTGCACAATATTTTCACAATCATCTATGTCGCCACCAGTTGTCCAACCTTATCAATATTTATTTTTTATTATTATTATTCCTTTTATTTTTATTAATTTCATAAATTGTTATTTTATTCCCGTTACTGCTAAAGTCACGAGCACCAAATGTGCCGATTATTATTTTTGTTGATTAAAATTAATATTGTCAGAAATGCATTTTACATTAAATTAATTATTTATTAGTATATTAATTATACATGTAATCTGTTCTAACTTACTGCTGTGTACATTGCGTTGGTGGCCGCAAAACCCACCTATTTCTGTGCTTAACGGGATACTAAGTTAACAAAGTAAAAATTAAGGTTAATAGTAAAGGAACAAACATTTATTTATCACATACTCAATTTACACTCTTTAGTTTTACAAATTAAATAAATATCATACATAGTGGAATACATCTCAATGGTAGTTCGGGGGGTGTAATGCCAGATGAATTGATATTTGGTTGGAGCACGTGGTGGGATGCATTAATTAGCTTTTCCTTAAAAACACAAATTTAGACAAAGAGGTTATCCTCATATAGTTTAATTGTACGGTACCTGATCTTCTTTCATATAACTTGGGTAACACCGATGCTTTGTCACACTTTACACTTGCAATACCAGATGAACATGAGCTCTCCTTCGAATTCCTATATCAGAGACGCACACACAACTCTTAACTCTGCTACCGTCGCTTCTTCTTGACTAGTCTCACTCCAACAGCCTGCCTTGACCAATTCTGACTCCCACTTCGAGCAACTCTCACTTATATCCCTTTTTCGGTCGGCGGTCCACGTGCTGAAATCTAGAGCTGAGGGCTAATCCGTAGACATGGCGTCGCCGTCTCGGTTGCCGCCAAACGGCTTAACGTGGTACGTAAACATGGGCGTGGTATGTAAGATATGGGGCCACCTGTATATTATCGCCCATCTGCTTAGCGTGGGGATAATCCGCCCGCATTCCTGGTTCCATTATTTTTTAATCCTTCCAAATATTTATTACTTTACATTTCTGGCATTACATTCATCATAATACTATGATAATTTTTTATATTTGAAAACTTCATCGAAAACAAATGAAATTCATTCAAATGACGTCAAAGAAAAAATAACACGCCTGGCTCTCTCTATAAAAGCCGCATTTCATTCATCACAATACTATAATAATTTATTTAGTTAAAAATTCAGACCATGGAGCTACAAGTAATTAAACTCTATGCTTAAAACTTCATCGAAAAAAACCGTCCTTCTCTCTGTAAAATCGATGAATATTTCACTCATATCAGCTATGCAGACTCCATGAGCTAAATAATTTTGTGTTAAAGAAATACAGCAATTCTTATACAACTCATTCTACATATTTTGCTGTTTACATTTTACATAAGTGAAAAATAGACTTCGTTGTAGAAATAATTAAATTTGGATGATCATTTAAACTCAAATATATTGTAAATGCTTTGTTTCAGTATGTAGATGCACAGAATTTAAGCAAAAATAAAGCGGTTTTAGGACGGATACAACACTCAATATGAATTAAAAAAGAACTTTAAAAATCACGATTTTGAGACAAGATGGATGCCATATTTCCTTTTGAAGTGGATCACGTGATTTTGTCATATCATGGTCACGTGATCGCTTCATATAAGAGGTGTAATTATTATTTTTATTATTATTTAAAAAACTACTGAATATATTTTGCTGAATTTTTTTTTATATATTTTATGAAACAATTTGAATATTACCGAAAATTTTCGAAGCAATTTGTGATTTTAAATCCGCTTAAAAAATGTTTGAAAAATTAGGTCCCATAAGGTTCAATGCATTTCATTTTTTCATCTCGGGTTCAATCCAAAACCCGGGTTCAATATATTCATAATCTGGATTTTATATATTCATAATCTGGACCAACGAAACACGAAAAAATTATGTACATTTTTATCTATCACGTTCGGAGAAATTGGCGTCCAAAGTGTGTGCATTTTTCATAATGCTCCGATTTCCACCACAGATATCTTAAACGTAAATGTAATTCACATAATAATAATAATTATTATTATCATTATTATTATAAGCATTCAAGAAAAGGGTATCAAGTTTACATCTCAAGTTTCAGCTGTCACAAAATATTTATTATTTCAGAAAGAGAGCGCCATCACAGTAAAATCGATCTTAGGCAAATTGTCTGATTGCCCTTTAACAAAACCAGAATCCCTGTTTAATTAAATAAGGAACAAACTCAAGCAGACCATGAACAAATGGGTAAAATAATTATAAACAAATTGTAAACAGAATTAAACGCCAACTACTTGTAAATATTTCAGTAGAAACAGCACATAGTAGAATGTTGCATCACAGGTCGAACAGGCGTTGTGATGTCACAGCCAATCACGGGCCGTTTTGTGTTTCAGTAGATTTTGCGCTTTTTCATTTTTTGATATTTAAATAAATAATTATTTTCAGAGATTTTCGCTTGGATATTTGAAATCAGAAAAAAAAAATCTCTATAAATATCAATTGGTTTTAAGATCTTTTAAAAAAAATCGGAATTGTCCATTGACAAAAATGTCCCCAAATTGATAAAAACGATGCTAAATCAAAGAAATTAGTTTTGCTTCTTTAAAAGAGACTACTGAAATAATGTTTCGGTAGCATTTGTATGTCAGTCCAACTGTCCTCCTTAGCAACACATTTAGTCAATTTTTAAAATGTCACCAAAGCAATAAAAATGTTTGTAAATCCATAAAAATATCTTAAAATTGATTAAATTGCGCCAAATAAATGAAATTGTGTTTTATTAAGGGATAGTACTGTGATAATGTTTCATCAATTTGTCGCCAAATGGAACTTTCAGTTCTACAGTCTCACTTGGCGATAAATTTAGTGATTTTTTAAAATGTCGCTAAATTGACGAAAATGCTGCCAAACCTTCCATAGAGATAGCATTATTCAGGCGATATTTTTTCCACCAATTTATTTCCAGCAAATCATATCATGACGCTTAGCAACGGATTTATGTCCAATGTGTTTATGCGGCAGAAGATTTTTATTAAATCTTTTCCGATTTGAATTATAAAGATATGTATATAAAATAAATTTCATTAACATTGCATTTTTAAATGGATAATATCAATTGCGATCTTCAGGTTTAAACATTATTATTATTGATATTGTATGGGATTATTTATTCAGAGATTATTAATATTTCAAAGTTATTATGCCATTGTTTTATTACGTCAAAAATTGTTGAAACTCATATATTATCATCGTCAGTTATCATCGTCTCATATATTGTACGTTGTACGAGTATTCTTTTACAAATGCACAGGTATATTTTCTAATCTACGAGAATATAAGTAGTATAGATATATTGCCATATATTTTGATATATATTGGCATATATTGCAATCAATTACGACTTTCTGATATAAAGATTACGGGGATTAATTATATTATCAATTTATTACGTCATCTATTTTATTTTGGCAAATATTTTTGAGGCCGATATTGTAATACGGGTAATTTTCTACTAACATACGGACATATCTTCTAATTTATGGCATTATAAGTAGTACGGGTATATATTCCCACATAATTTTAACACTTTCATTTTGGTATATATTGGAATAGATTACTGCCTTCAGGTTTAATGATTACAGATTTATTTATATTTTTAATTTATATATGTGTAATCTACTAATACGCGTTATATCTTCTAATATTCGCGTATATAAGCAGTACGGGTCCCATACAATTTTAAAGCTTTGATTTTGCATATATTGATTCAAATTTTTTGTAAATTTACTTCCAAAAGGGGCCATTATGCTTTAGTCTTCAGATCTGCCCGTGAAGATAATTTTGTATAGCAGGAACAGAGATTCTTAAACTTCTATCTAGGAGTAATAAATTAAATATTTTAAAAGAATATTTTGATTAACAATGTCATTTAGTAGAACGGCAATGATGCTAGTTATGTAATAAGTAATGACGTCTTTTAACTAAACCTGACTACATTAGTATTAGAGGAATAACTAATAATTTTATGTAAAGACTACTTAACTAGTTGCAAACAATATGTCCATTTCCAATATATTTGTTCTAGTCATTACACTATCTGCTCCGATGTCCCACAGAGCATAATCTTTGGTCCTATTCTTTTTTTGATATATATAAATGATATTTTCTATGTTTCTTCTTGTACTTCTAAAATAATTTTTGCCGATGATACAAGCTTATTTTTGTTGATGATAATATAATACCCATAGTTTTGACAATCATATAAATTCCTAAATCCAAAACTATACTGACTGGTTTGATCAAAACTTTCTCATTTTCAATAATAAAACTAAGTGTATTATTTTTGATAAGAAAAATTCGAAAGGAAAAGACGACAAATTCGTCTCGAAACATTAAGTATATTTACATAAATGGAAGAAAAAAATTCGGCTCGAAACCTTAAGAGTATTTACATAAATATTTCCTTATTTTATTTTCTTCTGATATTAAATTCTTGGATGTGATCATACAGAACAACTTAAAATGGAATAAACATATTGATCATATTTGTAACAAATTAAGGAAAACATAGGCTAAATTCGAATAAAATTATCTTTTTTTTAGCAAATATGCAAATGTAAATTTTGCAAACAAGCAAATGCAAATTTTGCAAACACGCAAATGCAAATTTTGCAAACACGCAAATGCAAATTTTGCAAACATGCAAACTTATAGCATGCTTTAATTATGCTTTATTACAGCTTACTTTTCCTCATCTATGTTATTACAATCTTGTTCGAAGTGCTACATAAAGCTTCGCTTAATTTTAACAAAAATTTCGCCAAAATTTGTTCAGGCTATAAAATCTTACCATCTACTAAGATATTTTATTACCATCTCACTTATTTATGCTTCATCACTTTCAGTATATTTACCATGGCAGTAAATTTCCATGATCATGATTATCATACTCGAAATAAAAATCCATTTTAACCCTTTATCTCGTACTAATAGTTCACATCCAAACATTATTTCTATAGAATCAAGATTATAAAACTCATTTCCATCTTTTTTTAAAATCAATAAACAATTAAAATAGTTTCAAAAGTATTTAAAATTATTTTTCTTGTAAAATCGATCGTTTGTTAATTTATTGTATTTCGCTACTTGTTTTTCTACTAACTTATTTCTATAATTTAATTTCTTTTGAATTTTACACTGTCGTTGGCTATTGATTTTCTGCTAGCTTATTGCCAGTTTGGCTGAGGACTGGGTACTCGCCAGATATATTTAAAGTGCTTTTTACGCAGTTTCTTGACATACTGTTATGCAGTCACATATGTTTGTAATAACATTTCATTTGTGAAAAAATAAAGGTTATTATTAATATTATTATTGTTAAGTGTATATACGACTTACCATTTAACTTTTGCAGATTAAAGGTGCAAACACGAACGTTTAAAACACTAATTCTAGGGTATACGTAGGAGATAAAATAATGCAGCAATCAAGGATAATTTTATTTAATTTTCATTTCAGGAGATATACCATTATCTGTTAAACAGATATCTTCCTCAATCCACACAATATATGATTTAAGGCTAAGAAAGAAGTATGGTTTGTACGTTGTATACAGTCTAGATATCATATTGACTAGATATCATAAGAAACTAGATATCATGTTGACCAAATTTTTCTAAAAGAAAAGTTTCTCCTGAAATACGTAGTGATATTTTAACTGTTTTACCATTTTATGGAGCTTCTTTTCTAACTTTTTTCATATTTGGACTTTGTCCCATTGAGACATTGGTATTCTATAAGAAAAAACACAAATACATTTCCATTCTGACGTGAGCTTAGATAATTTTATCAAAGGAAACGGTTTAATTGATATATTTTCATTTTTACAAAACGTATTATTTTTAATTTTACCTTTCAGTATTTTAGAACACATTTTAATTTGAACAACACAACTTGATTAAACCCACTTGCTAAATTCAACAAAAACTAAAATAATGAGTATAAGAGGATCAAGATATTAAAACCATTGACAGACAAATTTATTAAAGTATTTTAGCATCGAGCAAGGAAGACTAACAGACATTATTTTTATTTTTTTGGAAATGAATTGTAATTAAAGATTGGCGATGTTCTTCATTTGATCAACACGATGATATGTATGTGAAAGGCAATACCATTATGTTGCTGAATAATATTAATTAAGTAAAATAACTATAAAATAACCAAATAAAACTGACTTGGGTCTTCAGCAACCTCAATAAAATAATCTCAACCAAGTTTTGTTGCTCAAATTTAATTTAAGCAACACAACGTGATTAAAACAACTTGGTAAATCCAAAACAGAACAAAATAATGAGAATAAGAGTATCAGGATATTAAAACCATTAACAGAAAAATTATTGAGGCATTTTAATATCAAGGAACACTATCAGACACTATTTTTATTTATTTAGAAGGAATTTTCTCGCTATATTAAAACAAAAAATAGCTACCGTCTCCATCTCCGTTGCTTGACAAATTTCTCATTTCTCGAGGTTTTCTGCTTTGCCGCAAAAACTATAATATACAAAAATTGAAAATTTGGTACACTTGTAAAGAAAGGTTTGTAAAATACGCTAAAATAAATCATTTTTTGATATATATTGTAGTTTAAGAAATATTTAATGTCAAAGTCAAAACATTTGAGCTGCGAGTTCGCTTCCTGGATAGACTAACAATAGCAAGACCCCGATTTTCTGCAAGCAGATACCTGCATTGTTGAATTTTTGCAGGAAAGAGCCCTTTTTTTAATTTCGATGTAGTTTACGAGATATTTTACTTTTTATGCACTTCTGAAGTGAAAACTATTCTTTCGTATCGGCACGTCCATCGATTTTCTCTGTCTCGTATCGCAAAAACTATAGCATACAAAAATATGGGATTTGGTACATTTATAGAGAAATAGTACGGTAACACGATTAAATAAACTGTTTAACGACTTGAACTTTAGTTTGGCTTGAGATGAGCTCTGCGAGCCTAGCAAGTAAAAGGTGAAGCCTCCCTACTCGCGAAGCGAGTTACTGGGGTTAGCGATGCGCAGCAAGCAGCGAAAAGAGCCCCCTAGTAAATAAAAATTTGGTGATGATGTCCATTAACCAACACAAAGATATGTATGTGAAAGCGTATACCATTATAGTGCTGAATAATATTAATCAAAAAAAATATCTACAAGATAAGCAAATAGAACTTAGCAACCTCAGAAAAATTAGCTGGGACAAAATATGTTGTTGTTGTTGAGACCCAGACCGTCCGACCTACCAGAAAGGTGTCGAAAACCCAGACCATTCGTCTCGTCCGAGGACTAAGAGAAGCCGATTGAACTACCAGAAAGGTGTAAAGTAACTGTTTGGACGGCCGGGAAGTGCCAACCAATTTAGACCGGAACCCAGTGGGGGAAGCATCCACAGGGACCATACCCTACTTTCCCTACCACCAACCTCTCGGAAGGACTTTCGGACCCACATGTTTAACGTGATCGTACTCCGCATGAACACGGCGCAGTTGTGGCAACGTGCAAATCCAGCGCGCAATCCACTGGGCTGCCGCGTCCAAAATGTGCCAACAGCACGCGGTGTTCCCAGGTGGTGAGTAAAAATATGTGTAGTCCTTTATATTAAATGGATTAGAATCATCTGGTTCCGCGATTTTATCGCTGAAAGAGTAATCCGAAACATTATAACGCCGTCTTTTATGGATCTAGCACTTTGTTGCTGAAATTCAGACCCACTGTTGCTTATTCAAAAGAATTCCTACAACCATTTATTGTTGGCATTAAGATTCAATTTCTATTTTATTAAAAATAAAAAGCATTATAAATATTTATGGTGAAGTGATGCCGTTTTTTTTTAATTTGTCGCATACCACCATGTTCTCCGCATTACGCGATGTAATCATTTAAATAAATTATTGAAGCTTCGGGAAAGAATACCATAAGTTAAATAATTTTCATCACGCATATACTAACCAAATTTTTTTTAAACTACTGCTATAAAATTCTTAAGTATCTACTACAGTGAAACTGAATGGTAAAAAAATTAGGAGCATTATGAAGAAAATTAATTTTATTATTATTAAACACGTTTAAAATTTGTAAAGAAAAGCAAAGACGTGCTCTTCAAACTTTCTATCATGAAAACTAATCATAAATTCCTTCGCTACGCATATTTAAACAAACACGTAAGCATTTTTTCCCAATAAATGTATATATTTATTTTAAAAAATGTTTTTAAATTCAATTAGCATTCAATGTGAAAAGATGCGCTTCGTAAATTAATGTAAGGAATATTTATCCCTTTAATCATTTAAAGAAACAAGCGACTAATTAGAAATGAGTCGAATAGTATTTAATGCAAAATTTAGACATATCTGGGAAACTTAATTAATTAAATATATTAAAATGAGGCAGGTCATTTCACTTAATTGATCTTGTAAATAAAGGGATTAATATTGAAAACAATTAACCTGTCTTGTAATATTTTATGCCCTGATCATTAGATGTTTCGAAACATATAATCAATATATTATTATTACGTACGTTCATATACTAATGCTTCTGATAGACACATAACTTGATAATCTAATAATAAAATCACTTGATCAGTTGATTGTGATGGGAAAACACATACCGAGAAACAACTATATGTCTTAGTAAGTATATTTTCTTGCCGAATATTTTGAATCAAAATATTAATTCAATAATCGCCAAAAAGCAATAATAATGATCAGAAATAAAATTTACAGAGATCTGGAATCATTGCCAATTTGGCAACATTTTCGCAAACGTCACCCATTTACCAAAAGTCCGTAATCTGAAATGTAGACATTCCGAGACAGCAAAATAAATGAGAACTTTCTCATGATTCGATCTCATTGAGAATCAATAGACTTGAAATTCACTGCATCTAATTTACAGAATAAGTTTGCAAAGTCCACTTCAATGATAAGAGCTTGCTATGTCGTCCCAGTAGCTCAACGGTAAAATCTCGGATGTCCAGTATAAAGATTCGTGGATCGATTCCCGCTTGGGGAAGCAATGTTCTTTACTATTCTTTACAATTCAGTGCACGGTTCGCTACACAAATCAACCCTGTAGGTTAGTGCAATGATGTCGGTGGTCTAAAAGTGACCTTAGTACGACTAGCACGGATTTATTGGACATGATATATTGATCACCGATTTCAAATCGGGGAGTCTAAAACCACGCACAAAGCTAACCTGGAAGATAAAAATAGCAGCAGAGGACTAACCTAAGGTAAAAATAGCAAGAAATTGTTAGTCAGATTGTCGGTTGCACGTCAATCTGTCATTAGAGAGTGGAGAATGTAGAGTCCACTTCAACGATAAAAGCTTACAATTCCGTCCCAGTAGCTCAACAGTGGAGCGTCAGTTGGCCAGTATGAAGATACGGGGATCAAGTTCCTTTTGGGGCAGGAAGACTCTTTACAAGTTACTCAAGGGGTATTGTAATAAACGTGAACGCACTTCTAACCGGTTTTTAAATCATGGGTATCTGTCTGTCTATTAGACGCTCTATCCATTCATCTATTGAGGCTAGTCATGTCTTCTATAGTTGGAATTATACCTAATTATATATTATTTCTTAGAGCAGTGATTCCCAACCTATTTCGTGTGGAAGAATCTTTGAAATCTTTCATAAGATCTAGAGAGATTCTTACTTGGCTGACACGTTGTAGGTTCACCAGTTTTTTTTTACAAAATTAACATGTAAAGCAGAAGAGTTAATAAACAATTACTAACTCATACCGTTGAATAAAATATTACTAAGGTATTTATTGCCTGTTTTCATTTATTGTTAATAAAATATAACAATACTTTTACTGTATATCAGGCTTACTAATTAAAAACACACATTTTAACACTTTACAACATAGATGAAAAGTGTTTATAACTTAGGTCATTCTATCTGCCTGTCCGCACAATAACTGCCTTAAAAATGATCTTATCAAAATGAAATTCTAGTATGTTATTGAGATGGTCTGTAGGACATATGGGAATGTAAATGAATAATATCACCCAATGAGTTTTGGATTGAAACCGGATTGAAAAAATGACATACATTGAACCCTATGGGACCTAACATTTTTTAAGCAAAGTTAAAATTCACAAATTGCTTCGAATATTTTAGAAAATATACAAATTATCCCATAAAATATATAACATACATTTCAGCAAAATATGTCCGGTAGTTTTTCAAATAAAATTTAAAATAATAATTATACCCATATAATACGAAGAGATCACGTGACCCACTTCAAAATAAATATGGCATCCATATTTTTTTTCCCAGAGTGAAAAATAGTGATTTTTAAAGTGCTTTTAAATTTATATTTAGTGTGGCATCCTTCCTAAAACCGCTTTATTTTAGCGTATTTTCTGTGCATCTATATTCGGCGCTAACTCAATGTATAATATTTTTGAGTTTAAGTGATTATCAAACTTTGATCATTTCTACAAGGAAGCCTAATTTTCATGTATACAGAATGTAAACAAGTGATTGTAAGATGAGTTGTATAAGAATTGTGTTGTGACACGTCACAACACTTTTTTATTTTATTATTCCAAATTAACATTTTTTTTTATAAATCATTAAATATTTTATTTTACTTTAAATTTATTATTCAAAATTATTCTATTCAAAATTGCTTTTATTTTATATACTCATTAATAAGCCAATTGTCACTTTTATTAATTTTAATTATAGCGTGCTGCTATCCATTCATATTTTCATTCATATGGCTGGATACGGGCACACAGTTTCAATTGGCAAGGCGGTTGTTTATGGAGGAAATCAGGTTCTTCTGTCTCTTAAATTTTGACCTCCCTGGTTGAGCAGGAGTTTGTTTCGCTGATGGCAACGTCCGGTTTTGCGCGGGAGAATTTTTTTGCTGACTCGCTCTTCTCTCAAAATTTCTGGACAGTGAAGGTCGTGAATTCGTGATATCGGTGGGGTCCCCTTTAGGGGGGATGCCTCGTGTATTTGCCATTTACTTTTTTTTATTTATTTAATGTGATTTTTAAGTGATGTAAATGAAATTATTTTTCTTCTTACGAAAAGGAAAAATCAACATATATTTGTTTTTTTTGTGTTTCTGTTTATGAATCAAGTCTAAAATTCTTGGATGGATTTTCTGTAATTGATTGCTACTCCGTTGTCTCATCGATCATTTTATTAAAGTTATTTTGGCCAAGTTAAAGAACATTTATTTATTTCACAGTTTGACAGCAGCATATGCCTCTATAGATATTTCCTGTGGATTTCATCTATTTGTCAATTACTATGCAATTATGGTCTCATGCAAGGATCGTTATGCCTGTTACTATGCATTTATGGTTTTTGGAATCTATTGAAAGTTATGTGGGTATTAACTTGACATAATTATTATAAACATCTTTCACCTGCCTTTAGTGAATTATTCTAAAAGAATTGTTCTTAGTATATGGAAACGAGTTAATAAGTCATCATGAAGATTGATAATTTTGCCATTTTATTTATATGTAGAGAAACATATACAGCAAAGTGCATATTGGTATTTCTGTGTGCAGTGTTTCATTTTACATTTTGGAACAGAGCTCTGCTATTATTTCCATTTTCCTTTCGCACTACGTGTTTGAAACTTGACTTTAGCGAAAAGGGGCTCTAGATGTGGCCTTATCATTGTGGAACCCGCGACTTAGCATGTACGATTGGTCAAAGTTTTCAGCATTGATTAAGAGATATTAATATTGATTATGAGACATTTTACACTATTCATAAGATGATATGTATAATTCGATTTCCAGTATAAATAAAAATAATTAGAGCAAAATGAGATCAAGTTACAGGTAAGTAATTTTAGGCGCTCACGTACAAAATGGTTTTTTTACATTTTAATTACACAACGCATTGTTTTATATTCAAAATTCTATTCCCCACTATACGGTCCCATTACATTAAGTATTTAAATAATTAATTTCCCTTTTAATTGTATGTGAGTGTCCGACCCAATCAGGTGTTGAGATATGATCGTTCAATTGATATTATTTTCTTTAATTTAGTCCTTTAGTCCTAATTTTTTAGGCAAAATTATTTAACTCTGGAGTCTAGAATAAAAGTGTATGATTGAAATATTTACTTCTTTTACATAGAGAGCAAGCCACTTTATATTTCCATGACGTCATTTGAATAAAGTTCATTTTTTTTCTATGATGTTTTAAGCATGGAGTTGGAAAGTACTTTTACCTCCCTGGTTTTAAGTTTCCAAATAAAATAAATTATTGTAGTTCTGTGATAATTAAATAAATATCACCGCTGAATGTATCGCATCTTAGAGATGCAATATCCTTTTGCCTGAGGTCTGTAACACCCATTCGACTACCATTGGCTGACCTTAAGACAACGCGATCAGACATCATCCATATTTGTTAACGTTTTTAGCCAATCTCGTGGTTACACCTTAGCATCTTAGGTTCATGGCCTAATTGACCTCTCAGGTCAAAGTGTTGTAAAAACTGGCGTCCTTACGTCAGCTACCATTGTCCAACATTACAGCATTGATAAATAAAGAACACAAAACCGTCTCACATATTCCTGGTCTTAATCTGGTCTCACAGTTTTATACAAAAATCATTAATCACTAACAAAACATGGTATGTTTGTATTAAAATAAAATCCTGTTTTGAAATCTACAAGATATATTTGCAAATTGTTCTCTCCATTTTTCATAACAAATTTAACAGATTGCAGAAAAGAAAAATATATTTACCGTTTCCTTTGTGTGTAATATATTCAGTTACTAACATAAGGTATTACGAGAATACCTTACTTTTTATTCAGTAAAACACGAAAAAGCTGCAATACGCAGTCTGAACCATATTGCAAATGCAAAATTTTACCAGCGATTTTCTTATCAAATCCTTTTTCAAGAATACACCATACCCCCAAACTTGACTCCATTAGCTTTCCTGAACAGATTTTACTATTTACAAACATGTAGGTGCAGACATATACAGTTGTTTATGTACATTGGTTTTAGAAGAAATATATATTATGTTTTCTTTCCGCCCCTTTGGGAAGCGTAGCAGTAGAATGTTATATATAATATGATGTTACTCTACATTTACAAAATGTTTATTTGTCGTATCTCAATATATATTGCAAAAATCTGATTTAGTCAACATATGACATTCCCTAAAGTATGAAAATCTTCGACAGTATAAGAAAACTAATTAGAACACAAATGAGAGCTTTCTCTAAACTACAGCTCGATAGACTAAATATACTTTTTGATGTTACTGATTTAAAACGATTAATGAATTTCAAGTAATTATTTTAGCATTTCGAGCAAAATTCAATACATTAGTGTAGCCCAAACTCTCAAGTACTTCATTGAAGAAAGCAAACATAAGAAAATTAGGTGATTGCAATTGTTTTTGGGGCATTGTGAGCCAGCCCTCTTCTTCAAATCAGGAACATTGTGGTCTAATGAAACGCTAAAGCGTATGTTAAGAGCTCGTTGTTTTTTACCTGTAGGAAGTATTAAGAAATGCATTCTCACAGTTTCATTTATTGTAATTAGTGAATAAGTTTCCTTCATTATGACTTTATCTAATTTAGATTAAAAGCTTGAATTCGAGATTGCAGCATGATGACCTCCTATGAACGTTATTTGCTTTTAAATAAACATATCAAATAAAATAGCTCTATTTATAACATTTTTAAACGCTATTATATTTTATAATGATTTTGAAACATTCGAAACAATTGTTCAAAATTTAGGACCTTTCATTCGTCGGCTTACTCTAAATATTAATAGAACTCTTGAGTTCACCAATTGAAAAAATACTACAAAATTTCATTCGATTTTATACATTTCTTTGACAGATATCGTGACTACAGACACACAGAAATCACTAAAAAAGGTTGATTTATATGCAGGGGTGATCTTAATAAACGGGCTATTGCTATCTCTGAGCCTGTTTATTCAACATTTCTAGCTTCTTACCAAATTCCTGGATCGACATAAAACTTAAAATACGAAGTCATGCCATACTAAGCGCACGTATGAGCTTTTTTAACGTTGGCATAGTTTTAACTGTATTAGATTACGTAACAATAGTGAAATGAAAATGTGATAAGAAATATGCTAACGTTGCAAGTGAAAAAGTTTGTGGAAAAAAGCACCGCATCAAAGAAAAAAATAATTAATAAAATAAAAATAAGAGACTGTCAATTTACTCTCAAGTTCCGAGTCTGAAGTAAATGTCATTGAAACAGTTCAAGTAGTGCAGTAGGAAACAACAATGAATGTTTAGGCTATGGTAAAGATTGCACACAGCTATACAGAGAAGAAAGAAGATTGGCTCCGGTGAATTTCTAGTGCGTTTTGAATCTACATGCATGGAAACTGTATTATATATATGTAAACTTTTCCAGAGATGTGATTAAATTTAATTACCCACATGACAAAAAACAACATAAAACCAGAAGAGATATTTAGTTGGAGTAATTTTTAGTTGCCTTGCATACATATTATAATGTATATGGAAAAAATTATGACGGCATCGAAAATTCGAATTCGAATTTTCGACGGAAGAGTCCGTTTTAAGCATCCCTGAATTTTAAGCATCCCTGAATAGAGCATTTTTGAAGTGATGTCTGTATGTAAGGCAGTGCAAGTCTATGTATGTATCGAAGTGTGTGTGTGAGAGTCTGTGAGTGCATGAACGCGATACCTCACGAACGAATGAAGCGATTCGAAAGTAATTTAGTACGATTATTTCAATTAGTAAACACTGGAACCCCATTGATTTTGAACGCGATCGAATATGCGGAATTTTCGAATGAGTTTTTGAAAAAATCATTATAAAATCAGGACCTTCCATATTGATAATTAAATAATCATTTCGAACGTATTTTTTTATTATAAAACGTATGACGAAATTTTAGTACGCCAGCATGAACCATTCTTGAGATATAGCACGTTTTTCAAATAAATGTATGAACAAAATTACATACAATTTGAAAAATAGTTTCATTCAATATGTTTGTTCACTTCCCACTCGCAATATTTTCCTAAAAATCTGATAAGATAATTCTCGCAGATCTAATTAATTCCATTCATGAGAGAAGTACACCTTGTAATAGTTTTATATATTTGAGTCAAAGAATTCGCCAATAGTCATTTATTTTACGAGATATTAATTAAATGTAATTACATTTTGATGAGGATTTTACACGTGGGTATGAATAAATAATTTTGTTTGGACTAATAAGTTGCTAAAGGAGCCAGATTTCAATTTATATGGTATTAAATAAATGCCAAAAACATTATGATATGGATCTTATACAACACAATTTCGTTGTGAGGAAGTAAAGTCATTGCATTTTATAGCGAAAGTCATGTTCTACTCACATCAGATTTTTTTTATTTTATAATAATCACATTTATACCCCACAGAGCTTTGACCATCCAACCTCTATTACTCGGGATAGATTGTCAGCAGACAGTTTTATTTTGTTCAAAAATACTACTCTTGCACATATTACGGAAAAAAATGTTTTTGCATGGTATCAATAAATATTTTGTACACAATAAATAAATATTTATTTGTATAAATATTTATTTGTATTATTAATATATAAACATTATAAAAATAAAAACAAGAAAGATCAATCATGCATAAAGCAAACTCCAAATGCAATTTTATTCAAACATCGCTAGAATTCGATACTTCAGTGGTAATGTTTTTAAAATGATCACACTACTACAATAATTTATTATATTTGAAAACTTAAAATTTCATCGAAAAAAATGAACTTTATTCAAATGGCGTCATTGAAATATAAATCGCCTGGCTATGTATGTAAAAACAGTAGATATTTCATTCATACACTTTTATGCCATTCCTTTCATTCATCACAATACTACAATAATTTATTTTACTTAAAAATTTAAAACCATGAAGGTAAAAGTATTTTAACTCAATGCTTAAACCTTCATAGAAAAAGTCTGCTATAAAATCGTCTGTTCTCTATGTAAAATCAATGATAGTTTCATTCATATCAGCTATATTGCAGACTCCAGAGCTAAATAATTTTGCATTAAAGAAATTCAGCAATTCTTATACAACTCATCTTACAGCTTTATTTGTTTACATTCTCCATAAGGGAAAATTAGACTTCGTTATAGAAATAATCAAAGTTTGATGAATATTTAAACTCAAATATATTGTAATTGTGTTGTTTCAGAATACAGTTGTACAGAAATTAAGCAAAAATAAAGCGGTTTTAGGACGGATACAACACTAAATATAAATTAAAAGGAACTTTAAAAATCACGATTTTGACACAAGATGGATGCCATATTTTATTATGAAGCGGGTCACGAAATCTCTTTATATAATATGAGTGTAATTAATATTTTAATTTTTATTTAAAAAAACTACTGAATATATTTTGCTGAAATTTTTTTCATATTTTTTATGGGATAATTTGAATATTTCCTAAAACTTTCGAAGCAGTTTGTGAATTTTAAATTCGCTTAAAAAATGTATAGAAACTTAGGTCCCATAGGGTTCAATGTATTTCATTTTTTCAACCCGGGTTCAATCCAAAACTAATTGGGTGATATTATTCATTTATATTCCCATAGGGCCCACAGACGCTCTGGAGGGACTGGACCGTCTGAACAACATACTAAAATTTCATTTTGATAAAGTCATTTTTATGGCAGTTATCGTGAAAGCGGGCAGACAAACAGATAGAATGAACAATGTCATAAACACTTTTCAACTATGTTGTAAAGTATTAAAAAGGTCAGTCATCAATTTTACACAGTTCATTACATAACTGATACCTATATCAGAGTAAAAATATGTTTTCCTTCTGGGATATAAGAATTTTAAAAAGTTCAATAGATCATGTTCCTTTACATGATTTATTGAACTCAACAGATTGTGTAAAACCTTATGTACCTCCTTATATCCTCCAACTTTAGCAAACATGCGTTTGAGAACGAAGTATCGTGCAGCATTTAAAACGACCGATGTAATTGGAACTGGACTCACTGTAATTGGAACTGGATTTTATGCTTTGATACTGCAGGTACTTATTACCACGTTGTTTGCTCTCAAATTCTAATCATTTGAATCTCCTCATTGAAATCTCCTCAAGCGATACATATATGCTAAGTTTCGCGGCTGTATAGAAAATATGAAAAATTCACAAAAAAGAAGAAAATGGGGCCCATAATATATCTTTATAGACGACTCAGAATTTGAATTGGCAACCTTGTGGTCATTTTACTATGTTCAGACCTAAATGTACACTAATGGCTCTTACCTTATTTTAGTTATTGTGGTGCTTATTTTTTTTAGGTACTTAAAAACTATATACCATACAATCTATAAAAAATATAAAATATTCAGAATAAAATCTATAATAACTACCCCAGAAGTCGAAGTAATAAAAACATTTTGTTAAAAACGTATGTTATAACGAACGCAATGATCTTCTTGACTGGAAACCAAGGTCTTTGAGATAAGGAATGCATAGAATCTTCGTAATCATAACTGACATAAAGCATTCTTTTAATTTATCAAGGATTTCTCAAGTGTCACTTCATCTTCTTTTTCAGTTATTGCTTTTCTCCTCTTCGGTTTTCTCTTTCATTTTCATATGATAGAAGGGAAAACGATTTTTGTCATAGTTGTTTGGATTGTTTGGAGTCGTTCATTTACTTTCACGATATCTCACAACTAAATCGTAATTAGGTATATTTAGAAATATGACTAAATATGACTCTAGAGCTAGATATTTAGAAATATGACTCTAGAGCTAAATAATTTTGCGTTGAAGAAATGCACCAATTCTTATACAACTCATCCTACATCTTTTGGTGTTTACATTCTCCATAAGTGAAAATTAGGCTTGATTGTAGAGATAAAAGTTTGATGATCATTTTTATTTTGAGTATTTTATTTTGAAGTGGATCATATTTTATTTTTAAGTGGATCACGTGATCTCTTCAAATAATATGGGTGTAAATATTATTTTCATTTTTATATAAAACACTAGCGAATATATTTTGCTGAAATTTTTTTCATATTTTTTATGGGATAATTTGAATATTTCCTAAAACTTTCGAAGCAATTTGTAAATTTTAAAGTCGCTTGAAAATGTTTGAAAACGTAGGTCCCATAGGGTTCAATGTATTTCATTTTTTCAATCCGAGTTCAGTCGAATGAAAACCAATAAAATAAACAAAAAAAAGTTGAAAAATAAAAAAAAAATAGAAAATAAGGATCATAAATATTTACTACTTTGAAAATTATTTTTGCTAAAATTATGTAACTGTTGCCAATTTGTAACAACGATTTGAGCCCCCTTTTAAAGGTGTTAGTATCATACTCGTTTATTCATAACTCCTATTACTCCCTTTTATTGTAAGATTTTTCAACTATGATTCCTGTTCATCCTGTTAACCTTATATTAATTATGGCTGTTCTTTCTCCAACTCTAACTCCCTGGATGAGTTTCAGTGGAGGTCCTTTTAACTATCTGTACCCCTCTGATCCCATGGTTTATTTTCTTCTCCTTCTCCCGGATGCATCTCAACTTTCCTTCATTCAGTCTCAACTTCTCGCATTCACAGCGAGTGTATAAAGGATTCCTGCCTCATGTTTCATGCTAATACTTGATTTCTTAATAATTTTTCAAAGTACCCGTATCTAATAAACATACCTTACCAAAGCAAATACTATATTCCTTAACATCCTGAAACCTATTATGAAGAAAATTAATAATAGAGAATCCTACATCATTAAGAAGAATAATGAGGTCATAAGGAGTCACCCAGCAAGATTATACTTTAAGACTTATGATTTTCAAGAATTATTTAATAACATTGATCTTAGGGATCTATATAAAATTTTGAACAAACTATATGAACAATTTGCAATGAATAACATTATCGAAATAAACCAATACAGATCTTTAATAAAGATTGTTATAAATGAGAACTATCTTTTTAAGGATTTGTCATTCTATCAGCAAATCAAAGGCATCCCCATGGGAGGTGGATGCTCATCTATATTAGCTGATATGTATCTTAATCATTATGAAAATCAGTCACACATTAATAACGAAATATTATATCTCCGTTACGTCGACGATTTGATCATTGGTTACGAAGACGAACACTTTCAAATGGATTTCAATTTCTATCCTGCTAATTTAACCTTGGAAGAAGATCCAAGTGATAAAAAAAATGTGATATGCTTTTTGGATCTGTGTATAGATTTCAGCGATCACAATCTTATAATTAGCATTTATGACAAAAGAAAAACCTATAAAATAACTATTACAGGAATCATACACTGGAATTCTAATTTGCACAGGAATATATTCAGAAATGTTTTCATTGGAGGGTTAACCAGAACGAAACGTATTGTTAACAGTGACATCATCAGACTGAAAACCGATCAAGCTTTTATAAAGGAAGCTTTTAAATAAAAATACCCAATACCTTATATGAGAAGTTATATAATCAATTTCTTCGGCAAAAATGATAATTATGGATCACTATTGTGTTCTTTTTTGAAAACTTTTTAAAATCCTTTTTAAATTCCTTTTGAAATCTTTTTGTAAGTCTTACATTGAGAATTTTGAAAATAATGGCAACATTGCTTTGAACGATGTATTTAGATCTTGAGGAAGTATTTAAACTGGTGGTAAATCAGTGATTTCATTCCATCTAATGATACTTCAGTTTATTTTACTACTCCATGTATAATGGTCTTGTGATAATTTTGATTGTCACTCCGAAGGTCGGCAACAGTCGGTGCTGGCGTCCAGGAGTGCAATGCCGCGGCATCAAGGACGTGCACGTTGTTAACTGGGGTGTAAGGTCACTACCCCTTACCGCCATTATGTAAGCACCTTACACTGCCTTCTTTCTCTTCATTCTTTTGTATCCTTAATATATTTTTTATTATATTTTGTAATTAGTGTTTATTGCTGCCTTGCGCATAAATACTAAAATACTTTCTTTCTTAAGATGCAATTTAAATTTCTTTATCTTTCTATATATATATATATATATATATATATATATATATATATATATATATATGTATTATATATATGTATTATATATATATATATATATATATATTGTGTATAAATGATTCATCAAACTAGCAAAAGATTATGTAACCAAAAGCCTATAAGTATCCAAAGGCGCAAGGCTGCTATTTCAATATAAGCTTATAAAGTAGATACAAATGGGTAAAGCAGATACAAAAATAAAAATAAAAAGAGATGGGGGGTTGTACTTACAGGTAAAGTATGAATACGGCCAAGGGGAATTGTGACCCATTGTTCCGGTTATAGCATGCTTTTACACCAAGGAAACACTCCCAGAACGGGTACCTTCCCGAAGCAACCCTCCGTCCGCCATCAAAACATGAATCGCAATAAGCCAGTTTGAAAAATCAAAACCAGATTCCCTGGAGATTCAAAATTTTGAATCTCCCAATTATGGCGGCTACTAATTTACTCGTATATTAAAGAAAACACGCATTATCGTTATTAATTATGTGATTATATAACAAGAAAGAGCAATCATGCATAAAGCACTGATTATGAAACACTTTCCAACTGCAAAGCAATTTTATTTAAACATCTCTAAAATGCGATACAGTCAGCGGTAATATTTTTAAAATTAGCACAATACTACAATAATTTATTATATTTGAAAACTTAAAACTTCAAAGAAAAAAAATGCATTTTATTCAAATGACGTCATTGACATATAAATCGCCTGGCTCTCTATGTAAAAGCTGTAAATATTTCATTCATACACTTTTATTGCATTCCTTTCATTCATCACAATATTGCAATAATTTATTTTATTTAAAAACTTAAAACCATGGAGGTACAAGTAATCTAACTCTATGCTTAAAACTTCATCGAAAAAATCATCTGCTTCTCTATGTAAAATCAATGAATGTTTCATTCATATCAGCTATATTGCAGACTCTAGAGCTAAATAATTTTGCGTTAAAGAAATGCACCAATTCTTATACAACTCATCCTACATCTTTTGGTGTTTACATTCTCCATAAGTGAAAATTAGGCTTCATTGTAGAAATAAAAGTTTGATGATCATTTTTATTTTGAATATTTTATTTTGAAGTGGATCAGATTTTATTTTGAAGTGGATCACGTGATCTCTTCAAATAATATGGGTGTAAATATTATTTTCATTTTTATATAAAACACTAACGAATATATTTTGCTGAAATTTTTTTCATATTTTTTATGGGATAATTTGAATATTTCCTAAAACTTTCGAAGCAATTTGTAAATTTTAAAGTCGCTTAAAAATGTTTGAAAACGTCCCATAGTGTTCAATGTATTTCATTTTCTCAACCCGAGTTCAG
This sequence comes from Amaurobius ferox, assembly GCA_951213105.1. Classification (NCBI taxonomy): domain Eukaryota; kingdom Metazoa; phylum Arthropoda; class Arachnida; order Araneae; family Amaurobiidae; genus Amaurobius; species Amaurobius ferox. Next base: position 28,426,080 of record OX578142.1, read on the forward strand.
TCGAATGAAAACCAATAAAATAAACAAAAAAAGTTGAAAAATAACAAAAAAATAGAAAATAAGGATCATAAATATTTACTACTTTGAAAATTATTTTTGCTAAAATTATGTAACTGTTGCCAATTTGTAACAACGATTTGAGCCGCTTTTTAAAGGTGTTAGTATCATACTCGTTTATTCATAACTCCTGTTACTCCCTTTTATTGTAAGATTTTTCAACTATGATTCCTGTTCATCCTGTTAACCTTATATGAATTATGGCTGTTCTTTCTCTAACTCTAACTCCCTGGATGAGTTTCAGTTGTCATGTCGCAATTCTGCGCCATGAGCCTTTTTGTATTTTCTGCGAGAGAAACATCCTTCTCTCCGTTCGTGCCTGTGCTGTGTTTTTCGCTAACACTTGTCCGTATTGAAATCGCATTAAAAAGCGCATTTCGTCGTGAAATCGTTGGAATGTCTGGACTTAGTGTCTGGCCGGGATGCGTGACGTCAGCTCACTTGTTGCCAGGAGAAGCGCGCCTGTCCAATCAGGAAGAGGCGCATTTTTGCGAAGGAGAACTTTTGCGTGGGCTCAGGCGACCCACACTTGGCTCTTCGTGCTGGAACACTTCGACTGAAAAGTCGCATCGAAAGTTTTGTCTAAATTAGACAAAAGGCGTTTAGCCGAAATGGCTAACTGGCGGAGATGGGCATTTTGGTTCTAAAGGAAACCGCCCCTGCATTTCTGGAGATGATTGAAGAAGATCCTGGATACTTACATTAATTATTCTGTACATCTTCTAAAATATATTTTTTCCATTCCAGGCAGTCTATCCGACATCGACGCCGAGCTTTGAAGTAGCTAGGCCAATACCGTTCGGAGTGTAAAATTGACGGATGTCTAGTACTTAAAGTTTTGGAATTTTGTTTCCTCTTCGTCCCTTTTGAGAACTTTGTTCTACTTAAAATCGTGCACATCTGATGAGAGGTATTTTTCTGAAAAGCGTGAAATGTATAATAGCCAGGTAACATTTCCTTACGGGAATTTTATTGCCGTACAGCACCGGCATAACGAGGACCAACCTCTTAATTAAATGGCTCATGTTAAAAGTATTTATAATTGTTTTGAATTCATAAATATGGAATTGAATTATTGTGATATATATAAATTTTGAACAGAGCAGAAAGTCTGATTGTTAATACATAAATTAAAGCTCTGATTATAATTAGATAATTTGAAGGATAAATATATATATATATATATATATGCTGTTGAAATTCTTAAAATAAATATTAATTTGAGTGACAAATGAGCCTTGTTATTTGTGTTACGTTTTACTTTACTCACTGTACATCATTTAGGGTTAATTCCCCTAAACTGGGAACTCCTTTAGATCTTGAACCTGGTGTTTTTGCTGATAAATTTTTGAGATTAAATATGCTAAATATATGTCTCTTTGGCTTTTTGAAATTACGATCACGAAGTTGTGGGTGGTGGAGTCAGTAGGTGCTGTTTGTACTGACCCAGCTCCCACAAATTGGTGCCTGTTCCCTTTCCCAGAGTATTACAGTGAGTGAGGTATAATTTTATGAAGGAGTACAAAAAAATGTTTTTGTTTGATTGTGTAAAAATATATTGCAGTGCTAATATGTCGAAGTAAGTTAAAACGTTCTTTTGTGGTGAAAAATATTTGAGTTTAATGGGCATGAAAATTTTTGTTTATGTGTCATATAGTAAAAAAGTGCAAAAGCACATAAGCCCAGATGCACAACAGTATTATTTGCATGATTGAATTTGCATTTTACATATTGAAATTGTGTTACATATATATTTTTGAGGTATTTGACATACATAAATACACAAAATTCTATGTGATATATGATATAATTGAAATTTCCAAATACACACACATTAAAAGGTAAATACATGAAGTGCATACATTTGTTTTGAAAAGTGAATACAAAAGTTCTGTGCACATGCAAAAGTGATTCGAAGTTCATGATAATGAACAAATAAGTGAAAAAAGTTACACGTAGTGTTTTTCGGTGCTCTGCTTACACATAAATAAGTGATTTAAGCGAAAGTGAAATCAATTTTCCACAATAAACTGTGCTTCGTGATAAATTAGAATATCTTTTTGGTGAAAAACCTTGTGCTAAAATGCCTAAATCTAGAAATACGAGAGCAAGCAGGAGCAGAGACTCCTCTACACAACGGAATTCATCCAACCGTGTTCCTTCGGTGTCTCCACCACGACTTTCCCCGAACTCGGGTAGATCAGCTTCCGCTGTCAGAGACTCTAGCAAAATGAAAATTGGAGTTGGATCTCAGTTTCTTGGATCTATTCCAAGTTTTGCTGGTAATGCGGGTGAATCTTTTCAGGACTTTTTGGAGAAATTCTCGCTTGTCGCTGACCATGCAAATTGGTCGAATAGAGATAAAATTTTTATTTTGAAGTTGAAATTGTCTGGTAGGGCAGAAAGACTGATAAAATCAATTCCAAAATTAAACCAAAGCACGAATTTTTCAGAATTAGTGAATACACTCAGGGACAATTTTATGAAAAAAGAAAATATTGCCAAGAATGTCGCTTCCCTGGTCAACTGTAAACAAAGGACAAGTGAAAGCGTACGTGATTATGCGAATCGCATAGAAGCCGAATCCTATGTTGCTTTTCCGCAAGATGTAGTGTCTGATAATGAAGATTCCTTGAGAACTGCTATTTTAGTGAATGCTTTTAAAAAAGGGTTGAAAATCATTTTTCGAAAAGCTGTCTTATCTGCAAATCCACAGTCATTTGAAGCTGCGAAAGAAATTGCCATTCTGGAAGAAGAAGTGCAGAATGAAGAGCTGGAAGAAATGACAGAGGACATAAATGCTGTGAGAATCGAAAAAGACCCTAAACATGAAATTGAAGAGCTGAAGAAAGAATTGAATTCAAAGAAGAAAGAATTTCAGGAATTAAAAAGAAAATTTAGTGAGAACTCAGAAAAAAGAAAGAAAAGACTGAATGAAATAAGAGAAGATCTGGAAAAGAGCAATTCCAGTTTTGAGGAATCTTTCCTGGATACGCCCTCTACAAGCAGATACAATGAAAATGAATTGGAAGAAGAGGATTGGGAAGATATTCCAGTAAAGAAGAAACATAAACCATCAACATCTTTCAGAACTTCTACACCATCCAAAAGATCTGAAAATAGAAACCGTTTCAGTCAAAGAAGAATTCCAGTTGCCTCACAGGAAGAAGAGTGGTATGTTAAAAGTCCATATCAAAATTATTCTCCAAGAAAGAACTCTCTATTTTTTAGAAGACCTTTTCGTAATAGTTCATACAGAAATTCAAATTTCCAGAGAAGAAATTTTTCAAATTTTAGAAATTCTTTTGACAATTATAAATTTCAAAACTTCAATAATTTTGGATATAGAAGAAATAACAGATATTTTAATAATAGATTTGGTAATAGAAGACAATTTAGAGGACAGAATTTCAGAACAAACTTTCAATCTCCAAATTTTAATAGAAAAAATTCTGAAGTTAGTTTCATGACGGAAGTTAAAGCTCCTTGCCAGAGAAATTTTCCGGTCATCTCAGTTTTTGTTGAAGATGTCAAATTGAATGCTTTAATCGACACTGGAAGTTCTATAAACATTATCTATAGAGATGCTTTACAGAAAATTGATCCTCGAAAAGTGCAAACAAAACATACATCCATTATTGTGAAGGGAGTTGGAGATCATGAGGTTTGGGCTGATGAGAGTGCTTCTTTTCTTTTGTCCGTTGGAAAAGACAATGTTGTGATTGAATGTTGCATTTTAAACACACCTGCACCTAACGAATACAACATGATTTTGGGAAGTACCTTTCTGCATAAAAATAAAGTGACCATTACCTTTGGACACAAAGATGTTCAACCTGAAATATCTGAGTGTAATGCAATAAATTATAAATGTAATAGAAGAAATTACAATTTCACAAATGATGTGGATTATAGATCCAAAGACACAAATTTTTCAAGAAATTATGAAAATAGATGTAATAATGGATATTTATTTGAACAAAACAATTTTCACAATGAATTTAGAGATGTTGATTTTAGAAATTTTGATGCAAATGGAAATGAAAGGTCAAATTATGAATGTGAAAATGATTTACATGAAAGACAAATGAATGACAATGTACATACAGACAGATTTTTGACAAAAGACAATACCAGTAACAATGAAATATTTCAGACAGATTGTGATAAACATGATGAAGGAAGTTCACAACAAAACCAGGCAATAGGGATTGCCAAAGCTTTCAACAAATGTGTTCTACAACCATTTTCTGAATCTTTTATTAAATTAAAAAGAAATTACAAAATTGAAAAAGACACGACAATTTTACTTGAACCTATCAATAATAAAGAATTTTCTGCAAACAAAATTTTCGTAGCCAGAAGTATCCACAAAATTCCTGAAAATGACTTTTTGTATGCAAAAGTTGCAAATCCATCTGAGAAAATTGTTTATATAAACAAAGGTATGAAATTGGGAACTTTCGAAAACATCCATGAATCTGATATTGACATAAATAATAGAGTTGACATTGAAAACTGTATTGAAGAAAATGAAACATTTGATGCATGGGGAGGAGATTTTGATTTGAAACATATGAACTATGTGCAGAGGAATCTACTTTTGAAATTATTAAGTAAATATAAACATGTGCTTGCCAGGAATATGAAAGAATTGTCTGGATGTGACACTATTTTGCACGAAATTAATCTTGAGTCTGACATACCTGTTAGGCAAAAGCCATACCGCATTCCACACAATTTACAGAAAGAACTTTCGCGCCAGGTGAATGAATTGCTTGATGCCAAAATCATTCAACCAAGCACTTCGCCTTACAATACTCCAGTGCTTTTTGTAAAGAAACCTGATGGAAGTTATAGGTTAGTAGCCGATTTCCGAAAGTTAAATAAGATCACTATTGTTGAGAACTATCCTATTCCGAATATATCGGAATTAATCGATAACTTGTCTGGAGCCTTGTATTTTTCTACTCTGGATTTAACCAGTGGATTTTACCAATTGTGTTTACATCCTGATGATTATCAGAAGACTTCTTTTTCAACACCTGACGGACACTTTGAATGGACCAGAACTCCATTTGGTCTTAAGAATGCGCCTGCATCCTTTCAGAGACTGATGTCTCTGGTGCTGGCTGGCATATCTGGAATTTACATAGATGATATTATCGTCGCTTCAAGAACATTCGAAGAACATTTGAAAAAACTAGAAGAAATTTTTGTAAGATTAAGTAAACATGGTCTAAAATTAAAGCCAAGTAAATGCCATTTCTTCAGAAAAACAATTAAGTATCTTGGATTTTTGGTATCAAATGGAAAAGTACAACCTGATACTCATAATTTGGAAGTTGTAGAGAAATTCAAAATTCCTAAATCAATTAAGAATGTGAGACAGTTTCTTGGACTCACTGGATTCTATAGAAAATTCATAAAAGACTATGCAGAACTGACCTTGCCATTGACAGAATTATTGAAGACTAAGAATAATGAAAGTAAAAAGAAATTTATTTGGACTAATGAAGCTCAAAAATCTTTTGAAATTTTAAAAGGAAAACTTCTATCAAGGCCAATTTTGACACTTCCAGATTTTAGAAAACCATTTATTTTACATACCGACGCATCAAATCACTCTTTAGGCTGTTATTTGTCCCAAGAAGATGAAAATAAAATTTTGCATCCAATATCTTACGCAAGCAGAAAGCTTAGCGAAGCAGAATGTAAATGCAGTGTTGTCGAAAGAGAAGCATTAGCCGTTGTTTGGGCTACAAACTATTACAAACATTATTTAATTGGAAAACCTTTTACAATTTTTTGTGACCAAAAATCTCTGTCCTTTGTATTTAAATTAAAAGATCCTACATCTAGATTGGCTAGATGGATTGCATCCTTATCACAGTTTGATTATCAAATAGTACATAAACCAGGAAAAGCAAATGTTGTTGCTGATTATATGTCGAGAAATGTAGATGAATGTACAAATACTATTGACAATATTCCACAAAGATTTGTGTCACAATATAAAGTTATAAATCAAAATGTTAATCAAAATATTCCAAGTGTAAATCAAAATTATCAAAGCTCTAATAATGTAAACAATACTAATAGTAGCAATAGAAGAGAATCAGAAGTCAATTTGAATCCAGTCAATACAAATGAAGCAAATGAAATTTGTGCTGTTAATAATAATGAAAGTGAAATTCAAAGTGAAAATAACATACAAATTGGTCAATTGGAACAAACATTTACTTGTCCCACCTTGCTCATAAGAATTAAGAATGCTCAAAAATCTGACCCAAGGTGCAATAAAATTATAGATCTCTTAGATAAAAACATAAAACCTTACCCACAAACTTTGGTATTTTTTAGGAAAGATGATATCTTGTGGTGTACTCATAGACACCCTAAGCGTAGACACCAAGAACAAGAAAGAGTTGTTGTTCCGCAGGAACTTGTGTCTGAAATTTTATGGCTGCATCATGATTGTCCTACTTACGCACATTGTGGATTTAGAAGAACTTTAGCTTCTGTAAGTAGAAAATACTTTTGGCAGGGAATGTATTCCCAAACACAAAATTATGTATCTTCGTGCGAAATTTGTGTGGTAAATCGTGGTTTTAGAAATAACAAAGCACCCATACAAAGATTTTCAAGATCCACATATCCATTTGAGCGTATCGCCATGGATTGCGTTGGACCATTACCTATATCAAGATCAGGAAATAAATTCATATTGGTCATAACTGACTATTTTACAAGATGGCCTGAAGCATATCCCTTGGCTTCAATTAAAACTGAAGACATTTTAAGTTGCTTAGAGCACTACATGGCTCAGCATGGTATACCTAAATTCATCGTCTCGGATCAAGGGACGAATTTTGTTTCTAGAACAGCAAGATGTTTCTATAAGAAATTAGGAATAATAAAGAATACTACTACTGCCTACATGCCATCAGTAGACGGTTGTGTGGAAAGATTAAATGGTACTTTGATCAGATCCTTGAAAAATATTGCATATAACGATAAAGATAATTGGGACAATCTGATCCATTTTGCTTTATTAGCACATAGAAATGCCATACATGCTTCTACGGGTGAATCACCTGCTTATTTACTCTATGGTAGAGACTTAACAGTTCCAAATACTTTGATTGCTGGATTTAAACCTCCGACATATGAATCAACATATGATTATGGTGAAGACATGAGATTCCGACTTAAAAGAACATATGATGTAGTAAAAAGTAACTTAGAAAAAGCTGAAAATTCACAAATTTTACAACAGCATAAGAAAGCAAAGATGCCCAATATTAAAGTTGGTGATTTAGTGTATCTTTACACTCCCTTTTTGCCTCAAGGCCAGTCAAGAAAACTGAGCTCTTTTAATAAAGGCCCTTTTAAAGTGATAAAACAAACTTCTGCTGTTAACTTTTTGATCAGACATGTGATGAATCCCAAAAATGAACAACTGGTTCATGTGAACAGACTGACTCTTTTACCTCCAAGAAGAGAGGAATTGCAAAGGTTTTCAAAACAAGCTCATGAAAGTCAAAAATTGAACTCTAAGTCAAATAAACTTACTCCTGTGATCACCGCTGAGAAAGACTCTGTGAAACTAAAATCTTGTTTATCAAAGAATTCAGAAAAATCTCAAAACAAAAAGACTGTGAAAAGAGTAAGATTTAATTTGCCAAATAAAAGGGTAAATGAAAATGCTGTTCATACTAGATCAAACTTCCATGCAAATAAAAGTCAACAATATGCACATAGAAATAATTCAAATAACTTTGATAATAGAGGAAATGGAAGAATCATTTACAACAATAACTTTAGAAATAATTATATACCACACCAAAATCAGTATTACATGACAAACAGAAATACACGTACACCTTATAATCTTAGGAATAAAAGATTTTCACAATATTAAATTTTGGTTGAGTTCACAATTTTACAGAAATTAAATTTTGCAAGAAAAGATTTCATTCTTAGTTAAGGTTTATACTTGTTTAAGTTTTTATATTTCAATATTGTCTTTTAAAATAGAATTTATGAAAAAAATTGTTGTGATTTTAAAATTTATTGGAAATCTTGCATTTAAGTTAAAAAAGTAAATAAGAAAAAGTAATTGATTTGTGAACTATAATTTATGAATGTTTATATTATAATTTAAATAATAGGTAATTTTGTTAATTGACTCTCCTTGGACTTTAAAATTTTTCGAGAGTCTTGTTTTGATTGACTTTGATTATACTGATGTGTTTTATTGTAAAAAAAAAAAATGTTTGATTATTTGTTAAGTTCATGAATGAAAATAATTTAATTGGTGGTGGTAATTTGTTGTTCCCCTAAGTAAAAGGGAGGAAATTTTGAATTCGGAAGGAAAATTTGAATAATGGAAAGTAAATGATTTTATTAAAATAGAATTGAAATTAATATAAAGTAATTGAAGTAATTTAAGTAATTTGAAGTTGAAAATGAAAAGTTTGAATTTGAAAATTTTTGAAAATTTAATGAAATTTTTTTGAAGATCAAAAGTAAATGATCTCTTTTGAAAAATGTTTTTGAAACTTTGTTGCTGAGAGAGGTGAAAATTTTTGGCTGATGTTTTGTTGAAATTCTGTTCTCTTGAAATTCCATTTCACATTGTTGTTTTTTTTTTACCAGCAGTTTTCAAACATCTACACAAGTTTAAGTTAGACATCATATTTTTATGCTGCAACCCCTTTTTCTGAAAGCTGGCTGGTGGACGCAAACATGGACATATTTACATTGGATCACAGACGAAGAAGCAGCTCAGCAAATTAAAAGTTCCGAACTTTTGTGGCAGGACTGGAGTCCTGGACGACAACTTGCTCCGAGCCTACCTAGGAGGGTTGTGATTGGCCAGGTGGGAAACTGGTGAAGCTATGAGGATGATGATGATGAAGAAGATGATGATGATGGGATCAGCGCAAGCTGTCCAAAAATTTTGATGATATCCGTTGCTTCTGAGGCATGTCCTGGCGTCCTGTTTCTGCTGCAATCGCTTCCTGCACGCGAGTATTTTTTTTTTCTTTTTACACCTCCCTTTTTTCTAATTTGGCAACTCGTTAGTCCCCGCCGAGTTTGCTCTTTAGATGTGTTCCTGCTCTTTTACATAACTGACGTGAATTTCAGGAGAAATTTTTCTCCTTCTTTCTCTCTCAGTAGACAAATGTGTTTAAATGTAAATTTTTCTTTTGTGACATGAAGTGGTCACTTGTTTTAACTTATTTCAGAGATTTTGTTGAAAGTAAAGTAAATTGAAATTTAAGATAAATTGAATAATGTAAATATAAATGAATAATTTAAGTAATTTATGAAGTGTGTCAGAATAAGGAAATTCTGAATTGTTTTAATGACAAAAATAAATTGAATTAAAGTTAATGTTGAATATGTTGAATAAATGATGAAATGTTGAAAAATTGAAAGTAAATATAATTTAAAGTTAATATGTGGAAAATGAAAGTAACTTAGATGAAAGCTCGAAATAAAAAAGTTGAATTAAGAAATTTAAATATTGAAAGTGACTTTGTTCTCAAAAAGAGAGACAATTTTTGAATGAGTAAAGAATCTCATTACCTGATTATGACAAATGTAAATTAAAAATTAATTTTCAAAATATTTAATCCTTTAAGAATAAGTGTTTTGTGTCACTGGTGTGTTTTGAAAGTGACAAATGTTGAATTGTTTATATTGTTAGGTTTTGTAAATTCATCATATCATGTTTTCGCTTCGTATCACCTGGTTGATCTCAATGTTGCTGATTGAGACTTGTTGTTGTCAGGCAAAGTACCTTGACAAATTTTTCTTCTGAATTTTAAGTGTAATTTAAATGTGTAATTTTTGTAAAGGTTCCTTTAAGATGTGGTGACGCCTTGTCATCCTTTTGGTTTTTTTTGGTCTTTTCCTGTGGTGATGAGTGGCTTGGCCAGTCATTCAGATCTACAGTGTTGTTGTTTTGAGAATCGTGACGTACGCACCTTTCTCGCCCAAAATTTTGTTTTAAATTATTTTACACTTACAGGTTCCTAAGATTCTTTGTAAATTTTTGTAATTTTGTGTTTTTGTGTTTTTGAGTGAGAGAAAAATTTTCCTCACTATGTTCTGAAAATTTTTGCCTCCCAGAAGGGGAGAGCTGTCATGTCGCAATTCTGCGCCATGAGCCTTTTTGTATTTTCTGCGAGAGAAACATCCTTCTCTCCGTTCGTGCCTGTGCTGTGTTTTTCGCTAACACTTGTCCGTATTGAAATCGCATTAAAAAGCGCATTTCGTCGTGAAATCGTTGGAATGTCTGGACTTAGTGTCTGGCCGGGATGCGTGACGTCAGCTCACTTGTTGCCAGGAGAAGCGCGCCTGTCCAATCAGGAAGAGGCGCATTTTTGCGAAGGAGAACTTTTGCGTGGGCTCAGGCGACCCACACTTGGCTCTTCGTGCTGGAACACTTCGACTGAAAAGTCGCATCGAAAGTTTTGTCTAAATTAGACAAAAGGCGTTTAGCCGAAATGGCTAACTGGCGGAGATGGGCATTTTGGTTCTAAAGGAAACCGCCCCTGCATTTCTGGAGATGATTGAAGAAGATCCTGGATACTTACATTAATTATTCTGTACATTTTCTAAAATATATTTTTTCCATTCCAGGCAGTCTATCCGACATCGACGCCGAGCTTTGAAGTAGCTAGGCCAATACCGTTCGGAGTGTAAAATTGACGGATGTCTAGTACTTAAAGTTTTGGACTTTTGTTTCCTCTTCGTCCCTTTTGAGAACTTTGTTCTACTTAAAATCGTGCACATCTGATGAGAGGTATTTTTCTGAAAAGCGTGAAATGTATAATAGCCAGGTAACATTTCTTTACGGGAATTTTATTGCCGTACAGCACCGGCATAACGAGGACCAACCTCTTAATTAAATGGCTCATGTTAAAAGTATTTATAATTGTTTTGAATTCATAAATATGGAATTGAATTATTGTGATATATATAAATTTTGAACAGAGCAGAAAGTCTGATTGTTAATACATAAATTAAAGCTCTGATTATAATTAGATAATTTGAAGGATAAATAGATATATATATATGCTGTTGAAATTCTTAAAATAAATATTAATTTGAGTGACAAATGAGCCTTGTTATTTGTGTTACGTTTTACTTTACTCACTGTACATCATTTAGGGTTAATTCCCCTAAACTGGGAACTCCTTTAGATCTTGAACCTGGTGTTTTTGCTGATAAATTTTTGAGATTAAATATGCTAAATATATGTCTCTTTGGCTTTTTGAAATTACGATCACGAAGTTGTGGGTGGTGGAGTCAGTAGGTGCTGTTTGTACTGACCCAGCTCCCACACAGTGGAGGTCCTTTTAACTATCTGTTCTCCTCTGATCCCATGGTTTATTTTCTTCTCCTTCTCCCGGATGCATCTCAACTTTCTTTCATTCAGTCTCAACTTCTCGCATTCACAGCGAGTGTATAAAGGATTCCTGCCTCATGGTTCATGCTAATACTTGATTTCTTAATAATTTTTCAATTTTTTTCTTTTAATAATGCTTGTAATCTGCGCGCTATGGTATTTAAGTAACTTATTATTGCCATATCTGAAGGAATCATTTGTTTGGGTTAATTAGGGTTAGATTCTCACACCTGATGAAGAGTCTAGTCTAATTAAACTCCAAATTAAGCCAGTTTTGTTCATTTTTTTCAACATGATAGCAGTGGTTTTCTATTCTAATGATTTTATTGTTTTAATATTTCGTAATTACTTGGAATTGGTTAGCATTCCATCTTTATATATATATATATTCCGCCAAGCAAAACAGATTGGGAATCACTGATCTGGAAAAGCAAAATCACATTAAACACGTTAGACAATTATACATAGTGATAACGGTATAAGCTGGTATTGATTATTTTGCGAAATTTTGCACTGTCTTGTTAAACATTAAAAAAACCCAGTAGAATTTGGAATGATTATGAGAATTACAGAAATTGCAGAAATAGCTCAGTGTCTTATTTCTTACTACCGGAAATGATTGGTTAAATTAAACCTGGAGCACATGAAATTAAATCTTGATAAATCGATGATATTTTAAAAGTTAAGAATTTCCTTAGAAAATTGAAAATTCATTACAATCTCAAACCCACAGGACCAGTTACAGGAATCATTCACAAAATAACGATTGAGCTTCCATTGCGGATAACAGCAACCCCGAACCGGTCTCGCACTCTTGTTGTGAGCTCGTCAACGTAGAATAATCAAAACCTGTAATGTCAGAAAGGACACTTGCTATGGATCACCACTTTGCATACTATCATGGAGACTGACAAATTTCTAAACGAAAAGAATGAAATGAAAAACGTTTAAAAATTTGGTTGTTGTAAATTCGAATGTTTCGGGCGTCTGAGTTTGTTTGAATTGCTTATCGCCTGCTTTGTCGCAGTTCGTTCTTGGAGGTTGTTAAGGACGTATATTACGCTTTTATCCTGAAGAAGGGGGCTTATAACGCTTTCGAAATAATTGTTATCGCCTGACTGACATATGTCAGTTTTCTTTAAAGAAGTTTGGGTAAATTATCGGTCTCCTTTGAGATTTGCAATGCTGAGGCACATAGCAAATTTTCTTGCTGATAGCTCAAGCATCAGCGCTTCCATACTGACGAGCGCAAATATACGCATAACTGGTTATTAGATGCCTTTATCTGCAATGGAAGTGATATCCTAATTTTAGGAAAATGTCAGATTAATACGTGAAGTAATAATATCGAACTGTAATACTTATTAATAACTAGAACGAAATACCCGCCGTTACCCTGGTCATGGCACCATCTGCTTGAATAATATATTTACAGGTAACACCGCTCGCTTCCCAAATCGCCAAATCAGTTTCAAGCCCCCTCAATTTCAATTCAAATCCCTACGGAATGTAAAGTCCTTAGTTTAAGTGCATGCACAGTAGCGTACCACAATTCCGTCTCTCCACAAAAATTTAAATCATTTAAATTTATGCATACATTTTACCATTTCTTATAAACTTCCTTCTATCCTTTCTTTATAGTAAAAAGATGGAACTATACATAATGCAGTTTTCGGACAATTATCATCTATACCATTAATTATTATTAATTTATTTGTTATGTCTTACTTTCATATTACTACCATGTAGTAATATGAAAGTACTATTGAATACTAGTTTAGTATCTAAAGATACGTCCATAAAAAATCTGCATTTACAATCCCAGTAACAAGCATGGAGGGGGGAATTTTCAAATCCAGTTTATTTGCAAGTGTGTTTCTGAATAATTCAGACATATGGTGAATAAATCAATCTTGCATTTCAGTATGTTGAAAGTGTACTGTTTCGTCCAAAAAATTCACCATTGATAAACATTTAAAGTCAGTATTTAAGCTTGCCAAAGTTAGGGAAACTACGACTCTTAAAAATTAAGCTGCAACTTATTTTGAGTATCCTATTTTGTTTAACAATGTTAGCGTCAAAAATTGTTTCAATTGAAAATTGGCCCAGTTAGTTTCTGCCCGGAGGTCGAGTTGTAGCATTTTATGTCCCTGGCAGTGATTTCGGGTGGGATCTGAAAGATTTTACTCCATCCCCCACGATATGTCCCCTTCGAGAGAAAAATCTAAATTGCGGTTTCACTAGATTCGGTGCAGTAGTCAATATTATAAATGTGCAACGTTTCAGCCTTGTAAACCACTGGAAAGCTGTTTAGAGGTTTGGAAAGACATGTAGAAAGAAAATTATAATCTCCGCCCCGAGAAGGGTTGAACATCTATCTGACTACGGTGGTTCTGTCCGATGGTCGATAATTTTTTTTTTTATTATTATTACGGAGGGCCGTCCAGCTCACCCAAAGGTATGGAGCAGTTACATGGGACGGTCGGGGAAGTATGGTCGATACTGTAGGTGCAAGATTCAGCTTTCTAGGTTACCAAGGGGTCTCTGGAAGGTCTGGAATAACATTCGAGACTCTCCCCCCTTTTCTCCGCCCTAGGGAGGTCAGTCGAAATTACGACCCCATTAGTGTTCTGTACCATAGTCGATACGATAAATGTGCAGAGATTCAGCCATCTAGACCACCGGGAAAGAGGGATCTTCGGGAATGACAAAATCACGTTAGACACGTTAAACAATTATATATAGGGATTCCCTATTTCAGGCACTACTTTAAATCGAAAATTCCCAAAAACAAAATCTAAAATTCATATTTAATAGCACAAGATCATGTTCTAAAGTTATGCAAGCGTCATTTATTATTCTCTTTTTTCCTATATTACTTCCCCACAATACGTGGTAATATAGAGGAAAAGTATTGAAATCGCGTCGAAAATCGAAACTCGAGTTTTCAACGGATCTACACATTTCGACCACTCTAGAACCCGAAATACTCTAGAACTCGAAATACTCTAGAACTCGAAATACTCTAGTACCCGAAAAACTATTTTAAACTTGACGCCTGTATGTGCATCTGTGTGTCTGTCTGCCTGTGCAATGTATGCATCCACTCGAACTCAAACGCTAATTTACCAATTTTGTTAAAGTTTGGTAGGTACGTGGGTATCCCCAGTGATGATTAGATTTTGGCACGATTTGAAAACACAGAACCTGCATTTTTTATGCGAAATGACCCACAAAATTGTTAAAATCCAAAACGAAAGACTACATATGCTGAAAAGTATCAATTAAATGTCTGTTTTATATGTAGTTTTTGCCGACGAAAATAATAGGATCAGCCCCATTACTCTAGAATAAACCGTTCTTAAACAATTATCCGTATTGTTTTGTGCATTTAAACGCAATGAATTGGGAAAAAATGAAAGATAAACTGAATTTGAGTTTATAGGGAAGATCGTGTGCTGCCTACATCAGAATCTTTTTCTTTACGTAGTAAAGAAAAAGCCAAATGTTATTACACAAAACTGTACGTCTGCGTTGTTCATATCTGACGGGTTTTCTGGAGATTTGCTACGAAAATTGCTTTCAAGCATGTGGATAAAGAATAGGGGAAGAAATAGTTTGTTGTACTGTATTATATGCTTAAAAACTAGTATTAAAGAATATGGGATTAATATTTCTATATTTATTACCTGTGAAGAATTATTATTGTTCATAAATTAGGGTAAATTGTTAAATGAACTTATATCCAAAATGTACTCAGAAAAAATCAAGTAAATTGTTTTCCACGTAATTATTAGAGATAAAACTATTAAAATGTCTATTGATAACATAAAACTTCCTTTTGCAGAATTGCAAATATGCAGCGGTACGTAGTTTAGGAACAAATCATATACGAGTATCTCTATTCTTTTGAGTCATTCCAAGTGAAATCAACGCAAAAGGTGTTTATGTCTTATGAGAAGACCCATAAGTAAGAATGATGAGATGTTTTTTGTGTCTGAACTAAGTAAACATTTGTACTGCCAAGAAGGATATTTTTTCAGGTTACTAAGAAATCCTTTGAGAGTTAGCTGATGAATTTTCAGTAACGCTTAGATACGAAGATATTTCTTACCACAAAACTAATAAAAGTTTGTACGGTTGATTTTCTGAGAATATACTGATGAATTTATAGTAATACTGCGTGGAATTTTCTAGAATGTACTCTATATATTTTTTTGTAATCTTACTAGAAAATATTTAATAACATTTCAAATGGTAACTTGCAGAGTCCATTTGCAATTAGCTTGTAACTTTGTCCCAGTAGCTAGCTCAACGGTAGAGCACCGGCTGGCTAGTTCAAAGATACAGGATTCGATCCCCGTTTGGGGCAGATACGAAAACGTAGAAATTGTATATAAACGAAGTAGAAATTTTATATGTTGTGTGTATTGTGTGGCAAAATAAAGGTTATTATTATTATTATGAAATGTTTTTTACAATTGCGCCCGAATAAATCAACCCAGTAGGTTAGTGCAAAAATGTTGAAGATCTGAAAGTAGCCCTAGTACGACTTGCATTCAGTGGACTCAGATATTGATCGCCGATTTCAAATCGAGAGGATGACGACCACGCAGAAAGCTAACCTGGAGGATGCTAATCTGCGGTAAAGATAGCAGGAGGTGGCCTATCTAACATTAGAGAGTGATAATCTGACAGTTGAGCGTGAGGAATATAGAGTCCATTTCGACAATAAGAGCTTGCAATTTCGTCCCAGTATCTCAACGGTAGAGCGTCGGCTGGCCAGTTTGAAAATCCAGGGTTCAATTCCCGGTGGGGCAGCAAGGTTATTTACAAACTCGATAAACATACTTAAATATCCCTTATTCTGAGACAAAATTTAACTTTCTAAATGTTACTATAAAAAACTAGTTACTATTATAAGGAATACCAGTTTAATCGAATTATGTAAATAACTTCGCTTATTTTTTTAAAGTGTGGTGGGTGTTGGCCATGCAAAATTTTGGCTTGAAAGTAAGGTGAGTATTGACGACCAAATCATTTTAACTTGAATAGGTGTGAGTGCACGCAATCATATTGGCTTGAAGGAAGAGGTTGTTTCATTTTGTCTCCAATACTAATTGATATCGTTTTTACTTTATTTTATTCTATTTTATACAAAATGTGATGACGGGATATTTGTTTTATACATTGATATAAAAAAATTCTCAAAGGTGAATCTTTAGAGGTGCATATTAAAATACGGTCGTTATTAAGTACCACATAAAGACATCCAAAACTACTCAGCAATGACAGGAGACAATGTATCTAATAATTTGACATTATATTAATTCCAAATTTTATTAGCGGTGAATCACATGATGGACACCTGAATCCACAAAAAGATGACGAAAATCACTTTGACAATTGAGACAGACAGAAGTACTAACGATTGAGCTTGTGCAAGAACTAACTGACTTGCGACTCTAAAACCAATGATAAGGGAAAGCACAGAACAACTCGAAGGGAAAGGTGGAGCTTTGAGAGGAGAGATACGACCGTGCAGAAATGTCAGGTACGAGATACTAATTGAGTTTCTTGCAATGATAGACGCATATTCAGATTGAACTCGTGCGGTGATGGTAAAGAATAAACCACGAATATTTTAAATTTGTCTCTGTGTTTATTGATGTCAATATCTACTATAATGTGCAATTCCAGTGAAAACGTTAAAATAGTGCTTTGTTGAAATAGTGACTATAGAAAGAAAGATAGAAGATCAAGAGCAAAGGTATTTGGAACATTTATTATACATACATTTATTATAAGGGTGCTCATTAAGAAATATTATATTTATATCAAAATTGAAAATGCGAACTGTTTGGAAAGTCTGGTGCTCAATTAGACTAGTAATTTTTAAAAACTTCATTACACTCCCACACAATGATTTTAAGAATATTTTTAGAAAAAATTTTATCAACGGATGTATGAAATTAAATGAAAAGTAATTTGACGAATATTCACTGTCTTAAAAGAAATACCCGGAAAGCAATTTTCTTAAAAATGATTATTATTTTTTTAGAAATTAAGTCTCTCTTTTCACTGCATAAATTAACGCTACTTTTTCAACAATTTTTCTAAAACACAGAGCAATTGGCGGATTTTTGCTGCCACATACACAACTCTGTGTACATTACTTCAAATTTTGCTAAATACTTAATTAAATTTCTAACTCTTAGTTTTTACTTAGCAAAGCACTTTCGTTACACAAACTTTCTAAACATTAAAGACATAATCTGCTCAAATAATCCTCATCACCACCTGTAGACCAGTTGCTTTTACACTACAACAGTTATAAGGCAGAATATGCTTAACTCTAAATATATTTTATTTTCAAACAGTATTTAGAATATTTCGTACTTGGAACATATTGTTTCAACTCGAAAAGACAGATCAAGATAACGTGAATGAGTTGCAAGAATTGTGGTAATCAAATTGGTCGTAAAAAATTAACATTAAATTAATAGATACAAAACCAGGTAAATGTTCATAAATGTTCCTTCCATGCCGTTAAATGTTTTTACTAAAGTTTAAAATATCTGTTATCCGTTAAGTTCGCTTATCTAAATGACCATACACACTGAATTTTAAAAATTCTTTAATTTACATATTATATAAATTGAAAAACTACTTTTTCTGGCACTCTATTTTTAAAAATATGCAGCTTATGAATATTATACAGTTATCGGTTAACAGTAAAAGAAATTCATTTCTGATAAACTACGCAATCACCAGGAAAAGCCCTAATGTCATTATTGACACTCCTAATAATAGAAGGTAAAAATTATTTAAAATTTATTGCGTTGAAGATAATGTTATCTACATGCAGTTATTTTGATTTAAAGTTCATTTACTACAAAATACGCCAGGCATTAAATCAAATGTTTACTGTTATCCAGATAGATAAGATATGACAGATGTTTATGAATTAAAATTGTGCTTTAAAAATTGATTACTTGACAATTAAAATACTTGTTCGACATTAAATAAATCGGGAGTTTTAAAGACCAATGGACATTAGAGGTGTATTAGCATTACAAAAACTTATATGGTGCTGTGTTAACAAAACATGCTGACTCGGAAACAGTTAATCTCTACTCGAAAACTAAAGATATACCCTTAAACGAAGAAATAGCTTTAATTATTTTTAAGATATATATTATATTTATATATTTTTAATTTTAAATCGCTTTTTATAAAAATATATATGATTTAGGTAGCACATGGCTTTACCTATTCCCCTATGAATTTTTTATGAATTCCCTTCTTTCATAGTGATTCCCTTCTTTCGAAGATATCACCAATTTGACGATATTTAATGTGGGCCAAATTGACGGAAATGTCGCCAAATTGGCAAAAATGACGCGAAAGTTACGAAAACTACATCAAATTGAAGAAATTATAATTAACATATTTTAATATAATAGAGTATATTGCTTAGCAGATGGTAGCAATATTTCCAATTATCAAGTTAGATTTGTGCGAAATATAAGTTGATCGGGTACTTTAAAATAATTTTACATGTTGTCATCCAGGAAAGCGCCAAATACTACTTTAATATTTAACGTTAAAAGCATTGAGCCGTGGATCTAGTACATCATGGTTTGGCATTAAAAGAAGTAAAGTACTTGCATTATGCAGGGAAAGTCACGTGCTGGCCGCATCAGACTTTTTACAAATGCAACCCTAATAGTTTGTTACTTTCAACGGTCTTGAAATTAGAATTTTATGAAATTAACGATTTGACTCATAGAATTACTATTGTAAGTGAATTTTTCGTAGCCCCAAACTATAACAAAATAAGTTGACCCGAATTTTTCCAGCAACGTGATTTGCCGGGGAATTTAATTACAGATGCAGGGATTTATTCAAGCAAGAGATTTAATTATGCGGATAATTGGAAAAGGCCCTCTGAGCTACGAGCGATATTGGTTGGGGAATAATTAAGTTGTTGGCGCAACAAGTTCTAAGTAATGTTATTTAAAAAGTCTGGGATGATGGTAGTAACTTCTTGGGATGATTTAATTTAATCATTAAGGGAAAATTTATCACCTGTGATTAGAATTTCTTAATGCATTTATCCAGATCCATCCCGTCTCGATACCATTCAATCAGTTTATTGGCCCATACATTAGTGGATGAAATTAATTGAATTTCGTTTAAAGCAGCCTTCAAACCAAATTAATATTGTCAACGAAAAATAACTCTTCATGAGATAACGCCACTTCCACTCATCAAAATAAGATCCTTGACTCCTACCGATCTTGCCAATTATACTGATCTTGCTTTAGTGTATGACGTTACGTTTCTTGCTACCCTTAAGAAGAAGGCTGTTTTTACCTTCGAAACCCGTTGACACTATTAATTTAGTGTTGAATTAATTTAAGCAAAGTGTTATTAGTTTTATTGCATAAGCAGTAAGCTGTATTTGGGGATGCTTCATCTCTCGAATGTTTGGTTCTCAATAGTATCTCAATATTAGTCCAATATTGTATATATCGCGTTTCATTGGAAATATTTCCATTGAAATGCCTAAATTGGGCCAATATTTACTTGTCAGTATTTGCTATTATATTGCAGTTTCATTATCAATATTTTCAAAGAATTGACCATATTTGGGAAATATTAGGCATTCCTTCCAATATAATAAGAAATAATTGTCTTTCTCAAAAGAATATGTGCTTTGGGCCTCCAGAGAGAAGAAAGTTTAGAGCTTAGATAATTAGAGAGTACAGAACTGAAATTTATTAAAAAAAAATAAATTTCGAAACACCAACATCCAAGGAATTTATCGTCATGGTCTCAAATATTTTAGGGGCTTGAGTCCAACAGATAAATATGGATCTCCAAATAAATCGAATGTGTATATAATTCCCTATCTGTTTCAAGGACTGCATCTAAAAACGATAGGGCCCATAATTCCGAAATATTTTGATCACGGGGCTCCATAACATTTTCTCTGAGGGTGCTGAGCCATTTGGAATGTAAGCTACTCAAAGAGATGATCTGGGATAAAATATAACATAATTATACGGTACATAAAAATATATATGCAGGGTGTCCCAAAAACATTAACCTCGGCTTTTATTCCTTAAATATTGATCTTAGATATATATAATAAATTACAAAGTTGCGTAGAAAAGGTACAGACTTTTATGAAATCGAGTAAAATTTTCAAGGGAATTAAATTTTAAGAAGTACAAAATTTAAGTTTTTATTAGACCCCCGTACAAAAACATTTCCAATGAGTAAAATGTGCCCCCATACACTAATAAGATAATGTAAAAAATATCAGCCTTTTATCATAAAAAGTCCCAGAGATATGAAAAGACAAAAATGCTAACTTAAACCACTTTTCGATGCATTGACATGGGTTCTCAGAGGGGAAAAATCATGTCGGCAGATCGCATTTCAGGGGTCATACACAAATTACGAAAGAAAACAATGATTATATAAATAAATAATAATGTTGCTATTTATTGTTGCAAAAGTAACGACACTGTGTAGGAATAATAACTTGACACAAAGATTACAAAGCTTGTTCAAAATGTTTTCCATCCATGCCAAAGATCCATTAAAGATAAAAGGCAGATATTATTTACCTATGATGCATTTCTGGGTTTCGTCATTTGCACTCTTGCTGTAAACATTCGCATTTTAATTTGTGATTAATACCTCACCAACTTTCTTTAAACATATCTCTGGGACTTTTATGATAAAATGCTGAAATTTTGTACACCACCTTATTAGTGTATGGGGCGCATTTTTCTCGTTGGAAATGTTTATGTACGGGGGCCGTATAAAAATTTAAATTTTGTATTTCTTCAAATTTAATCCCCTGAAAATTTTTATCGATTTCATAAAATTATGTATCTTTTTTACGCAACTTTGTAATTTATTATATATGTCAAAGATCAATATTTAAGGAATAAAAGCTGAGGTCAATGTTTTGTGACACCCTGTATACTCCGGGACCTAAAATATTTTTAGTCCGGACATTCGGAGTACATAGGGATCTCAAAATCGATACGATACTGCTGTATAATTCGATATATTTAGTCTTAAAAATGTGGACCCCATGGTTCAAAATCCTTTTGGTGCCCCATAAGATTTTTACGCTGCTACCCTAAACATAGTAAGGGATCTCAAAATTGATATTGATTTAGAATAAAATTTTATATAAATAACATCATCCATGAAATATCCGCAACATCCAACATATAATAACTACATCCATGAAATCACGGACCCTGTATCTCAAGTTATTTAAGTCCCAACCCTGCAACATACTCAGAAGTCCTAAAATTGTACCAGTTCAAAACAGAAACTTAATGTAGTATTTCTTAAAATTTTGATTCCGAGACCCATGATTCAAAATTTTTCCGAACCCCATAATGTTTCGGGTCTGATATCTAGTAAATTTGAGAAAGCCGGCAGCGTTCACCTCGCCAAGTCGCCATGTTCGAATCCGTAGCTGGCAACAGTGTGCTATACTTGACAAGACAAATCCTGCTTTTCAGGGATGTGTAGTTTATCCCCAAAGACTTCATTATTTTCTCTGTGATACGTTATATAAAGCTTCGAAAAAAAAATCAAAAAGAGAAAAAATAACTGAAAAATGGCACTTTTCAAGATTTACTCTCCCTTGTTTTCTTCAATGCAATAATTCGGTAAAATAAAACTTGCAGTGCCTGCTACATCATTGTTGCGTAATCATTTAGATAAAAATTTCTACAAAAAGTATTGAAATTTCACAAAAACACCAATTTATGGTGTAGAAACTCTCTGCCAAATACTAAAAACGAAAACCTCCTTCCAAAAAATGTATGACATTTCAAAGTGGTTTGCGCTAAGTTCTCACAGGACCGGAGCTATGCTTTCAGACCTAAGAAGCCCTATTGAAGGATCCTAATCCTATTTCAACTCCCATGTAACCTTTTTTAGTCGTAGTTAATTTTTGTTAATTGACTACCACATCCGCTAAAAAAATTCATTTACAACCTCCTAGACCACGTAAAAAAACATACCTGTCCAAGAATAGTGGAGCTATCTTTTGAATAGAGAGTATAAAACTAAAATCTTCCTCAAAATTACAGGGATTATGAAAGAAATTAAATTTAATTAACAGTGTAGATATTGAGTTATTAAATTTTCAACAATTTGGCATCATTTTCGTCAACTTGGCAAAGTTTTATCAATTTTTTGACATTTTCCAAAAATCGCCAAGTTTGTCGCTGACTGGGATGGATGAACAGACAGACAAACCATATCGAAATATAGCAAGTATACCATCCCTTGAAAAAACAATAAATAATTTGAAACCCAAATATCCCCATAACTAAACGTACTTGTGCTATGAACACCGAAACACTATAATTTGAATCAAGTACATTAAATTAATAATTCCCTAAAAGCGACATGATCTATTAAAGAAATTAAATTTAATTTCACAAAATATCATTTTGCCATAATTTTCTTTATAAGTGTATTTAATAAGAGTTATTTTCATTAATTCCCAAAAGGATTCTGGGAGATTATATATATATATATATATATATATATATATATATATATAGCATTACATTTATTTCTATATATATAAAAGAATGTGAATTAATCACAGTTTGATATTTATATCTCATGTTTCTAAGATAACAAAGAGAAATATAAATAGTTTGTCATGAAACATAATGCAAGTAAATGTTGAAAGACTCATTTTTATTCTCTTGCATTGTATGCCATCCGTATTTGCGCTACCTTATTTAGATTCAATGACAATTGTATATGCACATACTATATGATGTTATACGAAGTATTTCGCAAGGAAATTACTTAGCTATGCAAACATATTCAGTTTTTTAGACATATTTTCCTTCTTTTTTATTATCTGTTCGGTGCCTTCACATGCACTGAAAGGGAGACGGCAACGCTATCTACAATATATTGCAATATAAATGCATATATTTTCACTCTCTTTGCCAATCCAACTTTTGCAAGGGAATTTCACTAGATTTTTTATTATTAGTAGTATTTTTTTATTACGATCAAAATTTTAAATGCTATCATTCGCTTTCAATTCGTTACGTATTTTAAAATATCCTTTATTTAAGATGCCGTAATTTTTTGCATTATCAAATGAAAAACTACAAATACTAACGAAAATTTAAGTAGGTGGCTACACTGACATATGTCAGCTAGGGGACAATAATTGTTTTGAAAGCATTTTGAGCCACTTTCCTCAGGTCCAAAGAACAGTATGCGCCTTTAATAAACCCTAAGACCGAAATACGATAAGATGGACAAAGAGAAATTTAAACACAGTTAGAGCACCCAAAGCAAAAATTTGTAAACAGGTAGTATTAACCATTGAAAACAGCAATCATAAATATATCAACACGGACCGATAAAGGGTCTCTCCCACGCCCTCACATACGAAGACAAGAAAAGCTTGTTCTGAAATCTTAAGCACTGATATCAGATTTAAAGTAAAACAGAGAGGAAAAGATAGGAACCGTTAAAATAAACAAATTAATTAATTTAGCGGGGCAGAGGGGAATTAGACTAATCCTTCTATAGGAAGATAGATAAAAAATTTCAAGGGTATGAGACAGTAATTAAGAAGAATATAACTAAAGGAAGTAACCGGTTTCGAAAGTTAATGTCATCAGTCAAAATATTAAAAAATTAACAGTAGTTGAGAAAAAAGAATATAAAATAGAATAAAGGAAAAAATAGTTACAGAAGCTATATAAGCCAACTTTATTAACTAAATAAAAGTATAAATCGATTAGTCAACGCAAAAATGTCAGAGAATGAGACTGGAATTAAGAAGTATGGAAACAAGTAGAACAAAAAATAGGTTTTTGGAAACGTTTAAAGTCAGCGATATGTAAAGAATGCTTCTATGGCTACAAAGATGTATGGAGCCGCAAATGACAAAATTTTAGAGTACCTGCAATATCTACACCATTGCCTATATTCAAATAACCAACGAGCAAACTACTTTAAAAGCACCAGTGCAGGATACTGAAAGTAATAATATGAACAAAAATTAAGGAAGTAGCTGGTTATGGAAACTATATGAGTAAGCATTATTAACTAAATTCTAGTAACAAACGAACAATTTTAAACCATTATTGAATGAGATATGAATTAAGAAGGAACTAATCAAATATATGGGAAAAACGGTTTCAGAAGCTAGAAAATCTAATATTTGAAGGCAAGAATGTGTCTGGAGGACACTTATCCAGGCTACCGAGACGTAATGAACTGCTGATTTATCATTAACAAGATTAGCAGAGTTAAAGTAAATGAAAAATCCTTTTAATAAATCTAGTTCAGTTTTAGCGTGGGCATGAGCGAGGATTTTTGTTTTAGAAAATTGAAATGAATGACTTCCAGACCAACAATGTTGGATAATTAATTACTTAGATGTTTCTTGCCTGACGACCATCTTCGAATATTCAGTGATACGCTCCTTGAGTGCCGCTCTCTTTGTCTGGCCCATGTAGGCTAAGTTACACTGACTACTAGTAGAATGAATACTACTTTTATATAAGTGCGGAATAACGGATGGAAACTGTGATTTATTAAGTGGTCTAAAAACACTTTAAAATTGAATCTTTATAAAACTCTAGAAATGTTAAAGCTTGGAAGCGTATAAAGGCGCGTATAAATGGAGCGTATAAAGGCAAAACTATCAACTTTTCAGGAGCAAACACTTTATTAGAAGAAAAAGTGGCTTTATCGACGATAGAAGAATTGAAACCCCTGCTTTTAGCTAAATATCTCAAAATCTTAATTTCAGAAATTAAAGAAGTTGGATCAGAGCATAAGTGGACTGCGCGGTACATGTATGTGTAAAATGCAGTTAATTTATGTTGGGAAGAATGGTTTGAATGTAAATATTGAGGCATAGGAACAGAGAAATGTTTCCAAAAACATAAGTTCTAAAAGAAGAATCCTTTCTAGAAACATAAACATTTCCAAAGGAATGTTGATGGCTAATTTCGATTTAATACGTAAATTGAATATGAGAGTCAATGAAATTAACAAGATTAAGAATAGAGGAAAGATCAAATGGATTATTCACAAGAATAAAAGTATCATCCAAATCCAGAATTCAAATGAAAGTTTTTAAATTACTTTTACGCAAACTAATGCATGCATAAATAACAAAGAAACGGTACAAAAAATTCCTCATCTTGAGTCCTCCATATTATTTAAAATACTTTCTATTGAAAGAAAAAGTATTTTGCTTAAATAAATGAAGGGCACAAAATCGTTATACAGAAGGTCATTTAATAAAAACATCCTAAAGACGTACAAAGTTTTAAAAACAAGGTCAGAGCGCTTTCGGGCGTCAGTACACCCTTCATTAGTAGCTACATGAAAAGCAAACATGGATCATTCATATATAGGTCATATACGTAGCAAATTTGCATAAATAAATAGGAAATATAATCTGAACTTAGTAAGATGCATAGGCTAATAATTAATGCAAATAAACCTAAAAAATAAGTACAAAATTATTTTAAAAAGACATATGTTAAGAACATTACCAGAAAAGTACAATTTTGAAAAAACAGTGAATTTTCACAAGGATGAAGTCATATATAACTACGAAGAGACTTAAATTGCATAGAGTCGAGAACGAGTCGCCAAGCAAAACTTAGAATTTGAACGGGATCAGAATTACAAATCGACGAACGGTAAATACAAATAAAAAGGGATTCATAAAGGAGAATATTACGAGATTTATCACAACGCATTAAGAGGAAAGTTTTTTAAAGATGGGCAGGAAATTATCACTAGCCACACATTGAGCAAGAGCAGTAGAATATTTACCATTCCTGACATCACGAGCGTGTTCATCCAAACGGATGACAAGATTACGCTTAGTGCTGCCGGTGTAAAATTTATAATCACCTTCAGGAGTCAACAGGGGAACCACATACACCCCAGCATAACTCTTAAAGTTATCAATATCTCCAAATTTATCAGAACTAATACGATTGAATAAAGTAATAACATTAGAGTGGGCAGGTTTGAAACCAAAATCATGACAGAATTAAATGAAGGGACGGAAAAGCTTAGGATGGTTAGGGAAATTAGATTTATAAGCTAAACGATCCTTAATAGCAACAAGTTTAGTATCAAGTTGGCTAAATTTACGACGAACATGGGCGAAAATCATATAAATAAACTCAAAAGAATAATGACAAAGTTTAAAAATAAAATTAATTTCATCAGTTAAAGCAGGGATAAAAGAGCATCAAACATTAAATGCGCAACTAAAATAAGCATTAAAAGAGGCATTTTAGAGGATATGGGATGAAAAGAATTAACAGGGATACAAAACTTGGTAAAAGTGGGTTTACGGAAAACCGAAGTTTGAAAACCAAAGGAGGAGCGGGTAACCAGAACATCAAGAAAATGTAAAGAACAATTGGATTCATGTTCAACGGTAAAATTAATCGGAGGGTAGAAATCATTAACTTTATTCAAATGATGAAGGAGATAATTTAAATCACGATCCCAAATAATAAAAACATCATCCACGTAACGGCACCAAAGAACGGCACCCAAGAATTTCATGCAGCCACTGATGAAGGGTGTACTAACGCCCGAAAACGCTCTGACCTTGTTTTTAAATCTTTGTACGTCCTTAGGATGTTTTTATTAAATGACCTTCTGTCTAACGATGTTGTGTCCTTAATTTATGTAGTTGAAACAGTCGTGATGTCAATTTGATTAGTATTTTGTTTAATAATTTTGTCATTGCCAAAAAATCATAAATTCAACATAAAAGTAATGGAATTCAATAAGCCTTTTTTCTAAACACGGAAAAGCACCCTGTATAGGAACATTAGTAAAAAAAAAATTGATATCCAAAGTTAGCACAGTGCAGTTTACCGGAGAAAAAACTTTTAACTTACTAACATACATAGAATTTTTTGCAGTATGAAAGTTATCAGTTGATAAGGGAGAAAGCGGATAACTAAAAACAGTGTAAAATGATAAGAAGCAGTGCCAATAATGTTAGACACAACGTGCCTAAAAAGAATATTCGTTTTATTAACCTTTGAAAGTGCATAGAAACTTACAAAATAACCAATCGAGGGTATAACTTCCTGCTTAGTAGTTTCCCTCAACACTACAGAATTTTAAACAACGTTTATGATGCTTTTAAGATGTGCGTTAGTTGGGTCTTTTTCACTTCCGTATAAGGTCCCTCGTTTAATAAATTCTCCACCATTTCAACATAAGTAGACTTGTCAAGTAACGCTATATACTCCCCCCCACCCTTGTCAGCCTTGGTAATGGCTGCATTAAGATTACATTTCAGCTCTTCTATGTGCACGTTGCTTATTTTTGGTAAGGTTGAAATGATAATGATTGCTATATGAAGGAACAGTGTTAGCCACTAAATGACTAAGATATTCTTTTCGGACCATAGCGATTTGGCTATGCTTTAGAGATCCTTTAATAGGGGCAATAAGATTAATAACAGAAGGCGACCTGACAAAACTTAGTCCTAAATTTAAGGACAATTTTTAAACCTCCGTTAAGATATGTGATGATAAATTGATAACGCTATTTTTCTTCAAACAGGAGGAAGTCATATTGGAAGGAGACTTTTTTTGTTGAAGAGACTTAAATTTTCTATCAGATTATTGTGATGAAAATAACTGGACTTCTGAATAAAAGACAAATCGCGACGTTCTAACGTCAGAAATTAACTAAGATTTGTACCTAAACACAAGTCAAAAATCATAGAGTTCCTTTTACAATATTAGAAATCTTAAGACAAGTATCTTGAATATCAGCACAAAGAAATATCAAATGAATACATTAAAAAATATTAATCTTAGAAAAATATATTAAGCTTAGATGAGATCGCTAAACTAAACAGTGGGAAACTTACTTCAGAAACAAAAAATAAAGAGGAATATCCGATGGTAAATTATATCCCGGAATCAAGGAATAATCACAATAAATAAAACTGCTGCTTGTAAGAATAAAACTTGCAAAACTTACTTGAAGAAAACATATATATGTCATTTAGGTGGCTGCAATTGTTTCGAGGGCGATTATTTCCCCCTTCCTCAGGCTAAAAGAACAGCATGCGCCATTAACAACGGCTAAGAACGGAGTACAAAAAAGCGGGGAAAATATATTCAAATAGAGCTAGAACAGCCAAAGCACAAATTCGGTAGCGAGTGATTTCAGCCATTGAAAAAACAACCATAAACATGTTTCCAAATCTACATAAGCTAACTTCATCAACTAAAAGAAAATAAATTGATACTCGTACTTACATTTAGTTGATGAAATAAATGAAAATAAATTGATACTTTCATTTAGTTGCTGAAGTTAGATATTCTTGACTTCAAATATTAGCTCATATAGTTTCCGAAACATTTTTTTTTCAATTATTTGGTTAATACCTTCTTAATTCCAATGGCATTCAATAGTGGTGTAAACTTGTTTGTTCGTTTGTTACTGTAATTTCGTTAATAATGTTAACTCGTATAGCCTCCATAACTGGTTACTTAAATTATATTTGTTCATATTCTTAGTTTCCGTATCATGCACTGGTACTTTTAAAGTAGTTTGTTCTTTGGTTATTTGAATATAGACAATGGTGTAAATATTGCAGGCACTCTAAAATTTTGTGATGAAGTCAATATTTCAGAACACCAAATCCGGTTGTTTATCCACAATACCTCTTTACTTGTTTTTTAATTAGGTATTTTTATTTATTCAAACTAAGATAATCTTGATATTGATAAATATGCTATTCCTTACATCTTCGTAGTCCGAGAAGTATTCCTCCCACATCTTCAACTTCAAAAGTTTGCTCATATAGCAGCCAGAAATTGTTTTTATTTTAATTTGGTTATATCCTTCTTAACATCAGTCATATTATTCACTGATCATATTATTCACTGGTCTTAACATCATCATATTATTCACTGATATTTTTGAATAGACAAATTGATTGGTACTTTCATTCAGTTGATGAAGGTAGCTGATATAGTTCCTGAAACCGATTTTTGGATCTTTCTGTATTATATTCATTTTTGAACTAAATCCAACTACTGTTAATTTTATGGCAGTTTGATTGATGAAATTCATTTTCGAAACCAGTTACTTCCGTTTGCTATATTCTTCTTAATTATTGCATCAGTCTCCTGTATTTTTTTACTTTCCCTGCAATACATGGTAATGTATAGGGAAAGTATTGGAATCATGTCGAAAATCGCAACTCGAGTTTTCGACGGATCTACACGTTTCGAGACCCCTAGAATGCGAAAAAACTATTTTTAGAGTGACGTCTCTGCGTGTGTCTGTCTGTGTGTCTGCGCAATGTATGTATCCACTCTAACTCAAAAACTTATAAACCAAATTTCATAAAATTTGGTAGATAAGTCACTTGGACGTGACCCTGGTGCTGATTAGTTTTTGGTACGTTTCGTAAAAACAGAACCCGCCTTTTTTTCGAAATGGCCCTTAAAAATGTCATTTATCCACTCTACCTAAAATGCTAATTTACCAAATTTCACAAAATTTGGTAGATAAATTACTTGTTGGATATTCTGGTGCTGATTAGAATTTGGTACGATTTGGAAAAGAAGAATCCGCCTTTTTTCACGAAATGGCCCGCAAAAATTTGTGTATCCACCCTAGCTAAAATACTAATTGATCAAACTTCAAAATATTTGGTAGATAAGTTACTTGTGGGACACTCTGCTGTTGATTCGATTTTGGTACGATTCGGAAATTAACAACCTGCCCTTTTTTGTCTGTGTGTCTGTCTGTCTGTGCAGATTTTGTATCCACTGTAACTAAAAAACTAATGGACCGAATTTCACAAAATTTGGTAGGTAAGTCACTTGTGGGCGGGGCTGGTGCTGATTAGTTTTGGGTACGATTCGGAATAAAAGAACCCGCATTTTTTTGCGAAATGGCCCGCAAAAGCTTGTATCCACTCTAGCTGAAAAACTAATGGACCGAATTTCACAAAATTCGGTAGATAAGTCACGTATAGGTCACTCTGGTGCTGATTAGATTTTGGTACGATTCGGAAAAAAATAACCTGCCTTTTTTTGCAAAACGGCCCGCAAAAATCTTCAAAATTTAAACTAAAGAACTAGGTATACTCAGATATATCCATAAAATGCCCGTTTAATACGTAATGTTTAACGACGAAAAGAATAAGACCAACCCCATTACACTAGGACTAGCCGTTCTCGAGATATTTTAGTTTTTCGTACTTTCCCTACGCCACCTTTGAAAATAAGCCCGGTTACCGAATGAGAACGAAAATTGAATAAAAGTGAAATAAATGTAATTAAAATAAAGAGAACGTGGATATAAGTCTGCAGGGAAAGTCATGTGCTGCCCACATCAGATTTTTATGTTTATGGTTGGGTTTTTCAATGGCTGGTATAGCCCGCTAGCGAAGTGTTGCTTTGGTTCTTCTAGCTCTGTCTGAATTTATCTTTTCTCTTGCCGTAGTTCGATCTAAACGGTTGGTAAGTCCACATGCTGTTCTTTTGGTCTGAAGATAGAGATCCAAAACACTCTCGAAACAATTATAGTCACCTAATGACACATGTCTGCATTTTAAACGGAAGTTCTGTAAGCTTTAAGTTTTCCGACGTCTTACCTAAACAAGAGTGATGCACGGAAAAGTATTATTCAAAATTTTCGAAAGGAAATAAAGATGTAGGCAAATTAAATTCAAAGCAATAATATACTAGCAAAAGGCCAGGCTTTGAATTGGCTCTCGCATATGATGCATGCGATCTGTGAAAGATTTCAAATTAAAACCTAATTTAACAAATAATTATGAAATCAGAAGTAGAAAAAAAATGATTTCAATATTTGAGAATCCTAATAGAAAGACCATATATATTTTTAGAACTTCAATATTAAATTAAACACATTAGAATAGGGGAAAACAATGAAATCAGAGTAACACATTTAAATCGCTAAAACGTAGTTAATATACATGAGCACGTTTAAATCACAGCGCATGCAACTGCGCACGCTTTATCTATTTAAAAGTTGTTTTTTACTTGTTATTTGTAGGAAGCTTGCAAGTTTACTTATTACTTTCCCTGCAATACATGGTAATGTATAGGGAAAGTATTGGAATCATGCCGAAAATCGCAATTCGAGTTTTCGACGGATCTACACGTTTCGAGACCTCTAGAATACGAAAAAACCATTTTTAGCGTGACGTCTGTGTGTGTGTCTGTGTGTCTGTCTGTCTGTGTGTCTGTCTGTGTGTCTGTCTGTGTGTCTGTCTGTCTGTGCAGATTTTCTATCCACTCAAACTAAAAAACTAATGGACCGAATTTCACAAAATTTTGTAGGTAAGTCACTTGTGGGCGGGGCTGGTGCTGATTAGTTTTGGGTACGATTCGGAATAAAAGAACCCGCCTTTTCTGTGAAATGGCCCGCGAAAGCTTGTATTCACTGTAGCTGAAAAACTAATGGACCGAATTTCACAAAATTCGGTAGATGAGTCACGTATAGGTCACCCTGGTGCTGATTAGATTTTGGTACGATTCAGAAAAAAATAACATGCCTTTTTTTGCAAAATGGCCCGCAAAAATTGCCAAAATCTAAAATAAAAAACTGGGTATACTCAAATATATCTATTATATGCTGATTTAATACGTAATTTTTAACGACGAAAGGAATAAGACCAACCCCATTACACTAGGACTAGCCGTTCTCGAGATATTTTAGTTTTTCGTACTTTCCCTACGCCACCTTTGAAAATAAGTCCGGTTATCGAATGAGAACGAAAATTGAATTAAAAGTGAAATAAATTTAATTAAAATAAAGAGAACGTTAATATAAGTCTGCAGGGAAAGTCATGTGCTGCTCACATCAGATTTTTGTTGTTGCGTGCAAGTTTACTTATTGTTGTTGCGTGCAAGTTTACTTGTTGTTGCGTGCAAGTTAACTTATTGTTGTTGCGCAGAAGTTTATTTATGTATGCTAAATTTTATCTTTAGCATACATAAATAAACTTCTGCGCAATAATTTAATACTTTTTATCAAATTTAATACTTATTACAAATAATTGAATACTTTTTATCAAAAGCTACTTTTGATGCGAATTTTGATGGCACAGGAAAAAAACATTCATGCAATTTTCGGATGAACTGTTTATATTATATTTCATTTTATGGAACTTTGTTCAAAATGTAACAAAACTAATTAAACGGGTTGTTTCTACCTATTGTAGTTTTCGTTTCAAGCAAATGTTGATTTAGCTTCATTAGGGATAGAGAAAGACTTCGCTTCAGTTGTCGTTAATAAATCTTATCATTATTGGAAATTGATATTATGCAAAATTGTCGAAGGGTGTAGGCAGAAGATATAGTTTCTACAATTTTGCATACTATCAATTATAAGGTTAAGATTTATATAGTATTGTTCTAAATTGAATCTGCCTACACCCAATTTTCTCTTCAAAAATTTTGTTTTTACTAATTTTATTTATTTTACATATGTAGTCCTGTCATTTATCCTAAATTACAATACTTATGTGATTTTCTAATAAAATAACAGTTATATTGACCATGCTTTTTTTTTAATTTTCCTTGCATTCTACTAATAAAAAAATTAATTAATACAAGGGTTTAAACGAGACATGTTGGCTTTCTTGGAATGAAAAATTTTACCAACTCGATATTTTTAAATAGCAAAATCATGAAAACAAAAAAATAAACGAACAACAAATATGCAAAGAACAAATTAAGATTTGCATCTATATTATATTTTGTAATAAAAAAAGTCTCATGTTTTTCAAGACATTTTTCTTTTTTGATAAAAATATTAACATTACGAGATGTAAAATTGGAAGCAAAAAGCTGGAAAAAAAAGTCAACGCACTGAAGTAAATGCCACATTCCAGCGCAAAAGACATTATAAATAATAATTTTATTTCATGTTAAATCCATTAATATTTCAGGCGAAGGACAATGCTAGGAAAATCAAAACATTTTATTCTAAAGAAAACACAGTGCGTTGGGTAATCGAAATTGAAGTGATGTGGATAGAAGGATTTTATTCATTTCAAATTTCTTAGAATCACTCGTTCAAAGAAAGTCTCCTTTGGGATGAGATTAGTAATATAAATATATTTCAAAAATTAAAAGTTTGCTTATAAACTATTTTAAATCTCCTTGAAGTTATTAAAAAGCCATGCATATATATTATTTTTGGCATTTATCAAAGCTTTAATAGTATTTTATATTAATTTAAGAGCACATATCTTTATTATTTTCTCTACATGCATAGCATAATGTATAGGAAAAATATTGTGACGGGGTCGAAAAATCGATGCAGGTTTTTGACAATAAAAGCACGTTTTAAGCATCCCAAAACATGAATCGCACGTTTTTGAGATGATGTCTGTGTATATGTATGTTAGTGATATCTCACGAAAAAATGAAGCGTTTTGAAATCTATTTGGAACAATCATTGCAATTAGTGAACACTGGAACCCTATTGATTTTAAATGTGATCGAATGTTTGAAAGCTCCCCAGCCCCTCTCGCCAAGTTTTTAATACACTTTTGAAAAAAAATCATTATTAAAACAAGACCTTCAATAATGAAAAAAAGAATCACTGTAAACGTAATTTTCTAATTGAAAACGAATGATACAAGTTTTAGAACGATAGCATGAACCGTTCTTAAGATATTGCACGATTTAATAATGATTCTTTGGAAAAATTCATTAACATTCAATACTGTTATATATAAACAATCCTTCAATACGTAATTTTAAGTTTTAAAATGAATGACACAAATTATAGAACGCTAACATGAACCGTTCTCGAAATATTGATCCACCTCTCCTTTTTAATAAACTTTAATAAACCTCTCCTTGAATTACCTTCCTTTCGAATCACCAGGCTTCTAGAAGTGATGCAAGTTCAATTAATGCTTCCTTCAAACTTGGTAATTATCGAGGCCAAGCATCGTAGACTGGAATAGAAGGCTGGGTGTAGCTCTGGAAATCCGGGGCCTAATATCAGATTTTTGAGGTTGGTTGGTTGGTGTCGTGTCCATATGAAGTCAAATTGAACCATGTGCAGATATTACTACCTTAGCCAGATCCACAATCTTCTCATTATAAAGTTCTCCCTGGAAAGGGAATTCCCCAATGCTTTGCAAAGCCGCAAGTATTGCTGGACAGTCAAATATGTGTTCCAGTGTAAGTTCTTCATCTGGGCAGTTTCTAGAGTATTTGTAGGTTCTGGTGCCATCTGCATTAATTTTCATACCACCTAGGTGTCTAGTTCTTAGTATGGCAATTGTCTTGGTGATCTCCCTATTCGCATTTATTACACAGAGCTGATGGTCAAATCTTATAGGTTTTGCTCTAAGTCTGTATCTAGCGATAGCACTAGCATCGTCAAGAGTAATAGTGTTTGAGGTGTCGTTATTTAAGTTCCTTGCCTCCTTGGCCAATTCATCGACCGCCTCGTTGCCGGCTATTCCTACATGTGCAGACATCCACTGTGGAATGCAACGCTTTCCCATTTTATTAATTGTATCCATGTGTTTGTGAATGCATTGCGAGAGCCCTGAGCGTCCATGTTGCATTGCCTCCAGGGCAGCTCTAGAGTCGCAGAAAATTACAAGTCAGCTAGCTCTGTCTACATCTTCGAAAGAAATATAAATGTCTAAGGCCTCATGAATTGCTCTTAGTTCGCATATAAAGTTAGAAGCAATGTTACCCGCTCCAAAGCTCGGGAGTCTTTTTGTGCCATTTGGCATAGTAATGTGAATGCCAGCTCCTCCCCTGAGGATAGTCTCTTCTGAGGATCCATCAGTGTACATCTGTACTAAATCACACCCCAAATAGGTTTTAATTGTTTCTATTCCTTTAGCTTTGACAATAGTTTCCCTTTCCTTTTTTGAACAAAGCTCCAAGAGATCCAAATTTATAGTGGTGTTTTGGGGTATGCAGGATGGTAAAATAGGCTCTTGATCTATATCATATTTTTCGTGCTCAAGGCCAAGACTTTCTCTGATTTCCTTGTCATATTTCATAGTTGATGACCTTGAGTCTTGACTTCCCATTCCAGTTCAAAAAGGTCCTGCGGGAGATGTGTTGAGTGTCTAGACTATTAGCCTTGTTTGTGAACTTAATTGTATGATATCTCCTTCTTTGAAGATTTTTGAGGTGAATAACATCTATGGTTGGGGTTCCTCTGGCAGAAAAATGGAACGTTAAAAAAATGTAAATGCTTTGGACACTTATATCCCGCACCTATTAGATCAAAAATGTAAATATTTTTTTTTTATTTTGTCCAAAATATGGGACAGATTATGAATATATAAAAATAAATTCAATATTTTAAAATTTTGAACTTTTTCTTTCGAAAAAATGTAACTCTTAGAGTTTGTGTTTTTATTATCATTTTTTTTTACATTTTCACTCGAAATATATATATATATATATATATATATAGTAAACTATATGAAAATAGATATAAATTGCAAACGACAAAATTGCGTACTAGAAAATTTAGTTTAAAATCTATATTTATTATTAAAAACAGCTTTTATAGTTCTTGAGTAATCGTCTTGTCAAGTTGCAGATGTATGAAAATTTTACATTTTTCAAGTTTTTAATGTTTATATCTTAAAAACTAAAATTGATAGCTGTAAACAATAAGCAAGAATGTAGCTCTTTGAAAGCCCTATAAGTGTATATAATCAGATTTTAGATCGAGTTCTTTTTTTTTCAATATTACAAAAGTTGAGTTTTCTTTTATAAAATTTTATTCACGCAAAACCACTTCGGTTCCATCTGACTGAAGCCACTCTGTATTTTTTTTAATTAAACAGAATTTCAGCATTCACAAGCTGCATACAGAATTCGTAGGAATGTTGTCCTTAAACACCCAAATAAATGTATAAGAAAAATCCAGGCGCTTATACGTTAAGTCTATCTATTATATAAAAGTACCACAGTCGATCGTTTGAAAGTGATTGCAGCGTCCCTCACAGAAAACTTAAAAAGTAAGATATGACTCACTCGACAATAAAGCGAGATAGATGAAATATTAGAAAGTTGTAGAGTTGTCGACTTAGTTTTTCCAGATGGTAAATCATTGACAAAAGCACTTGGAAGTTCCCACCAGTCCATGATTGGAACCATCGTGTTTAACCTGCTGCTGCTCTTGTCTTTAGTGATGGCAGATTCTAACAACCAACTTTTTATAGGTTCATTAGTGGGCATTTAAAATGCCTTACTTTCGATCGATATCGTACAGTTTTTCCCAACTGCACTAAGTGCTATCTTGTGGATACTTCTTCCAAACATATCCTTGACTGTTTGGGACTATCCCGGGATGATCTTATCTCTGAATAGCTGTTGGTTTTCGATTTTTTTGGGATTCATGAGCTCATGGACTTGGTCTAACTTAGGACTAGGCCGGGCGGAATTAGCAACAGCAGTAACAAGAACACTTAGTAGGAATCAAAACCAGGAACACACAAAACAAGTATATGTGAGACAATAAAATATGAAATACTTCAATGGCTAGATACACAGCGACTAATTTTAAATATTTATCGTGTAATATTCTTTTTTAAATTCAAATATGCATCGTCGATGACAGAAAGTGTTTGAGAAAGAATCTACACTAGATTCCTGTAAATGCAAGTGTAGTTTAATGTGTAATTGCTAAATGGGACAAAAATTTGCCCAAAACTATATAACATTAAATACTGTGCTTTATTTTCAATTCCTACTAATTAGAAAATGCTCTCCAATTTTGCAGTTGTCATTCTTCTTCTATCTCGCATTGTTGCTAAATTCCGTTATCCTAGCTTTTTTAATTCTCCGATGAAGACGGTTCAATCAGTTGTATTTGATCGGGCATGTTCCCTTTACTATAGTTATAGAGAATGGTTCAAGAAACAGGATAATCGATTTTGGGCTATGAAGGCAACATAAGATTACATTGCATCAAAGCAGACTATGGTTTAACAAGGCATGAAAGCGAAGAGTGCTACTCTTAAAAACGGCTTAAGCTTCGTCTTTCCAATAAGCAAAAGCCAGCTAAGATATTAGCGCTCAAAAATGCTATAGACCAGTGTTCTTCAACCTTTGTCATCTCGCGGAACCTTTCTTTTGAGATATTTTTTTATGGAACCCTTCGTTTAGTAGCACACCCAGATTTGATTTTAGGGGGGATGTGTCATATTACGTATTACATGTTATGAACAAGGTGCGTATCTGCCTTTGTTATAAAAACTTTATATAAGATATAAATTTGCATTAATTCAAACAAGAAGATAAATATTTCATATAAAGTATTTGTATTATACATATATATGTCATATGAAATTGAAAACAAAGAAAAACAAAACAAAAACAACAAATTGTAGTATCGACTCGCGGAACCCCTAAAGCGTTTGAGTGGAACCCTAGGGTTCCGCGGAACACAGGTGGAAGAACACTGCTATAGACGAATGACAAGATAGATGGAATTGAAGCCTCAAGGGAAGACGATCTTTGAGCATTTATCTTTTGTAAATAAGGAATGTCTCGCATTACACTGAGTTTTTAAATTCTATCAAGCCAAATACTTTAATAAAAATGAAATTTGCGATTATAAGGACAGTGTCGGTGATATGAAGTATGTGATTTATAACTGTAACATTCGGAGCAATGTGCGTGCTAGTTCTTATAAATATAAGAATTTGAAGTCGATGGAATTTTTAAAGTCAAAAAGTGCCCGCGATGAGATTATTCTTATTATAAGCTCTCTGCTACCTAAAAAGTTCGATTTGGAATTAGTTGATTTGTTCACTTAAATTTGTTATAGGTTTTGTATTTATGTTAAGTTCATGTTTTTATCCTTTGTTTCGACTGAAATTATTGTCGCTTTATAGGATTTGCATGTTTATTTCATATTTTTGCAGTTCGCTACTAGTGAAAGTTTTACAGATGAAATTGTACTTGGTTGTTTTCTTGCTTGCTGCCCTTGGTTAAAGCTTGTAATTGCTGTTGAATACAGCTCTTCCAGCAGAGGATCGATTTCTATGGAGAGCATGGTGGTTGCAGGTTTTTTGGGGGGGGTTTTGTTTTGTTTTTTTGTCAGACCGGAGACTTTTGGGGGAGTGGTGTGGTTCACTGCAGTGGCTGGGCCGGGTTCGCTCTTGGGGGCATTTGTCATGGCCAGCGGGGCTTCATCTGCTTGCTGATCGGGCTGGTGCATGTGCCGAGATGAGTAGTTTTGCTATCGTGACGACTCTTTATCTACCATATACCTTCGGGTGGGACTGTAGTCTAATTTGAATGCTATAGTTGGAGTTAAGGTGTACACTCATAGACCTATCTTTATAAAATTATTGAAGTGATGATTAGCTTTCCTAGAACACTGTACATAAAGAGATAAGAAGGGAAAGGCATTTGGTAGTCTCACGTGACCATGTTAATTCCTTTTATGAAGGACTTTCCAGAAAAGCTAATCCTTATACATTACTTTTGTCTTTTTAAAGGGAGATAGATGGTGAAAATTGCTTATAATTTCCTATGATTTTGATTGTGAATAAAGGAATTAAGTAGAATTTTTTATATTTCAACAGTTGCAGGTTGTTAATATGAAAATATTTTTATTTTATTAATAGATATTTTGGTCGCTTCCGATTTTTAAATATGATTTTGAAGATACGTTAAAAATAAAAAGTAGAGTTCCCTGTACGCAAGATTATTTTTTAATTGCAGTCAATAGAAAAATTTTTACTCAAGTGAAACTATTTAATGCTTCTATACACTAAACCTAAAACTTTTAAAAATATTTTACAAAAATGTATTTTGGAGAAATCATAAATGTTAATTATTATATTTTCTTTTACAAATCAGACAAAATTATATATCTAATTTTCATTTTTTATCAATTAAAAATTCTAGGTTTAGTGCATACATAAGTTCGCGTATATAAATTTCGAACCAAATAAAATCACAACTTATTTTGTAATCATGCTGACAAACGCAAAAATTTGAAACTGAGAACACAGGATTTATAAAACGTCTGACTGGGCAATTGCAATATATACAGATTCACTTTTTATCACTGTATGCATAGTTTGAGTTCTATTTTGATGCAGTTGGCTTTAAATTAATCCTAAAAATATAATATATATTTTTAGAATTACATTTAAAAAATCGAATTTTTAAGTTTAAAAAATTACTATCTCCCCTTAATCAATCTATATAAATAAAATTGAAAATGTGTTTGTCTGTCTGTATGTGTGTGTGTGTGTGTTTGTCTCCTCATCACGAAAAAACGGCACCGAATTTCATGGGATTTTGTGGGTAGCCTTGTAATAGCCTCACTTAAAATTTAGTCCATGTTTCGAGTTTTTAGGACCATAGGTTGTCCAGTTATTAATAAAAAACGCCCAGTTAAACCTTCCATAGACATAGCATTATGCAGACGATATTTATTCCTCAAAATTTATTTAAAGAAAATGATATCATGTTGCTTGGCAACGGTTTTAAATCCAATGTGCTTATGCGGCAGACGATTTTTATTATATCTTTTAAGATTTAAATAATAAATAAATGTATATAAAATAAATCTTATTGAAATTGCATTTTTGACTGGATTATATCAATTACGGCCTACTGGTATAAAGATTAGGAGAATTATTGATATTTTCAATTTTTACGTCATTTGTTTTATTTTGGCAACAATTTAACTCATATTGTAGTACGGTTAATCTTCTACTAGCTTTGATATTACATCTTCTACACCTGATATCTTTAAAATTAATATACCGTTTAGGAGTGGAAGGAACAAATTTTCAAGTCTTTTGCCCTGCCTTTCTAAAACCTAAATGGCATATTTTTAATTATTTTTTATACCCTCAATTTAACCGACATAGTAAATTACATTTTTATTACGAATTTAACGAGAATAAAGTCACCTTGTAGAGAAGGTTACAATTCGGAATATGGATTGTAATAGTTTACAATTTCTTACTACTCTGTGTCACTTCCTGAATGAGTATAACAATCTCTTTCTGTGTTTTCATCCGCTATTTTTACTTCATGTAATGTCTTTTTCTTGCACACTGTTTTTCTTTTATACATTTATTTTTTTAGTAACTTTCACTTCTGCTAAATTTGTTTCTGGGAAGTCTGTCAAAATGATAGTTTTTATTCCTTTTTTCTAGTTTGTTTATCTCGACAATGATTTTGGATACGGTAGGATAGCGTCTGCATGAAAGAAAAAGTTCTACAATTATATTGTATATGTTACTCATCAATAGTCGAATCCGATAGAGCAGGTGAAATACTTCTGAAAGTGCCGCGACTTTGCCTGTCCGGAAGTGCCCCTGAAGTCATTTCGACACAAGACAACTAGTCAATAGGAGACATAGAACAGCTTGTAAATAGGAAACACAGAACAACTAGTCAATAGGAAACACAGAGCAGCTAGTCAATAGGAAATGAAATCTGTAAACACAAAATTTGAGTCTACATTGCAGCTTAGTTACTGAAGATTATGATGATCAACAAAGTTTAATAATATCTACATACCGCTTACATTGATAAAGAATAATACTTACTTTACATGGAGAAAAAAAATTATTTTACTGTATTTATAATTGCAATCTAAATTAAACATGAACACCTGAGAACCAACCATAACCACACTACTGACATCTATCAGGATTATTTTTCTGATATTTATCAACAATAGGAATAACAAGAATGCCTCTACCCGAATGTGCAATCTTCTCCCCCTATGTTAATGAATTGTTTAGCACTATATTTAAAGTAAAATCATTCACAGCACTAAAATCAGAGATTTATGGTCTCTTTATGAAGAATTTGAAAGAATCACAATTTCTTACTTTAAAGAAAGATTTCAGAAAACCGTTTTATCAAAATGCTTACAAAGCAATTTCGAGCTTTAAGAGCATCTATAAAGACCACCGCCTACGTGCATAAACATAAACCAGTGCATCGTAAGCATGAGCAGCATTAAGATCAAGAATTTTCCAGAGATTCAATTTCAGTGCCATGCACTTTTGCCTCTATTACAAGGCATCAATATTTAATCACCAGTAGAAACTTACTGAGCTTTAAAAGTGTTTTAAAAGTATTTCGGCTTTCTATCAGGGTTATAAAACTGAGATTTTAGCAAAAAAGGGGTTTCATTTAAAGCAACTTTCCCGTAATACCCAAGAGACTTTCTTCGCTACGTTTTATTACACTCTCTGGTTTCCGTCTACGCGGTTTACAGAAGATTGTTTATGAATATTTCATTTAATCTCTTCAGCGTCTTGAAAAAATTTTATGCATACGAATATACTGGACTTGCATTAACTTGCGAAATAAAGGCATTCATATTTACTTTATTTTCACTATTTTGAAGGAAATTTTGTTAAGATGAAATGTTTGGCAGAAACTTGGTGGCTTATGATGATTCCAGTATTTCAGACTAAATACCTCTTAAAGAATGACTTACTTTATATAATAATTGTCTTATATGTTTTTGATATTCACATCCTCCAGAAACCCCTCGGTGACCTAGAATTCTGAATCTTTTCAAACGGCGAATCATCGATTCCCTCTATAGAATTCCCCCTACAGGAGGGGGAGGAATTCACAGGATTAGAAAGTAGAGGTTTTTAAAAAATATTTCCAGACTGTTCTGGACGCCCCCAAAAGGGTTGAATCTTTGCACACTTATAGTATTGTCCACTAGGTAAAATGTAACGGACCCGAATTGTCTACTTTTTCCACAGGGAGACCAAAATTTTGAATATAAGTATTAAAAGTTCAATATTCATATTCAAGCCGACGCGGTGGTCGAACGGTCAAGGCGAGCGTTTCCAAGCGATCGCTCGTCCGCCGCGTTGTGGGTTCGAGTCCCACATAAGGCATGGATGTTGTGTTGTTGGGCGCAGTGTGTTCCGCCCCCCTCTGGGGCGCCTGGGGCAATGTCCTAGGATGGCTAAATGGTTCACGTTTCTGGCCGATATATAGGCAAATGATGGAAGACAAGTGTCTGACCATTTGATAAAAAAAATATATATATATTCATATTCGTAATATTATTGCCAGAACTTATAAGTTACTTGGTTTTATTTTTAGAAATACTAGGGATTTCATCAGTTTTCATGTTTTAATTCGCTTTCTTGACTCTTTTGCTTAGCCCTTGTTGGAATATGGTTGTATAATTTAGAATTCGTATCATCTTAATTTGCCTCATGCTACTGAAAGTGTTCAAAACAAGTTCATGAGGTACCTTTATTTTACGGTCAATGGGTATTGCAGCAGTAGCATATCTTCTTTTTATCTCAGGGATTCGTTTGGCATTAATTCTTTGAAATCTAGGAGGAGCATATTTTGTATGATGTTTTTCAGAAACTTGCTGATAAGCGGATTGATTGTGGTTTTCTTTTAAATATTATGGATGTTTATATAAGCAAGTCTTGTTTAAGGTGCCATACTTTATTTCTTATTCCTGTCAATGTTAATCGCAATTAAAAAAAAAACTTTCTGCTTTTAAATTTTACACTTTATATAATTTGTTTTAATCACAGTCATATATTTTCCATATCTGAAAATAATTTTAAAATTGTTTGTTTGAGGATTATAGTATGATTTATGGTTATTTCTTTATTTCTCTTTTATTAATTTTTGTGATCATTCTAATTGGACTTGCTCCGTTTTGTATCGCTGAGAAATAATTAAATAAATAAATAAAATTTGGGGTTGACATGACTTTCCAGATCTTTCAGAAACCAGAAGGCTAAAATTTTGCACTTTCATAGCATCGACAACAGGATAAAATCTAACTAATCGAATTTTTAATTAAGACGACTATTTTCAACACTACAGGGTGTCCCAAAAAGATGGAAACGGCTTTAATTCTTTACCTATTGGAAATAAGTGGGCAATGTAAATTGCGAAAGTGTTGAATGTAAGGTAGGACATAAGACTACGTTAATGAAATAGTCCTCCCATTAATTTTAAAAAAGTTACATTTTTTGAAATTT
Organism: Amaurobius ferox; assembly: GCA_951213105.1. Taxonomy (NCBI): domain Eukaryota; kingdom Metazoa; phylum Arthropoda; class Arachnida; order Araneae; family Amaurobiidae; genus Amaurobius; species Amaurobius ferox. The sequence goes on from OX578142.1 coordinate 28,469,675, forward strand.
GTATACCACCCCCTTAGATAAATTTAATCAATCAGAAATTTTTTTTTTTTAATGCAGCAAGATCCTTAAAAAAAACCTCATATATGTGTCTTTAAAATTGAGCGAGTTAGATTTAATTGAAAATTGAACATTGTGAATGGGGACCATATATCAAATTGGAAATGTAAATTTGTGACATATAACAAAAAATATCAATGTATGCATATTTTAATTATGTGCCCCAACCGCGTAGTGAATACCACGGTTTTAAATGATCTCTCTCTGTGTAATGCTTTATTTAGATGCATTTGTGATAAAATATTTTGACACATATTAACGTATTTTTGATCTAAACAATTTCCATCCTCAATTTGTTTATGATCCCTATTTTCACTGATGAAACAGCCTTTCACATGGTACGGAAAAGTGGCATAAGTTAGATTTTTTCCTTTATCATAATTCAGCTGATTTTAAAGATACAGGTATGCGTTTTTTTAATGATCTTGTTGCATTAAAAATAGAAATTTTCTGATTGACCAAATCTGTCTAAGGAGTCGTATAAAAATTTAAAAAGTGTAACTTTTAAAAATTAATGGAAGGACTATTTCATTAACGTAGTCTTATTCCCTACCTTACTTTCAACATTTTTGAAATTTACATTGCCCACTTATCTCCAACAGGTAAAGAATTAAAGCCCGTTTCAATCCGTTTGGGACACCATGTATAGCAGCTACCTTACATTGTTAAGCAAAATAAAACTTATTAAAATATGTTGCAATTTAATTTTTTCAAACCATGGATTTCTCTAAAATTAATCTTAATGTTCGTTTTAATATCAGCTTTCTTCAGGGAATCAAGTTTTTTGCAGCGCATACACAAAATAAATAGTCCTAATTTGAAAACTTTTAAAGATATTGAAAAAGTGTTTAAAATATGCTAGCTTTAAAAGTAGAGGTTCATCGCAATCAAAAGACTTTCCTCGCAAATCATGTGAGCATTCAGCCTCTGACCAAAACTTATACATTTTTAAAATTTTCTTTTCTGCATTCGCACAATGTATGCAGTATACCACCAAAATTTGGTGCAAATTGCTTCAGCAATTTTTGAGATTATGGAAGATAACTGATTTTGAAAAAAGTATATTTTTATAGCTACGCTACATATTTTTTTCGGAATTGTTTTCATATGCTCACATGTAGACAATATACGCAGTATAGCGCCCCGATTTTATCCAAACTTTTTTAGCAATTTTTTAAATTACGAAGGGAAGACAATTTTGACAAAATCACATTTTATAGCAAAGCTATATACATTTTTTTTTCGGATTTTTTTTTTGTCTGCCTCCACATCTACATAATATATGCAACTTAACACTCAAATTCGGTCTAAATCACTTCAGCAGTTTTTCACATTTCGAAGAGCCAACGACCTTCGTCTTACGCACACGCCCACACAAAAGTTTTTTATGGTATCATGGGACGCCACCAATGTATTTACGGTGAAAACACGACTTGTAATAAAATCACGATTGCCATACTTTTCTTACTGCATGTTTCTTAGGCTGCATGTTTCCTTACAAATATGTTTTTAACATTAGACTAAGTAACATTTTTACTTAGTCTTTTTAACATTAGACTAAGTAAAAATGTTACTTAGTCTAATGTTAAAAACATATTTGTAAGGAAAAGTGATACAAGCCACAATCAATATCACCATACTTTCACTAGTTCAGCGCAAACAAAATAAAATGTGTTGATTACAGCCAGTAAAAGTGGGGAAGTATGCAAGATATTTACATAAAGTTAAAAAATACAAAAATAGCCTTCTCTTAGATCGAAAGCAACAACTGAAATGTATGCATTTGCATGCCACAGATAAAGTCAAGTTCAATACAGATCTTCATCTAATGGTTAACCAGTTCTGACTGATTGTCTTACAGCCTTAACATAAGTAAGTAGTTTGATGAGGTTCAAGACAGATCGATATCAGACTGAGAAGAATGCATTCTATGCAGGTATCCTAACATGCTAATATGAAGTAAACTTTAAAATTCTGCCTCAGATTTCGTTAAAATAGAATCTCGTGTGCAGTTTTTTTCAAAGTATAAATATTTCGATTAAAATATTTTCATATTTAATATGAAATATTAGAAGAGTCCGTGCCTCTTTACTTATCTTTATCTGAAGTTCTACAATGTAGTGATGCATCTACACATCTGATAGCTGTTAAGTCAAATAATGAGGTGTTTGAATTTACCATTATTTTACTGTAGTATACACTTCGAAATTCATAAAAGTATACATTAATTTAAGTATAGTTAGTGTTGTTGGTTGCAAAAATGTTGTGCTATACTGTTGTTTTTATGATTTTTTTTCCACAAAACATCTATTTCTGGGGCTCTACTATAGATAGAACTCAGATGATGATTAATAAAAGCTTGAGCAACGTATTTAAGCACCAATAAGATAATAATAAGAGTATAGTATCTTATTTGTTCTTAAATATGTTGTTAAGGTTTCCTTAATGACCACATAAAGTGTTTTTATCTTATTGAGCAGATGAGAATTGATTTAGATTCAGCATTAATTCCTGAAGAAAATGAAAGATTCGTTAAAGCTTTCCACTTCCAGTTTATTTTCATTTCTGGTTGAATAATTTTCATTTTACTAGAAAAATCTATTTCACACGAATGGCTAAATATAGAGCTTAGATAATGACTAATATCAATACAGTACCAACATTCTGTAGGAAATAGGGTGGTTCATTAGGAATTTTTCTCTTATGGTTTCTTCTCCACTTCCTTCCCAATATTCCCTGAAACTTCTATTTCTCAGGATTGGCAATAGATTAAGCTTAGATAGTGACATATGTAATCAGCAAAAAATTCCGCAGGTGTAAAAAAAAAGACTCACCAAGGATTTTTACTTCGGATTCTGGAGATGTTACTTTCGATTCAAAAATGTGCATTTTCCTTGTAACATCTATTTCTCGGGATCTACTATAGAAATAGTTTAGATGATGATTGATATAGATCCAGCATCATATTTCCTAAAAAGAATGGGGGGGGGGTCAATAAAATGTTTCTCTTGCTGCTCTATTCAGACTTCCGGTTCAAAAGAAGTTCTTGAAACATCTATTTCACAAGATTGGCTACAGTTAGAGCTTAGTTGGTGACTGATGTGGATTCAGCATCAGTGTTTCTTTTAGTGAGGGGGGGGATCTCATTAAGAATTTCCAGCTTTAGCGATGTAATTTCTATTTTTCCGAAAATTCGTATAACTACGAAATAAGTACGCAAGAGAATAAAAAAGCTTAACAGTATCGTCTAAAATGAAGAGCCTGAACACCATTTGCCACCACATAAAAACTACTATAAATTTCTTGTTTTATCTTGTAATTTATCAGCGACACTAGCAGAAGCGTAATTAGGAGGGATGTCAGATGGAGGCATTTGCTCCTGGATGCCAGTCAGTTAGGGCGCAGGAATTGGATAGGATATTGAAAAAATAATTTCCTAAAATAATTGCGTCACATTTTTAAAAATCAACCTATATCTAAAGACGTTAAACTCGATAATTAGCGGCTCTGAGAAGAAAAGTTCTTCCAATTAGCTTGATCTACAAATTATTGGATGGTAATTCAAATTTTAATGAAATAATGTCTATTCTTGCGTATAATAAAGTATACAATATAAGAAAATTGGGCATCTAGATTACAAATAATACAGTGAATTAAATAATACAATGTGGAACGAATTAAGCAAATTTTTAATTATATATGTGTGTTTGTACGAGTGCGAAACTAAAGACAGTCTATTACAGGCTATTTAAATTTTTACATACTTGTGGTCTTTGTTATGAATACTGGATACAATTTTTACTTTCTCATATGAAGTATAGAATGAGTATTGTTTTTACGAAATAATTAGACATCAATATATATTTTATGACCTCCTGAACACGTTCCGACTATTTTTAGAGTGATGTCCGTCTGTGGTCAATTTCTTGCATATACAATAGCTGGCACACATATTAACGAATTTTCACGAAAATTTATTTATATTTGACTTTGTTATCGAAAATTCTAGAACTGGATAGAATTATTTTAAATTCAACCAGGGTTTAGGAAAAAATTGTATATTACAAAACTTAATAGTTTCAATCACTACAGTGAAAAATAGCCGCGATATAATATTTATGTTCGAGACATCATTAGCCCCTTTCAGCCCCCCCCGGGGGGAACATTGTCAAACTTGATATCAATCGAAAGTTTTTTCAAGCTTATTAAAATAAAAGATAGCATGCCATAATTGTGATAATGTGGACCAATAATACATATCTTTCAAATTATTTCTTATAAAAGTTCTCCAAAAAATAACAAACTACTAAAAAATGGATTCTGATATGAGATAGAGCCAGACTCCAGATAATTATACACAAAACAAAATTGGAAAATAAGAACGTGTATCCGTGTGGCTTATTAACGGTTCCGTACTTATCCACACGCAGAATGCAAGATTATAAAGTCTGCATTTTTAACCTTTAATGCTTTTTAACTTTCAATTTATTTTTTATTAACTCTTTTTGAAGGAACTAATTTCTCTGCCTTCATTAGATGATTTTAGTCAAATTTTAAAAAGTAAAATGTGTATAGTTTTACGACATTTTTTTCTTTTCTATCGAACTTTATTCGAAGGAATTTTGCGCATGCGTGAAGAGAGTAGGGGAAGGTTCGCAGAAACGTGATGTGAATCACAAACTTTATCCGTTTTAATTTTATACAAGGAAAGCATTTTAAAATTTAGATCCCGCAGGGGTAGGCCGCTGAAGTTTCCTTCTTTTGAATGAAATATTTTAAAAGTTGCGGAGTATTTGAAGCGAATGAGCGCGCATTGGTAAATATTAAGAAGTAGTAAATGAAAAAAATCGCATTGGTAAATGGTAAAAATCGCATTGGTAAATGGTAATTGGTAAATAAGGTAAATAGTAAGAACTAAAGCATACAGATTGTGCCGGATGAAATTCAATCTAGAATACTTACTGTAATCAATTTTCCATGAATTAAACAAATTTCACTGCATGACTACATGCTATTGCTTTAGTAATCTGGATATAAATGTAGTCTGCCTGTGTAGAGAACGAACATCGAATATGTATTCAAGTGCGACGAGCAAATGTGACTCTTCGGAGGGCATAGTTAGCGATGTCATCGCTAACGGGCCCGCTATACGCCCGCTATGCGGACTGTATATATAAAACGGCTGCGTAGCGTGCTGATTTATGTCCTTCTGAAGACAACTCAGAGCACTTTCAGCACAATCGGACGGTCGCCGAATGTGACGAATCTTAAATTTTAGAAACTTCTTACAAATTAATGTTGTAGCTACCAATGGATTTTATAAATAAACTAGTATTTAAAACTGTCAAATACAGTGAAACTAACACTTTTAAAAATTTTTAATTTATTTAAGAAGAATGTTGTATTTTCTTAAATGGAAATAAATATTTCCTGCTTGCACGAAAAGTCACAGCGTTAAAGTAGACCACACCACATTATACTTTCTTGTGTTGGGTTGGACAGCCATCTACAGCTTGTGGCTTACGAACGCGAGTGGTATAGTCTTCTAGACCTATTTTAGACGTTGCCTAATCTGGATGGTATTAACAACAACACAATATTCTGTTTAACAATTTATGGTGCTTAATGTCAAAAATAATTGTCTCAAATGCAAATTAGCATGGTTAGGTTCTTCCCCGTGGTCGAATTATAGCCTTTCATGTCCCCAGTGGGGTTTTGTGAATGTTCTCAGATACATATTTCCGCTCCCTCTCTTTTTGTCCACTCAGAGAGAAAAATGGAAAATATTTCTCCATTAAGCTGGCCCTCCATTGCGAGACAAATACCCAGAAAAATCTCTGTGGTGGTAGGGAGTCCTCCACAGACTGCGAGATCATTTATTTTGAAAGGTTTGTGAGAGTGTTAAAGTGCCTTTACTAAATTGGCGTGTTATCATCTCCAAACGTGAGTTTTTATTTGAAAGAATTGGGATCCACATGTGACTGTTTAATTTGGTTTATGTATTTGGAAAATGCCACTTTATGGTGAAATTACTCTCTCCATTGTTATACATATCTGAAAATTTTAAAGAAAAAAATCGTTAAAAATGAAATTCAAATGAAAAAAAAATAAAGAAATTTTAAGGAAGTGTAAATTATAAATGCGTTACAACCGGGTGTTACAAATGCATTTTACAAATGTGTAATTATTGTACTAAACCGGGATTCAAACCATGGATCTTCAAACAGGCCAATCAACGCTCTATTCATTAAGCTAATGAGATATCTCTTATAGTGAAAGCAGACCTCTACATTATTTTCCTTCAAATTCCAGATCGAAGTAAAACTTCCAATCTGAACGACATCCTTAGTGGCATCATTTCGGGTGGAAATGTTAGGGCTATTGCAATTAGTCCCCTCCCTCCAAACTATGTTAATCTCTTTTAACTCCAACCACAGAAAAAATATCTTTAACATTCCTTGCTATTTACCAAATTATAGTCTCTTTCAGGAGCCTGTTTCCGATAAGGTGCAAAATTCAAAGAACTAAAATGTACCACAAAAGAACACAACATGTCAAAATTTATGTCGCTAAGATTAGTTGATCCTGATTAGTTAGATTTGAAACACAACAAAAATATATGTTCCATGTGATATTAAATAAATAGAAAAATTATGTTTTCGCAGTAATACATAAAAGCACGAAGTAAATAACGATCCATCAAGAGTCTGTTTACATAATCAATAATTAAAGTGGTTACACGTCAATTTCAATAACGCATTACATCAAAGACAAATCGTAGATCAAAAGGTCATTTAATAAAATCACTATCCTTTATGACGTACAAATATTAAAAAAAGCCGTAGATCGCCTTCGGGTATCACCATACACTTCATCAGTGAATATATAAAATTTACCGTGCAAACAAGCTTATATATAGACCAAATCGGTAGACAAAATTTACATAAATTAACTACGGAATAGTGATACATAAATTGAATTATAAACTGGATATTTAAGATTAAACGATTACAAAATTGCATTAAATTATATTATAGACAGAAAATTTAAGATTAAACCAGTATTAAATACAAATACAGCAAGAAAGATCAATCATGCATGAAGCATTGATTATGAAACACTTTCCAACTGCAATGCAATTTTATTTAAACATCTCTAAAATGCGATATATTCACCGGTAATATTTTAAAACTATCACAATACTACATTAATTTATTATATTTGAAAACTTAAAACTTCATCGTTTGATGATCATTTAAACTCAAATATATTGTAATTGCGTTGTTTCAGAATGCAGATGCACGGAAAACAAGAAAGATCAATCATGCTTAAAGCATTGATTATGAAACACTTTCCAAATTCAATGCAATTTTATTTAAACATCTCCAAAATGCAATACATTCCTCAGTTATATTTTAAAACTTATCACAATACTACATTAATTTATTATATTTGAAAACTTAAAAGTTCATCGAAAAAAATGAACTTCATTCAAATGACGTCAATTAAATAAAAATCGCCTGGCTTCTCGGTAATGTTTTTAACATTATCATAGTACTACAATAATTTATTATATTTGAAAACTTAATCAAAAACAACTGAAATTTATTCAAATGACGCCATCGAAATATAACACGCCTGGCTCTCTCTATAAAAGCAGCATTTCATTCATAAGCATTTTCCCATTCATTTCATTCATCACAATACTACAAGTATAATAACTTATTTTATTTTAAAACTTAAGACCATGGGGCTACAAGTAATTAAACTCTATGCTTAAAACTTCATCGAAAAAATTAGTCCTTCTCTTTGTAAAATCAATGAATATTTCATTCACATCAGCTATGCAGACTCCATGAGCTAAATAATTTTATGTTAAAGAAATACAGCAGTTCTAATACAACTGATTCTACATATTTTGCTGTTTACATTTTACATAAGTGAAAAATAGACTTCGTTGTAGAAATAATCAAATTTGGATGAGCATTTAAACTCAAATATATTGTAATTGCGTTGTTTCAGTATGTAGATGCACAGAATTTAAGCAAAAATAAAGCGGTTTTAGGACGGATACAACACTCAATATGAATTAAAAACAACTTTAAAAATCACGATTTTGAGACAAGATGGATGCCATATTTCATTTTGAAGTGGGTCACGTGATCGCTTCATATAAGAGATGCAATTATTATTTTAATTACTTTCCTTATATACATAATGTATAAGAAAAGTATTGTGACGGGGTCGAAAATTCGAGTTCGAGTTTTCGACGGGACAGCACGTTTCAGGCATCCCTGATCACGAACCAAACATTTTTGAAGTGATGTCTGTGTCTTTGTGTGTGTGTGTGTGTGAAAGTATGTGTGTGCGTGTGTGTGTTAGTGAGTCTGTGGAGACGATAATTGACGAACGAATGGACCGATTCGAACGGAATTTGGTACAAAAACCACAAACTTTATAAATCAAACACTTTTCAACTTTGTTGTAAAGTGTTAAAAATTATCACAATACTACATTAATTTATTATATTTGAAAACTTATTCGAAAAAAATGAGCTTCATTCAAATTACAGAATTGAAATATAAATTGCCTTAAACATCTCTAAAATGCGATACATTCATCGGAAATATTTTTAAAATTATCACAATACTACTTTAATTTATTATATTTCAAAACTTAAAACTTGATCGAGTTAAATGAACTTCATTCAAATGACGGCATTGAAATATAAATTTCCTGGTTTAAACATCTCTAAAATGCCATACATTCATCGGTAATATTTTTAAAATTATCATAATGCTACAATAATTTAATATATTTGAAAACTTCATCGAAAACAACTGAAATTTATTCAAATGGCGTCATCGAAATATAACACGCCTGGCTCTCTCTATAAAAGCAGCATTTCATTCATAAACATCTTTCCATTCATTTCATTCATCACAATACTATAATAATTTATTTTATTTAAAAACTTAAAAACCATGGAGGTAATTAAACTCTATGCTTAGAACTCCATCGAAAATATCGACCTTCTTTCTGTAAAATCAATGAATATTTTATTCATATCAGCTATATTGCAGACTCCATGAGCTAAATAATTTTGCTTTAGAGAAATGCAGTAATTCTCATACAATTCATTCTACATATTTTGCTGTTTACATTTTCCATAAGTGAAAAGTAGGCTTCGTTGTAAAAATAATCAAAATTGGATGAGCATTTAAACTGAAATATATTGTAATTGCGTTGCTTCAGTATGTAGATGCACAGAATTTAAGCAAAAATAAAGCGGTTTTAGGACGCATACAACATTAAATATGAATTAAAAAGAACTTTAAAAATCACGATTTGGACACAAGATGTATGCCATATATTATTTTGAAGAGCATGAGATGCACAGTAATTACTTATAATGGTCCGTTACTGAAGAGCATGTAGATGCACAGAATTTAAGCAAAAATAAAGCGGTTTTAGGACGCATACAACATTAAATATGAATTAAAAAGAACTTTAAAAATCACGATTTGGACACAAGATGTATGCCATATATTATTTTGAAGAGCATGAGATGCACAGTAATTACTTATAATGGTCCGTTACTGAAGAGCATGTAGATGCACAGAATTTAAGCAAAAATAAAGCGGTTTTAGGACGCATACAACATTAAATATGAATTAAAAAGAACTTTAAAAATCACGATTTGGACACAAGATGTATGCCATATATTATTTTGAAGAGCATGAGATGCACAGTAATTACTTATAATGGTCCGTTACTGAAGAGCATGTAGATGCACAGAATTTAAGCAAAAATAAAGCGGTTTTAGGACGCATACAACATTAAATATGAATTAAAAAGAACTTTAAAAATCACGATTTGGACACAAGATGTATGCCATATATTATTTTGAAGAGCATGAGATGCACAGTAATTACTTATAATGGTCCGTTACTGAAGAGCATGTAGATGCACAGAATTTAAGCAAAAATAAAGCGGTTTTAGGACGCATACAACATTAAATATGAATTAAAAAGAACTTTAAAAATCACGATTTGGACACAAGATGTATGCCATATATTATTTTGAAGAGCATGAGATGCACAGTAATTACTTATAATGGTCCGTTACTGAAGAGCATGTAGATGCACAGAATTTAAGCAAAAATAAAGCGGTTTTAGGACGCATACAACATTAAATATGAATTAAAAAGAACTTTAAAAATCACGATTTGGACACAAGATGTATGCCATATATTATTTTGAAGAGCATGAGATGCACAGTAATTACTTATAATGGTCCGTTACTGAAGAGCATGTAGATGCACAGAATTTAAGCAAAAATAAAGCGGTTTTAGGACGCATACAACATTAAATATGAATTAAAAAGAACTTTAAAAATCACGATTTGGACACAAGATGTATGCCATATATTATTTTGAAGAGCATGAGATGCACAGTAATTACTTATAATGGTCCGTTACTGAAGAGCATGTAGATGCACAGAATTTAAGCAAAAATAAAGCGGTTTTAGGACGCATACAACATTAAATATGAATTAAAAAGAACTTTAAAAATCACGATTTGGACACAAGATGTATGCCATATATTATTTTGAAGTGGGTCACTCTTCATATAATGGTCACGTGATCGCTTCATATAAAATGTGTAATTACTATTTTAATTTTTATTTTAAAAACTGCTGAATATATTTTGCTGAAATTTTTTTATATATTTTATGGAATAATTTGAATATTTCCTAAAATTTTCGAAGCAATTTGTGAATTTTAAATTCGTTAAAAAATGTTTGAAAAATTAGGTCCTATAGGGTTCAATGTATTTCATTTTTTTAATCCGGGTTCAATCCAAAACTAATTGACTGATAGTATTCATTTAGATTCCCATAGGTCCCACAGACAGTCTGAACAACATACTAAAATTTCATTCTGATAAAGTCATGTTTACGACAGTTATCGTGCTAACGGACAGACAGACAGACAGACAGAATGAATAAAGCCATAAACACTTTTCAACTTTGTTGTAATATGTTAATTTAAAAGAACTTTAAATATTACGATTTTAACACAAGATGGATGCCACATTTTATTTTGAAGTGGGTCACGTGATCTCTTCATATAATATTGGTGTAATTATTATTTTAAATTTTTATTTTAAGAACTATCGAATATATTTTGCTGAAATTGATTTTATATTTTTATGGTGTAATTTGAATATTTCCAAAAGCTTTTTCAGCAATTTGTGAATTTTAAATTACCTTAAAAAATATGTATGAAAACTTAGGTCCCATAGGGTTCAGTGTATTTCATATTTTCAACCCGGGTTCAGTCGAAAATTAATTGGGTGATATTTATTGTTTATATTCCCATATGTCCCACAGACCGTCTGAACAACATACTAGAAATTTATTTTGATAAATTCATTATTACGGCAGTTATCGATCTGACAGACAGACAGACAGAATGAACAAAGTCATAAACACTTTTCAACTATGCTGTAAAGTGTTAAAAAAGGAAATGAAACATGGCCAAATTTCAGCAAATTATATATGTTGTTTGCACGGTAATTTTTATAGAGCTACTGATGAAGGGTATTGTGATACCCGAAAGCGCTCTGACCTCCTTTAATATTTGTACGTTATAAAGGGTGGTTTTTAATACTTTTACAACATAGTTGAAGTGTGTTTATGACTTTGTTATTAAATGGCATTTTAATCTATGATTTGTTGTTTTTAATGTATTGCGTCTCTTTAAATATTTATTTTATAGCAACATTAAGGGGCTTCTCCTTAAATACCCGACAATCAAAAACTTCAATTTGCGAACCCACTTTATGTAAAGATTTTTAAGAGCACCCTTATCTTTCCATTCGCTAAATTATTCTCAAGAGAATCAATCTTTATAATAAGAATTGTCACAGTAGCACCGTTTGTAAAACGTACGTGCTGTGATCAAAAAGCACATTCTATGACTTCAATTCCTAATTGATATGCATTATTATCAGCATGCATAAAACTTTCCATTTATCTTTTGGAAATTGTACACCATTTGCTCTACTATAATTGCACGTATTTCTCTACTATAATTATACATACTCTGTGTGTGTGTTATAAATATGCATAAAAATACAATGAAGAACTACCTATATTTCCCCAGCGCCACCTAAATTATTGTCTCAAACGATATTAGAGTTTTAACTTCTTTACCTCCATGATTGCTACGGAATTTTTAAATGTTATCTAGGTTTGTTTAGAAAATATGGCCAACGTGCGCCATCAAGTCATTTGGCATTCTTTTATTCTTTCATCTTTATGCTTGTTTTGCTGAATCATAACACAAATTATGTTCTCAATAACATATCATTTGTGAAACTCTTACTAGCAGTGTATTAAGTTAAAATTTATATTCTAGACTTGATTTCAGTTCTGAAAAACAATCAGCCAGAGACGAGGACGAACTTTGGTCTCCTAGATTGCAGCTAAACATATAACTTACTATGTAACTCTGGCCCTGCAACGAAAGGCTATAATTATAATTAGCGTACAATATCTGTAAAACTCTGATGTGTCCAACACATTACTTTCACTACAAATTAACACAAAATGTAGAGCATTCATCGAGTTCGAACATCCTCCATATCAATAAACCTTTGACATTTATCGACTCAAATAAGTAGACAGAATATCATAGGAATCTCAAATTTTTTAGCGATATCACCTCCATAAAACAGACGTCATTTAAAAATGAATGATTAGTAACAATGGTTGTTTACAAATAGTTCAGGGATGCCAAAAACTTTTGTGGACTGATCAAAATACAAGGGTCACCTTTTTCACCGCATCTGAATACTTTCGCTTTACATATAATTATAGGGAAAATAAAAAAACAGTCAGACAATGCAAATAATATTTTTTAGAGTAATATCAAAATTTAGCTACATTTAATTAATTTAGTTCGTGTGTTTATCTTTTATACTTTGTTCCACTTTATTTTAATCACTTTATTTAATTCTGTGTTTTGGTTTTATGTGTATTAAAGATTCTGCTTTGCATATTTTCGTAGCTAAATACCGAAGAAAATATTTTTAGCAAGCTGAGTATAGTTTTATGGAAATATATATTTATATACCCAGTACAAACAGTTAATTTGCGGGACAATAAAAACGCAGAGGGTTCTCAGAAAAAAAAGACACCAAAGAAAAATAAATATATATAAACTAATTGCCAAGTGTCCGTCTGTCTGTCTGTCCATCTGCCTATCCGTCTGTCTGTCCGTCTGTCTGTCCGTATGTTTGTCTGTTACGCATTTTTAGACATTTCCCGAATAGATAGAGACTTGAATTTGGTACACGGGTCGATCGCTCGATAAAAAACCCTGGAAAAATCAAATTTTTCGAAAATGTTCTGTCGAGAGGTTGCCCCACACCAAAACGTTCGAACAGTGAAATTACAGAAAATCATGCTTTGCGATGAGATAGAGACTTTAAATTTGGTGTAGTGGTAAATCGTTCGAAAGGAAAAAAAGTGTGCAATTTCAGATTTCCAATATATTCTACTATAGGGACCAAAATGTTCGATTTGCCGAATAAATGAGTGAAGCCTCCTTTAAATTTTGGCAGAGGCTTGAAATTTGGTACATGGACTAATCATTTAATGAAAACAACCCAGACGAATAGAATTTCTCAGAAATATCCGATTAAGTGGGTGCTCCATAGAAAAACGTTCGAAATGTGAAATGGTAAAAAAAAACATGCTTCTGTACGATATAGAGATTTCAAATTTGGTGTACTGGTACATAATTTGGGAGGAAGAAATTGTACAATTTCAGTTTTCCAATCTTTTCCACTTTGTGCCGCACACCAAAATGTTCGATTTTCGGAATAAAGAAGAAACGCCCCTATTAAAACGTGATAGAGGTTTGATATTCGTTATATGGGCGAATCATCTGATCGAAAACCCAAGAAGAATGGAGTTTTTAAAAAATGTTCATTTAAGGGGTACTCCACACAAAAATATTCGAAAAATGAAATGATAAAGAAGGCATGTTTTGCGATGAGATAGAGACTTCAAATTTGTACGGTTAAATAGTTGGAAAGGAAAAAATGTGTGCAATTTGAGTTTTCCAACATTTGCTATTGTAGGGGGTGCCTCTCACTAAAATATTCGATTTGACGAACAAATGAAAAACGCCTCCTTTACAATGTGATAGAGGCTTGAAATTTAGTATATTAATTATTGCGTATTAATTATTAGTATTAATTATTGCGAAATAGTTCAATTTACATATGTAATGATATGCGATAAATTTATTAACATCATACTCGGGAATCTAGTTTGTTTCATTCACGACAGAAGATAATTTGAATAATAGTTTTGCATTTTGACACATAACAATTCAACAGTAGTCATTTATATGTAAGGAATGATCTTCTCTTCGTCTATTTTTGAAGCTTGGCGATACATTTGGCGAATTCGATCCTAATTTCACGAAATATCACCATTGTCGCCAAAATTTCAAAAATGACGCGAAATCAATGGGTTAGTTCTTAAAATATTATAATATATAGACTCTATTTCTTATTGCGAATGCCATCAATATTGATAATTGTCAATTTAGAGTTGTATGAAATATAAGTTAATTGGGTATTGCGAAATAGCTGTCATCCGGAAAAACGTCAAATGTATAATCTAGTATTAAAAACCTAGTGCAGTGGATCTTATACATCATTTTTTCACTGTAAAAAAGATAAATTAATTGCATTACATGGGGCAAGTTGTGTGCTTCCACATCATAATTTTTGATTTAAATAGTTAGTTACACTGAGATCTTCAGTCTCAAAGAATTCCACTATTGGTTCTGCAGAATTTTAAAGCGCTCACAAATCAATGATATACGGGAATAATACAAATTTATCGGATGCAAATTTATTGCAGTTCGTTTTAGAATCTACATAAACAGTAGCAATATCTAAACATTTTACCAGCGAAACAATTTTCATTTTAGTATATGTTTGTTGAAAACCCAGACCGCACGGCCAACCCAGGGGTTTGCGGCAGCAAGATGTGAGACCTGTAGTATATGTTTGTGTAACACTTAATGCTTTTCAAAAGATGTCTTTAAAAGTTACAGTAATAATACTTGATTATACTTCATTTTACAAAACAAAACAAATACCTATATAAGAATAATGAATGAATTGCAAATATAAGTTAATATTATACCTGTGAAAAATGTAGCGACGTCACATTTTAAAAATTGGGTTCCTAAAAATGAAAGCCAATCATAAATACAAAAATAAAACTTTTATTGTAATGCAATATATGATGGGATCCATTTTACTAATTAATCACAAATTTTCTTACTATCAAATCGAATGCTAGAAAATTTTGACCTCATATTAGGTGTAATTTATAAAAACATTCAAGCCTCGCCAGGGATTCGTATGGCATATTAGTTACAAAATTAATATTAGTTAAAATTAGCCGTATAACAAAAGTTAAAATGAGTCGATAGCCATATAATATACTTTTCATTAAGCTACTGGGATGCTATTGTTATGTTCTAATAGGATGTGAACCCTATAAATTCGAAAAGTGCCAGCAGAAATTTATATATTAAATACATTATTTAATATTAAACCCTGTACTTCATTGAAAATAAGAAATACACGGTAATACCGTTTTTCTCTACTAAAACGTATAATTATTGTTCAATCAATTGCAGTTACGGAGAAGGGATTTCGATTTAAGTTTCTTTTGAATTAATTATTCTTATTCTATCATTTCAAAATAGAGAAATCACGTTTATTGTATCCTAAACATACAAGTATATGATAATTCATTAAACATTCCTACATCTGTAACATTAAAATGTAATTAAAACATTCCTACATCTGCTAAAATTATTCCTACATCTGTTATAATATAACATCATTTTCTAAAAGTTCAATAATAATTCAAATTTGCAATCATTTGAAAACTACACCAGAACTCAAAAACACATAGAAACTACTGAAGAAATTTCCTTCAGTCCCGATATGACGTCACGGAGGGGGGACCAATTGCTTTCTCCTGAGCTGTCTGACCTACCTTCTTTCTAAACATCTTGGCCTGACGCTATACTATAAGTGTGCAAAGATTCAGATTTCAAGTTTACCGGGGGAATCTGGTGGGTCTGAAAGTCTTAGTTTTCTCCTCCTCCGGTTTTTTTAATGATCTTGTTGCATTAAAAATAAAAAATTTCTGATTGACCAAATTTGTCTAAGGGGGTAGTATAAAAATTAAAAAAGTGTAACTTTTTGAAAATTAATGGGAGAACTATTTCATTAATGTAGTCTTATTTCCTACCTTACTTTCAACATTTTTGCAATTTACATTGCCCTCTTATCTCCAACAGGTAAAGAATTAAAGCGCGTTTCATATATATTTTTGGGACACCCTGTATATATAAATATATATATATATATATATATATATATATATATATATATATATATATATATATATATATATATATAAACTCATGTACAAAAGTTAGGCATAATTCGTAAAATGCGAAAACTTCGGAGTTAATATGGATACAATGGGTCACTATCAGTTGTGGAGAATCGTGGGACGAAAGTCGTTGTGCATATGCAAAACAGTTTAGTCGACGTCGACATACGCAAAGCACCGGCGCACGTCCGGAACGAGTATAAAACCGCCTCGAGTGGAATGATCAGTTTAGGCAAAATTTCGCAGTTGCTGTGGTACGGAGCGTTTTTAACAATAAAAAAGATCAAAAGATATCACAAAGATGTTTTGAAGGGACGAATTATTGGAGTGCTGGGGTCCGGTCGATCCCAAACCTAAGCGTTTCGAATTCTGAATGTGCCTCAGTGTGTGATCTCCAGACTGTGGCAGAGGTTCCAAACCACTGGAGATGTTATCCGAAGACCAGCACCGGGTCGGCAAAGGGTAACAACCGCTCGGCAAGACCGATATTTGGTGATAAGAGAGACGTCAGAGGAACCGTTCTTCCAGACAACTGGGTTCAGCCCTGACAGCTGCCACAGGAGTCACTGTTTCGAGACAAACTGCTTACAGTAGACTCAGACACGTTGGTCTCTATGCCAGACGACCAGAAGTTTAGATCCCCCTGATGCCTGCACAGAAATGCGTGCGTTTACAGTGGAGTTTGGAACATCGGCAGTGAAGTGGACAACAATGGGTCAATATCATGTTCAGTGACGAGTCCAGGTTTAGCCTGCACACTGGTTCTCGTTGTACCACAATATGGAGAGAACATGGAACGCGTTCTCACTCGTGAAACATCACGGAAATGCATGGTTTTAAGTTTTGAGGAGTCATGGTCTGGGCAGGCATCGTGATGGACGGCCGCGCAAACCTCCACATTTTTGACACGGGGTCGGTTTCCGGTCAAAGTTACAGAGCCGAAGTCCTTGAGCCTACCGTTCAATTGTTTCGAGGTGCTGTCAGTCCTGATTTCATATTCATGGATTATAACGCGCCTCCTCACCGTGCGGCCTTGGTCGCCGACTTCCTTCAAACTGAAGATATCCAGCACATGTAGTAGCCTGCCATCTCTCCTGTCTGAATCCAATAGAGCATGTGTGATATGCTTGGGAGAGAGCTTGCAGCCCTCCGCTAACCTCCAAGCTCCGTTCCGAGATTGAAAACTGTTGTGTGACTCCGTGAGGCTTGGAACTCTTTGAGTACACAACTCATCCAAACCCTCATCGAAAGTATGGGAAATAGTTGTGCAGCATACGTGGCTATCCGAGGTTCCCACACACCGTATTAAACTGTAGCATCACATTGTTTTGATCATTCTATTTCACTGAGGTTGACACTCATATTGTGACCCTTTTTCACCCTTTTGCTTTCAACCCTTTTCTTTGGATAATAAAAGTTGTTATTATCCCTGTTTTGCATTGATTTCTTTTTCTATAACCCTATTACGCCCGCATACCGAGTTTCCTTCCTTCCAATGTAGATTTCCTGGAATTGTCACATAACCAGCAACTATGCTTAACGGTTGTACATGACTGTATATACACTGCTCACAACTGAAATTGCAACACCATGAAGAAATTGACGTACCCTTATGAAATTTACAGACTATAATTGTTACATGGAGATGTGCAACTGATCAAAAAATCATACCTGGAGAACGAAAGCATGAAACTTTATTGACATTAGATCAATATGGAATAGGTCCACCGCGAGCGGCTATGCAGGATTGAATACGACGAAGCATCCCATCATTGAGATGGTCAATGGTATCCTGAGTGATGGCATTCCACACAGCATGCAATTGGACTTGTAACTGAACATGGTTTGCTGGAATTGGGAGTTCTCTTAATCGGCGGCAACCCATAATGTCTCAGATATGCTCAATTGGCGACAAATCTAGAGAATATGCTGCCCAAAGCAGGATATCAAAACCTTGTAGTTTATTCATAATTACCCGTGCAGTATGTGACCTGGCATTATCCTGCTGAGTAAGTAGTGTAGGCCTGGATGACACATATGGCTTTACAACAGGTCTCACTATATCAGAGACATTTCGTTGTGCCGTGATACTGCCAGAAACGTGGACCAAAGGCGTTCGTCCACCGAATTTTATACCACCCCAAACCATGGTACTACTTAGGGGGCTGTGTGGCGAATGATAGAAAAAGCTCCCTGGTGGCGTTGTTGAAAGCGCCGCCATACACGGGTGCGATCATCTGGCATGTCAAAGCAGAATCGTGATTCATCCGTGAACAGAATGTTTCGCCATTCTGTCGACCAATTGCATCTCATTTGACACCATTGGAGGCGACGTAACCGGTGAAGACGTTGAAACGGTAGTTGTCTAAGAGGTCGTCTACCTCGGTGTCCTGCGTCATGCAAACGGTTTCCAATTTTTTGCGTCGAAATCATGTTACCTATAGTGTGGGATAAATGTCGTCGTAACACGGTTGCTGTGGTACACGTCTCCCGCGCAACGCTTCTCAAAAGCATACGATCTTCAAGTAGTGTGGTACTCCTGGAAGCTCCACTACCTGATCTTCGCGTCGTTTCGCTGTCTCTCACGAACCGTAACACACACCGTTGAACTGTGCTCACATCAGGATCCAATAGTTCAGCGATCCTTCGAAGGCTAATTCCACTCTCATGTAAAACAGTGATTTCTTGCCGTTACGTTGACGAGAATTGAACGTATGTGGTACGTCTACGTACTCTTGGCATACAGTGGTGATTTTTGCAACCTGAAACCAATAACGCTACAATTTAACTGTGATATCGCTCCTCCTTGACATGACGCTTTTATGCTGCTCGGCAAGGTGTTACGTCATTATGCGTAACGAAACTGTGATCATTTGCTTGTCTCGCCTTACTGTTTCCATAGCCTGATTTATATAAAGCTACAGCTACAACTTTATGGTGTTGCGATTTCAGTTGTGAGCAGTGTATATATATATATATATATATATATATATATATATATATAGTGCTTCTCTACTTCTATTTAAAATTAGTACATTCTGTATTTTCTTTGTTTAATAATAATTATTCTGCACATTACGGCGGTGCTTTTAGAAAAGGCATTTAGAAGTCAATTTGATTTATCATAATTATACATCATACATCGTATCTTTATAAAATTGAAAATAGCATAAAGATAGTAGCGGTCGTGAAAAATGGTAATTTTGAAGCTTATAAATTATTTTTAAACCCCCATGAGATTTCAAATCCCAAAATAATAATTTATTTTCTCTCTACATTCTACACTTACCGGAATATTAAGATAAGAAAAAAAAATATTATTTGTTACAATATACTTTGCATTGTAGAATAAGTTAAAATTAAAACAGCCTCCAAAAATAGTTAGGTAATTATTCATTACCCTTTATTAACCAAAACGATCTAAAAATAATTCACATATTCAAAAGTTATATGAACGTTTTCCTTTTTACTTTTCTCTATATAAAAAAAAGTATCTGACGCCGCCTTTATTTGACAGATTTTGCGTTTCTGGAGTTTCTCTACCTCGTACCTCAAAAGCTAATGCAAAGAAAAATTTGAAGTTTTGCACATTTGTAGAGTATTGTTAGGGAAACAAGCTAAAATAAATCGCTGAAATTAGAATTAAACTTTATTGTACGATATATTTAATATCAAAGAGTATTTTTGCTCCGAGAACGCGTCCTGGGTTAACTAGCAATAACAGGACCACGATTTTTGCAAGCATGTTAAAGTTCTGTAAGACAGATCCATTTTATTCAATTTCTAATCAGTTTATAAGTTATTCCAGTTTTATGCACTTCTGAAATGAAAATAATTTTTTGGTACAAACAAAGATTTAATTTGTTGAGCCGATTGAAAGCAAGAGAGGGGCGTGTGCTCTGGCCGCGTTGAAAGAACTGGAGAAATAACCTCCTGAGGTTAGTGGGTGCCAACGAACAAAGGACGGACTCCCAACAGACGTATTACTGCTGCGTAACAGGCGGCACGCAAGAGCTCGGGAAGCGAGTTCATCGAGCTCCAGCGAGTAAGGGTGAATCCCTGCAACTTGCAAAGCGAATTACTGGGATTGACGTGCGTTGCGAACAGGTGGCTGAGCCCCCTACTGATATGTGGAAACAGAAAGTATTGTGACTTGGTCAAAAATATGTTGGGTCAACACTTTTTTGAGGTTAAAAATGACAGCTTAAAGTGACAGGTTAAAAAATATTGCTTTAAATAGAGCGTTTTATTTCTCTAATATGCACCATTTTTCACATATTTAACGTTTTAAATCTGAAAGTAATAATAAGAAATATCAATATTATAAAGGAACAAATTCTTCGTGAGTACTCGAAAGTAATAACCGCCATTGATTAGGATATACAATGAGCCGTTCTTGAGATATTAGATGCGCTGTTTTTTTGTTTTTTTTTTCAAATGGAGCACCATATAGCTAGGATGAAAATTGAATAAATTTTAACAAAAATATTTCAGATCGATACATTTATTCGATCCATTGATTTTTGAAGAACTCGAATCATGGAAACATCTTCAATCTTTTTAGCATTCAAAAATCAAAAACACATTACTAAATGATGATTACGTAAGTATTTATTACGTTAGTAGTATTATAGCCATTTTATATGGAATTTCTTATTTAAAATCACATAGTTCGTTTTCGAGGTATTGCGTGTTTTTGATCGAAACTTGAAAAATTTATGATTATTGAAATATGTTTGCCATTATCAAATAAATAACTGAATTGCAAATATATTAAATAAAAAAATGTACATCACTGGTTAGTAGTTACCACTAGTAATTCTTAAAATATTAAAATATTTCTTTTCCACCCAAGGCTCAATATGTCTCAAAATGGTAATTACTGATTAAAATGAGCAAATTTCAAATAATTGGTTTGACTGTTTTAAATCCTATTGATGGATTTGCAGCGAAATAAAGCAAAACGAAAGTCCTAATCTCTGTTATTATTTTCCCAAAACATCGAAATTTAATTACCTGTAGGTAAAATAATATTCTCATGCTACAAACTAATAATTCTGCAAACGATATTGGCGTCTTTAGAACGGAAATTAGAAATCATTGTGATTTATCGTACATCCTATTCACGTGACTTTATGAAATAATGTTACTTCGTGTGAACAGCAAAAAATTATGGAAGTCATGCAAGGAAGTGATGAAGCTTGTTATTTTTAAACCCCACGAAGTTTAAAGCTCCAAAATCAGCTTTATTTATATTCTACTTTCATTTCAATTAATTTAGAATTAGTGTAGAGCAATTTTTATTTACCCAATATTGAAACGAATTACAGAAAAAGTGAATAAATATAATATATTTTATTATTGATTCAAGCATAAAAATGGCTGTAACATAAAATATTTGTAAGAAGAGTAAAACATAAGATATACATAAAATGACATAATCACAATATTTAATAAAACACAAAATACTTCTAAAAAGAATAAAACATAAAGGATATATAAAACAAGAAATTTATGAAGAAGCCTTCATATGGTAGCAAATTGTGTGCACATATAATTTTTGATGGAACTATTAAGTACTTTAAGCACGTACTTCATACAGTCATGGAAATTTTCGGGAAAATCTGCAGTGACATCTCGAAAACCGGAAATGGAAATCCATGGACAACCCTCCCCCCCCCCTCCCTCTAAAGTCGATACAGTATCCACAGCAGTCATCGATTAAGATCTATCTATAACAATTCTGAGAAATAAATGTCGCAAGGAAATTTTTAAATCAGAAGTAGAAAAAACAATAGCAGAAATATTTTATGATCCCGCCCCCTCCCGCCCCAACCTCCTCCGTAATTTAATATTAAATTCATATCAATTATAATCTAAACTCTAGCCAATCTTGAGAAATAAATATTTCAAAACAATTTTTGATCCAAAAGTGGAATTTCAAAACAATTTTTGATCCAAAAGTGGAATTTCAAAACAATTTTTGATCCAAAAGGGGAAATTCTTAGTGAACCGCCAACTCCTTCCGGAATTAGATGCCAAACCCATATCAGACATTAAGCTATATATAATACAGCAAGTTTTAAGACATAAATGTGTCAACAAGGGACTCTATCCTTAGTGAGTATCTTTAACCCCTCCAAAATTTGAAGCCATATCAGTATTTATCTAAGGTCTATCTAAATTCAATTTTGTCAAATAGATATTTCAAATAAAATTTTTGATTTTTTGAATAAAATTTGAGAACATTCTTAGTCAACTACCCTACCCCCTCAAGAATTTGATGCTGAATCCATATCAATTATCATCTAAGCTCTATCTATTGCCAATTTTGAGATATAGACGTTTCAAGTGAAATGGATTTTAAAATGTGTTGATGTGAAATGGGTGAAATGGATTTTAAAATGTGTAAGTGAAATGATTTTTTAAACTGGATATGTTTCCCATATCCGGTTTAAAAAATTCGGTTTAAAAGGACAATTAATTCGGTCTAAAAGGACTGGAAATGGAAATCCTTAGTGAATCTCCAACCCTCTACGAAATATGATGCTGATCCAAATCAGTCATCATTTGAATTCTATATATAACAGATCCTGAGTAATAGATGTTT
This sequence comes from Amaurobius ferox, assembly GCA_951213105.1. Taxonomy (NCBI): domain Eukaryota; kingdom Metazoa; phylum Arthropoda; class Arachnida; order Araneae; family Amaurobiidae; genus Amaurobius; species Amaurobius ferox. The sequence continues at coordinate 28,492,848 of OX578142.1, forward strand.
CAAGGATAAAATTTTCCAAAATACAATAGTATGGCGAAATTTGTGCCATAAATGGCTAATGTATATAGTCAGTTGTTGACTAAAACATAAAAATTAATGAAACGTAAAATGCTCTAATATTTATAAAATTAAAAGACTAAAACATAAAATGCTCATAAAATGCACCTAACAGTAAATAACCAGTAGTATATAAAATATTAACAAAAATTACAACATCGAATAACTTAAACCTTTATTTATCCTATAATTGTGCTATAATAATTGTGCCATGTTTGGAATATAAAATCAAAAGTTTTGATTATTTGTATTATTTCGGTTAATCCCTGCTTCATTTCAAAAAACACAAGTTGCACGAAATTTGATCGCCATATATAACTATATTATTAAACAAAAATGCTGCGAATATTTCTTTTAAAATGTATCTTTTGCATTTTTATGTTGTTCTGCTATATGAATTTTGTTCCATTACAATATTTTATATTTTAACCATACATTCAGAATACATGAAACTGCAATTACTGCAGTCAATGTCAACAATTTAAACACTCAAGGTATTTCTAACTAGAACATATAAAATGCGGAATGAAATATGCATATACTGTGAAAAAGGATATCATATAGCATATAAATGAATGCAAGTATAGTAAAATATGAAAACTAGTACACAACATTTTGAAATTAGCATATGTTGAAAGCATAAGCACAATACGCAAATATGCACAAATTTTTAGAAACCAAACGAAATGTCAAACTGTCTTCTGGGTAACTTCATTAAAATGGCAAAGGCTCTTTACGAACGAGAATGTTTCTAGAATTTGGAAAGTGAAGTCAAATGGAAATACCGTAAATAACATTTTAACGCAATTAAATAGTTCTAAACATAGTATCTATAGAGTATTATCCTATGGCGATAACTGGATGTCAAAAAATTACCCCGTGTAGAATTACCAAAATTCTCCTGTCGTCGCGTATAAATTCTACACGCGACGACAGGAGAATTTTGCAAATGACAACTTTCCAAATTATGTCTTATAAGTTAAATGCAAGTAGAAAGTGGACACCAAAATGCGAAAACAAAAAGCATTCATTTATGGATTACAGAAGGCAGCACACTGGTTTACAAAACATGGCTCAGAAACGTGCTTTAAAATCTCAATATAAGATGAAGGAAATGAATTGGGCACGGAAGCATAAGTCCTACAGTGACAAGTGGCTACCTGTAATATTTAGTGAGGCAAGTAAGTGAAATTTGTTCGGTCTTGATAAGGGAGCATCATATTAGCAAGAAGTTTCCATATAGACAGTAAGGTGGTTGATCCGCTACAGTGTGGGGTGGATTTATGTCCACACCTCCCTAGCATTTTTAAATGGAAAAAAGAAGTCCGGAAAACTCCTAACAAACTCTTTATAACAATTTAATTCCGTTTGGTGACTCTATTAGAACTTCAAATTGCGTTTTCTATCAATATTGTGCACCCATTCACACTTTAAACTCTACAAAAATGTAATGCTAATGATAAAATATATCATTTTAAACTGGGCAGCGTTTGAAACCCACATTTGAACCCCATTGAAAATGTATGGATCATTTTGAGCAACAGTGTACGCATATAAAAAGCAGTATTTCTTCATAAAAGACTCCATACAGTCACCATGATATGAAATTAGCTCTAATATTATGTAAAACTTAGTTTTTTAGATGGTAAAAGCGTATTTCGTCGATATAAATACTATTAAACATTAGAAATGTATTTATATTTTTTATTATTATTTTCTAATCAGTATAAAGGGAATTGTGTCTATACTTTTAACACATGACATTTTAGAAATTTTTATATTACTTAATATATTTATTTAAAACTTGACATTTTTTATGGCAGGTGTAAACTAAATTCTTCATACAATAAAACACACCACGTTCAGTGGTTGCGCTAATCACGCTCCTTTTGCAAACACAATTTTATGTCTGTGTCTAAACTTTTGACATTGACTATATATTGTGGTCGACGGAGAACTGACGATGGTTAAATCTTACTCATCCTCAAAATGGTATACATATTACGCCCTAGCATTTATTGCCTAACTATAAGGCTAATGGTCAGGCATCCGATCATTTGCCCATTTTAGCCGGCCGATCGTGAACCATTTTGCTAGCATATGACGTTGCCCCAACGCACCATAGAAGGCAGAACATACTACATCCCAAATACGGAAAAGAAAAATTATGGAATGTCATTATTCAAAACCTCAACCCATATCGTGTGTAAAAAAAACTTTTTAAATGAGATTTTATATAATGAAAGTATTAGTGACTGAAATTTATATGAGTACTTATGCTTGTTAAGGAACGTACTTTAGATGAGTTTTTTACAAAAGGAAATACTAAAGATATTTATGAATTAAAAATATACCATATGCTCTATATTTTTTATAATTATATTAAACTTCAATAATAGCTCTTGATAAATAAAAACCGTTCATGAATTTCAGAATCAAAATTCACTTCATCATTATAAATGAGTTAGAACTTAATTACTGGCCGAAAATTGAAAGCTATTAAAGTTATATGATTTTGAATTATGAATAAGATTTCTTAATTATAAAAGCATAAATGCGTTTGCATTATTGTGTTTAATTAATGAAAATATAAATGTAGTTCGCAAGAACTATTTTAAAACTTGTTTTAAAAGTTAAAATTTATCCACAATTTAACATTTTTATTCGTTTTTACATTATATTTAGCAAATTTGTAATCAATTTCGTATACATACTTAAACTCATAACAATACAATAAAAATGTATTCGATTGAAACCTTGAAGCACCCTTAAAATAAAACTAAAACAAGAAAGATCAATCATGCATAAGCATTGATTATGAAACACTTTCCAACTGAAATGTAATTTCATTTAAAAATTTCTAAAATGTGATTCATTCAGTGGTAATATATTTTACATTATCACAGTACTACAGTAATTTATTATACTTAAATATTTAAAACTGTATCGAAATATAAATCATCTGATTCTTTATGCAAAATCAATGAATATTTCATTCATATAACTTGTATTCCAGACTCCAGAGCTAAATAATTTTGTGTGAAAAAATTCAGCAATTCTTATGTAATTCATCTTACAATCGCTTGAGATATTTGCATTCTGCATATGTTAAAATTAGGCTTCCTTGAAGAAATAATAAAAGTTTAGGGATCATTTAAAATCACAACTATTGTAATTGCATAGGCACGGAATTTAGATACACAGATAATACACAGATAATATATATGTGTATGTGTATGTACTCAAAGTATTGGAATCGTGCCGAAGATCGGAACTCGAATTTTCAAAGTATCTACACGTTTTGGGACTTCTAGAACACGAAAAAACTACTTTTAGGAAGACGTCTGTGTGTGTAAGGGTGTATCTGTGTATGTTTCTGTGTGTCTGTGTGGATATTACATCCACTCTAATTGAAAAACTAATGGACCGAATTTCATACAATTTGGTAGGTATGTTTTTTGTGGGAAATCCTGATGTTCATTAGATTATAGTACGATTCGTAATAAAAGAATCTGCCTTCTTTGCGAAATGGCCGCAGAAATTGCCTTTATCCACTCTAGCTAAAAACTAATGAACCAAATTTAACAAAATTTGGAGTATAATATTTCAATAACCTGCAAGTGATTTATATACCAAATTTAACAAAATTTTGTATATAAATCATTTGTAGGTTATTCTACTACGATTCGGAAAAAGGAACGGGCTATTTTTGCGAAATGGCCAGCAAAAATCGTTATATATAAAAATAAAAGACTACGTGTGCTCAATTATATCAATTAAATTCCTATATTATATGTGATTTTTGACAACAAAAAGAATAAGACTAACCCCATTACTCTAGGACTAGCCGTTCTTGAGATATTCTAGTTTTTTCGCGTTTTCGCTACGCCACCTTTGACAATAAGTCTAGCTATCAAATGAGAACCAAATTTAAGTTTAACGTGTAAATTCAATGTCATTTAAAATACTTATGTTGTGCAGATAAACTCAAATTATCATTGAATAAATAAAGAGAACGAATATGAGTCTGCAGAGAAAGACATGTGCTGTCCACATCAGAATTTTTAACAATATTCCAACAATGATTTATAGAAGTGAAGATTATTTTCTGGCCATTTCGAAAAAAATGTATGATCTATATTTAAAGATCCATCAAATTTTTGTCGAATAAAATGTTCAACAAATTTAAGCTGTTTACCAAATTTTAACTCTCTAGGACGTAGGAAAGTGCATTTAAAATGCCATCAGTTAAATTTATCATGAAGAGTTATATAAAATTTAAAAAAAATGAAAAATTGTTATCTACCAAATTTGTTTTAATATATTAAGCCACTCCCATATGCAAAACGTTTAAACAAATGGAGAGATATTTATTATATAATATCTCTCTCTTTTCTTTCTGGAAGATATCCCAAAGTCAGAATTTAATTGAATTTGTTTTTTTCCCTATATTAAATAATTTTTTTAATTAAAAAACTACTTAACATATTTTACTGAATTTTTTTTTATATATTCTATGGGATAATGTGAATATTTCCTAAAAATTTCGATGCAATTCGTGAATTTTAAATTTACTTAAAAAATGTTTGAAAAATTAGGTCCCATAGGGTTCAATGTATTTCATTTTTTCAACCCGGGTTCAATAAAAAACTAATTGGGTGATATTATTTATTTATATTCCCATAGGTCTTACAGACCGTATGAACAACATACTAAAATTTCATTTTGATAAACTCATTTTTACGGCAGTTATCGTGCTAACGGACAGACAGACAGACAGACAGACAGACAGACAGACAGACAGACAGAATGAACAAAGTCATAAACACTTTTCAACTTTGTTGTAAAGTGTTAATATGCAAAATTCGTCTTTTAAATAAAATCTGGATTCTAAAGCTAGTTCAAGATTTACTGAAAAATTCCCCTTCAAATTCAAACAAGAAAGATCAATCATGCATAAGCATTGATTATGAAACACTTTCCAACTGAAATGTAATTTCATTTAAAAATTTCTAAAATGTGATTCATTCAGTGGTAATATCTTTTACATTATCACAGTACTACAGTAATTTATTATACTTAAATATTTAAAACTGTATCGAAATATAAATCATCTGATTCTTTATGCAAAATCAATGAATATTTCATTCATATAACTTGTATTCCAGACTCCAGAGCTAAATAATTTTGTGTGAAAAAAATTCAGCAATTCTTATGTAATTCATCTTACAATCGCTTGAGATATTTGCATTCTGCATATGTTAAAATTAGGCTTCCTTGAAGAAATAATAAAAGTTTAGGGATCATTTAAAATCACAACTATTGTAATTGCATAGGCACGGAATTTAGATACACAGATAATATATATGTGTATGTGTATGTACTCAAAGTATTGGAATCGTGCCGTAGATCGGAACTCGAATTTTCAAAGGATCTACACGTTTTGGGACTTCTAGAACACGAAAAAACTACTTTTAGGAAGACGTCTGTGTGTGTAAGGGTGTATCTGTGTATGTTTCTGTGTGTCTGTGTGGATATTACATCCACTCGAATTGAAAAACTAATGGACCGAATTTCATACAATTTGGTAGGTATGTTTTTTGTGGGAAATCCTGATGTTCATTAGATTATAGTACGATTCGTAATAAAAGAATCTGCCTTCTTTGCGAAATGGCCGCAGAAATTGCCTTTATCCACTCTAGCTAAAAACTAATGAACCAAATTTAACAAAATTTGGAGTATAATATTTCAATAACCTACAAGTGATTTATATACCAAATTTAACAAAATTTTGTATATAAATCATTTGTAGGTTATTCTACTAAGATTCGGGAAAAAGGAACGGGCTATTTTTGCGAAATGGCCAGCAAAAATCGTTATATATAAAAATAAAAGACTACGTGTGCTCAATTATATCAATTAAATTCCTATTTTATATGTGATTTTTGACAACAAAAAGAATAAGACTAACCCCATTACTCTAGGACTAGCCGTTCTTGAGATATTCTAGTTTTTTCGCGTTTTCGCTACGCCACCTTTGACAATAAGTCCAGCTATCAAATGAGAACCAAATTTAAGTTTAACGTGTAAATTCAATGTCATTTAAAATACTTATGTTGTAGAGATAAACTCAAATTATCATTGAATAAATAAAGAGAACGAATATGAGTCTGCAGGGAAAGACATGTGCTGTCCACATCAGAATTTTTAACAATATTACACCAATGATTTATAGAAGTGAACGGGGATTATTTTCAGGCCATTTCGAAAAAAATGTATGATCTATATTTAAAGATCCATCAAATTTTTGTCGAATAAAATGTTCAACAAATTTAAGCTGTGTACCAAATTTTAACTCTCTAGGACGTAGGAAAGTGCATTTAAAATGCCATCAATTAAATTTATCATGAAGAGTTATATAAAATTTAAAAAAATGAAAAATTGTTATCTACCAAATTCATTTTAAAATATGAAGCCACTCCCATATGCAAAACGTTTAAACAAATGGAGAGATATTTATTATATAATATCTCTCTCTTTTCTTTCTGGAAGATATCCCAAAGTCAGAATTTAATTGAATTTGTTTTTTTCCCTATATTAAATAATTTTTTTAATTAAAAAACTACTTAACATATTTTACTGAATTTTTTTTTATATATTCTATGGGATAATGTGAATATTTCCTAAAAATTTCGAAGCAATTCGTGAATTTTAAATTTACTTAAAAAATGTTTGAAAAATTAGGTCCCATAGGGTTCAATGTATTTCATTTTTTCAACCCGGGTTCAATAAAAAACTAATTGGGTGATATTATTTATTTATATTCCCATAGGTCCTACAGACCGTCTGAACAACATACTAAAATTTCATTTTGATAAACTCAATTTTACGGCAGTTATCGTGCTAACGGACAGACAGACAGACAGACAGACAGACAGACAGAATGAACAAAGTCATAAACACTTTTCAACTTTGTTGTAAAGTGTTAAAAAATAATCACCTTAATAATTCAGCGATTATGAGTGTAGAGTGAATTGAACCAGATGGAGATAGGTGGGAATGGACCTAATGCAACAAGAGATCATTATAATATGCACAAGCACTTTACCCTGCAGGTTAGATACAGTGGATTATTAATATTTGATATGATTAATACTATCGATAAACATCTAAGTCTTATAAATTTTCAAAAGGCATGGTCCTTCCAGGGGTAAATAGTCTTTGACCAATAAAATGCACCTGTGGTGATAAGAGTTTGCGCCATTCCAGCTTGCGGTCGACCAGCGAGCATTTTACGACGCATATTCCAAATATAGATATTTGGATACAAAGTCTAACCGTTGAGTGTCACGGTACCATGTTATAGAGTTCAGCCTCAGCAATTGGCCGAGCAGGTCCCACAAGTGGTGACGAAGAGAGAAAAATAAGAACGTGCAACTCCACGATATTGATCGAAATGTCACTCACCAGATGGTAGCGCCATACACGCATTCTTATATCATGCATCCGACGACTGACGTCTCACGTTCTCGTCAACTGCATGTTTAAAAAAAACAAGAAAGATCAATCATGCATAAGCATTGATTATGAAACACTTTCCAACTGAAATGCAATTTCATTTAAAAATTTCTAAAATGTGATTCATTCAGTGGTAATATATTTTACATTATCACAGTACTACAGAAATTTATTATACTTAAATATTTAAAACTGTATCGAAATATAAATCATCTGATTCTTTATGCAAAATCAATGAATATTTCATTCATATAACTTGTATTCCAGACTCCAGAGCTAAATAATTTTGTGTGAAAAAAATTCAGCAATTCTTATGTAATTCATCTTACAATCGCTTGAGATATTTGCATTCTGCATATGTTAAAATTAGGCTTCCTTGAAGAAATAATAAAAGTTTAGGGATCATTTAAAATCACAACTATTGTAATTGCATAGGCACGGAATTTAGATACACAGATAATACACAGATAATATATATGTGTATGTGTATGTACTCAAAGTATTGGAATCGTGCCGAAGATCGGAACTCGAATTTTCAAAGGATCTACACGTTTTGGGACTTCTAGAAAACGAAAAAACTACTTTTAGGAAGACGTCTGTGTGTGTAAGGGTGTATCTGTGTATGTTTCTGTGTGTCTGTGTGGATATTACATCCACTCTAATTGAAAAACTAATGGACCGAATTTCATACAATTTGGTAGGTATGTTTTTTGTGGGAAATCCTGATGTTCATTAGATTATAGTACGATTCGTAATAAAAGAATCTGCCTTCTTTGCGAAATGGCCGCAGAAATTGCCTTTATCCACTCTAGCTAAAAACTAATGAACCAAATTTAACAAAATTTGGTGTATAATATTTCAATAACCGACAAGTGATTTATATACCAAATTTAACAAAATTTTGTATATAAGTCATTTGTAGGTTATTCTAGTACGATTCGGGAAAAAGGAATGGGCTATTTTTGCGAAATGGCCAGCAAAAATCGTTATATATAAAAATAAAAGACTACGTGTGCTCAATTATATCAATTAAATTCCTATTTTATATGTGATTTTTGACAACAAAAAGAATAAGACTAACCCCATTACTCTAGGACTAGCCGTTCTTGAGATATTCTAGTTTTTTCGCGTTTTCGCTACGCCACCTTTGACAATAAGTCCAGCTATCAAATGAGAACCAAATTTAAGTTTAACGTGTAAATTCAATGTCATTTAAAATACTTATGTTGTGCAGATAAACTCAAATTATCATTGAATAAATAAAGAGAACGAATATGAGTCTGCAGAGAAAGACATGTGCTGTCCACATCAGAATTTTTAACAATATTACAACAATGATTTATAGAAGTGAACGGGGATTATTTTCAGGCCATTTCGAAAAAAATGTATGATCTATATTTAAAGATCCATCAAATTTTTGTCGAATAAAATGTTCAACAAATTTAAGCTGTGTACCAAATTTTAACTCTCTAGGACGTAGGGAAGTGCATTTAAAATGCCATCAAATAAATTTATCATGAAGAGTTATATAAAATTTAAAAAAAAAGAAAAATTGTTATCTACCAAATTTACTTTAAAATATAAAGCCACTCCCATATGCAAAACGTTTAAACAAATGGAGAGATATTTATTATATAATATCTCTTTCTTTTCTTTCTGGAAGATATCCCAAAGTCAGAATTTAATTGAATTTGTTTTTTTCCCTATATTAAATATTTTTTTTAATTAAAAAACTACTTAACATATTTAACTGAATTTTTTTTTATATATTCTATGGGATAATGTGAATATTTCCTAAAAATTTCGAAGCAATTCGTGAATTTTAAATTTACTTAAAAATGTTTGAAAATTAGGTCCCATAGGGTTCAATGTATTTCATTTTTTCAACCCGGGTTCAATAAAAAACTAATTGGGTGATATTATTTATTTATATTCCCATAGGTCCTACAGACCGACTGAACAACATACTAAAATTTCATTTTGATAAACTCATTTTTACGGCAGTTATCGTGCTAACGGACAGACAGACAGACAGACAGACAGACAGACAGAATGAACAAAGTCATAAACACTTTTCAACTTTGTTGTAAAGTGTTACAAACGGATTCTGTTTATCGGATCCATAATTTCACAGGTCGATCCGACCGAATAGGTTATTATTGCAGTGACCAGCTCTTGCGCCATTCCAACTTGCGTTCAGTGAGCGAGAATTCTATGACGTATGTACTGATCGCACCCATAGATAGGTTTTGTCTAAGCGTTTAGTGCCGCGCAACCATGTTATAGACCGTGAGTTCTGCCCCTGCTGCCAACCGAGCTGATTCCACACATCCTTAAATAAACTCCCCACCATAGTGTTCACGACGGAGATTGTTAGATATGATCCATTGTATTTCAAATTCAAATTATGCAAACTAATAGCATCTAGGTGGTTTCCTAAGGGCTACAGGATTATTCTAATAGCTAGATTCCAAGAACTGGCTGGGGTCAGAAAAATCGAAAGAACTTATATATATAAATGCATTAGCATATATACCTGGAGTTGTTCGTGAGTTTAAAAATGCACAAATATGAGCAATATTCTAAATGATATTGTTCTTCAAAAAATTATGTTCAAGTATTAAATTTAATTCCCCTATAAATAAGAATAAGTAAAAAACATCATGATCCCATTTGCAAACAAATTATGAAGTTTGGTCAGCATACACTAAGATGAAGAGGCAAAATAAATTCTTAGCTACAGTACACTCGTACCATTTTTATTATGTTTCAATAATCGATTAAACACAATAGAAAATATATAAACTTAACAATTTTTTGCTAAAATAAAAGACTTTATAAATTAACTTCAAAAATTGAAATCATCATTAATGTCCGTAATTTTATATCCCTAGGCCGTAACCGATACAACCCAATCAAACATATAATGCCACCCATTTATAAAAAGAAAAAGAATTCTATCAATTTTTTTAACACTTTACAACAAAGTTGAAAAGTGTTTATGACTTTGTTCATTCTGTCTGTCTGTCTGTCTGTCTGTCTGTCTGTCTGTCTGTCTGTCTGTCTGTCTGTCTGTCTGTCTGTCTGTCCGTTAGCACGATAACTGCCGTAAAAATGACTTAATCAAAATGAAATTTTAGTATGTTGTTCAGACGGTCTGTAGGACCTATGGGAATATAAATGAATAATATCACACAATTAGTTTTGGATTGAACCCGGGTTGAAAAAATGAAATACATTGAGCCCTATGGGACCTAATTTTTCTAGCATTTTTTAAGCGGATTTAAAATTCACAAATTGCTTCGAGAATTTTAGGTAATAGTCAAATTGCTCCATAAAATATATAAAAAAAAATTCAGCTAAATATATTCAGTAGTTTTTTAAATAAAAATTAAAATAATAATTACACATCTTATATGAAACGATCACGTGACCATGATATGAAACGATCACATGACCCACTTCAAAATGAGATATGGCATCCATCTTGTTTCAAATTCGTGATTTTTTAAAGTTCTTTTTAATTCATATTGAGTGTTGTATCCATCCTAAAACTACTTTATTTCTGCTTAAATTCTGTGCATCTACATGCTAAAACAACACAATGACAATATATTTGAGTTTAAATTCTCATTCAAATTTGATTATTTCTACAATTAAGCCTATTTTTCACCTATGTAAAATGTAAACAGCAAAATATGTAGAATGAGTTGTATTAGAATTACTGTATTTCTTTAACACAAAATAATTCAGTCCATGGAGTCTGCATGGCTGATATGAATGAAATATTAATTGATTTTATAAACAGAAGGACGATATTTTTCGATGAAGTTTTAAGCATAAAGTTTATGAATTGTAGCTCCATGGTCTTAATTTTTAAATAAAATAAATTATTATAGTATTGTGATGAATGAAATGGAGAAAGTTATGAATGAAATTCTGCTTTTATAGAGAGATCCAGGCGTGTTATTTTTTCTATGACGTCATTTGAATTAATTTCAGTTGTTTTCGATGAAGTTTTCAAATATAATAAATTATCGTAGTATTATGATAGATTTAAAAATATTACCGTGGAATGTATTGCATTTTAGAGATATTTAAATAACGCAATTTATATTTCAATGCCGTCTTTTGAATGAAGTTCATTTTTTTCAATGAAGGTTTAAGTTTTCAAATATAATAAATCAATGTAGTATCGTGATAAGTTTTAAAATATTACCGAGGAATGTATTGCATTTTCGACTTTTTTAAATAAAATTGCATTGAAGTTGGAAAGTGTTTCATAATCAATGCTTTAAGCATGATTGATCTTTCTTGTTTATGATACCTTCATTCCCTTATGATCGCCCTCCATATAAACACATTTCATTTAATTCCGCTGGTAAACAACATGATGTAATTTTCTTCAAATAAAGTTTCGAAAAAAAATAATTAACATAATGCTATTTCTATGAAAGGTTTGATTTCGACGTTTTTATTAATATTTCAGCAACCATTGGTCTGAAAAACTGGAAACATGGGTGGGGTTACCCAACATAAATTAGAGAATAAACAAACCAAATGTAAAAAAAATCCATCAAAATTTGCTGAGTTGTAAACAAAGCAAATAAACAAATAAACGTACAATTTAATACACACACTCTGTTGCTAAATAACATATGCACCCATCAAAATTGAGCGATAGCCGCGAAATTCGGCATGTACATGTCGTTTCAAGAGTTATGCAAATTATAGAACTGTCAGTTCCAATGATGTTATAAGGTACATGTAACGCGCATTAGAACAACCCATCCTGCAGCAATTAAAACGACTTACTCACTGTTCTCACTCACGAGCAATTGGAACTGGATTTTTTGCTTTGATACTGCAAATCATGTACAAAAATGCCTATGAGACGTACTCCACGGAGCTATGAAGAATTATCGAATTTAGAGAGCGGTCGCATAATAGGCCTAAGGAAAGCTAGTTGATCCAATACACTTATCAACCACCATCTTAGTCGTAGCGATATGGTAGTTGCTCAGTGCTAACAATAGTGGATCAGAAAAGGCACCTGTATCCATCGCAGAGGCTCAGGATGCCCCAGATAGACAATTACTTGAGAGGATCGTGCAGCCAGGAGAGAAGCCACGTCCACACCAATGGCATCTACATCAGCCATTCGAAGGTATTTGCCATCCACCATGCATCCTGCTTCAAGGGACGCTATTCGGAGACGACTGGTAGACGGGAGTATTAGGTTTCAACGTCCTTTAAGACGCTTACCACTGATCTCTCAACATAGCAGAGCCGTCTGAATTGGTGCCGAGCTTTGTCAGCCTGGACAGTGTCCGATTGGAGGCATGTTGTCTTTAGCAACGACTGACGCTTCTCTCTTAATATGGATGACTGCTGCATACGCGTGTGGAGGAGTGCTGGTCAGATGTTCGAGTCCGCATTTGTTGGCGAGTTACATACGGCCATCACATGTGGTGTGACAATCTGTGAAGCCATCTCGTGGAACAGCCGATCTCCCCTAGTTGTGCTGTAAGCCAATCTGACATATCGCTTGCATGTCGACAATATTCTGTAGTCGATTGTTCTGCTTATGCTGTCAAGCCATCCGGGTTCCATTTACCAACAAGACAACACTCGATCACATACTACACGATTTTCTCAACAATGTCCCTCCCATGACCATCCAGGTCCCCAGACCTATCACCAATGGAACACTTTTGAGATATGCACAGACGGCAATTGCAGCCTTTTCAGAATACCACTGAATTAGCTGACCAGTTGTAATATTTGTAGCAGAATTCCGCAGAGGGACATAAGCAACTTATTTGACTCTATGACGCTCCGAATATTGGCTTGTATAGCTGCCAGGGGAAGATTTACGACTTCTTAAAATGTCGTCCTCTTGTTGCTATTATTTCTTAATTAAACGTGTTTTGTTCCCAAATTCTAATCATTTGCATATCTTTTCAAACGATATATTCATGCCAAGTTTTGCAGTTTCGTGACTGTAGCTCAATATCATATGAGTGCATATATTTTTTTGCAACAGAGTGTATTTATGTGCAAAAAATATTATTAACTTTCATGGAATAAAATAAACTTTCACGTAAAAAAATTTACTTGTATAAATATAAACAGAACAAAAGCAAAACAAAATGAAAATTTGTATACTCTTCCAATTTAAACTTAATTAAAAAAACTCTACAACGAAACACAAATACTGAAATCGTCTCTAACTAGAATCTTCCTGATGAAGCCTTTAAGGGAGTCCATTATCATGACTTTTCTTACCTCTATATGTCTTGTTATCACCTCTATTCATTTTGGCATCGCACTCTTCAAAACAAATTCATGAAAAATAGATAAACAATGCCAGCAATAAAAGGTTAAAGGGAGGTGTAACATAATTACAGCATAGACCTCGTAACTCTGTTATTCTGTTTTATTTTTTCAATACTAAAAGCTTTGTTTTGTGAATAACCGCGTTATTTAATATGTTATCGCCTATAATACGGAGTTTAAACTATATCTTGTTTTGTACTTCTAATGTGTTTGTCTATATTATATCAAAATACTCAAAATTCGAATGTATCTCGAAAAGTAAAAGAACGTAAAGAATGAAGTCTTTTGTTCTTTAAATTTCAATAAATATGGATATATTTTGGAGTCTTAAATATAAAACTTCTGCTTAGTACTTCTTTAAAAAAGTATATACAGATTAAGTGACCACTTAAAATAATTGTTTTGATCCCTCTTCATCAGCTCAAAATATCGTCTTTACTTAACTCCAAGAAAGAACTGTAAGGGGACAGACCAAGACACGATGGAACACATATATTTGGAAAACTCAAATATTGGATTCGTATCGGAAATCATTAAAATATCAACACCGGACTATAAGGCCTAGCCTACATAAGCCCTAGCCCACACAAACGCCAAGCAAAAGAAATGCAACAGAACGGCACAGATAAGTATGATATCTAAAATAAAGCTACGAGAGAAAGAAATTTAAAATGTTGAATTATTAACAACAATAAGGGAATGGTGAGAAATTATAGAAAGGGAGAAATAGACCAATCCATACAAAGAGATAAAGATTGCAAAATTGCGAAAATAGTAAGTAAAACGAGTGAAATATGTTGAAAGCGTCAAAGACATAAAAATTGAAATAACCACATTCAAAGTCCACAAAAATGTGTAGAAAATAACAAAATGGGGAAAACAAACTGTTTCAGGATTACATGAGCTACATCAAAATACGAGTCTTTGAAACCAGTTAATTAAGAAATAAGTAAACAAAACACAATAATTAAGTAATTAACAAAAATTATGAAAAACAACCAGTGCTACATCAGCTACAATAATCAAATAGCATACAATTAAACTAATTTGACATTATTAATACAGGGTACTGTAAATAAGAAGAGTGTAAACAAATATTAAGATCGGTATTTGAAGCTGTGTGAGAATAATTTATTAACTAACTTAAAAAGACATGCAATCCAATTTCTATAAAGGTAACAAAGAATGTGTCACATAATTTGGATATGTCTGCTTTTTTTAAGGAAGTATTAAATGTGTTACATGTTAGAATATTAGACTTAATACACCTCAAACAATCGAACGCAAACTTTATGAACTACGCAAAGTTATAATACCACTTGCATCTCTGACTATGTATATAATTAGTTTGAATCGCCTTATAACTTTAAATAGGATTAATAGTAAAATTATTAAACTCCCCAATAACTTTGTAATGAAAGTTTCAGGAGCTTTAGCTCTATCTATAGTTCAGAAACCATGCCCGATCAAATAAAAATTATTCTAGAATGTGTGTTGTGGAAAATTTAAAAAGTAAGGAAACAAACTTGGCAAAGCAAGATAGACGAAAAATTCAATTACAAGTAATAGACCATTGTCTAATTAATAGTAATCGACATCAGGAACGAACGAAACACACATATTTAAGACACTAATTATCTATCATAAAGTCGTATCATCAGGAACTGTAACACGGAGATCCCTGCAATGCTTGTCGAAGTACGCATAATTATTCTTTTTCGGATTCATGTTCATTGTTTCTGACAGATGGCATATTAAATAAGTTGTACATTAGATTCCTGTGCATGTAAGTATTGTTTATTTTAGCATTTCTGAATAAGACATCAACTTACCTTTAACATTATATGTCACATAAATGTCTTCTGTATCAGTTTTGTTGTTTATTCATTCATTAGACATTGCTCTATAACACTGTAATTGACTTTCTTCGTCTATCTGTTTTTTGTTACCGAAATTGTTATCCTAATCTATTAATTTATCTTTTAGGTATGCTGCAATTAATTTTATTCTTTCGAGCGTAGTTACCTTACTATAACACTCACAGACTAATATATACAGATCTTTTAGTCGCTATTTCGCAGCGCCCTCTCAACTGGACCATTTTCAGTGTTAGCGCGCTTGGCGGTGATCCGGAATAGTTAACGATGGTTTTGGTTTCAGAGAATATTATATACAGAAGATTCATTGGACTAGGAGCCCATGGACACATTTTTAAAAGAATATTTCTCATAAATACTAGAGCTCATGGGGCAGACCATCTGAATACGACATAAATAAATGCACAGTTGCTAGATTTGGCAAGTATCGCTGACTTGGCGATTTTTTTTACAACACGGGCAGGTGAAAAAACGTACGGGATTGCACTTTTATAATTTTGAAACCATAAAAATGATCAGCATTTAAAATACTTTGAACTCCTAACTTAAATATATTTTTCTGTTTAAATACATTTAAATAAATATTCATTGATATATATTTTATTCATATAATTATAAACTAAATTAAAAATTAGACGCATTGCACTGTGTAACTGTAAAATATTATGCACAACAAATTACAAGCGAACATACTCAAAAGATTGAAATATTATTTCTTATTTTCAGTCTAAAAAGTATGCTGGTGAGTTAATTGTTCGTCACATGATAACTCTGATAACGTCACGTGATATATATATATATAAAAACTGCGTGACAGTGAACACGAGACACCAAGTAGGAGTGGGCAGAAAAATATGCAAATTGCAGGGTAGACGCAGCACACAGGTTATGTAAATGATACAAAATGCGCAACTGTCCCGCGCACGTTGAGTGAGATATAAGGGAAGGAACCTGCAGAATCGGCAATAGTCGCGGCGCTGTCTGTCAGGGAAATAATTTTGCAATTTTTTTTTTGTCTCAGAGGAAACGCGTAGTAGCATTGAATACCAGGCCACCGCCAATCTAGTCACTTCCAGCGGACAGACGATTTCACGAGAGGTGTGGTGATTGGACTCAAAAAGGCAGGTTAGTCCATACGTCAAATCCCAGCGAACAGCCACCTACACGCGTCCACGGTGCACCGGTTCTGACGAAGATGGTTGGAACAAGGAAATGTGATACGTTTGAGGGGTGCTGGTACGGCTAGAGGGACGTCAACACGCGTGGACCGACGAATCAGCCGGCAAGCGTTGGCGATCCGGCAGGCCGCTTTCGTCGCCCTTTCGCAGCATGTGCAGGACACCCTTGATGCCCCCTATCGACTCGGACCATTATCTGCCGATTGGTCACCGGTGACCTACAAGCATGGCGCCCGTTAAGAAGACTGTCATTGACCCAACAGCACAAACACCTCCGTTTGCAATGGTGTCGGGATGGAGCCACCTGGAGTATGGAATGGCACAGGGTAGTGTTTTTAGACGAGTCACGCTTCTGTTTTAACAATGACAGTCGCTGTGTACGAATCTGGCGCCGAAATGGTGACAGGTCCAATACAGCCGCATCTGTGGAACGCCACACCACGCGACAACGCGGCATCATGGTTTGGAACGACATCGCCTACGATAGAAGGTCACCTCTGATCCTTATTGAGGGCACTATGACAGACAACGATACGTGGATGACGTCTGCGGCCGGTGACACTACCCTTCCTTCAGGGGGTGCCCAATGCCATTTTCCAGCAGAATAACACCCGACCACACGCGGAACGCATCAGCCAACATGCCCTGCAAGATTCCCAGGTGTTTCCCTGGCCACCAGTCTCCCCTGATCGCTCACCAATCGAACACGTCTGGGACGTGATTGGACGTAGCTTGCATGCTCTGCCACAGCCGCGATTAGATGACGATCATATATATATATATATATATATATGTGTGTGTGTGATCGTCTTCTAATCGCGGTGCTATAGGTGTCCATTGGCTATTTCCTCAACCGTTAGTCACAGAGATATACTTCCAATTGCAAAAATGTTTTAAATTTTAAAATCTATAATCTTAGAAACAGTTTAAATCAATAAATGCATTTCTGAAAGAAATACGAAATATAAATTTTTATACGGTCCCCCGGTCTTACCAATTATATTTAAGAAAATCATCCTCAAACAATTTCATGCAAAATTTAAAAAAAATCTTCCTTTTAGGACTAAAATTCACCGAGTTATGGAGCATTAAACGACTTAAGTCGCTTTTCCACGCATAAAAATGTTCTGTTTCAGGCAACCAACCAATCGGGAACCGTATTAACCATTTCTCCAGGCAACCAACCAATCAGGGACCGTATTGACCGATCACAAAAAGTGCTCCTACTGTAAACAGCTATAAATCGGTCAGTTTTGGTCGTAAGAGGATGATTTTTTTATTTTGCATAAAATTGTATGAGCATGATTTTCCTAAATATAATTGATAGGACCGGGGGACTGTATAAAAATTTATATTTCGTATTTCTTTCAGAAATGCATTTATTGATTTAAACTGATTCTGACTTACTGATTTAAACTGATATATATATATGTGTGATACAGATATTTTAAGCTTTCCCCAATAACGCGCCCATTTCTTTCATAATAATTATTCCAAATTCCTATTTCATATCCAGCACTTATTGCAACTATATTAAATTCTATCCCACGCCACTAATATTGACAAAGTCTGCCAACACTTCCTCATTTCACCTTACTAACATTTCACCTTACTAATCACCTTACTAACTTCACCTTACTAAACCTTACTAATTGTCACTAATCTTAAACTCTGCGTAAACTTTTTCATATGAAATTGCTTCCGCATCACATTTTTTAAAGTATAAAGAACTCGAAGACAGCATGTGCCCCATGTCGTCCCAATTCCTCCCCTTCCAAAGTACTCGTAATTGTACATTGTGTGAACCAACGCAGACGGCATTGAGATTTCTTGAGAACTGGTCGCCGATGGCTCGACAGGCCCTATGTAACTAAATTTGTTTCAAGTATCATATAATAAAATAGATTTTTGGTAACCTGAAAAGTTTCTTCACTAGACTATTGTATATGCCATTATATATATATATATATATATATATATATATATATATATATATATATATATATATATAATGGTATGTATGTATATTGTTTCTTATTTAATTTTTCAATATTTATGCTGATAATCCAAGTATTGTTAGTTTATAGATATAATCTATCTAACAATTCAGAAACAAGCATATTTTGTGTTTATTTTGATTAAATACTGGGACTTGACAAAGAGTTTTTTCGAAATGAACATTTTTTTTGGCCTAGTGCTTATCCACGTGTATAGCTTTAATGCTTGGATATTTTTTGTTTTTCCATTTTCGAATCCACAACATTGAATTTTGTTGATTATCTTTAGCTTGATGACTAGAAATATGAATTTGATTTTCCAAATTATTGATGATTCTCTATTTAATACTTCTTTTTAATTTCTAGGTATATTTTAAATTAAGTTTACTTGAATTACAACTTTTCTCTGTTCTATCATTGGATTGTCATATTATTTTTTTATTATATGTGTGTATATATGTATGTGTGTGTGTGTGTGTGTGTGTGTGTATGTGTGTGTGTGTGTGTGTGTGTGTGTGTATGTGTGTGTGTGTGTGTGTGGTGTGTGTGTGTGTGTGTGTGTGCACAATATATAAATATAAATTTTAAAAGCACACTTAAATAAATATATTTTCAACCTCTCTGTATGCGAAAAAATGTATTATATTATATTAAATGAAATAAACATTCATTTGAAAGGAAATGTTCTATACATACAAACTGAACAAAAGCAAAGACGAAAATATTTGGCAAAATATAAAAGTTAATATTCACATCTCCCTATAACTTAATTAAAAAACTAATCTTCGACGCAAATACTGAAATCGTCTCTAAATAGAATCTTCTTCATGGAGCCATTACGGGAGTTATTACATAAATATGACGTTTCTTTATGTATCGCCGCATTCATTTCGACATCGCTCTCTTCAAAGCAAATTCATGAAAAATAGATATGCAATGCGGACAATAAAATGTTAAAAGGGAGTGCAGCATAAATACAACATAGTCCTCGTAACTTCATTATTCTGGTTTATTATGCGGATACTAAAAGCTTTGTTTTGTGAATAGCTGCGTTGTTTGGTATGGTATTAACTACAATGAGGTCGGAAGGGACTTAAGCTGTATTCTGCTCCGTATTTTCAATGTTTTTATCTTTGTTACGTTAAAGTATCCAAATTTTTGGTGTATCTCGAAAAATTGAAGAAATATAAATAAAACAGTTGTTTTGTTTCTTTAAAGTATTTAATTTTTAATAAATATGGACACATTTCAGTGTATTAGACGTAATTTCACCTTAAAAAGTCGAACACAATATTTATGAACTACGTCAAGTAATAATACCATCTACATTTTTCAGACTATGCATGGAATCATTTTGTATTATCTTACAAATGTATACGCTGCTTCTAGAAAAGTTCTTAAGCACTCCGATAAGTTTAATAATTTGTAAAGAATGGCACCATGAATGTACACATTAGTTCTATCTATAGTAAATTGACCAAGGCCGATCGAATAAAAGTGATTGCAGATAAAAATTTATAAAGATAGGATACGATCTCGTTAACAAAGCGAAATTAGAAAATAAAAACCAATTACAAAGTTATAGAGGCATAGGAGTAGTAATCGACACCAGTGACGAACAAAACGCGTAGATGAAAGGCAATAAATACCTGCCAAAAAGGCATATCATCAGGGACTGTACACGGTGGCATCTGCAATGCATATCAATGTATGCGGTAATATACTTTCTCGAGTACAAATGCGCATTACTGATGACGGAGGAAATTTTGAATCGGATGTTTAGATTCCTGTAAGCGCTGTTTAATTTAGCATTCCTGAATATAACAGCAAATCACCAATAACCATATTGTTTTACATAAATATCTTCTGTTTCTACTCATTAGATAATTTTATATCTCACTCCTCACTTGCTCTACAACTTTATAATTGTCTTATTTTCATCTATATAGCTTTATTAAAGAGATCGGTATCCTAACATTTTACATTTTCCGCTAGAGGCGCTGCAATCACTTTCAATGACCGGCTTAATCTACGCTCATTAAGTGTTCTGGTCCAAGTTTGTCGCACTAAAGAAAGAAATCCAATGATTTCCGAAACGTACGTACACATACTTAACTTTATTTCTACGTTTTGCGTTGTTTCAGTTTAATATTGATTGTACGCAAAGTCACGTCTTTCTGTTATTTGATAAATATGTAGAAGCGCAGGAGATTATTGATTAAAATAATATTCCACATATAGTTCTAGTTCAATTCCACTGAAATAATTCAAGAGGAAACAAACCTACAAAAACCATTTTCTGTCTAAGTATATTTAAAAGGAAAACTGAAATTCTTCCCAAATTGCCATAAAATATTTCCTTATGCCAAAATTGTCCGATTTCAAAAGTGGCAGGCAACTAAGAAGATAAAGTTATGCGATATCTCCCTTCTTCTTTTAATGCTCTCTTTAGAAGTTTTACGACTCGTCTTGAAGCTGCCATTACATAAAATACGCTTCAAGGGATCCATTGTGAAAATGCTTCAAACATTCGAAACAAATTCAAAGAACACGTAGTAGGAAGGAGATATTTAAGTGATCGCAGCACAGTGCTCGAATAAAAATAACGACACTGATTTGTCCTATGAGACGAAACATAAACAAACCAACAAATCAAAACAACATTTTTATTATTACGAACTTCTTTTAAAATGATTCTTTTGGCTTTTGTAGAAATATATTTACATGGGTGTAGAGAAAATATAATATTACTTGCCATTTACGCTCACGTTTCGAAATGGTTAATGGTCATTATATGTAACACAGACACACTCGTTAATAACGTTTCAACGTAACAACGCAACAACGTAAGACAAGTCGTTAATAACGTTTTTGCATATCAAAAACTCTTTTAGATTTAAGAATAAAATGACGCACATTTTATAATTCTGTTAACATGTTAAATGGAAAAATATATTGAATCGTTTTCTCACGGGAGACGAAATTATTTAATTGTTCAATTTTTTTGATTGACAACGGAAGGATATAGATTGTGTTTTTATTATTTCTAGCTCGTGAATACGTTAAATGCCATATCCATGAGACAAATTTATTTAATTATTATGAAACGATTCAGAAAAATTTAAAAAAATCATGTTTCTGATTATTTCTCTCTCCTAATCCAGGTCTTGGGTATATAATCCCCTTGCTGCATCCATTCCTCTTTTGGTTCTTTTGCACTGAAGAAGGGGATCCAGCGTATAGTCGAAACAGCTGTATGCTGCATTATTGTATTATTTGTGCTTTTATAAGTTACTCATGTTTTTCTTAACATTTAAAAATTTTAATTTAAGTCCAATTTTTAAATACATAGTAGTGGTCCGCAACTCAGATGTAAAGTAGGAATGTTGTACTTTAGTGTAAAAGTTTAAAGCCACTGTACTAAGATCACTATGATGCAGCTAATCGTATTTTCTGATAACAAACCTGGTATTTGTGTGAAAAAAATGATCCAGAGATACAAATTGCACAAATCTTAGAATTCAACTTAGTTATATACACTATTAAAACGTCTCTAACCCTGTTAGCATGTATATATATATATATATATATATATATACGAGTACCATGATTTAAAATTATCACTATTGACCTGGAAATATCTTAATTGCTTGTTGTTTTCATAATATTTTAATGGTTGTACTATTTCACGTCCTTCTGTGAAGTAATCACATGTGTGGACTCGTATTTTCCTTTGTATTTTGTATTATTTGTTTTGTTTTTCTCATTTTTATTGGGGTTATTTTATATATATTAAATTTATCTGTTTGCCAGTATAATTGGGTTGTTATATAAATTATAACGTGCACTTTAATTACACAACAAGGAACATTTTACTTGTTATGCAAGAAGATTGTACAACAAGAAGCCTGTTGTATTAATCTCTACACTACAAAAAATATGCACCCAGCTGTCAATGTACGATGAATATTTTCTTATTCAAACTTTTATGCCTTGATAAAGCATGTCATTCGGAACGATTCATGTCTTGCAGCTCTCAAATTATACTGGATTGTGTTATATTGAATAGACATGATGTACTTTGATTGTGTTTATTTTACGTTGATTTCAAATCATCGTAAAGACTGTAATGTCCGAAAATTAAAAGTATTAGCAATATCTTGAAAGCAGTGAAAACTAATCAGATTGCATTTATTAAATTGTTAGTACATTGCTAAAGGTGGCTGCAAATACCCTTCTATTATTGACATATAGGGATCAAATGTTATCATGGGTTGAATGCTAATTATATTTCTGTAACTACTAAATTTTATCCAAAACTAAATTTATTTAGGAAACATTTTAAGCACAATTATGTATAATTAGTATGCACATGAAATAAGTTAATTATTATAGTTTCTTCTGATATCATATTATTCACATAACATTATTCAGTATGAGAAATGTGATGGAAAAATCGGTTGGATCAAGTGGTGGGGAGACTTTTCAAATAGCTTTCAAAATTTAGAATTGTTGTGCAATTCTCATAATGGTTGATACAGTACAGTACCTTGTGAAGCCTTGTTCATTTTCTATTGACACATCCGGAGCACTTTTCTTCTTCTCCAGGAGCCGATCCACACTCAGGTCCGTTTTTTCCACACAAACTGGCGTTCCATCACGAACATCTGTAGATCAAGTCTGTGAGAGCTGCTTGGAAGCTAGTCACTCTTTTCTAAAACTTATTAGTCACCACTATATCCCTTTTTTATATCCTTTTTTTCACTTTCCAGAAGAGTCTATCACAGCTTTTATCCCTCTGGGAGTTTCTGACCTGTCGACCACGACCACTGATTCATAGTCCGCTTATCCTTATCCCTTAAGCTACCTGGGAATGTTGCCCCTAACTTGTAAAATGTTGCCCCTAACTTGTAAAATTAAATATCTTTAGTTGTCACTACTCTCAATTGGAACAAATACTTCTAATTTTCTGTACCCTGGAATCAAATTTGTAGTCTTATCTAAATGAACGCCTTGCGTGAATCGTTCGAGCTCCGGTGGGCATTGCAGGTCTCTGAAATCCAGCGCAACGTTTGTGTTTGAAACGGTGAAAAATATATTATTAAGAGGTTTATTGTTTCTAAATGCTTTATACAGGGTGTTCAGATAATGCGGTGACAAACTCAGAGGGTTGTTAGTAGACATCAAGAGGAACAAAAATTGAAATGGAACATGGTGTCGCAAACCGAGTTTAGTCGGTGAAAATCGCGAAAATACGTATGCAGGTTCTGATGTCACGAGGGGACGACAAAAAGTACAATGATAACTACAGAAAGATTTATTTGACAGCATGTTTACAAGACAGCTTGGGGTGCACAGTACAATGCTGAAAAGGGAACTGTGATAGTGATGTGAACGAAATCATTACAGATGATGTTGAAAGTGGTGGCCGCAGACGTCATTTCACAGTCTACAAAGACGTAAAAACGATTCCCACACGCTCAAAGATACTATGGATGTCTGCCGCAGTGCTATTGATATCTGTCGCAGCGATGAGGATCCGCGCTATGAGATACTCGGGTGTGTCCACATGCGTCTTATTAACGAGTGATTTAGGGTGACCCTAGAGGAAGAAGTCCGACAGATTGAGATCCGGCGAACGTGGAGGCCAAGCATCGGATCCAGCGCGTTCAATCCACCTCCCTGCGTATGTACCCTGCGTATGTATCGATGTGGTTACGCACCATGCCGTAAAATGTGATGGGACACCATCATGCATGAACCTCCTGCCTCGCTGCACAGCGGCTGACACACTCTGCAGCAATTTCGGGAAGACGTGTTGCAGAAAAACGAGGTTCGTTACGTCAGACATCGTGAGCGAACCCGGGAACACATTCAGCGATCAACTGATATCCGCCTTCAATCACTTCTGGAGTCAGAGGCTGCATATGTATTTTCGCGATTTTCACCGACTAAAAGTGATTTGCCACAGCATGTTCCATTTCAATATTTGTTCATTTTGATATCTATTAACAACCCCCTCAGTTTGTCGCCGCATTAACTGAACACCCTGTATATCCGTGGTGCACCCATTTTATAGTATTGAACTCGTTGATAATAAAAATGTTGAAATATTTTAAATATTCTAAAGTAACAAACCGTAAAATTTTACCCTACAAAATCCTTCATATAACAGGATGACATTATTTTACTCATTCCCCCCATTATTTTTAAATTATAAATATTCTCCTGGATACGTATTTACCATAAACAGCCATTTAAAATGTGTCCTAAGCTAAATGACTTTGTACGTAATTTCGTGATCGATTTTGGCTCCGTGTCGTCTCCGAGGACCACCATAACGTGAAAAACCATAATCTTTCTTACATTAGCGTATAACACTCAGAAAATGAGCATAATTAGCATACGAATAAGCAAAGTAATTTACTCAAAGTACAGGTTTTGAGCTCTCCTTCGTGATCCAGTAGGGCCTCGCCTCCTTTCTTAAAATCTTCATGACGTGACAAATCATATTATTGTCACATTAAGGGGTGTCCGGGACCACATAATTTTATTTTTTTTTATTTATAGGTATTTTGTCAGGATTTTTTCCTGAAATTAGTATCTATATAAAAATTACTTTACGAAAAATTCTTGAACAATTTGAAATTTATTTTCTTAATCATTTATTTTAAATTATAAACATTTTTAATCTCTGATATAACTGCTGAACAAACTCCCCAATTTAAATAAATTTTCCAATTTTTGCACAGGAAAGATTTTGTGTTAATGGGATTTAAATAAATATTATTTATATAATTTTGAATCATTTTTAAAGTAAAAAAATATAAGAGTGATATTTGCTTCTAAATTTTTACTCAAAATCAAATATCTTGAAAGCAATTTATTGAAAATAGAAGAGAGAAACTCCATGGAAATTTTTATATTGTACTTCACAAGAAATTTTAAATATGTCCTTCTAGAGTTGACGAATCAGGAAATATTCATTTCGAGATAAATGGAAGTTTCAGGCTTTCACACAGAAAAATTGTCTTTAGTTTTTACATTTTTCTCTTAAATTCTCCAATTTATAGTATTTTGAGTTGAATAATGGCCTCTTTGTTCAAAGTAACAAGGCATTAAATGAAAAGTACTAGTTGAAAGTATTCATCCGTATTCACTTCCTGGTGATTTTACAATTTTATTGTCATTCGTTCGCTTTTAACAATTCGATTTAATTCATACAGGTTGTTTTAGGTTTTCATTTTGATGACTTGCATTCTCTTGAATTTCATATAGTAATCATTTGAATTCTTTTGTTTATTTTGTCTTATTTATATTCTAGCGTCGTACGGCTATGGAATTTTGTGCAGAGGTACTTCAGAATTTTAATTTCGAACTAGTTTTTCAGTTATTTTATACTTTTGCCCGATTTTTGTCTATATTAACACAAATTGATTCCTAAGTTACCTAAAATATTATCACAGTGTCCAAATCACAGACAAAATAACAATGTCACAGTACGAAACTCTGTATAAACTTTAATGTGTGATAAGGAACACTGAAATATATCTCCCTCGTAAATGAGTGTATGTCCGCAAAGGTAACCTTTTGCTGCTAGTGAGAGGCTGTGGTAATTGCCTATTTATCACCATCGTCATTCGTAATGCAAAGTTCGTTCTTGGAACATAGTGCATTTTACAAATGCTGAGACAACTGATATACTTTTAGCCTATAGGGATGGAAAAGGAACATCTATTTTAAGTTTGTAGTGTGAATAGTACCGTAACAGGAGTGTACCGACCACCAAACATTTGTAGTCGAAATCAAACAATTCTTAAAGTAATCGTTGATAGGAGATAAGAAACCCTAAAAGAAACTGTAAAACTCTAGTAAAACAATAAATCTGAGGTAAATAAATGTATTAGTCACACTTTCTGTTTTTAACACTTTACAACAAAGTTGAAAAGTGTTTATGACTTTGTTCATTCTGTCTGTCTGTCTGTCAGTCCGTTAGCACGATAACTACCGTAAAAATGACTTTATATCAAAATGAAATTTTAGTATGTTGTTCAGACTGTCAGTGGGACCTATGGGAATATAAATGAATAATATCACCCAATAAGTTTTAGATTGAACCCGGGTTGAAAAACTGAAATACATTGAATCCTATGGGACTCAAATTTTTCAAACAATTTTTAAGCGAATTTAAAATTCACAAATTGCTTCGAAAGTTTTAGAAAATATTCAAATTAACCCATAAAATATATAAAAAAAATTTCAGCAAAATATATTCGGTAGTTCTTTAAATAAAAATTAAAATAATAATTACACATTTTATATGAAGCGATCATGTGACCCTTATATACAGAGATCATGCAACCCACTTCAAAATAAAATAGGGCATCCATCTTGTGTCAAAATCGCAATTTTTAAAGTTCTTTTTAATTCATATTGAGTGTTATATCCGTCCTAAAACCGCTTTATTTTTGCTTAAATTCTGTGCGTCTACATACTGAAACAACGCAATTACAATATATTTGAGTTTAAATGATCTTCCAATTTTGATTATTTCTACAACGAAGTCTACTTTTACTTATGGAAAATGTAAACAAAAAAATATGTAGAATGAGTTGTATAAGAATTGTTGCATTTCTTTAACGCAAAATTATTTAGCTCATGGAGTCTGCAATATAGCTGATATGAATGAAATATTCATTGATTTTACAGAGAGAAGGACGATTTTTTTCGATGGAGTTTTAAGCATAGAGTTTAATTACCTCCATGGTCTTAAGTTTTTAAATAAAATAAATTATTATAGTATTGTGATGAATGAAATGAATGGAAAAATGTTTATGAATTAAATGCTGCTTTTATAGAGAGAGCCAGGCCTGTTATATTTCGATGACGTTATTTGAATAAATTTCCGTTGTTTTCGATGAAGTTTTCAAATATAATAAATTATTGTAGTATTATGATAATTTTAAAAATATTACCGAGGAATGTAGCGCATTTTAGAGATGTTTAAACCAGGCAATTTATATTTCAATGCCGTCATTTGAATGAAGTTCATTTTTTTTCTATGAAGTTTTAAGTTTTGAAATATAATAAATTAATGTAGTATTGTGATAATTTTAAAAATATTACCGAGGAATGTGTCGCATTTTAGAGATGTTTAAATAAATGGTGGCGTCTGCGGATATACATTCATTAACAAAAATGTTTCATTTAGTGTTCCCCCATCTCCCATTAAATTTTCTACAGAGAGCTACAGATCACCGTGTACATTATTTTTTGAACAACGGTTTGAACTATTTTTTAAGATCCTATTACTACACTTTCTTCATTATTGAAAAATTAGTATATAATATGGCGCTTACTAAAGTCTGGGTATTTCTGAATTATTAATTAATATATTAAATAAAAGTCAATTATTTGAGCATATTTAGAAGTTCTCCTTTCATTTCTATACCAAATAAACGCTTGGATGCATATTTTAATATTTATTGGAATATCATTAAAAATGGAATAACTTAAGAAAAATCCCTATGAAATTATAGCAACAACTTTTAACTCTAGAAATCTGATTAAAAAAGGCGTTGATTGCACTTTAAAAATCGCAAAGTGTAATGCATTGAAACCATCTGCTCGGGTGTCAACTTCATGCAGTCTGTTAAAATAAAAATGCAATCTCTAATAACTGAATATTACACAGAAGTTTCTCTGAAATAAATTACCTTCCCACAATAAAATATGTGTGCTAAACCTTCAACAGCGAGAGCGAAGTAAAAACACCATTTAAGCTTCATAAATTTTTGTAAGTTATTCAAGAACATGCATTAAAGGAAAGACGTTTGCAATAAAAATTGGAATCTTCGGAAGAAATCTTAATCATGCTGTCATTTAAGAAAACTGGCTTATGTTCACAAGAAGTTCTGTTGTTTATGACTTTAAATTGATTGTTTTCATTTTTACAATAAGTTTTAACAGCCACTTATGAAAGAGAATGCATTTCAAGTGACTATGACAGTAACTATGCACCTCCAGATTAAAATTAACAGACCTATTCTATGTATTTCATTATTTTAGAGAAAAGTTTGTAACAAACTTATTTCATAATTAAAAAGATTCTTGTGATCACTAGTCTACATATATTCATAGTCCTATAGAGGGTAATTAATTCATGTTAAGAATTTAAAATTTTGTACAAGAGCTCGGGTAACAGTATTAAAGTCTAGGTATAAACACTTTCAATAGAGCGCTAAGTTTTGCAAACGAGATTTTAGATACTTCAAAACACAGTACAGAGAAAAGTGCTTTATTAACTGAGCTACCCTGGAATACTTCAACAAATACTTCAACATTTTTAATAGGAAGAACCATATGATTAAATAATCTCATCAACATTTAGTATGTAAATTTTAAAAAGTTATAAAAAATTTATGTCTCAGTCAGTAGCTGGACCACGGATCAAATGCTGGACACACGACGCTCTCTATCCATTGAGTTATGATACGATTTTTTCGGTGTTTAAAATGGATTCTAATTCTGTACTTCTTTAGATTTTAGATCGAAGTGCAATTTCTGATATGTACACGTTGTATTTTGATAGCGACACTAAAATATTGCCAAATTGTTAATGTACAGTGGTATCAAAAACTATCTCTACATGCACAAAACACTGATTTCCCAACTGTTCAATATTATTGAATTTTTTTGGCGGTTGATACATAGCATCATATCACATAAATACAAACCGCGAATATAAGTGCATATAATACAAAACTAACTGCAAAGCAATTTGCCACTTCCTTCAATTTTTGCCCCGTCTCTAAACGGCTAACAACTGGGCACCTCAAAAATTCATTCCAAATGATACATCGGAGCCATAAAAAAACTCTTGCAGAAGTTCATAGAGAAGCATACTTTGTGCACTTATATTTATATATGTAAAGATAATTTTGGATACCAGTATTTGTTAATGTAATATGAACTATTATTAATGTGTGAATGTCTTCTTATTATTTGATTTGTTTTATAGTTCTCTGATATGTTTGAACAGTTTGAATGTACAATTATATGGTAACATGTCAATTGAGCAAAAATTCCAAAATAAAATAAAGACAAGCAAAAATTGGCTAATTAAAATGTCTTTAATAAAACACCTTTAACTAAACGTACTTAAAAATCATTCAAACAAGAGAGCTTTCAGACATTTTTGCATCCTTCATTAATGGAATATTAAATAATAGGTAACAAACATAAGCTCTAATATGTAGATCGCAACCGCGATACAAGATTTGCATATAGAATATTTTAAAATTGATACATTTAAAAAATATAATTTAATTACAGAAAACATAAATGATAGTAAATCATAAAAGACAGGGTAAACCAATACATGTGTCGTCAAAAACAAGGAAAATAATTACTTAATACTTTAAAATCAAGGAGAACCAAAAAATAGGCTTATAAGTATTTTATTAAAATTTTCTTTTTACGACGTACAAAACTCAGACGACCATAGAGCTTTCGGGCACTATTATTACCCTTCATCAGTGGCAAAATGACACTTCGCCACTGATGAAGAGCACAACGCAAGCCTTAAGTTATGATTCGGACATTGTATTTAAAACGCCTACTGACGGAAAGTACTTGCCACTCAAGAGTCGTTTCACTGAGCAGTTTTAAGCTTCAGAAACTAGAAAAGTAAAAATAATCTTGCATGAAACAGATTTGGGATTCAAGAAACCGTCCCTATTACTGCACGAAATGCGCGAATTATGTGAAGAGCAAGCATATCGATGAAGAATTATTGATAAATGTGTGGCTAAACAAATTACCGAAAAATGTTCAGTCAATACTTGCAACCAGTTCTGAGGGTTTAAGTAAATTAGCGGTAATGGCCAACAAAATAAATGAAATAACTCATGGAGAATATTCCGTGTGCGCACTGAGTAGTAAACCTATTGAGAACCAAACTGTAAATGTAGATAAATTAAGAAAATAAGTCTGTGAATTTAAAACTATGATTCAAGATTTATTGGAAAAGAAAAACAGAGATTTGAAAATAAAAGTTCTAAGACATCAATTCTTGCTCGTCGAAATTGAAATTGAAAAAACTCGCGATCTCCGTATCGTAAATCAGAATTATGCTGATATCATGAAAATTTCTGAAAAAAGCTCACAAGTGTACATCGCAATGCAATTTTCATCCAAAAATCGAGTAGAACCGGATATTACTACTCCGATTTCCAATTTACTGAGATTTCCAAGACACAGTAATAGATTGTATATTTTGGATAAAATTTCACAGTCAAAGTTCCTGATTGATACAAGTAGAGACGTTAGTTACTTTCTAAAATCATATTTATCTTCAAACTTGAATAGTAATGACATTATGCTCACTTCTGCGAATGGATCAGTAATTAAAACTTATATATCTAAGCTATGGATTTTAGACATAGAATTAAGATGATCATTCCATTGGTCATTTATTATAGCTGATGTTAACAAATCAATAATTGGAGCCGATTTCTTGCAAAAATTTGAATTAATTATTGACATAAAAAATTAATCTGTATTGGATCTGTGGCACGAGTAATAAAATTTATCATTTAATTTATATTAATATCAATTTTTTATCTTTAATTTAGAGATTATAAGTGCGTTGTGTTTAAGCAATAACTCTCCAATTATTTTAACTTAAGTGTGAGTCCTGTAAAGGAATTCACATTAATCATTATTAAAAGATTAGACTATTTAAACTTAACAATAACATTTATTAATTTACATAACTACTTATTAACTTCCAATACATTATATTACTCTTAAAATAGACTGGGATGGAGACATGTGGGACTACTTGAACCAATATCTAAATATTCATTAACCGTTGGATTGTTGATGACACATACCTTGAGTTTTGGGCCTTGTTGGGAACCGTGGTCGAATTCGTCTGTAGTTGTTCTCTCCATGTCATGATGATACTCTCACTACTTGAAATCTGCTAATCTTACGATGATACTTGTCGTCATCTTACTTGTTCATGTTGCTAAGTCAGAATACTGATGCCTCTAAGTCATGATTTCTCTAATACTCAAATCTTTCTATAACTGCTTCTAAGTCATCTTACTTGTTCATGTTCTGCTACTATCTATTACAAAATACTCATACTAATACTGCCTATAATACTAATACTAATACTATACTGCCGATTCTCGGATCCAAACTTGAGGTCCACCCGGTGGGGGGGGGACTCCGCCTTACTTCTTCCATGGCACTGATTGGCCACCCGTCACCCAATGGCACGACTGTACTTTCAGTCCGGGCCAACTCTTCTATGGCCTCCTAAATTTACTGTCCTTTGACCTAAAAGTTCAAGTTCTCATAAAATTCGGCGCCAGCCAGACTAATACTTTGTTTGCTTTTAAGGACACCATAAATCTACACATAAACTTGTCTCACTACATGTGAGAACATATTCTGGTCTCACAGGATCCTCCCACAAAAATAAGTAGTAAAAGACAAGTAGTTAAATATGAAGTGGAAACCATAAATATTGTCAGCAGAAATTCAGTATATCATGATTTTTTAGGGATATATCCGGAAAATACACGACTGAATTCCGAAATATTGAATACAGCGAAACACAATACAGTTCACTTTATACTTAGTACGGGACCGTCAGTAAATGACAGACCGCTAAGATTGCATCCTAAGAAAAAAGAATCCCTCAAATTAGAAATCGCAAAACGCGAATTTTCTTACATGCTGGAAGGCATATGTAGACCTTCTAAAAGTAATTGGTGTCGTCCATGACATATGTTCCCTAAATGTTCAACTGACTGCAGACGGACTAGAGATGAACGGCATTTAAATGGAGTTACAAAAGTTGATAAATTCCCTTTGCCCTACTTACAAAATTTTACCCAAATGCTAAAAGGAAGTATTATATTTTCGAAAATTGATTTGCTAAAAGAATTTTACCAGATACTAGTAAATTTAGATGATATACCGAAAACTGCAATTACATCTTCTATCGGATTATATGAATTTCCGTATCTGAATTTTGGTCTATCTGGAGCAGCTCAGGCTTTCCAAAGATTTAATATGGAAGTTTTACATGAACTAGACTTTTGCTTTCCTTATATCGACAACATACTGATTTTAGTAAAAATTGGGAATCAGCATAGAGATCATTTAAATCAAATTTTTTGTTGATTTTCAGAATATGGAGTAACGATCAATGTATCGAAATGCATTTTTGGGGTTGAAGAAATAAATTTCTTAGGCTATACAGTAAACGGAATAGAGTGTGTACCTCTTAAAGAAAGAGTTCGGATAATATTAGATTATAAATTACCGAATGATGTCCGGCAATTAAGAAGATATCTTGGCATGATAAATTTTTATCGAAAATTCATCCCTAACATTGCTGTTATTTTGGCACCCTTGAACAAATTCTTATCCGTATTAAAAAAGAAAGAAAAGAAAATATTGAAATGGAGCTCTGAAACGGAAAAAGTTTAGAGGATAGCAAAAATGCTTTAACACATGCTACGCCATTACATCACTAGTCGCCAAATGCTGATCTTGCGGTAATAACTAATTGTAGGGATAAAGCTATGGGTGCTGCATTACATGAACTATCACCCTCGGGACAAAAACTATTGTCATTCTTTTCAAGGAAGTTAACGACAGCCTAGGAAAAGTATTCTACATATGATCGAGAACTTTTAGCTGCATATAGTGCTATTTTACATTTTAGACATATGCTTGAAGCAAGAAAAATTTTACTATATGTTGATCACAAGCCTTTAAATTATGCCCTGCGGCAAAAACATAATAAATGTTCCTCACGGAGGTTACGTCAGTTGGATTTTATTTCAAAATTTACAAACGATATACGTTTCTTAGAAGGAAATAATAACGTAGTAGTCGATAAACTTTCCCATGTTAATGAATTTCACCAACTGATATGCTTAAATGGGATGAAACAAACATGGGATGAAGGGAACGAGCTTTACAAGAACCATCAAATACTTCATTGAAGTTTGAAAAGATAATTGTGCCTAATTCGTAAGTTCCCCCGTATTGTGACTATTCTATGGAACAGGCGTGCCCTTTTGTCCCATTAAAATTTCGAAAAAACGTTTTCAATATGCTGCATGGTTTAGCTCATCCTGGGATTAGGACAACGCAAAAATTAGTCACCTTAAAGTATGAATGGAAATCGATGAATAAGGATATTCCATTGTGGTGTGAGACTTGTGTTCCGTGTCAAATAACTAAAGTTCATAGACATACGAAATCACCAATCGCAAAGTTTTCGGTCTCAAGTGAAACGTTTTCGCATATACACATAGACCGTTATCACCGTCGAAAGGAACGTCGAAAGCCCAGACCATCCGTCTCGTCCGAGGACTTAGAGAAACCATTTGGATGGCCGGGACCGTTGTCACCGTGTAAAAGTTTTTCCCATTGTATCACTTTTTTAATAGATTTACACAATGGCTTGAGGTGGTCCCAATTTCTGATATATCTGCTAAAACTATAGCAAGATCCTTTGTATTTTCTTGGGTATCCCGTTTCGGAACTCCAAGAAAAATCACGACAGATCAGGAGTTGAATTTGAATCAGTGTTATTTAAATGAACTCAAATGCTGGGTATTGAGATGGCACGGACAGCTGCTTATAACCCATGGTGCAGTGGGATCTTGGAAAGACTGCATCGTCCACTGAAACAGGCCCTTATGAGCACCAAAAAGGTACCATGGTACAATGTCTTACCATCAGTCCTATCGGGACTACAACGATGCATAGAGAGGAGCTTGACGCTTCTACAGCGGAATTGGTGTATGACACAGCACTCAAACAAACCGGTGAAATTTTATAAACAGTCCTATACATCAACTTACATAACATAATGGCAAATCAATAGATCACAAAAGTCATCTTATTAAAAACATCCTTCAGACGTACATACAATCTTTTTAAAAAGCCAGAGCGCTTTCGGATATCATCATACCCTGCCTCAGTGGCGTTAAAATAAGAAAAATTGCCAACATGCTTAAATACATTCCACTACCGGCAAGCTGAATTTGCATATCCTAAAATTGACATTACCACAAAATATATTTTATGCATCCATACACCAGATTTAAAAATTACAAAATCAAGAAAACACATTGTCATAAACCAGTTTAAACAGTCCTATACATACACAAGGCGTATATTTTATAAATAGGCTAAGAGTCATAATGCAAACCACGAGAC
The DNA here is from genome assembly GCA_951213105.1 of Amaurobius ferox. Lineage (NCBI taxonomy): Eukaryota > Metazoa > Arthropoda > Arachnida > Araneae > Amaurobiidae > Amaurobius > Amaurobius ferox. The sequence continues at coordinate 28,528,071 of OX578142.1, forward strand.
CATGTGCAACGTCCAAACACGGAGCTAAGCAAATATACATGCCAAACGATTTAGACACTTGTTTATATGTGTTTTTAAGACGTGGACCATTTAAGAAGTCTCTGCAGCCGCAATATGAAGGAACATTTCAGGTCGTAAGGAGACTACCAAAAGATTATGTGATTCGCATCAATGATCACGAAAAGCTTATAGCAAGTGATCGTCTAAACCGACATATACATTACGGGAAGATAACGTTAGCACATTTGCAAGCAATCCTGTTGTGGATACGCCAGAAGTGGAGCCTGACTGACTACCATTGCTGACCACTACTGGTCTGTCATTGCTGACCACTACTGGTCTGCCATTGCTGACTACCTAGAGACCACCATTGCTGACTACCGGACCACAGTTAACCACAGACAGCCCACTTGTGGGCGAATAGACCGTCTTCACTCGCAACACCTAGACAATCTGTTCCAAGGACCGTGAAACCTGTCATCACCAGATATGGAAGGAAAATTCGATTTCGTCTCCCTGTGAGAGACTGAGAAGCGAGTCATGTGGCGACTCAAATCCATTTGACTTTTACACATTTTTTGTATTTTTTTTTAATTTTCGAACTTTATTTTCCTTGTATAATAATTTGTTTTCAGATTTGCATAATGTATAAGTCGTGCTTATCGTCATTGGCAAATCACTTGTTTGGTGACGTCAGGCACGTGAAGATATTTAACCGCGAGGTAAAAAATGTACACAAGCGCCTAACTAGTTGGCAAATACACCTTGCAGTGTATTATGTTATTTTGTTGCTCAATTTATGTTGGACGAGTACGTGAATGGTTTTAATCATTTTGTGTTTTGTACACAAAATGTTAAGTTTCTTACAATATGTCTTGTCTTTTATGAAAGCACACTTCTGATAATCGTGGAGTTTCGTTAAGCAATCTTAATCTTAAAAAACAGACAATAGTGTCTAATTCAATATTGTGGCGAGGCAACTAGTTATAGTGGAGTCACGCCCGCTACATATATATGTATATATATGTATATATATATGTATATATATGTATATATATATATATATATATATATTATATATATATATATATATATATATATTGTCAATTCACTAAATTATTTACGAAATTATTTTGAAGTGTTAAGATTCAAACTTTGTGCTTTTCCATTGGGCATTTGAATTGTTCCACAAGCGAGAAGAGCAAAATATAAATTCCTCCTACAAAGAATGTGTCCCTCATCACCCTTACATGGAAATGCCCATAAGTTTCAACCACGCTATTTCAAAATACTCAATTTTTCCCAAAATAATCAATTTATCTTCTCAACTAATCCATGATGAATGAAATAAGCTCCAACTTTCGAAAGCTCCTAAAGTCATCAGTCACCGCAAATATCTAATTTTGGCAGAAGTAATTTCACTAAATTTAGCCAGTCGAGGCTAGAAACTTTTCTTTTTTTTTATTTGAAACAAATTTGTTCTACCACTTTAACTAGGCTTAAGTTATTCACTGCTTTTACGAATTTTCAAAGAAGTCTGGAATCTATTAATCATAGATTTTATGATTTAATCTTATTTGTACGTACACGAAAACTGGAAGGGGAATTTAGAAAGTTGGTATTTTTCTTGCAAAAAAAAAACCCCTGCTGAGCTTAAATATGAATTATGGATTATTTATTGACAAAATATTTGACGCCCTACTAAATGAAAGGAATTTGATGTGGGCAGCACATGACTTTCCTTATATAATGGAATGACTTTACTTCTTTCACTGCAAAATTATGATGTATAATATCCATGACACACTATTTTCAGTACATTTATTGACATTCATTAACACCACATATTTTTTTAAGTATGGAAAACACGTCTACAAATATTTTCTACCAAAGACTACAAATTCAGTCAACAGTATTTATGTTGTTACATATGGATTTATTGGAAAACAATCCATTACATAACTGGCATCTCACTATGATACAAAGGTATAAAACAATCAAGTAAAGTAACTATACACAAAACAAGAATATTACAAATTAAACAAACACAAAGCTCAATGAGAAGAAGTCGAAGAAGGGGTCGCGACCTCAGGGACAGTTCATATAACTTCTAGATTCCCAATACAGTCTGCAAACATCACCTTGCTTCTGGGAATCTTTATCTAAACCCGGACGCACTGAAATATGACTTGAGTTCCTAACATCAGCACAACAAATGGGGCAGACATTCGCTGGGAGAATTCCTATTTTCGAATACCAGAGCGCTTTCAGATGTCATAACGTCCATCATCAGTGGCAATGTTAATAAAATGACAGACATGAGCTGTTTTTGTAGCCCGAAATCCCGAAAACAAAATTTGCATGTGAAAAGTCAGATAAACCGATACTAAAAATATCGTAAATTACAAATAAGTACAGGGTGGTCATAAAAAAACTTCTCCGATATGTAAACCTCTAGCGACCTATCCGCTCAATCAATCGAAAGGAAATTTCAGATATTGTTATTTGAAAGTATGCGCTCGAGATTGTGATGATTTCAAACAATAGAGCTCTCACTGTTACGGTTACAGTGAAAAAATTTCGAAATTTTCGAATGGCAACACCCACTTTTTTCCTGCACAAATTAATCAGCGCATTGAAAAACCATAAATGGCGTTATAACGATACACGTATGACAAAAATTGGCTGCGTAAAACGTTTGGAAAGAAGAGCATTGTAAAAGACCAATGACAACACAAGAGAGGAGAGGGAATAAAACTTGTATTCGAATTACAAGTTTTCAACGTGCCCACCTTCGCAGATGATAACGCATTGCATGCGGGAGATTGTTGACAACAATGGCGAACGTAACATCGCAGGATGAATCTATATAACTTCACATTTTATGGCATCTTTCAATTCTGACAAATCTCGTGGATTTGATGTGTACACCTTAGATTTCAGATAACCCTAAAACCAGAAATCCATCGGAGTGAAGTCGGGAGATCGCGGTGGCTACGAAGCTGCAAAGTTACGGGAGATGACTCTATCAGCAAAGTTCTGTTGCAGCATTTGTCGAACACATGTAGCGACGTGTGGAACAGCACCATCTTGCATCCGTACAATGTCATTAACGACATTTCGCTGCTGTAATTCAGGAATTACGTAATTCTGAAACATTGTTTTATTACATTTTTTGAGTAATATTTAACACATTGTGTATATGTCTCCTTTCCTTGACATGTTTTTGCTTCCAGCCCTTGTTGGGCCCATGCGCTCAGCACCAGGGAAGAAGAGCCACTGGGTTTGTACTGAAAATGATTTATTCTATATTTAGTTTATGCATTGTAGTATATTGCCACTAGATTACGAACCGACCGCCCGTTCGGAGTGTTACAAATTGACACTCCTAAGTTTATTACTATTCCATTATTACTATTGATTGATTTACGTATCCAGCATTTACAATTGTAACTGTCTCTACTCTTATCATAGTATTTATTATTGTAGTTGCTCTTTTTTCTTTTAGATTAAGTTGTTGATGCGCTTATAGGTGGTAATTGCTGCCGTGATATTATTCAAACCTCTATAACCACAAATATTATCATTATAGTATCAAACAAAAAACACATATTTTGCATGCATACTATATGTAAAAACACATATTATGATATAATATAAGTCAACAAAAACGTTTCAAATTTTTAACAATTTGAAAAGTAAAGAAATGTTTTTCATTTACATTGCTGAAAATTAAACAAATGGTTTTAATTTTAAATTGTTGAAAATTAAACGAAAGTTTACTTTAATTTCAAACTATAGAAATGCAACAGCTTTTTGAAATTTAAATGTTTGCCATTTAAAAATGTAGTTTCTGACGTTATAAGATATTTAGTATCACTTTAATGTATTTAAATATGTATCTCCATTATTTTGGTTTCAGTTACTGTTTACATTACTTTTCGTCTAAGGTTTTTTAGAAATCACGCAGTTTTCGTTCGGTAGAGATATATTGCGTCAAAATGGTAGGAATTTGTAAAATGCACAAACCGAAGTCGATAAACTTCAAAACTATCTCTTTGAATTAGTAGAATACATTGCTTTACTGATATGATAATGGGGGCTTATAATGGACCTAGTTTTCATATGTCTGCTTCTATCAAGAAAATACGAATCAATTAGCTTTAATTACCACGCAATCTCTAAAACATATTACATAAAATAATGCAGTAGATAATTATAATATTTTAAATATGATCTTATGTAATATTTTTGCATTTGCTTTTCTATAATCATTATGAACCTCTGCATAAACTGAAAATTAATAACTGTTTATTTTCTGAAATTTTTTTATTTAGGAGGATCCAAACTGGGATTAAAAGCTTTTAACGCCTATGTAGAACAGCCGATTTTGGCGTAATTAATTATACTTCACAGTGTGTAAGATTTATATTAAAACAAAACGTGCCTGTAATTCCCATATAAAATTATATAATAATGAAGCCAATTTAAATTAGCAAAAGAGCATAAGTTATATATATTTAAATACTAAGTTTAAGCATTATGTGGAGTACCATTACCACATTTTATGCATTTATTCATACATTGGATCACTTTGATGATTCAGCATATTTCTTTTATCCATGTTGCATTCTTTGACTATGACTTTGACTATCCCCATTTATTTAGTCAATTCATTGATTCTATTTAGAACAAAATTGTGACTTGTCACTAAAGATTTTATGCGAAAATGGTAAAATGTTTTACTATATTCGTATTCAACTTGAAATATATTGTGTTTTATAATTATTCAACTACTTTGATCAGACATATATATTTTGCTATTTTCGTAATTTTTAATACAATCTCTCCCCTTATCTACGACAGGCCATATGCATAATTTCTGTAATAATTATTACATTTATGCTGACAGAAACGTACATATTCGTTATCGCCGAATCAGGGGTGACCCTTGAAAACGTACCTGGTTTCGAAAATACTTTTATTATATTTTGTTCTTAAGTGTGATTTTGTCACAATTTTATTTGGGTGCCGATAAAAGTTTAACTCCATTTGTTGATTTTTCTGATTGATGCTAATCTGCTCTTTATCATTTCTTGTACTTTCACCATGTATGTTAATATAGAGAACAAAGGGTTTAGTACCTGTATTACATACCAGAATTTTCGTTGGATTTTAATGTCATTTTAATTGGGTTCAGTTACAGGCTTAACTACTATTTTTGCTTGATAAATTACAGAAAATTTTTCTTGAACATATATGTAAAATAGGGAAGAAGAGGTTTAGTACCTGTTTTATGTATACCGACTTATCCTAATGCAATTCATCGAGTAACACCATTTTACATGTTATCGACATGCACCATCATTTAATAGGGGATAGGTTCCAAGTATTAAACTATATTGCAAGCAATTCAAATTCATATATACAGGGTGTTGCCTTGAAGTGGCGACAAACTCAGAGGTGTGATATTAGACATCAAGAGCAACAAAAATTGTCATAGAACATGGTATCGCAAATCACGTTTAGTCGGTGAAAATCACAAAAATACTTAGAGTGTGACGTCGAGTGGGACAAAAAGGTCAATAATAATTAGAAAAACTATTTACTTAACAGCATGATTGCAACAAAGCCTGTGCTGTACAAAATAAAGTATACTAATAAGTCCAAATTAAGTACAAAAAAGTAAAATAAGTAAATACAAAAACCATTTATTTGACAACAGGATTACAATACAGCCTGTGCAGCACAGTTCAATGTCAGAAAAGAGGAGAAGAGGATTGCAGGAGGTGTTCGAAGTTGCGGCCGCGAAGGTCATTGCACTGCCGACAGCGACGGCGTAACGATTGTCAGACGCGCTCAATGATACCGGGTATGCTGGCGATGTCTGCCGCAACGACGACGTTCTGTGCTATGAGATCCTCCAATGTCTCCACAGGCGTCTGATACACGAGTGATTTTAGGTGTCCCCAAAAGAAGAAGTCCAAGGGATTGAGGTCCGGGGAGCGTGGAGGCCAATCAACAGGTCCAGCGGGTCGAATCCACCTCCCAGAATATGTGACATAGAGGTGGTTATATACCAAAATGGAAAAATGTACTGGTGCTCCATCATGCATGAACCACATGTTCTGCCGCACTGTGACCGATACACCCTGTAGCAAATTCGGGAGGACGTGCTGCAGGAAAACAAGGTACGTTGCGCCATTGAAGCTTTCGGGCAGAAAGTACGGTCCCAACAGATTATCTCCGAGGATCCCTGCCTAGATGTTAACACTGAACTTGTGTTGAACTTTCAAGGTGACAGTGGTGTGGGGACGATGTCTATTCTTGCGATTTTCACCGACTAAACGTGGTTTGCGATACCATATTCTATGACAATTTTTGTTCCTTCTAATGTCTACTATAACCCCTTTGAGTTTGTCGCCACTTCAAGGCAACACCCTGTATATACACAAATTTAAATATCTGAAAAATAGTCTTTATTGTTATTAATTAAGGTCCAATACAGTAAATTTTTGTTTTTACTGCAATACATAGTAGTATATATAAAATGAACATATCCGCATGGGGTCAGATTTCCCACTCTTATGCATGAGTAAATCAACACATTTTGAGCATAGCCAAAGTTGAATCCACCATTTGTTTTAATGATTTCTGCATGTGTGAATCTCTGTGCGTCAGTCTGTGGGCATGATATCTCTATCAAATTTAGCAAATCGAATGGAATTGTGTATAATTTATTAATTCTATAAACATTGGATTTTCGGAAATGCTTCGAAGTGAGAGGCTATGGATTTTTAAATAATTTCCAAAATCAAATATTTGCAAAAATAAATATGTTAACATTTTTTACAACTTTTTGGTATTTTCTTAAGTAAATGACATCGTTTAGGAAACTTCGATTTTCTGTTTGAAATTGTTTGTTTTTGATCAAAAATGCAAACAATTATTTATAAAATACTTTCACTATCTAAAGAGTAAAGGCTATCTTTTTCTTTGTGTGTTCTCGATATATATTAGAAGTTTCGCTTTTCCATGACGAAACCAATATCTTTTGAAAGAATTAAACGATTTTCATGAAATTTGGTATACTTATTTAAAGACATATATATACAGGGAACATTACTGTTGAACGCATTTTTGTTCTAAAATCTTTATGTTTACCTTTATGCATGTCCAAAATATTTATGTTTACTAACTGTTCGCAATGATACTTATGTGTATTGATTTTTCCCAATGTTTTAATAACAATGCCCTATGTATCTTTGTTCCAGCGGACAAAATCAATTCATGTCTAAATAATATCCCATCCAGCATCATCATTCATTTTTGGGGATTATCGACTAAACGGGAAAAAGTCTGCTCGATACAGTCACAAACACGTGAATCCTTATACTGGCTATGTGATAAGATGAAATTTGCCAATCACCACAGAGGTTCGCAAAACTGCATCAACCATTCTTAGTGCCATTATAAGTCTGGGCTATTTCGTACTGAAGAGCTCTAAAATGGACGAAACTGGTCCATGGATACTTGTATTCTATAATGTGCATATTTAGCGCTAAATTAATTATATAATTATATATTTATTTTCAACTAAAGATGAATATCTAAATTTTTAAAAATCCTCCCGATATCAAAATATACTTGTTACAAAAGTCAGTAAAAGCTAATTAGAAAGAAAACAAAAATAAAAATAATACAAAATTGAATTAAAAGTCTGTCTGTTTGTTCATTTGTCTCGTCATCGCGAGAGAACGGTTGTTCCAAATTTCAAGGAATTTTCTGGGTATCCTTGGAATAACACCACTTAAAATTTAGCTCATGTTTCGAGTTTCTAGGACCAGGCCGGGCTGTGGAGATATTAATAAAAGGCGCATAATTATACCTTCACTGGAAATAGCATTACGCATGCGATATATTTTCCGCATATATTAAAGAAAATTACATCATGTTGCTCAGTAACGCAATTGAATCAAATGTGTTTTTATGACAATTAGTTTTAAATTTTTCCCGATTGGAATAACAAAGAAATGAATATATCGCATAAATGAACTATATTGCATTTTTGACTGTAATATATAAATTACGGTCTTCTGGTTTAAAGACTACGGGAATTATTGATATTTCCCATTTCTTACGTTATCTATTATATTTTGACAAATATTTTCCAAACTTATATATTGTATGTAGCCAATTGCGAAAGTAGAATAAAAATGGTACAGGTAAACTTCTAATACCATTTTAGTACTTTCATTTTTGCATATATTGTTCAAATTTTATATCTTTTGTAAATTTGTTTACAAACGGGACTAAGATGATTCATTTTTCAGATCTGTCTGTGAAGATATTTTTGTATAGCGAGAACAAAGATACTTATACTTAGTTTTAGGAGATTTAAATTAAGTAGATTAATAGAATGATTTGAAAACTAATGTCTTTTAGAATATTATGTGAATTTATACATATTTAAAATCACAAGCAACGTTGGGTATATCTGCTATTGTCTACATAAATAAAATTGTAATTAACACTTTACAACAAAGTTAAAAAGCATTTATGACTTTGTTCATTCAGTCTGTCTGTCTGTCTGTCTGTCTGTCTGTCTGTCTGTCCGTTAGCACGATAACTGCAGTAAAAATGACTTAATCAAAATGAAATTTTAGTATGTTGTTCAGACGGTCTGTAGGACATATGGGAATATAAATGAATAATATCACCCAATTAGTTTTGGATTGAACCTGGGTTGAAAAAATTAAATACATTGAGCCCTAAGGGACCTAATTTTTCAAAAAAAATTTAAGCGGATTTAAAATTCACAAGTTGCTTCGAAAATTTTAGGTAACATTCAAATTGTTCCATAAAATATGTAAAAAAAATTCAGCGAAATATATTCAGTAGTTTTTTAAATAAAAATTAAAATAATAATAGCACCTCTTATATGAAGCGATCACGTGACCATGATATGAAAAGATCACGTGACCCACTTCAAAATGATATATGGCATCCATCTTATCTCAAAATCGTGATTTTTAAAGTTCTTTTTAATTCATATTGAAATGTTGCATCCGTCCTAAAACCACTTTATTTTTGCTTAAATTCTGTGCATCTACATACTGAAACAACGCAATTACAATATATTTGAGCTTAAATGCTCATCCAAATTTGATTATTTCTACAACGAAGCCTATTCTTCACCTATGTAAAATATAAACCACAAAATATGTAGAATGAGTTGTATTAGAATTGCTGTATTTCTTTAACACAAAATCATTTAGTTCATGGAGTCTGCATAACTGATATGAATGAAATATTCATTGATTTTACAAAGAGAAGGACGATTTTTTTCGATGAAGTTTTACTCATAGAGTTTAATTACTTGTAGCTCCATGGTCTTAATTTTTAAATAAAATAAATTATTATAATATTGTGATGAATGACATGAATGGGAAATAATTTATGAATGAAATGCTGCTTTTATAGAGAGAGCCAGGCGTGTTATTTTTTCTATGACGTCATTTGAGTGAATTTCAGTTATTTTCGATGAAGTTTTCAAATATAATGAATTATCGTAGTATTATGATAATTCTAAAATTATTATCGAGGAATGTAATCACATTTTAGAGATGCTTAAACCAGGCAATTTATATTTCAATGCCGTCATTTGAATGAAGTTCATTTTTTTCGATGAAGGTTTAAGTTTTCAAATATAATAAATTAATGTAGTTTTGTGATAAGTTTTAAAATATTACCGAGGAATGTATTGCATTTTAGGCATGTTTAAATAAAATTGCATTGAAGTTGGAAAGTGTTTCATAATCAATGCTTTAAGCATGATTGATCTTTCTTGTTTGTTCTTCTATCTGTCCGTTTATTATCTTAGCGCGGTAAATATCTCCGTTTTCTTTTTCATGACAATTATAAAATTTCCAAAAATAAAGACTTAAATATAAAGAATTGGCCGCAAGTTGTGAATTTTATTTTTATTTTACATTACATATTGTGCATACAGAACGGATATACAGCTAGTACATATTATGAATAAAATATTTCTTTATATTTCTACGTAATTATGAAGCTAAAATACACTACCGTTCGTTATGTAATAATGTATCTAAAAGAAATTTTATTCATTAAGGAATTCTACCTATTTAATTTCACACTGTATGATTAAAACTGGCGTAATTAAATGGATGTTCGAAAAAAATAAAATATTATTTTAACAATGATTTAAAAAATTTATTTCGGTAGTGAATCTTCATGTTTTAATTAAAGTTTGTTTCGATGTATTAAAAATCGGATGTGGGTAAGACTTGACTTTCCTTATATAATGCAATGAATTGACTCCTTTTACAGTAAACAAATAATGTATAAGATACACGGTACTGTATTTTTATAGTTGAACTTACATTTGGCAAATTTCCGGATGACAACATGTGAAACTAGTTCGAAGCACACAATTTATTATATTTCGCTGAACTTTAAATTATCATTATTGGTGGCATCCATAATAAGCCATATAGTCCATATATTAATATATTTTAATAATTTATTCATCAGTTAGGCGTCATTTTCATTAATTTAGCATCATTTTTACAATTTTGACGGTATTTTCGTCAATCTGGGGCGAAATATCGCCAAGTTGACGATATTTTGCTAGATTATTCGCAAAGTTCACCGAAATGCTTCACCAAGTTACAGTGCCTGTAATCAAGTGTTACAGACAAACGGAGGGAAGAGCATATTTTATATACTAGAAGGTATGCCCGTCATATGACGGAAATAAGAATTTGCGAAACATTACTTCCCATTTAGCGTCATTTTTATCAATTTGTCGACATTTTTGTCACACTACTATTTTTACCTAGGTTAGTATCCTGCGTAAAGGAGAATAGCCTATGGCGGAGGCGTTTCAACTCAGAGATTTATAGATATTTTAAGGAACCTCATATTATTAAATATTTTAAAATTAAGCGAATGAACTGGACCTCTCATATTGCTAGAATGGATGAAAGGGACCCGGTAAGGAAGATGTTTGCTGCAAGGCCCTTTACTAGTAGGAAAAGAGGAAGACCAAAGCTGAGATGGCTTGACTCAATTGATTCGGATTTTAGAGTGATTGGAGCAAGAGACTGACAGACCAGGTCTAGAAATAGACAGTCCTGGAGGAATCTCCAGCGGAAGGCCATGGCTCATCCTGGGCTGTCGTGCCAAATATGATGATGATGAGTATCCTGCATGGTCATTATCCTCTCAATTTGAAATCGGCACTTAATCATCCATAATCCACTGAATACGCAATAGTCGTACTAGGGCCACTTTCAAACCTCCGACATCTTTGCACTGACCTACAGGGTTAATCTATTCGAGTGCAATTGTAAAGAACTTTGTTATTCCAAACGGGAATCGAACCCTGGGTCTCCGAACTGACCAGCCGGCGCTCTACCGTTGAACTTCTGTGTCGAATTTGCAAGCTCATATCGTCGAAGTGGACGCTGCAACCTTAGCATCAAATATTTCTTTCACAGTTATAAATATCTGCTCTTGAGAATATAAGAAATTTTTTGCAAAAGACTAAATTCCTTTTTCCCAAAATGTCCCAACTTTTATCATAAAAGCGTTTTCTTCTTTCAATATATATTCCTTGAATAACTCCTTATAGAAATGCGCGTTACTTAAACTATGTTTTTAGTTCGTACCTACTATAAAGGATTCAAAATGAAGATTTTATTGTGAAGGGCAATTTATTTTCGAGTAACTTGGGGTTAATGTTTAAGGATAGGGTAATTGCAAATGTCTTATTTTAGGACGTAAAATTGATATTTTGGCAGATGGTTTTCGGATATTACATCCTTTGAGATTTTAGAAACCGCCATTTATCTATCCAGATTGCCACAGTGTGGCAGTTTCGAGCAGATTTCATTCTCTATAAATGTTGTATCTTATTTTGAAGAAATGTTTCTTATTAATAAATTCAGTGGAATATATTCTTGCAAAATAAATCTAATGTTTTGAACACAATACTTTCCCTACAGGTAAACGCATTTCGATTTTAGGAAGAAAATTACACGAATTAGAGTTTTTTTATTACTAGATATCGCAACATTTCAATAAGCTTATAGTTGATATCGATTAAATAAGCATATGAAATTCCATGTAATTCGTTTATTATTGCGAGAGCAATCTCACTTCCTCTGAAAAAGTAAAAATTTTAATAACTAAAGAATGGCTTGCAGAGTTCACTTTGACGATAACACTTTGTAGTCGATTCTCCGTTGGGTCCCCTGATACTTGCAAGTATAAATTATTTCCCTGAAATATGGAATTATTAAAAGTGAAGAAGTTTAGGATTTTTTTATTTTAATATGGTCAGCATTATCAACAACACATGCATTGTATAGCGCTAAAATATATTACACATCATAAAGATTTTATATTAATATTATTAAAGATATCTTTAAAATAAAAAGTCTGTAAATCATAAATAGTTCCTATTATATCTTATTTATTAATTAATTCTTTGCTATTATCTAGAACTTGAACTAATTAACCGACTTTACCCGGCTCGTAAATAAACGCCCAGTACAATTCAATTTACCAAGCACGCTGTCCAAAACGCTGTGTGTAAAAAAAAAACAAGAAAGATCAATCATGCTTAAAGCATTGATTATGAAACACTTTCCAACTTCAACGCAATTTTATTTAAACATGTCTAAAATGTAATGCATTCCTCGGTAATATTTTAAAACTTCTCACAATAATACATTGATTTATTATAGTTGAAAACTTAAACATTCATCCAAAAAAATGAACTTCATTCAAATGACGGCATTGAAATATAAATTGCCTAGTTTAAACATCTCTAAAATGTGATATATTACTCGGTAACAATTTTAGAATTATCATAATACCACGATAATTTATTATATTTAAAAACTTCATCGAAAACAACTGAAATTCATTCAAATGACGTCATAGAGAAAATAACACGCCTGGCTCTCTCTAAAAAAGCAGCATTTCATTCATAAATAATTTCCCATTCATGTCATTCATCACAATACTATAATAATTTATTTTATTTAAAAATTAAGACCATGGAGCTATAAGTAATTTAACTCTATGCTTAAAACTTCATCGTAAAATATCGTCCTTCTCTCGGTAAAGTCAATGAATATTTCTTTCATATTAGCTATGCAGACTCCATGAGCTAAATTCTTTTGCATTAAAAAAATACAGCAATTCCTATACAACTCATCCTACATATTTTGCTGTTTACATTTCACATAAGTGAAAAATAGGCTTCGTTAGAGAAATAATCAAAGTTGGATGCTCATTTAAACTCAAATATATTGTCATTGCGTTGTTTCAGTATGTAGATGCACAGAATTTAAGCGAAAATAAAGAGGTTTTACGACGAATACAACACTCAATATGAATTAAAAAGAACTTTAAAAATGACGATTTTGAGACAAGATGGATGCCGTATTATATTTTGAAGTTGGTCACGTGATCGTTTCATATCATGGTCACGTGATCGCTTCATGTAAGAGGTGTAATTATTATTTTAATTCTTATTTAAAAAACTACTGAATATATTTCGCTGAATTTTTTTTTATATATTTTATGGAAGAATTTGAATATTACCTAAAATTTTCGAAGCAATTTGTGAAATTTAAATCCGCTTAAAAAATGTTTGAAAAATTTGGTCCCATTGGGTTCAATGTATTTCATTTTTTCAACCCGGGTTCAATCCAAAACTAATTGGGTGATATTATTTATTTATATTCCCATAGGTCCTACAGACCGTCTGAACAACATACTAAAATTTCATTTTGATTAAGTCATTTTTACGGCAGTTATCGTGCTAACGGACAGACAGACAGACAGACAGAATGAACAAAGTCATAAACACTTTTCAACTTTGTTGTAAAGTGTTAAAAATGATCACCAGAGGTTTTTGTTTTATGGCCGTTTAAAATCCTAATTGCTTACTTTAGAAATGATTATAGTAAAAATGTATTTTTTTCAGGAAATGCTTATAATACTACTTCAGTCTTATTTTTAAATTTTTAAATTTCTATCTGTAAAACACAACATTTTAAATTCCTGAATTTTAAATTCTACTACCGAAGTGCCAGATGTCCGGTATTCTCGGTTTCGTGAGCGACACGCTTATCTGTGATCTTTCCATCGTGCCTCTATTGAAATTTGAGCCACTTTATGGTGCTTTCAACGACTGCAAACGAAATTCAAGCCAATAAAATAACTATAAAACTATTTCGAAATCTAAAAATTTTAACGCCAAGGTGCACCTTCCGGGATCCTTAAGTATCTGTGTGCGAAATTTCATGGCCATACTAAGCTTAGATTTATCGCTACAGACCGCACAAACACACACGAAGACACATATTCCTTTAAAATAATCATTCTTCAACCAACGTATACTATTATTTAGCTCATTAAAACAAGTAAGTAGTAATTTACTAGCAGTAGTAAAATATGTATTATGCCAACCGTTTTGAGTTTTCTTCAGCAAAGACCATACAAAAATGTACGGCGATATATGATCTTGCCTTCTTTGAAACCTTGCATATCCAGAAGAATTCAAGCCCTTTAATTAATGACGTGTCCAGCAGTCCACTTTTGTCCGCGGAGTGCCCTGTAATTGTTTTCTTAACATTTTCCAACATAGATTAAACATAAACGTTTCCAACATAGATTATTTGTTATTTCTAATACGATTGTGTGGGCCACAAAATATTCAAATATCATTTAAGTTGCTATATACATTTCTGCTCAGACGGATAAAGAGAATAAAGAACCAAATGTAACTGCAAATATTTAGCTATTTCAAAAATTATACGAAATGTTGGTAAGATAAAAGAAATGGATCTCTGAATAATTGCGACCTCTAACACTTGCCTGCTTTGCGTATGGTAAAAAACGGCTCTTACTATAGAGCCCGGCAATATTAAATGACATGAAAATTATGTTCGGAAAATAAACATAGCAAATAAAATAGGTACTTCACACTTTAGTTTCATCAAATTGCTGCTCATGTCTAAGGACGAGTCGGATAGTCTGGGCTTTCGACACTTTAGTTTCATGATTTAAAACTAATTATACGATCACTACTAAATTAAAAATGAGAATTATTACATGCGAAATTTTAAGCCCCATTTTGAGATTGATTTATCGTTTACTTTTTTGGATGAAATTACGAGAGCCTGATTTGAGACTTTAAAATGACTTTTAAAGAACAAATGTTTCCCACTTCGCCGGAGGATTTAACCTTGATCCACGGTAAGAAAATATTTTCAAAAGATTCCCTAATAATTTGTGTCATCTATTACGTCTTTTTATTTTTTTCGCCACGTGCCAGAAACAAAATTATATATCAGTATATTTATATAACAAAAACATAGCAGTCATTGAAAATTATACTTACCACCGAGCACCATTTATTTCTGTTTTTCATTTTTTGAAATTTTAAACCAAATCTAATTTTTAGTTTTAAATGAAAAATATGTATCACCCACCAGGATACATAAAATGAGCCATTATTCATTAAAATAGTTTCACTAGTTAAAGTTGTATATATGTAGCACCCACTAGGATGCATAAAATGATCCATCATTCATTGAAATAGTTTCAGTAATTAAGGCTGTAGTCCGTTGCACTAAAGTATATAAGACCAAAACGACAATCGCAAAATGTGCCATTTTAAAGTTCTTTTTTCTCGGGTTCTACCGCACCAATTAAAATTTTATTGTTTTGTTTTTCTTAACTTTGGAACAGCTTTATAGAAGAAAATAAATTAAGTATTTAGCTTTCTTGGAGGCTGAGTTACAGACCCTGGGACTCGGGGATTAGCAAGTATAATTAATACACCCTTTTCAACTACGGGTTCTGACATGACGACTTAATGGGGCGGAACGTCCTTAAAATCACATTTCAAGTGAAAAAGAAGACAAATATGCAAATTTGACCCAAAATAGATGTTGCATATGATGTATAGAATTTCACCCATAAGAAATCTTATCACTACCTTTCTCAATTATTATTGCTCATTCTTAAAAAGTGGGTATTGATCAAATAGAGAGCAAAAACTATTTATAAACAGAAAATATGGAATTTTATGGGTGATTTGAACATTCTTCGGTGCTAGCTGATTTGAAAACAGATTTTATTTTTAAGTATAATGTAATATAAGAATATCTTGACCTAAAATGAGCGTTTGCATATGCAAAAAACTATAACCACATGCCTTACATCACCACCCTTTGAGAGTATTTTTGGTTATTGCTATTTATCAGAAATGGTATAATGCAGAAAGTTCTACTTTACATAATTTCAAGCATTCTATGTAAATTAGCACCTATTTTATCACGCTGTGTCTTCAAAACTAAACTTGATATGTTTAAGTCGGTGAACGTTTAATTTCACATTAAAATGTATATTATAAAATGTAAAGAATATCAAAAGAATGCCTTCTACAGTTTTAAAATTCTTCTTCTTCTATTGTTCTAAAAATTCTTCGGTCCAGAATAACAATATTTTGAAACTTTGTCCCTTTCTGATGGAGGACAGAAAGTGTGCTTAAATAGGATTGATGCTCTACGGATTTGAATGCAGATTTGAATGTGGTTATTCAGCTCAAAACTTTTTCACAAGTTATGTGTGTGGATTTGTCATTTTTTCCCAAAATATGATGCTAGTATGACACAATTTCCCTTAAAATTTTAAAACGCATCCCAACCGATAATCTTAACCCGATAAGGATATAAGGCAAAGACCTAATAAATTTCCCTTTGTCCTAGACAATAAAAAATAAGCAATTTTTTTAGTCAGAACAAAAACCATTTTGCGCATTATACTCCATTAACTTATTGCGCATTATACTCCACTGCATAAAAGCGATATCAGAAGATTTTGGAAATTCCCATTATGCATTTTATACCAGCCTTTTGTAAATTCCATAATGGAACTTTTTGTTAGATGAATTTTCAAAACCAGTATATGAAACCGCGTAAAAATATTTTCTTCTGTAAAACTTCAAATAATGCCAAAAAATATATAACGTTTTTACAAAAAAAACTTTTCCTAGAATAATCGGCGGGCCGCACAAAATCAGGTTCAGGATCGCATACGGCTCTAGAAAATCACCACAGTTGAAAACTAGCACTAATCCATCGCATTTCTTTAATCGACTGTTTCGCTTCATCACACCTTCCCTTTGCATAAAATTTATAGGGAATAGAAAAATATATGCTCGCGAGAACACATTTTTTTTAACAAAAGATATTATGATCATTCCACCCCTCCTCATAAAAATACTCGAAATTTTTACAGTAAAGTATTTTTCTTTCTTAATGCATGTTCCTTGAATAACTTCTTATAGAAATTTATGATGCTTAAACGTTGGTTTTACTTTGTACCTGCTGTGTTGGGCTTGAGATGGAGATTTTATTATGAAGAGCAATTTATTTTAGAAGGAGCTCGGGGTTAATGTTAGAGGATCGGAGGATTGCAATTTTATTATTTTGTGGAATAGGTACATAAAGTTAATACTCAGGCAGATGGTTTTCAGATATTACTTTCTTTGAGATTTTAAAGTTGATCATTTATTTTCCAGATTACCGCAGTATTCTGATTTGAACAGATTTGATTCTCTGTAAATGCTATATTTCATACAGGAAGCACATTTAAAATTTGATTTATTGATTGTATTGTCCTTTGTATCAATGTACAAATGAATAGCTATTTTTGATGAAAAAGTATATTAAAGAAGTAGAAGTTAAATATTGGTATATTTGATTTTTAATAGCATTGAAATATCCATAATTGACTGACTTATGGATAGGTACATTGCAAGCAATTTTCAATAGAAACCATTTTTGCAAATTCTTAGCTTAAAAAACTACAGACATATATGAAAAAGAATAATGTAAGATTTAATATAATACGACAAGAGAAAGAGGGTTTAAATATAATTTTAAACCACTACACTGAGCTTTTAAATTTCCAACTTTAAATGGAATTTTTAAGAAACATATGTGCGTTCATACTTTGGGTTCACTTTTCTCTTTAAGTACTGATCATTGAATTCAAATTTTTTACACGTCCATCAGATGTTTTAAATAAATTATTAAAAATTCTAACAATTATAATTGTGGATTTTAGGCTGTCAATTACTTAAAAGTAAAAAAATAAACTAAAACAAAAATAATATTTTTTAGGAATAAATCTAGGTATACATTCCGCTTGATCGATCCATCACTTATACCTATTCATCGTAAAACTTTTGAAACTATACCAGTATTCATGCCTGAAAAAATGGTACTTAAAATGCCAAAATTTTACACAGAAAGGATATAATTTACACAGAAAATATTTACACAGAAGGTTTTATAATTGAAGGGTTCGGGAGCATATAACCTTAATCGCCAATTACATTGTTTTCAGACAACGCAAAACAAATTTTGTACAGATCCATAAATTAAAGTTTTTTTCACTTATAAGTTAGTGTAGATTGCTTAATCAATGCAATCGTACTGAAATGTGCTTCGAATTTCTTGATGATATTATTATTAGAGACAAAACAATCAGGTAATATGCAATCTACATATGCGACTTATCGTTTTGTTTCTGTAAATTAAAGCTGAAAACTCAAAGTTGAAAGATTGAAACACAAATTTTAAAGTATTCGTAAGAGAAAATAGAATGCTGTAATCAGAAATTAATTTTATTTAATAAGACATATCATCATCGATTAAATTAATATCTTCTTCATCTATAATATATGGTGTGTAGGTGGTATATAGTCTAGAAAAGAGCTGACATCAGCCAATTTTTTCTGAAATGTACGTTTCCCCTGATTTATGTAGTGGTTTTTGAATGTTTTAGAATTTTAATGGAAATTCTCTTTTCTACTTTTGATCATAATTGGGTATTGAAAAGTCACGAAAAAGTGGTACAAGTCTGGAAGGTATTCTGTCTTAAATCTGAACTTTGCAGATCTAAATTTTCCTTTTAAAGGCGAATGATGATGAGTCAAGTGCCTGGCCATTGGGGGGGGGGGGGGGGAATTCCTTTAGTTTGACTGAATTGAGTATGGACAACATTTTTGTAATTTAACTTTTGTGATATAAGGGCTGTAAAAGAGTTTTTGTTTTTCAAAGATATTGGACATCATTTAAATTATTATTCCATAACTTCTCACGTTATTTAAAGCATTCTTGCAATTGGGACTATGTATCTACAACCAATGGGTACTTTCTGTCTTTCTTTCTTTCAACCCGGACCTTCTGACCTACAGAGAGGTGTAAGGTATCTTTCAGACGTCTGGAGCAATGTCACCCCATTTAGATCGAAATATAGATCTTACAAATAAAGAGACGCTAAGGGAAGTTTCTTTTGCTATCCAACATATCAGAACTTGCCACGTGATCGAATACTCTTAGTCTCAGGATGTGGTGACTAGAAATGATTATTGGAGAATGTTGTAGCGAGTGAATCCTACGCTCCGCTAGAAGCAGGAGCTCTGGACTGGTAGAGTTGGTTTTAGATCACGTGACAAGCATTGCTTCAATACAGTAACAGTAGCAATCCCTGCCCAATAGCGGATCTAATATGAACCGAAACTCGGTGGGGGCGACTTCTACAGGGACCATACTCTCTTTCCCCTACCACCAATCTCTCAGTTGACTTTAGAACCCACAGATTTAACGTACCCGTACTCCACGTAGACACGGGTATAGTTTGGGTAGCGCCGGGAATTGAACTTGGGTCCTCCAAGTGCAATTCCGTTCGTTAACCACTGGGCTATCCCGCTCACAACCAGTGGTTTAAAAAATATTCCACTGTTCACTTTTTGTAAGACACCCTGTATATAAGAGAATTCTTCTATCACGCCGATAGAAAAAAACATGCGCCAGGCTTAAGTATACTGTAAACATGTGTAATTAAATATAAAATTAATTATACTACAGCTTTGCAATAATGTAATAAACAGCTTCTTTGCTGTAATTATATCTGAATAACCTAAAACGCTATCTGGTAAAAACAATACTAAATGCAAATTTCATCTTGAAAATTCATGCGTAAAATTTAAAAACCTAAAGAAAAGGAACAAATTAGAGTAGTTGAGAAGTAGATAGCTGATATATACAGAAGTTGAGAAGTAGATAGCTGATATATACATAAGTTGAGAAGTAAATAACTGATATATACAGAAGTTGAGAAGTAGATAGCTGATATATACAGAAGTTGAGAAGTAGATAGCTGATATATACAGAAGTGTCCACAGAGGTAAATTAACACTTTAGGAAATCAATATGAGTCTAAAATATGTGCTTTTGGGCTCCCATTTACTTTAAGATTGGTTCAGGAATCGTATGCTAGCGTTGAAGTGTGAGCTAAAAGTCAGGAATTTGAAGCTATGGTGCTGCCATCACCTCCAGAAATAAAATCAATCCATAAATCCATAAACATTATATGAAAGTGCAGACAAATTTGAAATACGTCCAATAAAACGAAACGCTAAACACTCCTTGCCATAACTCATTTATCTAAAGAACCACCGTTTCGAAAAGTACAAACGTTCATGCTTACATAGTTCCTTTTTAAATAAATCCTCGGCCATAAAGTCACTTCAGGAGCAACTACATAAACATGATTCTCCTTTAGTGATCCTTGAAAGTTCTATTCATTTTTACAATGCACCCCTTAAAACATTCATGAAAAGAGAAGAAATAAGACTAGCAATAAAGTTTGATGCGAGGAGAAACGAATAAAACACAACCGTCGTAACGTTGTTTACTCTTTTCTGTTTTCGTATTCAGGCACTAAAAGGTTTATTTTTACAAATGAATTGGCTACAAGCTATTGTAACGTTAAATATATTCAGGACATTGTTTTGATTTTTAATTTTGTTTAACGTATACAGCTAGCGTATGTAAAATGAAGTTTTTGTAGTTATTTAGTCACGTAAAATACTTAAATATCAAATACTAAATAAATAGTTTGCATTTAGCAAATGAAATCTATATGTAAATCTCAAACAACAAATGGTTGTGTGTGGATATATACGCCTTAGCGGAAAATCCAGATAAAAGTTTGGTAGTGATAAATTCGATAATGAGATAATTATTGCATCCAATTTGTCTTAACTTTTTATCAACAATGTTTCTTTGAAACAACGTTGCAGAGTGTAGCGTTTCTGGAGTGATATGAAGGGCCATCTTTGATAATATGAATATTTATTAACAAACTTAAATCATACTTAAATCATACTTATTTATTAACGAACTTAATCATCCATTTCACACTCATTTATACTCCCACTTTCTCCCGTTACGGTCCACAGTTAGAGCTTCACCTTAAGGTTAAGTTACAGTTAGTTAAAGGAAAATTATTTCCCAACACAGAAGTGTTAATGGGGGAGAAAGGGCGTTACGTGTAAGCTGAAAAAAAGAACGGGAAATAAAAGGTCCAGATATCAAACAGATTCTGCAGCAATATAACCGCTACATTTTCTTCATTGAAACCATTGCATATCAGCTATCGGCCATAAGTTATGGAATTACAACTCTGATACATGCGAGTATCACACTAAATAAAAATGCAGTTCTAATAGCAAAAAATTACTGATACGCTAACAGGTAGCAATTTGGTCTTTTATCAACGATGCAGGGGAGTCAGATGGCCGTTCCCTTAACTCTGAATATCATCGGGAAATAAGATATCCAGATGTAAAGCAGATATTGCAGCACTGCAATGGACAGCAATGCAAACAGCAATCAATACAGACGTAAATTACATTTACATCTTTGCAACCATTACATATAGGTTGTAATTTATAGAAATGCAAATATATAGAATAGCCAATTTTTTCATATTTGTATTTTATATGTGTATCGATCACTCACGGATGCGGGTGATGAAATCTGTAGGTGGATTGGCTCGTGTTGATCCATGGTGCACCTGCTTTTTTACATATAAATGAAGGATTCTTAGGAGCTTCAATGACCACTAACGGACAGCTTGGAGAACTGCGAGACAGTAGTAAAACAAGGGATGACAGTGATTTTATGAAGTGTGTGAGCTGATTAAATCAGAATAATCCCGTTGTTCAGATGTCAGGTGAGCTACTTTGTTTGCCTTCAAGATTAGTATCTTATAATACAGTTAATTATAACATTGCTTTTGAAATATATTTTGCAGTAATGAAACAAAAATGAAAGGACTGAATTCCAGGGAAATAAAACTCCACAAGAAAGACATGGTCATCACACAGGCAATCAGTTAAAATGTTAGAATAAGATCAAATGAAGTTTCAATAAATTATCAATGGATATTTATTTAATAGAAGTATATGTACCTATAGCAGTCCTACAAAACTTAAGACTTATTTGGAGTTTGAATTAGCTTCACTGCTCTTGTCATTTTGTCATCTTTGTCATCCAGAGGTTATGCATATAAATGCATCATTGACTAATACACTTCAAATATATCTAAAATGAAAGGTATGGTTCAAACATCAGTGTAGTTTTTAACGGTTATCATGACAAAACAACAAGAACAGTTAAGAAGAACTGCCAAAACAACTTCAGCGTATATTTTATGTATTGCAAACACATAATGTATTGCACTATTTTCTGCAAATTACAGAAACAGATTAGTAGAATTATCATCACTACACTTGTTGAAGAAAAACATTTATATTTTTATGGTTGAGGTAGATACTAATATTGCATTAAACAAAATTCAATCGCTTCACAACGTTGTTGTTGACATGGATGCGGATTTGCTAATTTTGCTTTTGGCATTAGCACTAGACGGAGTTTAATCTCTATATTTCTTTAAACCATCTCCAAATTCTTCCAAACTATCATACTACTATTTGCAAGCTGTTTTTATTCACTCATAGTGTTACTGGATGTGACACCACCTTCTGTTTGTATGGTGTCAAGTAAATTAATGCAGTAAATTTCGTTCAGTCTCCAAAGATACTAAATTGCAGGCAAACGTCTACCTACAAGCCAATGCTGTTAAAAATTATCTTTATGACAAAGGAGAATGTTTCATTCTATATCTATATGAATTAAACCAATATGAAACTATAAATGAAGCACGCTATTTCCTCTTTAAAAAACTGACTGCCAAACTTGCATTAAAATCAACTTTGATTTGGTTAGACTTCTACCCACAAAAAATGTGGCTTAACAGCATTTCTTAGTATATTACCATATTCAAATTTAGTTAGGAAATAAAGTTGTATCTACTGATTGGGGATATACAAATGAAGATGGCAATCAAATTCCAACAACCTGTCCAGTATCACCACAAGAATTGTTTTTAAGTATTTATTGCAATTATAAAGCTGATTGTGCTCGTTCATGTAATTGTTGCTGATCAGGTTTTCTTTCATGTCTATGTGCGGATATTGTAATGAACTTTACTGTTCCAATACAAAATTGGATTCTAATGAAGATAATGACTTTGAAGCGTAAAATGCTATAGTACATAGATTAAAGTAATCGAAAACATTTTAAAATTACAGCTCGGTTACAGTATATTGATTTGACAAATTTAAATAATCTATAATTTCTATTAACGTCATTTGATAAATATTCATAGCTATTGCAGTAAAACCAAAAATGCCTATATAGAGAATAATATGGTTCAAACATCAGCTCAGTTTCTCAGCAATCTAAGTTTTTCACAAATTATAAAAAGAATAGAAGATTCATTATATGGGATGGTTAACAAGAAAAGCATCCAGTCGTTGGAAATTTTCGAAATTGAGTTTAGGACCTTATTAAGTATAGATTTTCAAGCAGATTCTAACGAATATCTGCATCTCTTTACGATAATTACAACTCATCTTACACATTTTGCATTATCACTCAAGCAATAATATTAAAATATATCAAATAAGCTTAAAAGTTTTGTGGCTTTTAGAAAAAATTTAATTTCTCGGAATTGGTAACACGCAGAACTTAATGAAAATGTTTCTCATAGTATTTGAAAAGCATGCGCCTACTTTAATCCACTGAAAACTAAAAGTGTATAGTTGTCTGTATAGTTGCTCTATACCACGTTATCTTGAAAGTAATATTATCGACAAATGGACCTTTTACTTGCAAATCATCGCTTACGAGAAAAAGTATAATATGAAATTTAAACCGCAGAGAAATCCTGCCTCAGCGACGACGCTCAGCAATTACGTCACCAGATGCTCAATTTTACTTACAAGTAAGAACTATTATATAATTATATCAATTTAAACCTTGCAAAATTTACTTTAATGTAACATAAATTTAGTAGACATATGTTTAGATTATAAAAGTCTACTTATTGTTAAAACACAAAAAATTAGATAAACCCAATACAAATTAGGTATATTTATGGAATTTACAAAAATTAAACAGAATATATATACAAATATATTGAAAAACACATTTATCATATTTGAAGTAATTTAAAACCAACTCCATCATTGAATGAGATTCCATTCACGAGAAATAAAATATATCCCTAAACGCTGCAATTTACTACATCCAAGAGGGGTAGGGATAAACCAAGCGTCGGATTTAGGGGGACTGTCTGGAAAATAGATGCTTTAGTAAGTACTATTCATGTACCAAAATTCAGCTTTCCCTGAATTTGTTGTGGGTCCGTGTCTATATTGACTGGACTATCTGGGGAGCCATCTTGTGAGATTGTGGGATAGCAGATCTCCTTTAGTCGTGCTGCAAGCTAGTTGGATAGCTCGCTTACACGTCGACGATATTCTGCATCCAGTTATTTTGCCAATGCTGTCAAGCTGCCCAGATCCCATTTACCAATAGAACACGTTTCGTCTGGCACATGCTGTGACAGCAATTGCAACCTTCTCAGAATACCACTGAATTAGCCGACCTTTTGCAACATTTGTGGCAGAATCTGCAGCAGGGGGGACATAAGCACTTTAATGGACTCTAGTCTCGCCGAATATATAAGTGCCAGAATATATATTTACCACTTAATAAAATGTCATCGTGTTACTATTTCTTAATAAAACCATTTTTTCTCCCAAATTCTAATCATTTGCATATAACCTCAAACGGTACACAAATACATACAGTGTATATATTTACTAAGAAAGTAATAATTAATTAATTAGTCATTTACTTGTAACCTCCATCTGTTCTTTGAGTTTGTTGCCTTTTAGTAGATTCCTTTCAGCCTTTATGAGTGCTAATCAGAAGCAACCGTCAAAAGGTAGGTCCATTACTGGTGAGTGATTATCCTATGCAATTACGGCCAAACATGATGCAAGTCTGCAAATATGTCGGTGGAAGTAGTATGTAAAAAACAATGAACTACATCCGCAGTTACCATTTTCAATGCCTTTAAAACGTCACTTTGCGTTTTGTGGGGTAATAAGGAAATAAAAGTTCTAAGAATTGTGTTGCCTAACTTAAACATTACTTAATTGTTGTTTGGTAAAATATCTGAGAATAATAAAACTGTTTGCAATTTTTAATGACTTTTATTGATTTTCAAGTTAGTTTGTGAGATGAAATAATAATGTACTCTAAAACTTTATATAATGCATGCATTCCTACTTGAATATTTAATCTAGTAATAGTCATCACATAGTATATTACGAGTCACCATTGTTAACAAATAGTCATTATTAATAAAACATAATTTTATTCAGTTTTAGTAATGTTTTATTTAGATTAAATAAATGAATAATTAAATGTATTTCTCAAGTGGGAAACGCTTAGAATTCCATACTTAATCCTGGTTTTAATCAGTTTCGTAAAATATAAATGCTTCTAAATGAAGAATAATCTCATAGCTCCACCCTATTCTTCGCAGTTCTAACTTCAACATTTGAACATACACTCACGGACAATGAAAGTTGCGCACCAGGAAGGAAGCATAGGATGGACCTGAAATTTTATTGATGGAAGGATACAGATGAATGATATACATGATCACAAAAACAGTGCAGCCAAGCACATACAAAGGGAGCAGTGGTACACAGTCCGATCATTCTAAATAGCTCGTCGCACCGCCTCGTGCTGCGATACAAACAGCAATACGGTCCGGCATGGTGTCCAACAGACACCTGATGTTGTCCTGCGGCAGACGAGTCCACACCTGTTGGCTGTTACATTCCAAATCCCGAAGATTGCGGCAACGAGGCAGCTGGCAATTCAACTGGTCCCACACATGCTCGATAGGGGACAGGTCTGGAGAGCGGGAAGGCCATGAAAGTGTCTTAACATGACTCAGGCAGGTCCTAGCCGTATGCGGCCGGGCATTATCCTGCTGAAATTGCGCACCTGGAATCCCAGTAACGAATGGGAGCACATAGGGCCGTAGAATATCATCCAAGTACCGCTGGTCCGTCAATGTTCCAGGTACCACATCTAGAGCGGATCGGCCGTCGTACGCTATGGCTTCCCAGCCCATGATGCCTGTAGTGGGGCTGGTGTGGCGCTCGATAACGAGATTGTGATTGTGCAGGAGACCTCCACACCCGGACACGTTGATCATCGGTCCCCAAAACGAAGCGACACACATCGCCAATCTGTGGCGTAATTGAATGGATCGCATTTCACAAAATTTTGTAGATATGTCATTTATAGGTTAACCTGATCCTATTAGATTTTGGTACTATTCGGAAAAAAATAATCTGCCTTTTTTGCGAAATGACCCGCAAAAATTGTATTTATCCGCTCTAGGCATAAACCTAATATCAGCAAAATTTTACAATATTTGATAGATTAGTTACTCGTGAGTTACCGTAGTTGCTCATTAGATTTTAAAAAGATTTGGAAAAAACAGCCTGCATCTTTTGCTAAAAGGTTCGCAAATTTTCCCAAAATCTAAAATAAAAGGCTATATATTCTCGAATGTATCAATTAAATACTTGTTTTATAGGCAATTTTCCTGACGAAAAGGTTGTAAGCCCAAGCCCATAACTATAGATCTAACCCATCTCGAGATATTGTTGTTTTTTATACTTTTTCCAAGTCATCTTTGAACATAAACCCAATCTCCAAATGAAAACAAAAATTGAACTAAAATTGCAATTTCAATGTAATGTCAAATAATCATCCACGCTATTTTGTGTAAAAAAACTCAATTTAATGAATTATTAAAGAAATAAGGAGAAAATGAGTTTGAATCTGCAGAGAAATTTATGTGTTGTCCACATCATATGTTTTCACTGTTAAAAATTTAATTCATAACAATATACAGGGTGTCCCAAAAATATTGACCTCGGCTTTTATTCCTTAATATTGATCATAGACATATATAATAAATTACAAAGTTGCTTAAAAAAAGGGTACAGAATTTTATGAAATCGATAAAAATTTACACGGGACTAAATTTGAAGAAATACGAAATTTAAATTTTTATACGGCTCCCGTACAACAACATTTCCAATAAATGTGCCCCATACACTAATAAGGTGATGTACAACATTTCAGCATTTTATCATAAAAAGTCCCAGAGATATGTTTAAACAAAGTTGATGAGGAATTAATCACAAATTAAAATGTAAATGTTTACAGCAAGAGTGCACATGACGCAACGCAGAAATGCATCATAGGCAAATAGTATCTGCTCTTATCTTTAATGGATCTTTGGCATGGATGGAAAACATTTTGAACAAGCTTTGTAATCTTTGTGTACAGTTATTATTTCTGCATAGTGTAGATACTTTTGTACCAATAAACAGCAAAATTATTATTTATTTATGTAATCAATTTTTTCTTTCGTAATTTGTGTATGACCTCTGAAACGCGATATGCCGACATAATTTTTCCCCTCAGAGAACCCATGTCGATGCATCGAATATTGGGTTAAGATAGCATTTTTGTCTTTCGTATCTCTTGGACTTTTCAGGATAAAATGCTGAAATTTTGTACATCACCTTATTAGTGTATGGGGCACATTATAATTTTGTATTTCTTAAAATTTAATTCCCTTGAAAATTTTAATCGATTTCATAAAATTCTGTACCTTTTTTCATGTAACTTTGTAATTTATTATATACTAGCCGCCTTTGGCGACCAGTCTATTCGCTACCCTTGAAAATTCTGATCGTGGCAAATTCTGACCGTGGCAAACTCGCTGGCGCGACCTGCTAATAAGGTGTAAGGTAACTGTTTGGACGGTCAGAAAGTGCCACCCAATTTAGACCGGAACCCAGTGGGGGAGACATCCACAAGGACCGTACCTCCTTCTCCTACCATCAACCTCTCGGAAGGACTTACGGTCCCACTTGTTTAACGTCATCGCACTCCGCCGGAACACGGCGGCAGTTTTGGCAGTGGCGGGAATCGAACCCGGGCCTACCGAGTGCAATTCCCGCGCTGACCACTGGGCTATCGCGCCCTTCGCGACAATCTCCATAACCTTCTTTTTATTCACCCAATTTAGACCGGAACCCAGTGGAAGAGTCATCCACTGGAACCATATCCTCCTTCCTCTACCATCAACCTCTCGGAAGGACTTACGGACCCACATATTTAACGTGATCGTACTCCGCCTGAACACGGCGGCTAACTTCCCGCGCGCTAATTTAAATTTTATAATGACCATATACTATTTAAAATATCCATAAAATTAAAATATCTATCGTTCCATCATTTAAAATATCCACAAAAATTGAAATATCCATTTAAAATATCCATAAATTCAAATATCCATTTAAAATATCCATAAATTTAAATATCCATTTAAAATATCCATATCGTTCCATGAATCATCTATATCGTTCCACCAATCCATAAATATAATAATTTCAAATACATCACCACAATTCAATCCATCATAATTCAATCATTTGAATTATTTAAAATATCCATAAATGAAAATATCCATTTAAAATATCATATAAATATAATAATTTCACCCGATGTATCCAATACATATGCTAAGGTCTTAATTCATTTAAAACCCGAAGCGCGGTCTCAATGGAGACGGGAAAAAACTATTGCGCGGGGGGGGGGGGGGGGGATGTCGGGGAAGAATCGGTTCTTCGCCGAGAATTGGGCAAGAAATATAAAATCATGACGTCTTTAAAATTTTCATTATTTTTTTACTTCATTATTTCATTATTTTTTGACCAGATTGGACTTGTAAGAATTCCAGATTTTTGACCTTTCTAAAAATGTAAATTGTTAGTCGAAATTATGAGTAGTTTTTACGATGGGAGGATTTAAAAACGAAAGTTGGTTTTTTTGAACCGAAAGTGACTTTTGCTTTAAAATCTTTAAAAAATATAAGAAATCCAAATTGAGATTTGAAATTGATGTATTTTTACTCGCAATTGTCTGCTCTTTCCGGTGGTGTGATTTGTTTTGTTTTTTTGCTACGACGTCCGGATCGTGGAGAAAAAAGGGCAAAAAGCGGCCGAAATCGCATAAAACATTAAAGAACTAAAAAAATAATTAAAATTTTAAAAATCGGTTTTCACGTGTCCCCTTCCCACCCCCACCACCACCCCCTGGGTCTCCGATTGCCAAATTTCGTAGCTCTCCGACGCGCGGTCGCTGAACGTATAGTGTATAAGACAGACAGACAGACAGACAAACACATTGTCTTTTATTATATAGAAGAAGATGTCTAAGATCAATATTTAAGGAATAAAAGCCGAGATCATAGTTTTTGGAACACCCTGTATAAGAAAAATCAAGTGCGGCTGACATCAGATTTTTTTTTGTTATTGATATAAATTATTACAGCGTAATCAGAAATATAATATTTCCTACTTTAAATACTTCTTTCGAACTTTAAATGATTAAATATCCTCTGTTGCTAAGTTTTCTGAATGAAAAGCTTTCCAGTAAAATGCAATACAAATATATATATTGCTTTCAGAATGTTTTGCAATAATTTATATCAACGCAAATAAAATAGTTAGACAGCTCTCGAGTTTCCCCATTTGTTTCTTTTAAAGATTTTTCATATAGAAAATTGCAGAAAATAACGATAGATTCAAAATGGGTATGTTATTAATGTTGAGAATTCTTATATTATAAGCGATTACTGAAATAATTCTGAGTTTTGCAAATTTAATATTATCACATTTAACTTACTAGGCTTTAAGAATAGCGGCGTACCATCCTTCGAGACTTATAATCAAACTAGAATTTAAGCCTGTCAAAGACAGAAAAACTAACACTCTTAAAAAAAATCTCAGGTAGGCAGCACATGACTTTCCTTATGTAATGCAATGAATTTACATATTACAGTCAAAAAATAATGTATAAGATCCATGGTACTGTGTTTTAATCGTTGAATTGTACATTTGGTGCTTTACCGGATGACATGTAAAACAATTAACTTATATATCGCGCAACTCTAAATAAACAATTATAAATATTGATAGCATCCTCAATAAGCCATATAGTCCATATATTAAAACATTTTATTAAAGAATTCATCAATTTGGCATTAATTTAGTGTCATTTTTAACACTTTATAACAAAGTTGAAAAGTGTTTATGACTTTGTTCATTCTGTCTGTCTGTCTATCTGTCAGTTAGCACGATAACTGCCGTAAAAATGACTTAATCAAAATGAAATTTTAGTGGTCTGTAGAACCTATGGGATTATAAATGAATAATATCACCCAATTAGTTTTGGATTGAACCCGGGTTGAAAAAATGAAATACATTGAACCCTATGGGACCTAATTTTTCAAATATTTTTTAAGCGGATTTGAAATTCACAAATTGCTTTAGTATTGTGATAAGTTTTAAAATATTACCGAGGAATGTATTGCATTTTAGAGATGTTGAAATAAAATTGCATTGAAGTTGGAAAGTGTTTCATAATCAATGCTTTAAGCATGATTGATCTTTCTTGTTTCAATTTTGACGATATTTTTGTCAATTTGGGCGAAACTTGATTACTTGGGCAAGTTAGCGATACTTGATTACTTAAATTATGCTAGCTTTCTAAATGCTGTATCAATTGTTTTCTAATGAAAAATTACATAAGAAATGACTATTTGCGTAACTTTATTAAAGGTTTTTAGATTTTTGGATGATTTTTTTTTTGGTGGGTTCACTGGGTTCTGAACTGCGTTTAAAAACAATAGGCATCCAGTATTCACGGATTGTAATTTTCGTTTCAAATTTCGCTTGAATCGCTCCATTTGTTCGTGAGATATCATCGCCACAGACTTACTGACACACACCCACGGATATGAGCTCAAAAACGTTTGATTCGTGTCCAGGACTGCTTAAAACGTGCTCTCCCGTCGAAAACTCGAGTTCGAATTATCCCGTCATAATACTTCCCTTATACATTATACTATGTATATAATAAAAATAATAAATATACAACTTTTTTACATTCCCTACAATACATAGTAATGTGTAGGGAAACCTTGGGCTTGCGTCGAAAATAGGAACTCGAGTTTTTGACGGATCTACTCTTTTCAGGCACTCTAGAAAAATTTGGTAAGCAAGTCCCTTGTGGGAGGTTACCCTGGTGCTTATTAGATTTCGTTACAATCCGGAAAAAGGAAGCTGCCTGTTTTTGCGAAATGGCCCACAAAAATTCTCAAAATCTAAAATAAAAAACTACATATGCTCAAATGTATTAATTCAATATTTTTATACGTAATTTATTATGACAAAACAAGTAACATGAACCCCATTAATCTATGCTGGACCATTCTCGGGATATTTTGTTTTTCTAATTTTGAGGACGGCTCCAGTATTCGTTGGTTGTAATAATCGTTCTAAATATTTTGAATCTGTCTATTCGTTCGTATGATATCGCTCCTACAAACTCACACACACACACATACAAACATGACCTCAAAAAGATTCAATAAGAGTTCATAGATGCTTCAAACGTGCTCTTTCGTCGAAAACTCGAATTCGAATTTTCGACCCCGCCACAATACTTTTCCTATACATGAAGTAGGGAATACAGTATGTAGAGAAAGAATTTGCAGAGTAACGATATTTTGAAAACGTGTATCACGATCTAGTGTAGAGGCAGTAGATGACAGCATTTTCTCCAATGAAGTTTATCATTTACGTACTTACCATTTGAGACTAAAATTTTAGACCTTAAAACAGTTTCCGAAGTTGAACTTAAAATTCCTGGCTGTTAAAGAAAAAAATCTGATGTGAGCTGTATCAACATGACTTTATCAACAAATTCAAATTCATTACTTTCCGTACAAATATACGGAAAGTATTGTGACAGGTCGAAAATTCGAATTCGAGTTTTCGACGGAAGTACGCGTTTCAAACACCTCTGAACTCGAATCAGACGTTTTTGAGTGGATTTCTATGCGCATATGTGTCAATGTGTGAGAGAGGCTGTGGATGCAATATACTATATTACAAACGAATAGAGCGTTACGAAAGTAACTTGGTACCATTATTACAATCCGTGAATACTGGAACCCTATTGATTTTAAACACGATCAAACGTTCAGTCAACCATCAAATTTTGGAATGAATTTTTAAAAGATTCGTGAAAAAAATCAGGACATTCAATGATTCAAGATAAATAATTACTTTGTACCTAATTTTTATTCTAAAACGAGTGACATAAATATTAGACCTCTAGCTTGAACCATTCTCGAGATATTGCACATTTTAAAATAAATTTATTTAAAAAATTAAATAAAATATTCACTCATCAAATATGTAACATTTTTAATTTCGCGAAATATCGCGAAGTTGGCAACTTTTTTAATAGGAAGTTAAATTGACAAACATAACTTAAGTTACGAAACGGACGCCAAACTGATGAATTAATAATTACCATATTTTATTATAATGAAGTATATTGTTTAGCAGATGTTAGCAATATTTCCAATTGTCATGTTACATTTGTGCGAAATATAAGTGAATTTGGTACTGCAAAAATAATTTTGCATGTTGTCATCCAGAAAATCGCCCAATGTCAGTACACTTTTCATGATGTTAACACAATTAGGATGTTAGCAAAATTTTTGCATAATATTTCATACGAAAGGAGTGAACGATGGTTAATACTTTCTAATTTAATTTAATTTTTTTGATAAATTTATTTTTAAAAGGTGCAATATTTCGGGGATAGTACATGCAAGCGATCTAAATAAAGTCTGTCTTATTCGTTTTCTAATGAAAACTTAGATAAGAAATGATTATTTGTGTAACATTATTGAAGGTTCTGATTTATAATGATTTTTTCCAAAATTTCATTCAAAAATTTGAAAGTTCTCCGAGTATGTGATCACGTTTAAAACCAGTGGATCCCCAGTATTAACCAGCTGTAATATTGGTACTAAATTTCATTCGAACGCTCCAATCTTCTGTAAGATAATGCATCCACAAATTCAAGGACACACACATACTAACACACACACTGAAATACATACACACGCACACACACCCAA
The DNA here is from genome assembly GCA_951213105.1 of Amaurobius ferox. Taxonomy (NCBI): domain Eukaryota; kingdom Metazoa; phylum Arthropoda; class Arachnida; order Araneae; family Amaurobiidae; genus Amaurobius; species Amaurobius ferox. The sequence goes on from OX578142.1 coordinate 28,561,497, forward strand.
AGATTACCTCAAAAACGTTCGATTCGAGTTCAGGGATGGTTGAAACGTATTCTTCCGTCGAAAACTCGAATTCGAATTTTTCTTCATTTTTACTGCACGGCGGAATAATTGCGTTGCCTATGGTATGATTACTTACGTTTAACTCTTTTGCGTATTTCTAAAGTTTCTCTACTGCTATTTAAAACATATTCATAATGAATACTTTAGCGAATACTTTACGAAATGGCTGCTTCTGGACTACTCATAATATTTCCGGGACCATTCAGGAAACAAGTACGTCTCATAACTTTAATACTTTATCGTTCCTTGCAACATTAAAATTAGACTAGTTCTGCATCAGGAATATTTTATGGCCTTTTCTAGATTCATCGGGTCTCCTCTCATATCATTGTAAAGAAATATATGCAGGATAACCGTAAAAGTTGTAAGTAGGCCTAACAGGTTTGGAACGATAATAGTTATCGCTATGGAAATGAGGTATAAGTATAATAAAGTGACAATGCGTTACCAAATGAGACTGGCGGCAGCACTCCTAGCAGCAAAATTTGAAAGTTAGGATTGCTGTCTCGGAAACTATGTAAGATACTACGAAAAAAAATTAATTAGAAATTTATAGAGCATCGTCAAATCAGGCGGAGATACTACTTCATTAATACAAAGACTTATATACACAATCTACAGTTTAACCCATATTTAATATGTTCAATGTCTGCAAGAATACATGTTTGTATGCCACGCGTCCGTGCAGTTAGATATTGAGCAATAGGAAATCATAAGGCATACTGACATGCAGCTTCCACAGATCTCCGAATTTACTACATCGTCCTTTAAATAACCTATCACAATATTATTTTAGCACTAAACTCATTAAAGTACACATACGACATTCATCTGATGATTGACGATCGTTGGTAAATTTCCTCGCATGCTTTATATATAGAAGCTATGTTCAACTGTCATTTACATACAATACTCACAGTAGCGTCTAAAGTTTTCTATGTGCACCATTCGTTTTATCCTTTCTTACTAAATCAATTATGCTCTGCAACTTTCTATTTAACGTTTTTTCTTCATGTATTCTAGTTTCCGAGATACAACTGCTAGAATCCGATATTTGCAACTAGGCCGTCAGTCGCATCTTGTAGCTCATGGTTATTTTGCTATACCGGTATCTCACTTCCACAGCTCTAGCTGCCATAAATCCAAACCCATGCAACCTACTTACAAAGTTAAAAGTTAACCTGTAGAGCTCTGGGTAGGGCGGGTTTGACCTGATCCGCACCTGCAATAAAAACTTGTTATCTCATAACCCAACCCAAAACCCTGGTGTGTGACTCGAATACGCGACCTGCAACTCGTAATGGAATTGTATTTAAACATTTTATTTAATGCATTTCAAATCCGTAACATGCACAATTTTCTTATGCTAATAGTTGTAATGTAAATGCAACATCCACTTACACATTTAACCAGTTACTATCATAAAAATTATGAGATAAGGTATAGCCCTTGAATTTTTTTTTAGACACGCAAGACCCAAGTAGACATGCAACCCGATCTTGATGCTTGAAAAGTAAAGGAAATCCTACCCGTAACCCGATCTGCAGCTTGAAAAGTATGGGGAATCAGACCCGCAACCTGAACCGCAGCTTGAAAAATAATAAAATATGAAGTGGGCAGCACATGACTTTTCTTATATAATGCAATGAATTGTGTTTTAAACTTGAATTTAAATTTGGCGATTTTCCGAATGACAACATGTAAAACTATTTCAAAGTACCCAATTAGCTTACATTTCGCGCAACTCTAAATAAACAATTATCAATATTGATAGCATCCTCAATAAGCTATATAGTCCATATATAAAGATATTTTAAGATTTAATTCATCAATTAGGCGTCAATTTCATTAATATAGCGTAATTTTTGCAATTTTGACGATATTTTCGTCTCTCCAAATTGGAGATACGTCTCTAGATTGTTCGCCAAATACATCAACAAGTGTTACAGACAAACGGAGAGAAAAGCATTTCTTATATACCAAAAGGTATGCCAGTCATATGGCGGAAATCAGAATTTGCAAAACATTACTTCCCATTTGGCTTCATTTTTATCAATTTGACGACATTTTTGTTACTTTGGCAACATTTAAAATTGTCGCCATGTTTTCGAAATCCCGCTAAATTTCTCACCAAGCGTTACGGACTGACGGACAGACAGAGAAATGGGTTATTCTTACAGTCTACTCTTATGTTCTTTCCAAGATATTGAACTCATTAGTCGTCATATCAATTATTAGCGTCGGTTTCATCAATTTCTCGAATATTTATCAATTCGGTGACATTTTCGTCAATTTGGCAACATCTAAAAGTTAGCAAGTTGTAGCTATGCCGACAAATTCGTCACCAAAATTTTGCCAAACGTTACGGACGGAAAAATAGGTTATTCTTATAGTAGATACTTATATTCTTTCCAAGAAATTGAGTTTTCGTCAATTAGTCGTAATTTTCACTGATTTAGAGTCATTTTTATCAATTTAGCGACGTTGTCGTTAATTTGGCAACATTTTAAAAATCGCCAGGCTGGCGACAGTTCGCCAAATTCGTCGCCAAAATTTCGCCAAGCGTTATGAATGGAGAAATAAGTTATTCTTATAGCAGATAAAATGCTATTTACGTTCAAATACAAAAGTATTACCCAAAGTATATTTTCTCATGACTGAAACGAGCCAGATCCACGAGAATGATGTCACCAAATTTATTGCATCATATTACATAGGACAAATAAATATATTTCACAATAGTTAATATTTTTCTTAATTTATGTGATTTTTTATTAAATTTATTTGAAAAATGTGCAATATATCAAGAAGTGTTTGTGTGTGTGTGGTGTGTGTGTGTGTGAATCAAGCGATCCGAACAAAATTTGGTACAAAAATTACAATCACTGATTACTGGAAGACTACTGTTTTCACACGCAATAGAATGTTCAGAACCCGCCTAAATTTTGAAATGAAATTTTTAAAAAATCATCAAAAAATTAAAACATTCAAAAAAGTTAGGCAAATAATCATTTCTTATGTAATTTTTTATTAGAAAACGATTGACATAAACTTTAGGACTCTAGCATGAACCGTTCTCGAGATATTACTCATTTTAAAAGAAATTTGTGACAAGATCACATAAATTTAAAAAAAATATTAACTATTGTGAAATCGGTTTACTTTTCATTAGTAATATTATGCTATAAATTTATTATCATCATTCTCGTAGATCTAGCTCACTTTATTCACGAGTGAAGACACTTTGGGTAATAGCTTTATAATTTGACGCCATTAGTCATTTATCTACCATAAGACTAACCTATTTCTCCATAAACAATGCTTGACGAAATTTTAGCTGCGAATTTAGTGGAATATAGACAACTTGGCGAGTTTGTAAATGTTGCCAAATTGACGAATGTATTGCCAAATTGATAAAAGTGTCACCAAATTGATAAACGTGAAGCTAAATCAATGAAAATGAAAGTAATTGATGAAAATCCAATATCAGGGAAAGAATAAGAATCTACTATAAGGGAAGATACTTTGGGTAATAGTTTTGTATTTGGACACCATTAGTCGTTTGTCTGCTATAAGAATAACTTATTTCTCCGACCATAATGCTTGACGAAATTTTAACGACGAATTTGGCGGAATATCGCCAACTAGGCGAATTTTTGAAATTTTGCCAAATTGATGAAAATGTCGTCAAATTGATAAAAAAAATGTCGCCAAATTGATAAGAATGAGACTAAATCAATAAAAGGACAACTAATTGTTTATAAATTAATATTTTGGAAAGAAGGTAAGTCCCTACCAGAAGCCTCCGTCTGTGACGCTTGGCAAAATTCTGGCGACGAATTTTGGCGGTATATCGCCAACTTGGCAACTTTTTTAAATGCTGACAAATTGACGAAACTGTTGCCATATTGATAAAAATATTATCAAATTGATAAAAATGACTCCAAATAGGATGGAATATTTCTGAAATCTTTAATTCCGCCATATGATTTTCGTACCTTTTATTATATAAGAAATGCTCTTCTAAATATTGCCAGCATAGCGATATTTGGCCCTACAGTGACGAAAATGTCGTCAAAATTGCAAAAATGACGCCAAGTTGATGAAAATTTCGCCTAATTGATGAATTTATTATTAAAATACTTAAATATAGAGTATATTGCTTATTGAGGATGCCATTAATATTGATAATTGTTAATTTAGAGTTGCGTAAAATAAAAGTTATTTGGGTACGAAATAGTTTTTGATGTTGTCATCCGGATGTATAAGTTACCGCGCCAACTGCACAATTTAACGTTACAAACACTGTGCCGTATATCTTTTCATCCCTTTTTCACAGTTAAAGAAGTAAACTCATTACATTTTATAAGGAAAATCATGTGCTGCCCACATGATTTTTTTTTTAATAAATATGCATGTGTACACTGACACATATACTGGATAATTTAACGGGATAATATTGAACAAATCACATATATTACTTTTCTTATATACAATATAATGTATAAGAAAAGTATTGTGACGGGGTCGAAAATTCGAATTCGAGTTTACGACTGGAAGGCTCGTTTCAAGCATCCCTGAACACGAATCGAACATTTTTGAGGTGATGTCTGTGTGTGTGTGTGTGTGTGTGTGTGTGTGTCAGTGAGTCTGTGGAGATGATATCCCAAGAACGAATGGAACGATTCGAATGGAATTTGCTATACAAATTACAATCCGTGAATACTGGAAGCCCATTTTTAAACGCGATTGAATGTTCAGAACCCCCCTAAATTTTCGAGGGAAATTTTGAAAAATAGTCAAAAAATCATAACCATTATTAAAGTTACGTAAATAGACATTTTTTGTGTAATTTTTCCATTGAAAACGATTGACATAAACTTTAGAACGCTAGTACGAACCATTCTCGAGATATTGCACATTTTTCAATTAAATTTATTAAAAAATCACATAAATTAAAAAGAAAATAATAACTATTTTGAAATATGCTTACTTTTTATATGTAATATCATGCGATAAATTTGGTGACATCATTCTCGTGGATCTAGCTCGTTCCATTCATGGGAAAATATACTTTCAGTAATATTTTATTATTTGAACGCCAATAGTCTGCTATAAGAATAACTTATTTCTCCGTCCATAAGACTTGGCGAGATTTTGAAGACGAATTTGGCGTAATGTGGCCAATGTGGCGACTTTTGAAATATTGCCAAATTAACAAAATTGTCACCAAGTTGATAAAAATAACACTACATCAATGAAAATGATGACTAATTGACAAAAATTCAATATCTTGGAAAGAATATAAGTATCTACACTATAAGAATAACCTATTTTTCTGTCCTTAACGTTTGCCAAAATTTTGCTGACGAATTTGTCGGAACATCTCCAACTTGCACACTTTTTAAAAGTTGCCAAATTGGCGAAAATATCATCGAAATAATAGAAATTCGCCAAATTAATGAAACTGACGCTAAATCAATGACATGGCGACAAATTGATGAAAGTTCAATATCTTGGAAAGAACATTACTAGACTATAATAACCCATTTCTCCGTCCATAATGTTTGGCGAAAAATTTAGCGGAACGTAGCCAACTTGGTAACTATTTTAAAAGGTGCCAAATTGACAAAAATGTCGCCAAATTGATAAAAATGACGATAAATGGGAAGTAATGCTTCGCAAATTATGATTTCCGTTCCGTATATGACGGGCATACCTTCTGGTATATAAGAAATGCTCTTCTCTCCGTTTGTCTGTAGCACTTGGTGATGCATTTTGGCGAACTTGGTGAATAATCTAGCAAAATATCGCCAACTTGGCGATATTTAGCTCCAGATTGACGAAAATATCGTCAAAATTGCAAAAATGATGCTAAATTAATGAAAATGACGACTAATTGATAAATTAGTTATTAAAATATTTTAATACTGGATTATATCGCTTATTGTGGATGCTATCAATAGTGATAATTGTTTATTTAGAGTTGCGCGAAATGTAAGTTAATTATGGGTACTTTGAAATAGTTTTGCATGTTGTCATCCCGAAAATTGCCAAATGTACAATTCAACGATAAAAATACAGTACCGTAGATCTTATACATGTAAAGATATACATGTAAAGATACATGTAAAGATGTATGCTTTTACTGTAAAGGGAGTAATTTCATTGCATTATATAAGTAAAGCCATGTGCTACCTACATCAGATTTTTTTACATAGTTGATGTCTGTGCATTTGTTTGTCTGTCTGTAAGCTTTGTAGCAACCCACAGCTATGAAATCATAGATACTTATTTCGCCTCCTCCGATAAAAGAAGATTAACACAATTATATAGTTTGGAAAAAATATGGATACAATCTTTACATTCGAACAAAATATATTTTAATTACTGTATTTTCGTGAAGTTTCAAGCGAAAGCTTCAAAAGTGAGATTTTAGATTCCTCTGGAGAAAAACGTCATTTTACTCGTTGTGCCAATTGCTATGCAGCGACTGTTGCAACTGACGTCACATCTTATCCGTTGCTATGAGATTTTTCATACAGTGACGTATTTTTCACGTGTATAATGAGATAATGGCATTTCTCTAAAGCAGATTTGAATTAAATTGGGATTTCAGCAATCTTTAGTGTTGTATTAGAAAAGTTATCTAATAAGTAAATGTTAATATTTTTATGTGATTCTAATTTTAGTTTACTGATAATTTTGGAATTAATTGTACTGACAGTAATATAAATATATTTAAGTTTACTGATAATTTTGAAGCAAAAGTTGTGTACCCGGAATACATGAGCCTCGCGTGCTTATTTAAGGTGTATTACAGCTTCACAGGAAGTTATTTATCTTTTGTTGTATACTGTCGTATTGTAAAAGCGTTGTTGGGTTTTCCTGATCTCGCCATATGTTCCGTTGTAATTTTAATAAGAGGTTTACATCTTAAACACCGGGGAAAGTTTTTGTCATAAAAGTTAACTTTCTTTGGCTGAAATCTTAATTATAATGGCTTTTGAAAAGCACTACCTTGTGTTTACATCATATTATTTATTTATGACCATGAATCGAATAAATGAAACAATTACAACGTAAATTACTGCTCAAATAAAATAATAAAGTTGACAATCATTTCGGAAATGCTTGGAATTCCTTCTGCGGAGTGAAAAAGCCTAATGCTGAGAGATATATGAAAGCTTCAATGCGACGAGCTAGTGAAAATTGCAAACCGCATCACGTCCGTGACGACAAACCCAATATAAGGAAACAGAAATAACCTATTATCAACACGACGGACACAATATCAATTAGAAATTTATGGTGTGTATAATTTATTTTCAACTGAACTATTAATCATATTTGATCTCATTTTCATACTTATTTCTAACAGTCATACGAATTTTCGGAAAAACCGGAAGTGACGTCTCCAGAAACAGAATTGGAAATAATAATAACCGCTCTAGTAGTGGCCACCTCTGATATTTGATGCTGAGACCATATCAGTTATTATCTAAGTTCAATTTTTAACCAATCCTGAAACACAGATATTTCAAGAATTTTTTGAAAAGGAAGAGCTAAATTTACACTCAAGGACAATGAAAATTGCGCACCAAGAAGGAAATCTAGGATGAACCTGAAATTTTATTGATGGAAGGATACAGATGAATGACATGATCAAAAAAACATCTCAGCAGAACACGTACAGAGGGAGTTGTGGTACACAGTTCGGTCATCCTCAATAGCGCATAGCACCGCCTCGTGCTGCGATACAAGCAGCAATACGATCCGTCATGGTGTAAAACAGACGCCTGATGTTGTCCTGCGGCAGACGAGTCCACACCTGTTGGACGTTCCGTTCCAAATCCCGAAGATTGCGGCAACGAGACAGCTGGCGTTTCAACTGGTCCCACACATGCTCGATAGGTGACAGGTCTGGGGAACGGGCAGGCCATTGAAGTTTCTGGACATGACTGGCAGGCCTGGGCGACTCGAGCCGTGTGCGGCCGGGTATTATCCTGCTGGAATTGCGCACTTGGAATTCCAGAAACGAAAGGGAGCACATAGGGCCGTATTATCTCAGCCACGTACCGCTGGCCCGTCAATGTTCCAGGTACCACTAATCGAGCGGATCGGCTGTCGTAGACTAGGCCTCGCCAGCCCACGATGCCTGCAGTAGGGCTGATGCGGAGCTCGATAACGATGTTGAGATTGTGGCGTTGTGCAGGGGACCTCCACACCAGGACACGCTGATCATCGGTCCCCGAAACGAAGCAGTACTCATCGCTAAACACCACACATTGCCGATCTGTGGCGTTCCACGTTGCTCTGGCCCTGCACCATTGCAACCGGAGCCGCCGATCTTCCCGTGTTAACGACAGCACACGTAAGGGATGCTGGGATCGCAGATTAGCTTCCTTCAGGCCTCTAGAAATGGTTCGTGAGCGCATACTAGCCGCTACGTGTGCCTGTATCGCTCATCGGGTCGCCGTGGGCTCTATACGTGCCTGCCATACGATCATGCGATCCTCTATACTCGTGGCATGACTGGTCCGCCCACAGACGGTCCTCCGTGTCTGGGTGGCGTCTCGTGACCAGTGCTTCCAAACCTGTCGGACGGTATAGTCCGAACAATCCACATGACGGACTATCCGGCGCGCTGACCACCCTGCGGTTTTCAACCCAATGATCAGGCCTCTCTCGAAGTCCGTCAGTTGCGTATATCGACGCTTCTGGCATCTACCCACCATTCTTTTCACTCCGTACTCGTGCTTGAGTCGGTCGAATCTTCTCCCATTGAAGGAGCGGCGACTACACGCTGGTTTATAAGGTCGCTGGCTCATGCTTGCAGCGCCACTCACTGGTGTACGGTCATGCGCAATCACACCAGACTGGGATCATTTGCATACCAGCCCTCCCTCTAGCTATTTACATCATTTCGTGGCTGTACCATGTGTTATTCTTGGTGCGCAACTTTCATTGTCCGTGAGCGTATATTAGTCATCGTGTAAGCTCTATGTATAGCCAATTTTAAAAAAATTCCCGAAGTCGTAATAGAACCGGAAATTGATATCCTTAGTAAACCTCTCATTCTCTTCCGGAATTTTATGCTGAAAATATATCTGTCAAAATCTAACCTATATCTAAAAGATATTCCGATAAGTAGATGATTTAAAGAAAATCTAATTTTTTAATCCGAAGAGACATCTCCAGAATCGAAAGTGGAAATTCTTATTAAGTCCCTTATTTTCTCTAGAATACAATGCTGAATAGATATCAGCCATTATCTACGATCTATCTGTTAATAATTCTGAAGAAAAAATAGTTGTTTCAATTAAACAGGAAATAGAAAATAAATATGAAAATTCTTAGTGAATCACCCTACCTCCTTCAAAATTTAATGATGGATGCATTTAAGTCATCATCTAAGCTCTATCTGTAGCCTATTATTCATAATGCTACTATAGTCTATTTTGCATTTGTTTCCCATGGCAAAAAGTTTTTTCGAACAGTTGTTGAACCGAAAGTAGAAAAGAACAGAAAGTTAAAAGCCTTAGTGAACTTCCAATTTTTCGTCGGAATTTAATACTAAATCCAAATTAGTTATTATCTGAGCTCTATCTATAGCAAACCTACAGAAATAAATTTTTCAAGGAAAACAATTCCATAAAAACAATAGTATAAAAAATGTATCATCAGTAAAGTAATTATGTCTGATATTTAAATAATATGAACAACAAACCCCGCATTAACTCAATTTTTAAATTAAACAATGATTATTTCTACTAATAAGGTTTTAAATAGTCTTAAAAAGATAAGATTCTATCAAAAGACGAAACTTTTTCTTGCATCATTTAAAACATTCTCACCAGGAGTATAATTTACGCGAAATGGCGTGTTCAAGGAATATAAATCAACTACTTTATAACCAAAAAATGAAATATCAGAAAATCTTATGCCACAGTATTAACTTTATGGTTTCCGTGATAAAATAAAAATACAGTCTCCTCTAACATTAACTCCAAATTGATCTAAAATGAAACGTCCCTTCAGGATCAGATATCCATTCAAACCTTTGGTACTAAGTACAAAGTGAAAATGCCGTTTCAGCACCATAAATTTCTCAATAAGTAATTCAAGGACTGCATTACGGAGGAAAAGTTCCTGCTATATAAATTTGACTTTCCTTCGGGGAATGCCTGGACCATAATGTCTTTTACGAAAGTCTTGCTTATGTTCGCACGTTACTTTGGCAGGAATAGTACTCTTGATGAAGGAATGAATCAAACTTTGAAATTTTAATTTATTTTTATTTTACATACATAGAATAATGTATAGGGAGAGTGTTATGACTGTTTCTAAATTTCGAATTCGAGTTTTAGACAAAGGAACACTTTTCAAGCATCCCAAAAGACGAATCAAACGTTTTTGCGGTGATGGTCGCTATCTGTGTATGTGTGTGAGTAGATGTTATACCTCACAAAGTAACGGAGCGTTTTGACCAAAATTTGATACAATTACAACAACCCATGAATACTGGAATCCTGATGATTTTAAACTCAACCAAACGTTCGAAAGACCCTACATTTTCGAATGAATTTTGGAAAAAAAAACATAAAATATCAAGATATTCAATAATATTAAATAAATAATCATTTTATCAGTAAATTTTTATTCTATGACATAAACTTTAGAACGCTAGAACGAACCGTCCTCCAGATATTGTACGTTTTTTCAAATAAATATATCTAAAAATTACAACATGTGTCAGTATGTACAGTATGTACAGTATGTGCATACTGATACATACAGTATGTACAGTAAAGTATGTATAAACAGTAGTAAGTATCATCAGATATGTAAAACTTAGCGAGTTTTGCGACTGTAGCTCCATTTCTAATGGGTGATTACATTTTTTTGAAACAGAGTGTATTTAGGAAAAATATAAGTTAACTTGGTACTTCCAAATAATTTTATATGTTGTCATCTAGAATAGCGCCAAATGTCAATGTACTTTTTAACGTTAAAAACATTGTACCTTTTATCTTGTTCATCATTATTTCACATTGAAAGAATTAAAGTACTTGAGTTACGTAGAGAAAGTCATATGCTGCACACTTCAAATTTCAGCAATATGTAAATTGAAAATTGCTTAAGCAAAAGGTAAAAAGTCCACTTGGCTATCGTTTGTCAACCTGAAATACACGTACTCCATAAGGTGAGAGAGAATGCCTTTAGGGGGTAAGTAAAAAAAAATGTCGTTGTGGTACTCCAGCAGCAGACCCCCCTTTATTTATAATTTAGTTGCACTTAAAAAATTAGTTGTAATTTTTTAATTTTTTATACTGTTTAACATTGTATGGCGCTTAGCCATACAATGTTAAACAGTAAAAACAGTAAATAAAGTAAGTAATAGTAAGTAATAGTAATAGTATGCTAAAATGAAAATAATCGAACTAATCGTCTTAATCAAAAATTTCGTCAATTAGGTTCTGCCCTATGATCTATACTATAAGTGTGCAAAATTCCAGCCTTCCTGTTTACCAGGGGACCTTTTGAACTGTCTAAATCGATTCGTATCTCCATTTAATCAGCTTCCAAATGAGATGTCGGATATTCAACTTTCTTAGGCGATACTATAAATATACAAACATCCTGCCTTCAATGTCTCTGGGGTACTAATGAAGGTCTGAAAAGATCTTTCTGAACCTTTCTTTTTCTCCGCCTCCTGTAGACTTTATAAAACATTTAACTCCGTTAGCTTTTGACCTAGTTTTGAACACGATATTATGCGTGTGCAAAGTTTCAATTTTCTAGGCTACCTTAGGTGCTTCAAGATGGTCTGTAAAGACTTTTGAAATATAAGTGTGCAAATATAAATAGGCGACAATATGATAGTGAAAATATAAGTAGACGACAATATGAGTGTCGAAAGCCCAGACCGTCCTGCTCATCCTTAGACATAGAGCAGCAAAGTGGACGGTCGGGATAATATGAGTGTCGAAAGCCCAGACCACCCGACTCGTCCGAAGACTTAGAGCAGCTGATTGGATGGTCGGGGATAATATGAGTGTGCAAAAATTAAATATTCTATTTCACCAGGGTCTTCTGGGGTATCTCAAAGACAAACACATGTGAGAAAATTATTATATAAGTTATCACATCCCATCATTGACACATTATGATGAAGTAATTATATTTGTGTTGTTTATCGTAATATGAACGAAAAAACTGTTGTTAAACATTGTTTAATAAATGAGACAATGAGTATTTAAAATTGATTTTTCAATAATCAGTATTTAATTTGCATACACTCGATTTTTAAATCAAACAATGGCATGATTTAATTTCATATGATTTGATGACATGATTTTGCATATTCTTGAAAATATATAATTCTATTATAACCAAGGACGAAACTTTTTCTTGCATCATTTAAAGCATTCTCTAATTTGCGCAAAATGGCGTGTTCAAGGAATATAAATCAACTACTTTATAACCAAAGAATGTAATATCTGAAAACCTTCTGCAAGAGTATTAACTTTATGGTTTCCGTGAGGAAATAAAAATGCAGTCTCCCCTCCTCAAACATTAACCCCAAATTCATCTAAAATGAAACGTCCCTCCAGGATAAGATCACCATTCAAATCTTTGATACTAGGTATAGAGTAAAAATGCCGTTTCAGCACCGTAAATTTCTCAGTAAGTAATTCAAGGACTACTTTATAATGCAAAGATTTCTGCTATATAAATTTGGCATTTCTTCGGAGAAATCGGTATCATAATGTATTTTATGAAAATCCTAATGTTCGCAAGTTACTTGTAGGAAGGAAACGAACTATTGATATTGAATAAGTCAAACTTAATTTTGATTTATTTGGATTCAGTTTTAGATATATACTGCTTAGGACAAGAAACAAAGTGCATTAAACTAGCCTTTTTCAACCTGAAATATACATGCCCTACAGGGTGAACAGAAATGTCGTTGGGCGCGAAAAACTGCGCTAAGGGTGGACTCGTTCCTTTATTAATGTTCATTTATTTGTAACCAGAATATTTTTACAAGTATTTATGCTTATGAAAGACAGATAAATATAGGATTTTAAAAAATTAGGTTGCAAATTTTATTTTGCTTAACAAAGTTTTATTTTGTTTAACAGTGTATGACGCTCAGCACCATCGTTTCAGCATTTCTCAGTAAGTAACTCAAGTACTACATTATGAAGGAAAGACTTCTGCTATATAAATTTTGTTTTAATTGGGGTAAATCTTGATCATAATATCTTTTACGAATATTCCGTTTTTGTCAGCACATTACTCTGGAATCGAACGCTTGATAAATAAATGAAACAAACATTGAATTTTGATCCAATTTTACAATATGTGCTTGAAAATAGTTTCAAAGAAGAAGAATTCGAGTTCACTAGATTATTGCTTCACAACCTGAAATACGCATACTCCAGAAGGGTAAGCGAAACTATCGCTGAGGGTACGCGAAAAAATTAAGCATCATTTCTCAGGATCTACTATAAATAGAGCTTAGATTATGACTAATATGGGTTTGGCATTGAATTTCGAAGAAGTAAATTTGCTACAGAGATTTCCACTTCAGGTACTTTTTTCATTTCCGGTTCAAAATTTTCATCTAACGTCAAACATATATTTCTCAAAATTCGCTATAGATATAATTTACATGATAACTGTCGTGGATTCAGCATCAAATTTTGGAGGAGGTAGGATGGCTTACTAAGAATTTCCACTCCGGTTCCTTTTCCACTTCTGCTTCAAAAATTTCCCTTGAACCATCTAATTTTCAGGCTTGACTTAGATAGAGCTCTTAGATAGTTGACTCATATGGATTAAACATTACATTTTAGAGAGGGTTAGATGACTTCTTAAAGATTTCCACTTCTGGTTCTTGAGACATCACTTCCAGTTTCCCACAAAATTTGCACGACTGTCGAAATAAGTGTGCAAAACAGAATAAAAATGGTTACTTGTTCAGTCAAAAGTAGTGTACACTCCACTTACCACCGTATAAAGGCTCCTTCGTATTTTTTTTTTCTTTTCTTTTTTTGACAATTGGAAATATTGCTAACATCTTCTAAACAATTTATTATATTATACTAAAATATATAAATAATAATTTCATAAATTCTGTGTAATTTTCGAAAATTTAACGTCATTTTTGACATTTTTGCGACATCTTAGCCCGTTTTGCCCCACATAAAAAAAGGCGCCAAGCTGAAAATATTTCACCAAAAGAGTCGTCAAAGTTGCCAATTTTTTTAAAGAGTTTGATATTTGATAATATTTACTATTTATGTATTTATGTATTTATGTATGATATTTACATTTTTATGTATTTTTAAATACATTTATTTGAAAAACGTGCAATATTTCGAGAACGGTTTAAGCTAGTATTCTAAAGCGTATGTCTTTCGTTTTAGTATTAAAAAATACGTACAACATGATTATTTATTTTACATTATTGAATTTTTTATTTTTTTATGATTTTTTCAAACACTCTTTCGAAATTTTTGCAGCTTTAAAACTTTCGCGTTTAAAATTAATACGTTTCCGGTATTCATGGATCATAATAATCGTTCCAAACTATGTTCAACTGCTTCATTCGTTCAAGAGATATCGCTTCCATAGACTCACGGACACATACACACATACACATCATCTCAAAAGCGTTCGTTTCGAGAGCAGGAATGTTTGAAATGAACTCTTCATCGAAAACTGGAATTCGAATTTTTGAACCCTCGTCACAATATTTTCCCTATACATTATACTATACAGAACGTCTCAAAAAGATTGAAACATGCTTTCATTCTTTACCTGATGGAGATAAGTGGCCAATGTAAATTGCAAAAATGCTGAAAGTAAGGTAGAAAATAAGACTACGTTAATGAAATAGTCCTCCCATTAATTTTCAAAAATTTACACTTTTTGAATTTTTATACGACCCCCTTAGACAAATTTGATCAATCAGAAATTTTTTATTTTTAATGCAACAAAATCATTAAAAAAACCCGCATATCTCAAAAAGATTGAAACACGCTTTAATTCTTTACCTGTTGGAGATAAGTGGCCAATGTAAATTGCAAAAATGCTGAAAGTAAGGTAGAAAATAAGACTACGTTAATGAAATAGTCCTCCCAATAATTTTCAAAAATTTACACTTCTTAAATTTTTATACGAGCTCCTTAGACAAATTTGGTCAATCAGAAAATTTTTATTTTTAATGCAACAAAATCATTAAAAAAACCCGCATATCTGTATCTTTAAAATCAACTGAATTATGATAAAGGAAGCAATCTGACTTATGCCACTTTTCCGTACCATGTGATAAGCTGTTTCATCAGTGAAAATAGGGATCATAAACAAATTGACGATGGAAATTGTTTAGATCAAAAATACGTTAATATATGTCAAAAAATGCATCTAAATAAAAGCATTACACAGACAGAGATCATATAAAGCAGTGGTACTCACTACGCGGTTGGGTAACCCCTATGTATTATCATCCAGTTTTATCTTTTTTGTGGTATATCACAAATTTACATTTCTAATTTGATATATGGTCCCCATTCACAATGTTTATTTTCAATTAATTATTACTCGCTCAATTTTAAAGGTACAGATATGCGGGTTTTTTAATGATCTTGTTGCATTAAAAATAAAATTTTTCTGATTGACCAAATTTGTCTAAGGGGATCATATAAAAATTTAAAAAGTGTAACTTTTTGAAAATTAATGGGAGGACTATTTCATTAACGTAGTCTTACTCCTACTTTACTTTCAACATTTTTGCTATTTACATTGCCCACTTATCTCCAACAGGTAAAGACTTAAACCGCGTTTCAATCTTTTTGGGACACCCTGTATATGCAAGGAAAATATTATCTACCTTGTTATTAATACAGCTTAGACTCGGTTTCTTATCATTATAAAATACCAAAGTGAAAGTAATTATATCGCACTAGGAATGAAATTGGAAAACGTACTAGAGCTGCTGGTGAGCCATCAGAAATATATGCAGCAGACTTAACTTCTGAAGTGAAGTTTACTAAAAGTGAAGTTCTGAAGTGAAATTCACTTTTCAAAAGTGAAGTTCACTATTTAAAGATGGATAGAGGACAGAACATGCAATAAGGTCAGTAAGGACATGTTGTTTCCAAAGTAAAGTTCACTTTGTTAGAAGAGCTCTTCGTGTTTGGATAGCGTATGAACCAGAGGCGGTATAAGCTCCTAGTGGAATAAATTATTAAATTTAATTTAGCGCAATATGCGGTACAAATTTTAAGATCTGAAAAACAATATTACCGAAACATTCCTAAGTAATTATCTGTACGTGAATTTGAAATCAATTTCATTTGAAATTGATTTTTTTTAAAAATAAGAAACTTTCAACCATACTGCTTTAAAAAGAATATCGGCACGTAAGTTATTTTACTTATCAATAAAAGGCTGAAATTTCTATCGTTGAATGTATTTCATTTTAGAATAAAAGTTTCGTTATAAGAAAAAGGGAAAACTAATGCACAAAATTAGCATTTCATTTCAAGAATCGTAATTGACGCGATGGAAACTAATTACAAACGTTAAATAGAGGGAATATAAAAATAGCTTCTTAAAAATTCCTTGTCATTATTTCGGTAATGTGTCACATTCTTTAATAGAACTAACACATTGCACATCCTCAGCATATAATTAAAAGTGACTTAAAAGAAGATAAGTAACTGAAAAAATAGAAACTCAGTTGGAACTGTTATTTCAAACTATTCATCAAACTATAGTGGCAATAAATTTCGAAATAATTACGCATCATTAATGAATCTTTTTGATCCGAAATTATAAGAAAAGGTGCAAATAATTGATGCATTAAACTGATCTCTTGAGAAACTTTTGAAAATAAAAATGTTTGATCTGTTGTTGATAATATTAATGGCGTCATTTTCTGTAATAATCGTTTATCAAAATAAAATGAAAAGGCTTCTAATTACTTGAATTTAATATTCTAATTTAATATACACACACCGGCCAGTGAATGAGAAATCTAGAAAAATGTATGTAAATGCAGGTCACAGGCGAATGTATGCAAATTATGTTGGTCACAGGAGGTACATGTGATCGCAATATCGCTATATGAACATTTCCGTCACATTTAAAAAAAAATTTCGCCAGACGTAGAAATAAGTTATACTTGTAGTAAAGTAGCAAAAAAAACCTGTTCTTCGTAAAGAATATATAATATGAAGAAATTTAAAATTCAAAATAATGTGCAGATTCCTATAACATTTTAAATGGCATTGTTATTCAAATTAATCTATTAAAATATTTATTTTAATTATCCTAAAAAGATGTATAAGAATGTATGTTCTCTCTATACGAAATTATCTTTACAGGCAGATTTGAAGAATAAAACATCCTGGTTCCGTTTGTAAACAAATTGAACTTAATTCTGCAAAACATTGAATTTTAGTCAATTAAGCATCATTTTCATTAATTGTGGTTTATTAATTTGGCGACATTTTAAGAAGTTAATTTGTCGACCAGTTCAACGGTTGGACTGACAGACAAACACTACCGAAACATCATTACAATACTATTCCTTTTCCAAACACAAATACTTTCGTTGATTTGATGTCAATTTTATCAATTTGACGAAATTTATATCGATTTGGTGATATTTTGATCAATTTGACGACATTTACAAATGTCGCCAAATTTGTCGCTATGTGGAACGGTTGGACTGAGATACAAACATTTTCGAAACATCAATTATTAATCATAGCATGTGAGACCAGTGATATTACGCCTGGAGTACCTTTATAACCTGACATTATTTCAGGAACACATACCTTCCATTTTGTCTTGGACTATGATCATACATGTGTATATCACAATGCTGGGGCATCAGTAATTCGTACGCGCCATAACTCACGGTGTGTGGCTCCTTCTCGTACTCTGATTGCGCTCACACATCAATAGATCCCGCCATTATTTTGGAACATCTACGGAACACTCTACAAGTCTGTATTCATCAATTTAAGTCATCCTATTCTGAGTCATAATGCCGCCCGAGTATTTGCACAAGTGTCGTGCACACATCTACTCAAGTCATGATCCAAGTTATCTGCCTTTTGTCTCAGTGTCGTTCTTCTTCGGTCACCGGTTGTGGCTATCTTTTTCCCTCGGTGTGTTACTCCCCCTTTGCTTTCATTTAGTAGCATTCAGTGTTACGCAACAAGCTCCTTTTTCCATTGGCTACTCATTTAACCAATGGAACCATTCCACATCCTCGTAAGGGCCCCCCCTGTCTTGACACTCCTAAATTTATGGCTTGCTGTAAACCTCAGCGCCACTCAGACTGGCATTATTGTCCGAAGTTTCGAATCAATAAATAACTGGCTTAAACCTGTCTCCTGTCTCGCCAAAACACATGTGAGTTCTATTTCTGGTCTCACATATCTCCCCTCGGACAAAGAAACACTAAAAACAACACCACCAATAAAGTTCGAAAAAAAGTTCGAGTCGCAACTTTGTGATTGTCATTTTTTTCTTGGAACAAAGTTCGTCCAGAATGGCAGTCAAACACAGTCTTTTTTGATCACCAACAGTTTTTGAACACATATTAGACATAATATATCAAAGTTATGTACTCATCAAATGTATCAGGTCAAGCTTTCAACTGAAGCAAAATTAAATTTTGAGTAAATTTAAAAAATTTTAAACATATGCACAATCACTTTGCAAAGTTATACACTTAGTCATCTCTAACTCTTGATATTTTTAACACAATTACACACATTTAAAAATTGTGCAATATCTCGAGAACGGTTCATGCTAGCGTTCTAAAGTTTGTGTCAATCGTTTTTCTAATGAAAAATTACACTAAAAAATGATTATTTATATAACCTCTTAACGGTTTTGATTTTTGATGATTTTTCAAAATTTCGTTCGAAAATCTGGGGATCGTCCGAACATTTGATTATGTTTAAAAACAATAGGCTTCCAGTTTTCACTTATTACAATTGTTGTAACAAATTCCATTTCAATCGCTCTATTCGTTCTCCACCACAGACTCGCGAACACACATATACATTACCTCAAACACGTTCGATTCGTGTTCAAAGATGTTTGACACTTGCTCTCCCTTCGAAAACTCGAATTCGAATTTTCGAATCCATCACAGTACTTTCCTTATGCATTATACTATTAATATAAGGAAAGTAATAACGACTTACCTACCGACTTTTGTGAAAATTCGCCTAATAGTCTTTCATCTAGAATGGACACACACACACACACAGAGACGTCATGTTGAAAATGGGTTTTTCGTATTCTAGACTGCTCGAAATGTGTAGATCTGTCGAACACCTCCCCCCCCCCCCGCGAGTTCCGACATTATTCCGATACTTTCTCTTTATATTACCATATATTGTAGGGAGAGTAATTTTTATGACTGTTAATGTCCCTGTCTTTGGAAGGTTAAAATACTAGTATATACCTATACATTTTGCATGTATATATATATATATATATATATATATATATATATATATATATATATATATATATATATATATATATATATCCTGAAAAGGTTCCAAGTATATTTTTCCTTAATGGGAGTAACAATAAATGGGAAAATCTTTCTTTTCTTCGAGACAGGAAATTCTGAAACTGATGAATCCTCTTCTCAAACAAACAACGCAAACAGAATCGAATTATATTTGATACAGAACCCTATTCTTAGCGTGTTCTTGTCAAGAATAATCTCGATTTCATTTATTTCGTACGAGAATAGTATTCCAGAGAGGGCTTATATGTAACCTGCTTCACGTCCATTACTTCATTACTAATGTATAAGCCATTTTTTATTAAAGAAAATTTTGAATGGTGTATAAACAAAATATTTTATCCCTTCAATATTCAAACCTGCAGGCAAATTAAAATGAATTATCGTTAATGACTCTTAATGCGGTTCCTTAGCCGCATGTTCCGTTTTGTAAGTTTTAGTCTTTCTTTTCTATTTTGTAAGTTTTAGCCTTTCTCTATTTTGTAAGTTTTAGTCTTTTTTTATTTTGTATATTTTAGTCTTTTTCTATTTTTTAAGTTTTAATATTTTTCAATTTTGTAAGTTTTAGGTCATTTTATATTTTGCAAGTTTTAGTCTTTTTCTATTTTGTAAGTTTTAGTATTTTTCTATTTTGCAAGTTTTAGTATTTTTCTATTTTGTAAGTTTAGCAATTTTTCAAGTCAGGGTGTTCTATGAAGGTAGTAACGGGCTTTATGTTCTTACATATTGATCCTAGACATACATTTGCAATTAAAATTTTCTTAAATCACTTTTTAGAAATTTATGAAAGCAGTCCCAGCTGTCTGGATGGCTCTTATAGAAAAATTCAAAATTTAGACGTGCTCTGTAGAATAAAATTTGCAATTAGTCGAACATTTCTTACCTCTTCATTAGTTGAAATAAATAAATAGAAATTTTAATTAAAAAATAGAAGTTTAATATAGATAATAAAATAATAGAAATTTGAAAAAATATGGATGTACTGACTCAGGCCCCTTATCCATGACTATTACAGACTAAAATTCAAGACTTGAGGGAAAATTTAAAGATATTTAAAGTTTATAGAAGAAAATTAAGGATTTCTGCACTTTCAGTGAAAATTGTTATAAAGCAGATTTCCTCGAATTTTGCATATAAACAGATGGATTTTCTTTATTATTATTATTTTTAACTCGTGAATTTATAAGACGTATTTTACTATTAGAAATGCTAAAACTGTTGTTAAAAGTTTTAAGGATTATAACGCTTAGCATAAAGCAGGAAAAATTTTAAAAATAATATTGTGTTGACTGATTTCAAACGCAGAAAATGGTCTTTTTCATCAGGACTAGCAAAAACCCTACCTACACTCACATTAGGAAAATCCTGTTTTATCTGGAGTGTTATAACCTTTTTTAACATTCTGCTAATTTTAAATAGTACTACTCTACGGGGCACATATAAAGTTAAAGCTTGAATTTCTGAAAAATCCAAGAAATTGTAGGAAATTTATAATTGTAAATATAGTTCTCGGGATAATTATTAAGGAAATAAGCCCAAATATGGCCAATATCGGGATCTACTATTTCAAAAATATAGTCAATATTGACAAAATATTGGCAACCAATATTATCTAAAAATTGGCGTTTCATTGCAATGTCAATTTTGGCTGATAGTTAACAAGTAATGTTTCAAAAATGGAGTTTCATTGGAAATATTCCCGATGAAACTCCCATATATAGCTAATATTGGCCGAATACTTGTGTTTCATTGGAATGTCGAATTTGGATAAATATTACCAACCAATTGTATTTACTAAATAGTGAAGTTTTAATGGATGCCAATTTGGGCCAAATGTTGATATTAGTATTGGAATGACAATATTAGTTAAATATTAGGGTTTGATTTAAAATAATGCCAATGAAATGCTAAGATATACAATTCTGGATTAATACTGGGATGCTATTGCAGGTTAAAAAATGTTTCAATACTACAATTCAGCAATACATCATATACTCGAGTATATGATGTATTGCTGACAATTATGCTGAAAATGGTTTGAGAATGACAAATATGGACAAAGTTAAATACAGAATATTTAGAGAAACGAGGAGGCCTGGGACCACACTGCTAAAAGAAGCTCTCATAAATTACTTTCTAAGAGCAACTGGGATATATTTATTTTGCAAACTGAAACCATAAAAAAACCAAGTACGATAAGAATATAAAAGACATGTTTTAACCTTAAAATGAAACTGACAATTGCCATCTTTACTCTCCAAGCTCCAGTGGTCAGTTTCTAAATTATTTCCCCATAGTTAGATTTAAGTAGTACTGGGGAATATTGTGTGTAATATATCTTATGAAGTATATCTATTTCATAACATACAAATAACAGAGAATGGAAAATATTAATTTTAAGAAACAATAGCGATAATCATCTGGTTCATCTAATTACGCGTACCAATCATTATTCCTTAAATGCTTCTGAACTTATTATAATAATTATATTTCACAATAATTAATTCATTCCATTTAAATCCTTAAAACAGAAAAATTAATTTTCTGAAATCTATCTAAACAAATATGCTGCAAGTAGTCATCAAGATATATGCAAACAATAAAGTTTTCTGTTAATTGATTTAAAATAAAACCATATTAAAAGATTATTCGTACTTGTTACATTTTCAAAGAAAATAATAGATTATTTTAAAGGTGTCAATGGCAAATAATTAAAAAGAGTGATTAAATCTTTAGCAATCAGCTTAAATTCGAAAGATGTTTCATAAGCTTAATTGAATGGCTTGATGAACAATTTATTCATTATTCTCAATCAGTTCATTAAAGTGAATAAAACTCATTAAAACCGCCATTCAATAAGTTGCTAAATTCTTCAAAAAATCGTGTGTTTCATTTCACTTTATTTCTTTAAAAGTTTAAATATCTAAGAATCTTTTATAAAACTTTCTCAGATTTCGACATGTACTAAAATGTTGTCCATTTCCTAGACATGGAGTTTTTAATGTTGAAGATATATAGGTATTGTTGCATATTATTTATTGAATAAGAGTGAAAATTAGATTGGGTTTCATTCAAAAAATCTCTTGCGGACACAACATGACTCAACCCAATTATTAATTTCCGTTTTTTCCCGTTACGTACAGCTTTCTTTATAGTTTAATCTCCAAAAACAAATAATGTGGATAACAATATTTTTGTGAAATAGCCCGCAAAATTCTTATTGTTTTAAGGTAGCTAAAAATAATCCAATATTCAGCTTCGCAGGCTGAATAGCCATGTGGTTAAGACAGGGATTGCACTCAAAGGATCCGAGTTCGATTCCCGAACTTCATAAACTATCTCCGCGTTTACGCGGGGTACGGGCACTTGAAATTTGTGGATGTCCTTCCGATGAAGGTCCGAATGTCCTTCCAATAAAGAACCTCCTTCTTTTTGCCACCTTCCGGTGGCATAAAGAAGGAGGTTACATTCCCTGTAAATGTGTGTTTGTGTGTGTGTATGTACGTGAGTCTGTGGAGCTGATATCTCGTGAAGGAATAGATCGATTCGTACGAAATTTGGAACAAAAATTACAATCAGTAAATACCGGAAGCCTATTGTTTTTAAACGTATTCAGATGTTCGAAAGATCCCCTAATTTCGAATGAAATTTTAAAAAAATCATAAAAAAACCAAAACCTTCAATAAAGTTATGTAAATTATCCTTTCTTATGTATTTTTTTATTACAAAACGCTTGGCATAAATTTTAGAATGCTAGCATGAACCGTTCTTGAGATATTGCATATTTTTCAAATAAATTCATCAAAATATCACTGTCAATAAGGGGGAAAATATTAACTTCTGTGACATATGTTCACTTTTCATATATAATATTATGCGATAAATTTGTTAACATAATTCTCTTAAATCTAGCTTATTTTATACACGAGAGAAGATACTTTGGATAAAAGTTTTGTATTTGAACGACAATAGTCATTTATTTACTATAAGAATAGCCTATTTCTTTGTCCATGACGCCTAGTAAAATTTTGGCGACAAATTTGGTGGAATATTACCAAAAACAACATTTAAAAAAAATTCGTTTGGAGACCTTTTCAATTGTTTTCAAATTGGTGAAAATATTGACTAGTTGTTAAAAATGTCGCCAATTTAATAAAAAATGACGCTAAATCAATAAAAATGACGGCGAATTGATGAATATTTAATATCTTGTAAATAATATAAGAATCTAATACAAGAAAAATCTATTTTTTAGTCTATAACGCTTGGCGAAATTCTGGCGACGAATTTGACCAACTTGGTGACTTTTTAAATTTCGTCAAATTGACGAAAATGACGCTAAATCAATGGAAATGACGACTAGTTGATGAAAATTTAGTATGTTGAAAAGAATTTAAGAATCTACTATAAAAATAATCTATTTCTTCCTCCATAACGCTTGACGAAAAATTTTGCGAGATCTCGCCAACTTGGCGATTTTTTAAATATTATTAATCGGAGGTAACGTTTTGCAAATTTTGAATTCCATCATTTGACGGGCATGCCTTCTGGTATATAAGAAATGCTCTTCTCTCTGATTATTTGTAACACTTGGTGCATTTGATGAACTTGGGGATTAGTCTACCGAAATATCGCCAACTTGGTTATGTTTTACCCTACATTGACGAAAATATCGTCAACATTGCAAAAATGACACCAAGTTAATGAAACTTACATCTAATTGATGAATTATTTGTCAAAATATTTTAATATATGGAATATATTTCCTATTGAGGATGCTATCAATATTGATAATTGTTCATTTAAAGTTACGTGAAATATAAGTTAATTGGGTACTTTGAAATTGTTTCTACATCTTGTCATCCGAAAAGCGCCCAATATTCAACGTTCAAAACACGGTACCGTAGATCTTATGCAACATTTTTTTACTGTAAAAGAAGTTAATACATTGTATATAAGGTAAGCCATGTGCTGCCCACTTCAGATTTGTTTTTCGTAATTTACTATTCTTCATTTCAGTTTTTGTCAAGTTCCATGTACCATTTCGAAGAAAAAGATTCTATTCTGTTTTTCCAATTATACTAAAATCTAATCAATATCAGAGTAACGTATGACTTAACTACACAGCTTTAAGAAAAAAATTTTCAGATAATTATTGACCCATAGTAGATACATGCATTGCACAAACAGGCACATATATAGATACATATACATTAAGGTATTACGTTAAAATAGTCTATCCGTGTTTTAAATTACTCATAAAGGGGTACATCCATCAAAAACTAGAATTTCAATTTTTGATCCCATTCAAATATATACAGGGTGAATTGTACCTAATCTGCTAAACGAAAGGGGGTGATAGAAGAGCCCATGTGCAGTATAAAACACCATGGCAACTCTGTCCCATCTCTAACCGTTTCCGAGTTATGGTGGATAGAAGGAAAGTGCGTGAAGTCTGAGAAAAATCAAATTTGTGAGGTTTCTAAAAGGTCTACACGCAAAATAAGTACATCATAATTGGGAAGAGTAGAAAAAATCCTATAAGATGACACCATTTTCATCAGGATATCTGGATTTAACGGCGAGCTACAAGAGCTGAAACATTGACAAACAAAATCGAAATGTTGCCAAAATCTGTAACCGGCTATATCGCAAATACCCTTCTAACTACAATCGGTCAAATTTACCCAAAACTTTTCCATTCCACCAGCTTTTGAATGAGCTTACAATAAACTATATCCGTGTTTTAGTTCAGGAAAAATTTAGCTTTCTGTTTGCAATACATCGCAGAAATCGACGTTCGTCGAAGTAAGAGAAATTCGACGAGCATGCGGCAAACGAAACAATGGTGCATAAATGAAAACGTATGGAAATTGAAATAAGGGTCGAGCATGGCATCTCGCGAGTGTTAAATCTATATATCCTGATGGAAATGGTGTCATCTTATAGGATTTTTTCTGCTCTTTCCAATTATGTGCTTATTTTGCGTGTAGACCTTTCAGAAACCCCACAAATTTGGGGGTTTTCAGACTTGACGCACTTTCCTTCTCTCCACCATAATCCGGAAACGGTTAGAGATAGGACAGGGTTGCTATGGTGTTTTATACTGCACATGGGCTCTTTTATCACCCCCTTTCGTTTGGCAGATTAGGTGCAATTGATCCTCTTTATTCCGTATACATTCCCCTATATTGTATGGAAAGTAATAAATGTAGGAGATAGACAATAAACAAAGGATATTCTCTAATCGTCTATTATTTAATTCGAGCTAATTCAGATGCGATCTACTACTTCATGTATTTTAGGATAAGAGCGCCGCCCAGGCGGTGAAGTGGATAGCGTCTCCGACTGCTATCTAGTGGGCTTGGGTTCGAATCCCGAGTAAGACATGGTTGTTTTCTTGAGGATGAAGACAATCTTACGCCCTCTGGGTCCTCGCTAAATGAGAAGCTGCACCCCCCTTGACCTTCATCAGTGATGTTGTTTATGTTAATAAACTTTGTGTGATCTTGTCTTGTGTCATTCTTTGTCCGTCTTCTGGCATCACTGGTCCTGTTTGTGATTCCACCGAAACAGGAGGTTATAAGCAACAACAAACAACAACAACAGGATAAGAGCAAGTTGGCATATCTACAACCAACAAATCTATCTTTAACATAACTGAGTTGAACCTGGGTATCAGAGACTATGTATAAATATCTATTGCTATGCTACGGGATCCACGTAAGTCGTTATGTGCATAATAAGTTAACTATCCATTAAACTTTAATAACTACAAAGTTATTAATCGGACACCAACCCCTTTTTACTTTTATGCTAAGGCTGTCCGTTAGCAATTCCTATATCTTATTCTACCACTTGTAGTTTTTCTATCACATTTTCTAAAAATATACGTCCCATATGACTTTGACATTTGTATTAATCACGTAATAACAGGCAATTTATAATTTTTCAACTCCAGTTTTTATAACAGACGCATAATATTAATTATTTTGTGAGATCGCTCTTCAGACAACAGGGCCAGTTAATCACTCTTCGGTATAGGCATAGCTGATATCCACAATAGTAGCAAGAAACATAATACTACTTGCCTCCATTTTACGAACCTCTATAAAGCCATATAAGGATCGATCTAAATAAGTCATAATAACAACTGTCGTCAAAGACAAAAATAGGTGTCTATAGAGGTTTCTAATGAAGTCTATTTTTCTCTTTTGTTAAAATATATAGAGGTTCGCTAAATTGTAGCACATAGCAAGTTTTCTTGCTACCGCTTCAGGTATCGACTATTTCGTGATAAAGACTAAATCTGAGATTGCGATCCTAACTCTTGGAACACTTCCTGTACGCGGGTCTGGAATTATTGATAATTTTAATTTTCGATAATTTTAATTCGGTGCCATCCATTAATCAGAACGTTTATGAATTCTATTAAATTCGATTTTTTCTTAAGTGTTCCATTTTATCAATTTATCATTTATCTTTTTTATCTTTCTAAATTTCCAATTTATACTTGAATCATAATTTTAAAATACGAATATGACAAAATTTAATATATTTCTTAGGACTAAAACATCACAATCAACGACAAACGTCTTCAAAGGTTACATATAAAAAGACTGACTTTTGCTCCGTTTGACAAAATTTTCTGAGAATATCCAGGTGTATCTGTGAAGTAACATACTTTAAACAAAATGTCTGGAGTAAAAGATTGCTGACAGAAAAGTTTTGTTTGCGACTTTCTTTTTTCTTCCATTTGTTTCTAGTCTTGAACCTGATTTATATTCCACGACATCTCTGAAAACAAAACCAAGACGCTATCTTGAATTCTCTATTTACATGTCAACAACTGTATACATTTAGAAAAAGAAATTTGCAAATCTTCACAAATTTTAATTTACCTGATGTCGAGCTTTGCATTTGTGCATGAATGCATTTGTGGGCAGAATTTTATTTATTTTTTACCAAACACAATTTGAAAGACAAAAAATGTTCGAGTTTTCAAACTGCGTTTAATCAAGACTAAATTCTGCTCAATACTGAATACGCTAGTTAGATTTTGGATAAAAAGATCCCCACTCAGTTGGAGTGCCGTTGACGTGATACGAGCTACATTGAATTGCGACATACGTCAATGATTTGAGAATAGTATCCGCTGTTTTGTGAATTTAGTGGGGCATTTATGTGCTGTTTTACGGTACCTGACAGTTGTAAGATAGTTATCGCGCTATTTTCTGAATATTGTTCCTGTTTACGCTGTGCTGGTGAATAAACGTGTTAGCTATCCAGAAATTTGAACTCCTTCTTGTATCTTTAAAGTACACTCACGATTCCAGAGGATACGTCGTAACAATATAGCGAAGGGGATTTTTGTGGGATATTTCACAAAAAATTCCGGTTGTACTTTCAAGGATCCACTAAATTTTAATAGATTAAAATGTTTTACCAGACTAAGCTGTGTACCAACACTCTAGGACGCAGGAAAGTATGTTGAAAATGTCATGAAACAGACATTGGTCATGATAAGTTAATTCAATAAAGGTATCCCATCCAAAGGTATACGGAAGATTGATACACGGCCGGGCGAACACGACACGGGCCACCTCCACGGGACAACCACCGAACTTCCCAAATTGACTCGGCCAACCGCCGCAGCGAAACCGGTCGCGACCGTAATCGCGACCACACGGAGACAGTGGGAGCCAGACAGAAACAGAAAGAGCAAACCCAGCAACAATGTTTCTTTCAGGCATTCCTCAGGGGGGAGGGGGCGAGGCGAGGGCCCCCCCCCGGAGACGAGCGTAGATATCCTATATAATAAATACCGTACATTTTCTTCCAGAACGGTCCAGGGTCTTAGGTGGGTAGGCCCCAAAGAGCTACTCCTCGAAGGTTGGCCCTAAAGAGCTAGGATCAATTTCTCCTTAGATTACTCCTCGAAAATTGACCCTAAATAGAAGAGGTTTTTTTCCTGATGACCACCTACTTCAGCAAAGTAATTAAGAGAGGATATCGGCGAAAGAGCTGGAATCACTCCTCGATTGATTACTCCTCGAAGGTATCGGCACAATCCGTACGGGTGGTCGATGTTCAAATCCCATTTACGTACGAAAGGAAAGCGTGGGCATGGAGTGATTAGCAGTTGACAAGCTGTCTGTCGAGTCAAAGTAGCCAATCAATTTTTGACTCTTTCGCTGAAACCACGAGGTCAAAATGAAAGTTCAGAGTGAAATGTTACCCTCGGATTTCTAGCATGGGAAAACATACGAAGACTCCATCTATTTTTTAGGATATCTACGGATACGAGTATTCGCCCCCCCCCTGACATTTATGTTAACCTAGTTTCTATTTAAATAACACAGCATTTATATATATTTATATAGGGTAAATAGAAAACTCTCCCCCCCCCATAAAATTACATTCGCCCCCACCCCCCGGCCGGGAAGTTCTAAAAGAAACACTGCTCAGCAATCACCTATCTGCCACCTGTGAAGGATCATCCCCGCCTGGGTACCTAACAGGTTTATTATAACAAAAATCCCTTGAAAGGGATGGTTGGTTGGTTTTTTAAATATCTGTATTTCGATAAAATATGCCTGGTGCAGCATATCCTCTTTGGATCTTGTGCCAGAAAACCCTAATCAACCAACCCTTCAAAGAGGGAACAATGATAAGTTATCCGTCATCTTAAGTTAAATAAAGCTTTTAAAACACATCAGTATGGCCATAATAATACTATTATTTGTAAAGATTGCAATACCACTGCTGGTAATGGACATTAATGCAAATAAGAAATTACACTTCTGTAAGTGCAAAGCGAATCAAGTAGTATTGGAAACAATTTAATGCATAGGAAAATCCATTGTACCAATCAAATCAGAACATATGTAGTTCTTAAAATGAGCACAATACTCGTAACGGATTCCCAACTAGATTTGTTCATCGATCTAGAGACTTCTCCCTAGAGAGCAGCACAGATGTTTTCGTCCAGAGGTTCTACTGTTTAGACGTCTTAGTGTATATTTAGATATAAAATTTTGCTTAATCCCACACTTCCAGCAGAATTATTTTCTGTTAGTTCGAACTTTGAAGGAAATCTTTAACTTGCATTTAACTCATAAATATTTGAGAAGGATACATTAAATTTTGAATATTTGAGTATTTAGCATTTTATAACAGAAACCTGAATCTTATATAATAAATAAAGCTAATCGTTTGTATGTGTGTCCATGCTTGTGATCTGTAGCGGGAAATCTAAGTGTCATACGGCCATGAAATTTGGTACACATGTACTCCGCGTACACAGGTGAATCTCGGCGTTATGTTTTTCAATTCGAATTAGTTTTTAAGTTATTTTATATTTTAACATTTTCACACAAATCGGTTCTTTAGCGACCAAAAGTACACTCTGTTGCAAAAAATATATGCGCCTATAAAAAATTGAACTACAGCCGCAAACTCGACATGGAAATGTCGTTTTAAGAGTTATGCAAATGAACAAACTGTCAGCGCCAATAATGTTATACGGCGTATACAGCGAGCGTGAGAACAACTCATCGTGCAGCATTTTAAACGAAAGATGTTCTCACTCACAGGGTAATTAGAAATGGATTTTCTGCTTGGATACTGCAAATTGTGTACAAATGTGCTTTTGAGGCGTTGAGAACAATTGTCTTATTTCGAAAGGGGTCGCATAATAGGCCTAAGGAAAGCTGGTTGATTTAACAAAGGCATCAGTCACCATCTTGATCGGACCAAAGGTAAATGGAAGTAAGAGAGGTAGGCCATTCGTTTCTGGCAACCTACTCTTGTCCAGAGTTCTTGGAATTACTGACGTCACTGGTCTTCTCCATCTAGCCGGTCCCTTCCGAAACGTGAGAAAAAGATAAACATAGAGCACGGATATTAGTTTGACAACATAGCTCTTTTAGATTTGGTAGTCTTCGTGATGGTTTATAGTGCTGTAATCCATCTGTTGCTATGATATACCATCTCGTGATGATATACTATCTCGTGATGGTATATCATCTTCCATGCACCCTGTATCAAGGTTGATTATTTCGCAAGATTGGCTATAGATAGACCTTAGATGATAACTAATACGGATCCAGTGTCAAATTGCAGAGGATATAGGGTGTCTCACTGAAAATTATCGCTTCTGCCTTCTTTTAAACTTCCGATTTAAACATTTTCCTTGAACCATCTAATTCTCAGGATTGACTATAGATAGAGCCTAGATGATGACATATAAATTCAGAACCGAACTCCAGATGGGGTGATAAGTTTAATAAGGATTTATATTTCCGGTTTTGGATATGTCACTTCTGATTTTTCCAAAAATTCGTTTGATTGTACGAAATAAGTATGCTAATTAGAGTAATAATGCTTAATATTCACACCGTTTGCCACCATCTGGCTAATTGTTACTTATATATAAAAAGTTTCACTGTGCTTTCCCTCTATTCAAATAATACATAGCGGATCTTTGCTTCTATTCGAGGCCTTTGCTCTATTCAAGGAGAAAGCACTTTTACAGGCAACTATTCCTATTACGCGAATGTAAGGTTGCCATATTTTAAATTTCGAGACGGATTTGTCAGTTTTGGCAATTTATCGCCAACTTTGGAAATTTTTTTAATGTACTAAATTTTTCGTGAAGTAATGAATATTCTGGAAACCACGAGATCATTCCCAAAGTTTTTATGGAGCTAAAAGGAGTCATCGCTCAGTTGAAGAGCAGTTGATGCAGTACGAACTAAATTGGATTGTGAGATAAGTCCGTGTTTTGAAAAGAGCATGTGGTGCTATTTTGTGAATTAGCTGTGCATTTAATTACTGCTTTATTGCATCTGACAGTTGTTTAGTGAACTTGTGCGAAAGCTATCGAACTACTCTCTGTATATTGTTCCTCTTTACACTTATTGGTGTTTTTAAATAAAAGTCTTAGTTATCCAAAAATTTGGACTCATTCTTGTATCTTTAAAGTACACACACGATTGCAGAGGATACGTCGTAACGAATTGTCGTCAGAAGTGGGATTTCTTCAAACTTTACAAACGGTCATGCCTCCCCTAACTAGAAAAACGATGGAGGAACAGTTAAGATAGATGAAAGAACTAATAAAGGCAGACAAAAAGCGGCGGTCGAGAAAATGAAAGAAAAGATGAAAGCAAGACGAGATGAACGAAACAATAAAAGCTGGACAAAAAGCTATGCAGGAAGAGGTGGAAGCAGTGAAACCCGGACACGAAGCTATGAAAGTTGGACAAGAGGCTATAGAAGAAGAAATAAAACAAGAGATTGAAGCCAGACAAGAAGGAACGAAATAAGAGATTAAAACCCTGAATATTATTATAGAAATTATATTAAAGTGACAATAAAAAAGAAATGAAAGCAAACCGAAATGCAGGAAGAAATTAAATTACTTCAAACCGAAATAAATGTGTCGAAACACGCAATTGTTATGTTACAATTATGCATACTGGATGCAACCATAAATATCGAAACTGCTACTTCAACTCTAAAGTATTCGCGAGTCGATAATTTTTCAAAACTAGTGCGGCTAATTTATTCTTTTCTGGAGATTCACATTTTAATTTGTATCACAAATGCATAGGAATTTATTAGTTTAGAGAATATATAATTCATTATTTGTGTTAAATAATTAAACTAAATTCAGCAGCAATATGCTGTAAAATATTTAAAACCTAAAGCAAAAGTAGTCACAGAAAATTCTTAAACATTCAACTGCTCTGAATATGTAATTTGAATTTATTTAAAATTAAATTCAATCTTTCGCATCCAGGAAACCGAATGTCTTCAGAAAGAGCATTGAAATATAAGAGAATTTATTTAATAATAAAAGGCTTAATTCTATATTGTTGATTTTACTCCAACTTTAGATAAAAGATTCATTGCAAAAAGAGGAGAAAATTGTGCATTAAATTAACAATTTAAATTAAGAATGGTAATTGGCTCGGTGAAAACTAATTACAAACGATAAAATGAAATGACATAAGACGAGCTTCATAGAAATTCCTTGTCATTATTTCGGTATGAAGGTGTCACATTAATTAAAGAAACTAACATTTTAAATGCTTCGCATATTATTCAAAACTGACTCAAAAGAAGATAAAAACTAAAAAATCAGAATACGCAGTTTAAACCGTTATTTCAAACTATCCTCTAAACTATAGTGGCAATAAATTTCCAAATAATTAATTACGCATCATTAGTGAGTCTTTTTGATCAGAAATTCGAGAAAGATATGTGTATAATTAATGCTTTTAACTTAACTCTTTAGAGAATTTTCAAACAGAAATGCTTAATTGGTTGTAGATAATATAAACGACAATTATTCAAATAAATATTTGTAAAATAAAATTAAAATTGTTTTCATTCCTTCGTCTTCTAATATGATAATGTTATCATAATAAAAGGTGCTACAATCATTTACTTGGCTTAAATATCGTATTGACTCCATGGACCGGGGTGACTAAGATTATTCCGATTTAGATGGGTGCTATTTGCTGTTGCATGCATTGTTCGACGATAAACTATTTTTTTTTACTGTCTGGATATGTGATGAAAATAAATGTTTTACAGGCCGAGTTCTTTACTGAATGTGGTCAGAGAAAATTAGCGCGTGCTGCACTCCTCCCCTTTTATTGATATATATTGTTTGACAGTAACTCCTCTAAATATTAACCAACTTCTTTTACATTTGGCTATTTTGCACAAATTAAATTTTTACAAGAAGCTACTGACACTTCTGACTATAGTCGAATAATTATTAGCGTGTTGCGCGCACTTTACTCATGTGCACGTTGACCAACCATAAATTATCTTTAACTTAACTAATTTTTATTTACATAGTTATAGGAAAAGTATTGTGAGAGTCGAAAATTCGAATTCGAGTTTTAGACAAAAGGGAACATTTCAACCATCACTGAACTCGAAACTGACGTTTTTGAGGTGATGTGTGTGTATGTGTGTGTGTGTTGATGCGATATCTCACTAACCAATTGAGCGTTTAGAACGTAACTTGATACGTTTATTACGATCCGTGAATACTGGAACCCTATTGATTTCAAACGCGATCCAACATTCGGGAACCCCCCAAATTTTCGAATTAATTATCAAAATATCATTTAAAAAATCGGGACATTCAATAATATTAAATAAATAATCATTTTAACAATATTTTTATACTCTAAAATGAATAACACAAAATTTAGAACGCTAGCTTGAAACGTTTTCATGGTATCCCACGTTTTTTCAAATACATGTGTCTAAACAATACATAAAAATGAACTGTAGTAATTATCATCAAATATATGACAAAAAATTTGGCGAAATATCACCAACTTGAAGATTTTTAACGTGGGGCCAAATTGACGAAAATTTCGCCAATTTGACAAACTGACGTTGAAATAAGAAAATGACGCCACATTGATGAATTATAATTAACTTATTTTATTATAATGGAGAATATTGCTTAGCATTTGTTAGTAATATTTCCAAATGTCAAGTAACATTTGATAGAAATATATGTTAGTACTTCAAAATGCATGTTGTCATGCAGATAATCGCCAAATGTCAGTGTACATATCAACGTAAAGTCATTGTGCCGTGAATCTTGTCCATTATTATTCCGTATTGAAAGAAATAAAGTACTTGCATTATTGTAAGGGAAGTCATGTGCTGCCTACATCATATTTGTCTTTATTTTGGTATATGTTGTAAATTAATGTCTTACAAGCTGATTCCTTTGCGAACGTATCCGGATAAAAATTATACTTGCTAGATCACTGTACATTGTCCGGTGATAACCCGCTCTAAAACTTAACTGATTATATTTTTATTTGGTTATGTGTAGTAAATTAATGTTTTACAAGCAGAGTTCGACGTTGAACGGGGTTGAATAATTAATAAGTAGATAATTAATAATATTTCCTGTAAATCATAACTAAATTTTCTGAAATTAGATATGTGGTGTACATTGATGTTTCACAGGCCGATTTCGTTGTTGAGCATAGTCCGATAAATATTGCACGTGCTACTTCCTCTACGCAGATATATTTTTCCACCGATAACTGATCATAAGGAAGTTTGCTTCCAGAATTTTATTGACTTAGTTAATTTATTGAATACTTTCTATAATGGGAACAAAATTAATTGCATCAAATTTTAAGGAAATATAGTTATCTTAACAGCGATCTATTTTCCTTTTAACTATTTCTCTCCACTTAATCCTGACAGCAGTATCTAATTAACGTAGCAACTAGTTTCATTGTAACATATTGACTAAGTAAACTAGTCTTTAAGTTAATTAGACATTACGTTGATTTATCTTGAAGTTAATCACACTCTAAAGCGTTGAATAGAATCAGTTAAATTATAACAATATCTTCCATAGCTTAGATTCAGAATTGGGTACAGAACTTTAAATTGTAACATGTTACTAAAATTGTAACTAATTAGTAAAATTGTATTTAGTTACTAAAATCGTAATTAATTTACTTTTACAGTTACACCAGGAAAAATTTTAACTAACGTTACAGATATCTTATATTCTAATACATATTTAAATTACTTTTCTCTGAACAAATAACTAAAATGATTCTTTCAATCTTGGATGGACCAAATGTGGCTATATAATAACTTTTTCTCACTTTCCTGTCGATTTCATAGTAATGAATGAATCGATTTCATAGCAATAGAAACTGATAACTGCAGTCCCACCCCAACCAGTATCACATTTCATAACGATTCAGCTGAGGCTGCTCAAAGCGTAACTAATTTGATGCTCACAGAACCCACCTATGGAAAACATTGTAACAGTTAGGATAACGCTCTCATTGCAGGTTTCAGGAACTGAAAAGTGTAAAACGTCCCTTTTAGGCGGATTCTGTGCGTTTGAATTTATTGCCATTACAGTCATGTTGCCATATTTAAGCTGAACCTATAATCTCAATGAAATTTGATACTAGCAGCGTGGATAAACTGAATTGTTCAGTCTCCAGAAAAGTTCACAAAATTCTGGCACAGTACAAATTTTTTTGCTGCTGTGACAGGTATAATTTATTCAATACTGAAGAGTACATACGAAGAACGAAACCGATCTATTGACACTGTTTATTTCAATGAGAGCGCAGTCTTTTCAACGAAAGTTTAAAGCGGATTTAAAATCGAATCGTACAATTTTAGGTCCAATATTGACAAAATGTTCTCGTGAAAATGAAATGCATACAAACAGCTATAAGAAAGAAATAAGAAATATGGAAGAAAAAAGAATACGCTGCCATATAAGAGCTTGCCTGAAAACGAACTATCTCTTAAAATAAGCATTTATCGATTTCAAGTAGCTCATCAACTGTTATTCTAAATGCCCTCATAAACTTTCAACAAACAAAATATCGTTACTCGCATATGTATCTGGAAATATATATACTATTTACCTTTCATGCATGTTTTATGCATAGGCTTATTCGAGAAACGTTCCCAACTATCTTCTCCTCAGCTATTTCCTAATAAATGGCCTAATGTTTCTTCTCTGAGAGCCGAAAAATTCTGAAACTGATGAATCTCCTGTTCAAACAAACAGCGCAAACAGAAATGAATTATGTTAGATGCAGCGCGTTTGTCAAGAACAATCTTGATTTCATTTATTTTATACGCAGTTAGTATACAAGAGGGGGATCACATGCAACTTGTTCCCCATTTATTGCCCAATTATTGAGATCTAAATCATTGTTCGTATACAGGGTGTCCCAAAAACAGTGATGTCGGAGTTTATTCCTTAAATATTGATCTTTGACATATATAATACATTACAAAGTTGCGTAAAAAAGGTACAGAATTTTATGAAATCGATAAAAATTTTCAGGGGGATTAAATTTGAAGAAATACAAAATTTTAAATTTTTATACGGCCCCCGTACAAAAACATTTCCAACGAGAAAAATGTGCCCCATACACTAATAAGGTGGTGTACAAAATTTCAGCATTTTATCATAAAAAGTCCCAGAGATATGTTTAAACAAAGTCGGTAAGGGATTAATCACAAATTAAAATGTAAATGTTTACAGCGAGAGTACAAGTGACGCAACTCAGAAATGCATCATAGGCAAATAATATCTTTAATGGATCTCTGGCATGGATGGAAACATTTTGAACAAGCTTTGTGATGTTTGTATAAAGTTATTATTTCTACACAGTGTAGATACTTTTGTACCA
The DNA here is from genome assembly GCA_951213105.1 of Amaurobius ferox. Taxonomy (NCBI): domain Eukaryota; kingdom Metazoa; phylum Arthropoda; class Arachnida; order Araneae; family Amaurobiidae; genus Amaurobius; species Amaurobius ferox. Next base: position 28,598,373 of record OX578142.1, read on the forward strand.
ATAAATAGCAAAAATATTATTTATTTATGCAATCATTGTTTTCTTTCGTAATTTGTGTATAACCCCTGAGACGCGATCTGCTGACATGATTTTTCCCCTCTGAGAACCCATGTTGATGCATCGAAAAGTGGTTTAAGTCAGCATTTTTGTCTTTCATATTTCTGGAACTTTGTATGATAAAATGCTGAAATTTTGTATATCAACTTATTAGTGTATGGGGTGCATTTTACTCATTGGAAATGTATTTGGGGTTCCTTAGGCGGGGGCGGGGGGGCAGCTCCACCCTTTTTTCCCTTGGCGCTCATTGGTTCTTCTGAACCCAATGGCATCACTTGACATTTATCAAGGCCCCTCTCAGCCCCTTTGGCCTGGGACACCCAAATTTATTGTATTTGACCTAAAAGTTCACGTTGTTGTAAACACCGGCGCCAGCTAGACTAAAACCTTTGTTAGCCGTTCTATGCACCATAAATATTGAAATAAAAATGTCTCATGTGAGGACATATTCTGGCCTCACATATCTCCCCACAGACAGAAAAAAAAAGAAGCAAACAAAATTTTAAACCACTAGAGTTCGAAACCAAAGTTTGATGCACTTGAAAATCTGTAATTGGCATTTTTCACTTTCTTTTGGACAACGTCCTTCCAGAAAAAGTTCAACAGTCTTGCTGTAACAGAAAAGTGTTTTGCACACATAATATGGACAAAAGAAACATAAGTTACGTACTCATGAACTTTACAAGGTCCAGCTTTCAATTGAAGCTAAATTAAATTTTGAGTACTTAAAAAGATTTTTAAACATATGCACATTCACTTTGAAATGTCACACACTACTATCTTCTTTTATATTTTTAACATCATCACACACCATTTTTTTTTTTTTACAAATTACACATTATTATTTTTTGAACACAATTCTTTACATACTTCATCAAATATTTTTTTATAATTAATAACTTCATCACATATATAACATTTTTGCTGAACCTTGATACTGGTACATACTTATTAATACAATCACATATTTTTTTTTTTACATCAGCTATTAAAATATATATACTTTTAACATAATTCTTGTAAATCCCCTTGCATTTGCATATGGGGTGACATCTTCCCTTTAAAAAAATTTTTCATTCTTATAACGCTTTGTATGTAAACAAACCAACAACCCCTTGCGCTTGATGACAGCAATTGATTGATGTCTTCAACAAGATCATTAGAAGAAACCCTTCTAACTTTTAAACCACTCGACACCGGAAGTGCGAACCGGACACTGCGTTCAAATCCCCTTTCCGAACTTCGAAAGTGCCTAGTCAAAAACAGACCCGAAAACGATTACATTTCTTTTAATCGTTTCCTCATTTTATTCGCTTTTTTGCACAGCGCTTAGCAGACTGAATTCCCTCAACTTTACTCCTTTTGCTATGACAAAGCATTAAAGTGGACAACGTGCGGCATGGACTTGCTTCTCGCGCTCTTCAAAAGCCTGTACCCAAGTATTGTAAAACTTTTATTTATCCACTCGACGTGTCCGTCGACTAACCGTCGACTTATTCTTTTTAAATATAAACCTCCTCATTAATTATTAATCCTATCTGCTAATCAACTTTTATACTTAAATGCTCAGACGGGCTTGCACATTAAATTAGCATTGCATAGCTCGCTTACTTTTTTTTTAAACTCAAACTAAGCAGCCCCTTATTTAAATATTATTCAGATGGTTTCTTGAGGTGACTTGTATCAATTAACAAAGTCATCTTAATATTACCTTCTTTTACTGCATGTATACCCTTTTTATACTGACTTCATGTAAAATTTAACATTTTCGAAAATCATTTTACTGTATTATTTATTATTTAAATTTCACCTTTCCATTTGATGTTAAGATTCTCTCTTATTTAATTTTGTTTTCTCATACCTTCCATATGACATTAAAATTTTAAAAAAATTTGAAATTTTTTTTTCTTTTGAAATTTTAAAATTTTTTAAATTTTGAACTTTAATTTTAAACTTTTAAAGTTTTTGATATAATTTGTTTCAATTTTATTTATTTTAACTTCTTGCTTAACACGTTCATAACTTTTACATTTTATATAAAATTTTATAAAATTATGTTATTTTTTTTAAACACATTCAAGCCTTTATTTTCTTGTTTGAAAATCCTTTATTTACTTAATTGTAAATTTTTATTTTTTAACGCTTCTTTACAATGAGTTCCGTTCATTTTCTACTTACTGGAAAATTTATTACTGCATTTATTTATTTTTTTATTTTTAAACGCGGATTTATTTAATCACCGTACCTACCAAATTTATCATATTTATATATTTATTTTTATTTTAATCCTTATGACTTTGAATACCTGACATTTATAACCATTTATATTCGCAATTGTTTACCATTCTATCGCTTATTATTACTTAATTTATTACCTATTTTGACATGTAATTACTGCGGCTAACCCCTTTATTGCCGTAATACATATTATCATTTATTTATTTATCAAATGACATTCATTTCGTCCAAATTTATTTTATTTATGATAACATTTCTCAACACCTTATTCAGAATATCCTTTTCATAAATTTTTTTATATGTAAAAATACCTATTCACCATTTTATGACATTAATAACAGAGTATCTATTTTTATTTTTTTTTACGTAGATTACCGTTTGTTTACAAACACTTCCGGTTGCTATCGTATCTCATCGATACTTTAATGTTTTTATTTACATTTCCCACTGACATGTACATTATTTAGTATTTTATAAAATGCATTTATACTCACTACATATTTATTTATATTCATTTCATATGTATTTCACAGCTATTCATTTTCGTACAACTTTCCTTATCAATATTTACATTCTATTTTCATTACCAAATTTATTTACATTCTATTCATATCTAAATTTATTTATACACACAAGATTAACGTAACCTTTCCTTACGTTATAAATGAACACCAAAAATGCTTTATTTTGCACTCAAAAATTTTCAATTAATTATTTTTATTTCAACCCTTTTTTAACACCTTCTGTGAATTTATTCATTTATTCACTGAACAAAAACTTTAACTAAATTTAATTCATTTATCCTATCACTTTAGGATTAATTTAGTTATTTAAATTGCTTATACAATTTATATTCTTACTCAAACATGCATTTATCTAAGCATTTTCACATTTGAACATTCCTACACGAGATATCGTGTCCTCGATTGCTTTATTGCAACGGGCGATTTACAGCTATTTTAACTGTTCATAGTTTAACATTTTACATTCAAATTGATTTAAAATTTTCAATTATTTATGCCTTTATTTACTTTTTGACATAAAATTTAGACCATCTATGACTAATCTCTTACATTCTCACTTTCAGCTCACTACTTATTTTTTAACTTTACTTAAATCTGTCATTCAATTTTTAAGCTTCAAGACTCTTTTGAAAGACTCATCATTTTCCTGCCGTTCCTTGAAAACAAATTGAAGTGAAGCGCTGCATCTTATTTTGAAAAATATGAAGCACCCGACTGGACTGGCTTTCCAACAACCTTGTCCTTGCCTGTATTTGTTTACAGACCTTATATCTACCCAATTAGGTAACATATTTGATTTTACCTTTCAATTTTTGTAGATCTATTTGCATAATTATTCTTTGCATAATTTTTTTTTATCGCATGTAACCTTATTTGCACAATTATTATTAAATTTTGTAAATTTCGTACCATGTTCATTCATAAACAACTCCTTCGTTATTGGCTTTCCTTTTTTTTTAATTCATATCATTATCCATTTTTTCATTTTGAAAATATTTTCAATTCCATATCATTTTTCCTTAAATTCATTTTGATTTGTTATTCTTTTTATCTCTCTCTCATCTTACAATTCTTTAAGTACCAATCATCAGCAAAATTTGAATTTTTAAAATTTCTTGATTTCTTGAAACAATTTTGACCCAGCTTTCTCTTCCCTTGTTCATGAATATTACATTCAATTTCATTTGTGTTATAAATATGTATTTCATTTAGTAACTTTAATTTCTGCCTAACATACTCTTTATATTTGCTTTGACTTTCAATTATTTCTGAATCTGCTTTTAGAATATCATTATCTTCATTATCATTGTGATTACTATCCCTTATTATTTTATTACTTTCATTTTGAAAATTTTTACAAACATTTGAATTTTGTATTTCTTGAACATTATTATTTTGATTAACCAAATCATCCCTTATTTTATTTTCAAGAGAATTTTGCTTATCATTATCATGATTTTTATTTTCCTTTTCTTGAAAATTAACATTTTGCCTTTCATTTTCCAAAGCATCCCTTATTTTAATTTCAAGTAATTTTTGAGTATTTGCATTATCATGACTTTGACTTTCATTTTGTATTTCCTGACAATTAAGAATTCCATTCTGATTTTCTTGAAAATTAACAATTTGAGTATTTTCATCATTATGATTTTAATTTTGACTTTGCATTTCTTCAAACCTTTTACTTTCATTTGCATTATGTACCCTTTGAATTTTAACATTTTCATTTTGCATAATTTCATGATTAATATTTTCAAAATTTTTATCACCTTTTTGATTTTGCATAATTTTGATATCCGTATTATCGCTTCTTTGCTGAATATTTTCATTCATATTTTGAACATTTTCAATATGTACACTTTGTACAGCATAACATTTTTTTGATTTCACCGTTACCGTTACTTTTACTTTCAATTCGTACCTTTTGTGCTATATGACATTTTTTTTGCGTGAATATCATCGATTTCACTGTCCATATCATATTTTTCCATCAACTCTTCCGCACTTTGTACATTTTGTTCGATATAACATTGGGTAGCGTGAATTTTAATTGGTTCATCTTTTATGTTATATTTATTTCTAATGGTCAATATATTTGCTTTTCCATTTTCAATTATTCGAAACGGTCCTTGAAATCTATCTTGAAACATATTTGGTTTATTTTCCTCTTTCAAAAATACGGTATCTCCGATTTGCATTTCTTCATTAGTAATTTTTTTGAAATTTTTAATCACTCCAACTCGCATATTTTTATTTAACGTAATTTAGCTAGGGGAGATGCGACCAGAAATATTAATTTTACGAAGGTTTCTAGGACCGGTAACATCAGAGCACATACCTTCCAGTTTAGACTTGGGCTCATCATCTCGCTTGCATCAGTCTTATACTGCCATAACTCTGCGGTGTGTGGCTCCTCCTCGTATATCTCACTTCGACTGATACTTTATATCTGCATACTATAAATGCAACTCCTAAGTCATCTCTGCTAGGTCATGTTCGCTTCGCTCCTTTTGTCAAACTCCTTTCAACAGCACTTCGTATGAAACTTCTTGCAACCACATATTTCGTGTCAGACTTACTTCTGCAACATTTCGTATCAGAGTTTTTTCTACAACATTTCGTATCCGAGTTACTTCTACAACATTTCGTATCAAAGTGACCTGTGGTTCCTTCGGCGGGGGGGGGGGGCAGCTCCGCCCTTCTTTCCCTTGGCGCTCATTGGTTCTTCTGAACCCAATGGCATCACTTGACATTTATCAAGGTTCCTCTCAGCTCCTTTGGCTCTCATGTAAGGACATATTCTGGCCTCACGTAAACAAGGTATGTTATTTGTACAATTTTCAGAAGTAAGAATCAATAATGTTGCTAGGATGGTCTTTCTTACATTGAACAAACTTAACGTACTCTAAAATTTCGTTTTAAGTAACATGAAAACTATGTCAAAAAATAGGAATTTAACAAATCTCCAACTGCTCAGCATTGTTTTTATTTTTGTATAATCATTGTTTTTTTCCACAATGATTATACAAACATGCACATCGATATATGAACTTGACTTTAAGTCTTTCATATCCATAAAAATAAAAGAAATTTGGTTAGTGCTTTGTCCACTACTCCATGTTTTCCACGGCCTGCCTGGGTGCTTTGTAATTTCATCTATTTTTATTATATTTGTCCCATTTTTTCCTATTTATTAGCTTTTGAAACGCTTGTGAGTCATTTGGACTTAAGTTTGTCTTGTTGGTATACTTTGTTACTACTACAGTGAAGAAGTAGCTTCACTATAACCTTAAAATAAGTTTATCAAGGTATTTTTACCAGCTACATACCGTTACTTATTTACAGTGTTTTTAACAAAGATTTTACTTTTGAGCTAATAATGCTTCTATTCTAAAATGCATAACTCTAACAAAGCTTATCAAAAGTTTATCAACTGTTTAAAATTTAAATAGAAAAACGATTGGTGAAACAGGACATTTTACGAAAAAATTAGCGAGGAAAAGAATCAGAGATCTAAATGAACTATATCCACTTTCAAAAAAAGCTTGTGATTCTTGCATAATAAAGGAATGCGGCTGTGTATGTGTGTGTCTGAGCAGTCTGTAGCGAGAACTCTAAGCGTTGTAAGGCCAAGAAATTTGGTAAAAGGTACTTCAGGACCCAAAAATATGTCCCCTCCCCCACTGTTATATTTTTTACATTCAAATTAGTGATGTTTTGTTGCTGTTAGTTTATGTTTTAGAACTATTTAGCTGAATTTTAAGCGACACCCACACAAACTTATTCCTTAATGACTGAAAATATTAACACAAAGCTTTCATCTTGACACCATAGGAAAGATTGAAAATTTTTCTTTCAAACAAACTTTGAACGAAATTCCATACAAATAATAAAAAGAGTTTTGTGAATTTATAAAAACATATATACTTTTCGCGTGTTTAAAAAGCCCCGATTTTTATATTGCGACATAAAAGAACTGACTGGCAATGGTTACTTCTTTAAATGTTACACACTGCTCCAAAACAAAAAAAATCCTGAAGCCTGAAAATCCTGAATTTTTTTCAATTTGATGGAATTAAATGAAGTGGATTCATTAGTATAAAAATGAATTCATTTAATGAGTCGAAAATTATACTATATAAGAAATGTATGTCTTTATTTTCCTTATTATTATATTTTGTTCTCTATGTATATATCTACCTGTCTATTTTATACGCTTGATTGCAAATTTGGCAGCATTTTCACAATCTTCGCGACATAGCGAACAGTTTGACACGATTACACCAGTTTAATGACTTTGGGCAAATTATGCAAAATTAAAGATAATTCACTGTTTCTAAATTTCTTTATTTTTTGACAATTTTTAAAAGGTCTAGGAAATTATAAAATAAGTGCGTTTTTTTAGGGCGTCGTCAAGTAATTGCTTTGTTAGGAATAGTATCGCGGCAATTAGTATAATTGATCGGGAGAAGCGCGTTAAAGCAGAGATTAGTTTAATAATTTAAAGCACGAAACGGAGAGAACATCTTTCCAAATTAGTATTAATCCCCGTAGGCACATTCCACGCACGTTTTCCGTAAACACAAACTACACAGGAGAGAAAATGTACATTTTCTATGAAAGAATTTTAAGCACGTGTGCAGGTCGCCTACGTGAAAAAAGATCCATACGGTATCAAAAATTTTAACATGTACTCACGCTTAAAAAATCACCAAAATTGCAATTATGGCTTCCGAAAGTTACTTTTTGCTTTGGAACAGTGTGGAATATTTAAAGAGGCCGGTGTGAAATTATAAATAGCAGTTAATTAATTTATATCGCATTTAAAAAAGTACGGAACGTTTTGAACACACGAAAAGTATACATATATATTTTTTTAATTCGTCCATTAATTATATGGCTTACGTTAAAAAAGATTTTGAAAGAATTTTTTTTTTATCTTTCCGATGGTAACAAGATGGAAACTCTGTGATAATATTTTCAGTCACTAAGGAACGATTTCTGTGAATACTGCCCGAAATCGTGCTAAAATATGAAATAAATAAACAACTAATTCGAATTAAAAAAAATAAGTAACTTTGAAGTGCTCCTTCGCGACAGAGAGTAAAAACTTGTGATACTGTTCAGAGTAGTAGTGAAGATCAATGGTAACACGAAACAGATCTTGTAAATCAATATTTTTAAAAAGATATTTAAAGCAAACGAATATACTTTGTGGATTCTTTTAAGATGCATTATTCTTGTAATCAAATCCTAGCTATTTTTACTTTCTCATACGTAATATTGAGAGAGTAATAATTTCGCGAATTTTCGATTCCGAGATCTTGATGCCAGGCTTGGTGGGTATATAAGGAATAGGGCACGCATTCTGAAAGCATATCACTAGTTGCTGTCATGGCATAAAGGAGTGATTTATTAGATTCGGAAAAATAGATGATTATCGGGTTTCGGACCAAGGGTGGCAGTATTTCCGAAACAGCGCAGTTTGTGAACTATTCCCGTGCTGCTGTTGTTAAAGTGTATCGTCAAAGGAAAAATGGCACCGTTGCAAATAAGCGACGTGGAACTGCAGAACACCAAGCGCCATTGTTGTGACAGGTGGACGTCGGCTCCGTAAGTTAGTGAGAACATATCTCCGCGCTACAGTGGAACAACTCACAGGCCGAATGGACAAAGTGGCTGTGGGAAACCAATAAAACAGAAACTTAAAGTTATTATTTTAGATTATTTATTATTAATCTAAATATTATCCTATTATAAATGTAATCATGGCCGTAAATTGTACATAGTGGAACTCATTATTATTGCAGTACATTGCGTTTTGTGTGCAGAGAGGAGTCTGTGTCGGGGAAGAAGCGAGATGTGTGCAAGTGGAACGATTAAATAATAAGTCCACTAATATGGGAATTTACTGCCATGTTAAGAGATAAAGATAGATATGTTAATGATAAAGTAATTGGAGGGTTAATGCGAAACACAACGTAATAATATTATTAATTAATGTTAACTTTAACTTAAGTTATTATTTTTATTAAATTCCCACATTTGGTTTCCGTGACGCTTTTGTGTGAGTTCAAAATTTAAAATGAAAATTTTAATAAATAATACTGAGATTAATAAAAATAATTTAAATAAATTTAATGGAAGAACATGTGTTGACCAGATTTTTGCATTGTTTAAAATAAAATATGCACAGTCACTATGAAAAATGAAAAGAATTTGAATATATTTGAAATAATGGAAAATAATGTTGAAAAATTAATTATTAATAAGAATATTTAGTTTGCATGTTGAAATGTTGTATGTGCAGTATTTTTAAAGTGTATTTTATGCTATTAATTTTAAGTAGGATTTTGGAAGGGATAAATTTTGTGTAAATGCTTTTGAGAGGAAATAGAAGTTGTAAAAAAAAGATAAATCTACAGAAAGGTCACAAAGAGAAATTATTGAAAATCCGAGAGTAAAAATGGATAATTTTGGTTTAATTAATATATTGCCAGTTTTTTATGGGAGGAAAAACGAAGATGTCGATTTTTTTATCGCACAGTTTGAAAATATCGCAGGAATGGCCGAATGGTCTGAGGAAAATAAAGTCGTAATTTTAAAAACTAGGTTAAAGGAGAAAGCTTTTGAATTTTTGTCAAAAAAAAGAGAATTGCAGAAAGCAAATAACATGAGAGAAATCAAACAGATATTGATGAAACAATTTAAATCATCACTTACAATACTTCAAAAGCAGACAAATTTAAATAAAATTAAACAGACGCCAGGAATGAAAGTTGCGGAGTTAGCGCTAAATATTTCAAATTCGACAAATGAATGTTTAGGGAATTACGCAAATAATGAAATGTGTGAAATTAAGAACAATTTAATGTTCTCCAAATTTATGGAAACTGTAAGACAAGATCTGGCATTTGAAATTAAGAAATTGAATATTGAAGGGTTTGACAAGGCAGTGAAATACGCAGAGCACTTAGAGAAAATTTTGGAGGAGGATTGCGACCGTACAGAAATTAATGCGATTTATCGCAATGAAAATATCGGCAGAAATTTTAATGATAGGCAAATGGAAAGGCATTTACAAAATTCAAAATTTGAACCTCAGCAAGTAAAATATGAAAAGCGTGAAAAATCAAAAAATGAAGTTATACATTGTATAGGATGCGGGAAAAGAGGGCACTACTTTGCTACCTGTTGGCACAATCAAAACGCACAAAAAACTTATGGAGAAAATAAATATAGGAATTAAAAGAATTAAATTTAGAAATACAAACAATAACGGATTTAGAAATGAGCAAAATAACGGATTTAGAAATGAACAAAATAACGGATTTAGAAATGGGCAAAGTAACAGATTTAGTAACACGCAAAATAACGGATTCAAAGAAAAAAATACGGAAAGAAATGATAGTCGGTCAAATAGTCAAACGTTTGCGAAAGAAAGGTTTCAGAGACAAGAAAAAAATCGTAGCGTCAGTCAAAATCGCGGGCATTTAAACTGACCGAGGTGCTTTGGCCGAGTCAAAATTTAAAAAATAGACCAAAGTCTCAATCGAAAGAAGAAAAATCGCAAACGCGAATTAAGATATTGAGTTACAAAAATTATGAAAACGCAAATAAAATGCAAGATGATAAAAGGGAGGTTCGCACGCGAAGACCAGGTCCCAATTTTCAATCACAGCAAAATAATGAACAGGCAAATAAAAATGACAATCAAAAATTAAATAATGTGGAAAGCATGCAAAAATTTACCCATGTTCCCTACCCGAAGGATGAGGTCATTAGCAATATTGCAGCTTTGCTTGCACAGCCCGGATGGGTGAGGTTCGATAGTCACTTCCTCGAAAGTCTAAAATGTGAGGCGAATATTAATAAAAAGAAAATTTGGGAAAATACATGTGTAGAAAATAATATAGGTAAAAACATTACAAATAAAGAAAATACAGGATTTAAAGAAATTATTAAAAATGAAAATGAGGCGTGCAATGCAAAAATAAATTTAAATGATGAGCACAAAAATGAAATTAACTCAAAATCGACTCGGATCGATAATAAAAAGTATGATGAAATTAAGGAAACTAGTTGTAAAATTTCGCAAATTGATACACAAATTATTGAAGGTAGCCATGTTAATGACTATACTTTTTCAAATGATGAAAATAATAAAAATGTTGATAAAGAAAATGATTTTAAAATTGTGACTAGTGCAAAAACGCCAATTGTTACACAAGATGAAGTAAAAGGCATAGTTGAATTTAATGAAAATATTAAAAATGGTTATTATGACAGTCAAAAAATTGCACAGGTCGATAAGGCCAATTTTCCTAGAAATTAAAAGGTTAATGATTTTGCTGAAAAAGAATGTGTTAATGAAGAGTCAAATCTTGACGTCCAGGTCTATATCACGCTCACACACAGGATTTTTTTTGCAGCCAGGTCAGTTGATTGCAGAACAATTCGATGTTGACCAAAAAATTCAGGATGGAGAGGTAATCTTTATCCCCACAAAACACGCAAAAGTACTTTTTCCATTTGGTGCAATTCGAACTGTAATAAAAAATAACAAAATTTATATTGTAATTAGTAATCAAAAGAAGGTTAAAATTACGTTAAATAAAAATATGAGAGTAGGAGTGATTAAAAATTTCAAAACAATTACTAATGAAGAAATTCAAATCGGAGATACCGTATTTTTGAAAGAGGAAAATAAACCCAATATGCTTCAAGATAGATTTCAGGGACCCTTTCGAGTAATAGAACTTGGAGAAAAAAATATATTGACCATTAGAAATAAATATAGCATGAAAGATGAACCAATTGAAAATCACGCTACCCAATGTTATATAGAACAAAATGTACAAAGTGCGAAAGAATTGATGGAAAAATATGTATAACGGTAACGGTGAAATAATTGAGATTCAATCAAAAAAATGTTATACTGTACAAAGTGTACAAATTGAAAATGTTCAAAATACAAAGGAAAATATGCAGCACAGAAGCGAAAATACGAATGTCAAAATATGCAAAATCAAAAAGTTGATAACAATTTTGAAAATATTGATCATAAAATTATGCAAAATGAAAATGTTAAATGCCAAAGAGTACATAATGCAAATGAAAATAAAATGTTTGAAGAAATTCAAAGTCAAAACAAAAATCATGAGGTGGAAAATACTCAAAATTCACTTGAAATTAAAATAATGAATATGTTGGAAAATGAAAGTCAAAATGTTAATGTTCAAAATATGCAATTGAACATGGAAATGCTAATCTTCAAAAAGTGCAAAATTCAAGTAATGCTAGTAAAAGTATTCAAAATGAAAATGATAATATAATAAGGGATATTAATCAAAACACAAATGAAGGTAACATTCATGAACAAAATGAAAGGAAGTTTGATTCAAATTCTTTCATAAGATCAAAAATATTTAGAACTTCAAAATTTGATGATGATTGGTTTTTAAAGAATTGTAAAATGAGAGAGGGATAAGGAAATAACAAGTCAAAATGAATTCTATGGAAAATGATCTGTTATGGAATGAATTTTAAAGATGAAAAAATGGATAAGAATATGAAATTTTTAAATTATAAAGAAGGAGTTGTTTCAAAAATTAAAATGGTCTAAAATGCTAAAAGAAATGAATAATCATGGAATGGTATAAAAATGAACATGGTATGAATTTTACAAAAATTGTTAATAATTGTACAAATAGTTCTTTTTCAAAAATAATATTATAGCATAATATAATTTATAATGTTAAGTCAAAATGTTACATGTAATAAGAAAATCATGAAGAGATTAATTTATGCAATGATTTCTACAAAAATGAAAGGTAGAATCAAATATGTTACCTAAATGGGTAGATGAAAGATGAAGAGTCTGTAGCCAAATCCAGGCAAGGGCATTGTGTTTGAGGGCCAGTCCGGTAAAGTCAGGTGTTTACAGGGGCAGGCAGGAAATGTTGAAGAGTCTTGAGGCTTAAAAATTGAATGACAAGTTTAAGTAAAGTGAGCAAAAAATAGAAATGAGCTGAAAATGAGAAGATTAGAGAAGACGTGTGAGGAAGAAGAAATGAGAAGACGTGTATGTGATTCAGTGGTAAACAAGCGCGTCAACAGTCGCGCGTTATAAATGGTTATGAATGTCAAGTATTCTAAGTTTAAGGATTAAAATAAATTGAAATACATATGATAAATTTTGTAGGTACGGTGTGTAAATAAATCCGCGTTTGAAAAGGATATTTAAACAAATAAATAAAAGGGATTTAAAATCATAAGATGTTAAAGATATAAATAAATAAATTAATTAATAAATATTCCAGTAAGTAAATAAGTTTTAAAAAAATAAATAAATAAATAATGAAATTCTAGTTTGTTTAAAATAAATTTTTATGTAAAATTTAAAAATTATGAAAGTATTAAGCAAGGAGTTCAAAAACAAATATTAAACAAATTATATGTCAAAAATTTTAAAATTAAAAGAAAAAATTTATTTATTTTTACATTCATAAAGTCACATAGGAAGGTATTAAAAACAAAATTTTAATAACAGAGAATCTCAATAAGAAATGGAAAGGTGAAATAAAATTTAAATTATATAATACAGTAAAATGATTTTCAAAATATTGAATGAAGTCAGAATAAAAGGGGTATTCAGTCAGGTCAATAGAAGACACCATAGAGATGACTTTGATAATAAATAGAAGTCACCCCAAACGAACCAACTAAATAAAATTTAAATAGGGGCTATTAAATTTGATTTTAAAAAGAAAACATAGAGAAAATACGTTAAAAGCAGTGCAGTAAGGGGTTGTTCAAGTACCACGGGTATCTACAGTAATAGAAAGTGGATTGCACGGAAATAACATTAAAATAAAATGATGAATATATATATATATATATATATATATATATATTTAAATGACTGAGTCGACGTTTATATATTATGTCGAATGGTAAAATAAAAAGGTACGATACTTGTGTTACAGTACTGTAAAGACGTTCCTTTCTGCCGGCTTGAAGAGAATCCACGCCACACGTTGTCCACTGTAGAATGCATTGTCATGTTTCAAAAAGTAAAGTGGAGAGGATGCTTAGCTGCTAATCACTCAATTGCAAAAAACGATTAAAAGAAGAAAAATCGTTTTCGAAGGTCATTTATTTGACTGGTCAACTTCCGATGGTCGAAAGGGGTAGTTGAACAAATCCGGTTTGGGGCACTTCCGGTCTTGATAAAGAGAAGGGTTCCTCTAATGATATTTTGCAATTCAATCCATCATTACGCTGTCACAAGTCAGAGACTCAGTTTTGTTTACATTCTGGGCCAAGAAGGTCAAAGGGAAAATGTCAAATGTGTTTGTTTCTTTACATGCAATGTTAAAGTTACAGAATTCTGCAAAAGTATAATTTCAATTGTTGAATTAAAAAAAAAATGTGTGATGATATGAATAATATTGAACCAATATTTAAAAGTTAAGTATATATGTTGTATTATTTTATGAAGCTGTCAATAATAATGAAAAATGTTGGATTAAAGAAGAAAATAATTGTGTTAAAAATATATACTGTATAATTTGTAAAAAAATGTGTAATTTTGTGTTAAAAGTATCAAGAGTTAGATGACTAGATGTGTAACATTTCACGTGATTGTGCATGTGGTTAAAATCTTTTAAAATAATCAAAATTTAATTTTGCTTCAGTTGGAAGCTTGACCTGATATAATTTGATGAGTACATAACTTATGTTTATTTAGAATAATGTGTGCTAAAAACTTTTTGTGGTTATAACCAGACTGTATTGAACTGCAATTCTGGACGAACTTTGTCCCAAAGGGAAAAATGCCTATTACAAAATTGAGATTCGAACAATTATTTCGAACTTTACTGGTGTTGTGTCTTTTTTTTTTATCCGAGGGGAGCTATGTGAGACCAGAAATAGATCTCATATTTCATGAGGAACTTTTACGTGTAATTTATTGTGTTCAGTACGACAAACAATACTTGTAGTCTGGCTGGCACCGAGTTTTATCACCTCATGAACCTAAAGGTCAGAAAACCACAAATTTAGGGGTGCCATGACAGAGGGGGTCAAGCTGGGCCTTACGAGATGTGGAATGGTTCCATTGGTTAAAGGTGTAACCAATGCAAAAAGAAGATTGTTACGTCAAACTCAATGCGGCAAATGGAAGAAAAGGGGGAATTACCCCCCACAACGAGGGAACCACAGCCTGTGACCCGAGATCGACACAACAAGACACTTGTACATAGATACTAACATGACTTGGAACAGATAACTTCGACTTTATGACTTGTTGAGATACTAACATAACTTGTACACTTGTAGAGAGATACTAACATGACTTGGAACAGATAGCTTCGACATTATGACTGGTGCAGATACTACAGCGATGACTTGATATACTAAGAGAATGAAATAAGTGCGAGTGCAGAGTTACAGCAGTACAATATGTTCAACGAATTTACGTGTCGAAGCATTACACCAAGAGTTAATGCGGTAAATGAACGACATTAAATACAGATACTGACAAAGCCCAAGACAGACTTGGAGGTATGTGCCCATTGAAAATGATATCTGGTCATAATCACTATTTTGGATTTTCCGTACTGGTTACAAGTGTCCCCTCCGCTGAAATAATATAAATAAATAGTGTAATTGAATTTAATTAAGATTTATGTTTTTAATAAATGTTTTATTGTTAAAGATTAAATGGTGCAGTCAATGAGTATTATAATAATTAATAATTCCTTTACAGGACTCACACGAAAGTTAAATAATTGGAGGGTTTTATATAGCGGCACAACTAGCAATGTACGATTAAATAATAAGTCCACTAATATGAGAATTTACTGCCATGTTAAGAGATAAAGATAGATATGTTAATGATAAAGTAATTGGAGGATTAATGCGAAACACAACGTAATAATATTAATAATTAATGTTAACTTTTACTTAAGTTATTATTTTTATTAAGTTCCCACAGTAAGACCATTAATAAAAATACTTAAAATGGATTAGGACCTGGTATTCAATTTGAGGAACACATGCCTTCCAAGCTGTCTTCGCTTTGCCACCGGCAGGTACTTCGCTGATCATATTACTTGAATGAACTCGAACACATTATTCACCACACGTAATACGACGATCATATTGTACTGCTGGCTCGAACACTCGTACTTATGAAGTTCTCGTAGTCATATCTGTATTCCCCAAGTCATACATAAGTCATCTTCTCGCTATACCTTAAGCGTCGTGCTATACGTCTGTTTCACCATCGTTCTTGTCATCATGTCGAGCAAGTATATTCCAAGTCATCGTCGTTATATTATCTTCTTTCTTAAGTCATAGGTTGTGGCTGTTTTTTGCCTCAGGACTGTTACTCCCCCTTTTCTCTCATTTGCAGCCTTCAGGGTTACGTAACAAGCACCTTCTCCATTGACTAACCTTTTATCCAATCCCTTTCTTTCATTTTCTTACGAGATCTTTCGACCCCCTCCCGTCTTGGCACCCCTAAATTTATGGTTTTATCTGACCTTTAGGTTCACATGCTGTAAAACTTGGCGTCATTCAGACTGGAGATATTGTTCGATGTTTTGGACACATAAATTACTGGCATAAAACTGTCTCACCAACAAATGTGAGATCTACTTCTGGTCTCACAGGGGCTACCGAAAGTGTGTCTTAAGCAACAATTCAGCAAACCCTGCTGCGTATGGGCCTCCGAAGCAGATGGATGGTCACTGTACCTATGCTAACTAAGATGTATCGGCAGAAAAGGCTTACATTTGCACAGCAATATCGGAATTGACCTTCCGCTGATTGGCAAAAATTGACTTCTCCGATGAGTCACATTTTCTGCTTCATGGAACGGATGGACGTTAGCTTATGAAGCATAAAATATCGGACAGCAAACACTCATCAACCATTGCTTGAAGAACACAAGGCGATGGGAGCAGCTTTATGATCAGGGAAATGTTTTCGTGACATTCTCTAGGTCCACTTATACCTCTGGAAGGCAGTATGAACCGAATTCGTTATGAATCCATCCTTGTAGACCACATACACCCATACATGCTGATTGGCTTCCCTGGGGCGGATGGGATCTACCAGCACTACAATGCGACGTGTCACACAGCGAGAACTGTCCCATAGTGGTCGGAGGATCACGATGAAGATTTCAAAGTGCTTCCCAAATCTCCTAATTCCCCAGACTTGAACCCAATTGACCATCTGTGGGACCACCTCGATCGGGTTGTTCGCTCTATGGAATCTCCACCACGCACTCTCCTGCAGCTATCGGATGCACTGCAGTCAACATGGCTCCATGTACCTGCGAACACCTTTTAGCACCACCTTATTGAGTCACTCCTAGCCGGTCTAGCTGCTATCCGCGCTGCACACGGAGGTTACTTCGGATATTAGCTGCTGATCACAATAATATGTCTGGACTGTATACATATATATATACATATATATATATATATATATATATATATATATATATATATATATATATATATATATATATATATATGTTGTTGTGTTGTTGCTAATCTCCCATCTGGTCTGACGGAGTCAGATCAGATCAGTAAAACCAAAGTTGGCAACCAAAGTAATGTTATCCAAAGGTGGCAAATTTTCAGAGCAATTATTCTCAGGCACGCCAGGGCTTTCATCCCTAGAGGGAACATCAAACGTTTTGTGCCTTATTTCTCACAACATTCTGCCACCCTTGATCCCCTCTTCGAGAGGAGAAAACATCTTTTGGAATCTGCCAGGTATTCGGGGGACAACTTAAGACCAGACATTGGCAAGATCAATGCTGAAATTAAACTGGCTTACACTCGGCTAAAAAGATCCCGTTGGAACGAAATATGCAGTAAAATTGATGCCAGGACTCCAGACTCAAAACTTTGGAAACTACTCAAGGGAATCAACAAAGAGCAAACGCAATATGAAAAATGCAACACAATTAAAGATAACAATGACCAAATGTTTATAGACGACAAATCAGCTGCTAATGGCCTTGCTTTCCATTACCAACAAATTAGCAGATTCAACTTCACAAGCGAGGATAAACCGATTCTGCACAAGGCTAGAAATGTTGTACACGGATGTCGCAGCACTGATCATGGAGACCATACTCTGATCACTCATTTTAATGGACAGGAGATGCTTCTTGCATTGGCTTTTCTGGGTCTCAGAAAATCTCCGGGTCCGGATGGGATTCATGGAGTTATACTTGAAAACCTTGGATCCATGGGAAAACAGAAACTGCTAGACATGTTCAACCTCTCCTGGAAAAAAGGGCGTGTGCCTCGAGAGTGGGAAAAAGGCCACAGTCATACCTATTAAGAAGCCAAATAAAAACTCTCGCTCGCCTGAGGACTATAGACCTATTGCACAGACCTGTACTATAAGTAAATTATTAGAGAAAATGGTCCTCATCAGGCTCCAGTTCTTTCTAAACAACAATAATCTACTCCCTGGCGAACAATATGGTTTTCGGAGCACTATTGATCTTGCATTCATAGCACTATTGATCTTGTTCTGTTCTTCGCCCAAACTATTAGAGAAGCACAGAACTACAGGCCTACTCATCACAGTGTAGCGGCTCTATTGGATCTCACTAAGGCTTTCGACAGAGTGTGGAAGCATAAACTTATTATTAAATTACACGATACCTTTAACATCCGAGATAATGCTTTGGCTTGGTTGTCTGACTATCTCAATCAAAGATTTATATATATATATATATGACATATATATATATATATATATATATATATATATATATATATATATATATATATGTGTGTGTGTTTGGAGATAAGTGGGCAATGTAAATTGCAAAAATGTTGAAAGTAAGGTAAGAAATAAGACTACGTTAATAAAATAATTTCTCCCATTAATTTTCAAAAAGTTACACTTTTTAGATTTTTATACGACCCCCTTAGACAAATTCCCCCCTAGGCTGTTTCATCAATCAAAATAGGGATCATAAACAAATTGACGATGGGAATTGTTTAGTTCAAAAATACGTTAATATGTGTCAAAATTTTTTATCACAAATGCATGTAATAAAGCATTATACACATAGAGACACATTTAGTCAATCAGAATTTTTTTATTTTTAATGCAACAAGATCATTAAAAAACCCGCATATCTGTATCTTTAAAATTGAGCGAATTACATTTAATTGAAAATTGAACATTGTGAATGGGGACCATATATCAAATTAGAAATGTAAATTTGTGACATATCGCAAAAAAAGATAAAACTGGATGATAATACATAGGATACCCAACAGCGTAGTGAGTACCACTGCTTTATATGATCTCTGTCTGCTTTATTTAGATGCATTTGTGATAAAAAAATTTGGCACATATTAACGTATTTTTGATCTAAACAATTTCCATCGTCAATTTGTTTATGATCCCTATTTTCACTGATAAAACAGCCTTTCACATGATACGGAGAAGTGGCATAAGTCAGATTTTTTCCTTTATCATAATTCAGTTGATTTTAAAAATACAGATATGCGGGGTTTTTTAATGATCTTGTTGCATTAAAAATGAAAATTTTCTGATTGGCCAAATTTGTCTAAGGGGGTCGTATAAAAATTTAAAAAGTGTAACTTTTTGAACATTAATGAAAGGACTATTTCAATACCGTAATCTTATTTCCTACCTTATTTTCAACATTTTTGCAATTTACATTTCCCACTTATCTCCAACAGGTGAAGAATTAAAGCTCGTTTCAATCTTTTTGGGACACCCTGTATCTATGAGAGAGAGAGAGAGAGAGAGAGAGAGGGAGAGGGAAAGGGAGAGAGAGAGGGAGAGGGAAAGGGAGAGAGAGGGGAAGGGAGGCAGAGAGGGGACCGATAGAGATAGAGATAGAGAGAGAGAGAGAGAGAGAAATATGTAATTCAAAGATAAAACATAAAGAAATTCTCGCTTAAATTACAAAATACTTTCGCTTGTATTCCCCAAGTAATGATAATAATTCGTTTTGTACTCAAACAACCGCATTAAATGGACATAATTGCCTCTTTAATTCAACATCGCTTTTAAAGTCATGTAAAAAATCAAAAGGGGACAAATTTCTTAAAAGAGCCATTATCATTATCTTTTTAAAAATCTCTTTAAATGACTGCTTAAGATTTTATGACGTCATAAAAACTAAATTGAGGAAATTATGAAAACTCAAGAAACTTCTTTAAAGGTCATTTCAAAGTTATTTATATTTATAACTTTATTAAATGCTTTATATCTTGCAGAGCATAGGATTTATTTCACATATCTTGCACTAATGTTGTATTTTAGTAATTATAAAATGGGACGGAAATAATTAAAATTCGTTTTAAGATGGTACTTTGTGTTTTTTCATAGAACATGACATTATATCATAAACTTTTGTTTTAATTGACTATTTTATATCACATAGAAGTTAGGCTTCATTTGCAAAACGACAAAATCTTATTTAGATTGAATGTTTTTACAATTTACTATAAAGGCACTTGTTTGATTTTAATTTCCAATCTTAAGGCATAATACCATATGTGAGGATTCTATTATTTATGATCATTGTATGCCAATTTTACTTTTCATTATGCTAATTTATGTACGAAACTCCTCAACTCTGATTCCGAGAATCACGTACTCACGACTGGCCATGACTATAAGAAAGGGCAGGCTTTGGATAAGAAGAATTCATATATTTGTATTCGTCTTCGTAGTCGAGAAGTATGAAATCGTGAGTCATCGTCTTTCAGCTTCGGCTGCTGCCTTTCTATCAAGTTCGCGTGTGTGTAATTCTGTTCATTCAAGGAAGTTCGCATCGAAGTTATAACCTCTACAAGTATTGAGTATATATCTATGGTATAATAATTTGATCAGTATACATTCAGTTCAATAAGGTGTTAAGATTGAATTTCGGTATAGAATATTATGTCAACTGATTAAGATATGGTATTGCTAGTTTTGTAAATATTCTGTATATATAATTGTATTTTCAGTTATCAGCGAAGTTAGCTGGAATAAATTATGTTGTTTTTTAATGTCGTAATTCCTTCGTCGAACTCTAGTCATTAGATTATTGAAAGTTTAAGTTAGAGTGAAGTAAATTACACTAGTGCATAAAAAAGGCATGATTCTGTGAAATATTATATAAATACCTTAAAAATACTTTACACATACTTTTAAACACTCAATTCTTTCCCTACATGCATAGTATATTGTATAGGAAAAGTATTGTGATGGGATCTAAAATTCAAATTCGAGTTTTGACGGATTTTTTAATGCTAATATTTAAAAGTCATAAACATAAAAGTATACAATTGGTCGATTGGATTAGTGCCGCCATCTATTGCATGTTGCTAAAGCTAAAACACCTTTTCCACACCTAAATTAATATTCCGGACATTTCATTGATAGACAAAATTAACTTAAATTTCTTTATATAACTTTCCATTTCTTTATCAATAGAAATGTAATAGATTGAATTGGCGACGCTGTGCACGTTGCTAAAACTGAAAGAAATGCATCTTTCTTCGTTGAATGAATTCAATTAATACCTGTTTTAACTCCCGAGCAAGGCGGGAGTCTTTTCTATCATTAAATATTTAAACGCAATTCAGTAGAAATATGAAGGGCAAATTCAAACATTAAAACAGGAATATTCACATCAAGTTCTTAAGCAGTTAACTGCTCTGTTAATATACTTGCATAACTAAAATACATTTACATCTAACTCGATTTTTCCATATGATTAAAACTTCCTAGTTCGTTTACAAACAAATTGACACATAAGGAATTTTATTTAACAATAAACGCTTTAAAATTCGGCATTTCAATCTATTCCATTTTAAAATAATCTGATGTGGGGAACAACACGACTTGGTACAGATTTGATATAAAGAATTTGGTTTCTGAGGCTTTTTTTCTGAAGCGATAAATCGCCAAACGTGGCGCGAAAATAAATTGCATTTGGCGCGAAATGTCCTGAAATTTCGTTAAAGTACAATCTTTTTTTAAAATTCCTTTAAAGCACAATCGTTTTTCTAAGTATCGGGTTTTTTTTAATTCCTTTAAAGTACAAACTTTTTGTTAAGTACCGTTTCTTAAAATTTTGTTAAAGTGTAATCTTTTTGTTAAGTATCGTTCTTTTAAAATTTCGTTAAAGTACAATCGCTTTTCGAATATCGACTTTTCTTAAGACTTTAACATTATTTCTACTTATTTATGTAATAGCTTTTTAGGCATTTCTAATTATATATGTTTATATTTGTTATACATAAAGCCCAAGATGGCGTGTGTTAGGACTTCTCAAACACCGTACGCATTGGCACCATTCTTGGCGCCAAAAAAAGGCAGATTTTGCCAAATTATTTATAACAAATCTGTTCCCACGACTTTACCTTCCCAAAATAACGCAATGAAATTACTTCTATCACAGAGAAAAAAAGTATATAAGCTCCATGGCACAATGTCTTTAACGCCACATTGTACATTTGGAGTTTCTTCTGATGATAACATGTAAAACTATATCAGAGTACCCAATTAACTTATTATACGCAACTCTTATTTGACAATGGCAAATATTCATAGCATCCGCAATAAGAAATATAGTCCCTATATTAAAATATTTTAATAATTGGTTCTTTAAATTGTCGTCATTTTTGCAATTTTGACTATATTTTCGTCAATCTTAGGCAACATATCGCCAAGTTGGCGATATTTCTGTTGCCAAATTTATCACCACCATATAAAAGATTATTGGCGAATTGTTAGACGTAAAATTACAAAACTATTACTCAAAATGTCTTTTCTAGTGAATGAAAGGGACTAGATTCACGAAAATGATGTGAATAAATTTATAACATACTATTACATATGAAAAGTGAACATATTTCACTATATTTAATACTTTTTAATTTTATGTGCTTTTTTTGTTAAATTTATGCGGAAATTTTGCACTATTTCGTGAACGGTTCATGCTAGCGTTCTAAAGTTTATGTTACGCGTTTTGTAATGAAAATTTACATAAAAAAATTTCATTTGAATACCATCATTGAAGATTCTAAATTTTATGATTTTTTCATAATTTCATTCGAAACTTTTAGGATCTTCGGAACATTCGATTGCATTTAAAATCAATAGGCTTCCAGTATTCACTGATTGTAATAATTCTACCAAATTTCATTCAAAACGCTCGATTAGTTCGTAATAGAGCTCCTCTAATACAGGCTGACTTATCAAACATATTGAAGCCCAGTAAAGTTTCTAGGTTACCTACCATATTTGACGGTTTAACACGTGCTTCAAATACTGATTTTTAAGCATAAATATTTGATAACGTTAACAAATTTTCAATTAAGTTATATTTTTATAAATATGAATAAGTTTGGAGTAACATTTGTAACTTCGCGACACTTCTTAACAAGAATTGATTATATGATTCCCACTCAATAAGCAGATTAACAAATAAGGAGTGAAATATATGGACATTTCATTTTACTTTTGTGCAAAAATCCAGTTTTATTAAAATTCATGAAATACTTAGATGTATATTTCTATTTCATATCTGTTACAGTTCCAACATTATATAGAAAAATTTATGGTCTTATTATGAGCTCAGAAAGACCTTGCAATATTTGAACACATATGCTAAATAATTAAAAGTTGTTTTGAAATATATTTATGATGATACAAAGTGGTGTATGATTTACTCAGGGAGATCGCACTTCAAAATAAAATTTTGTATTTCATCCTTTTTAAATAAAATCGGGCATTTTAGCATTTATAAACTCATGCAGTTTAGTATTTTTAAATAAAATCACGTATTTCACCACTTTTAAATATAATTGTGAATTTTAGCGATTTTTAAATAAAATTTCAAATTGCAGTGTTTTTAAATAAGATTGCTAATTTTAGCGTTTTTAATTAAATTGTAAATTTTAGCACTTTTAAAAGAAAAACACAAAATTAAGAGTTTTGCAAATCAAATCGCAAACTTTAGAACTTTTCATAAAAATCATCAGTTTTGATACTATTAAACATTAGCACTTTTTATACAAGCATGAATTTTAATGTTTTTACATAAAATTGTATATTTTAGAGCTTTTAAATAAAATAGAAAATTTAAAGGCTTTTAAATAAAATTGTAGTAATAACAATAAATTATATAAATCTGTAATGTAAACGATATATTTTTAAGCTTACCACAAAAGAATTGAAGTACTTTAAAAGATAGTAGTGACTAAATCTTCTAAACTGAAAAAACAGAACGCCAATGTTTACATTAAATGGTTGGCGTCAGTCATCGACTTGGCGATGAAAATATTAGTGCCGTTCCAAAGTCATTTCGTGCCATCGTATAATTTCTATCAGTTTTAAAAAAATCATATTTGATCATTAACATCATTAATTAGCTTGTATGATAAATGTATTTCGATTTATTTAACTTTTTGGCTCATGTTTACATAATTATTATTATATGGTAAGATTTCCACTTGGTGACAGTTTGTTGACAGTGGGATTCAATAATTTTATGATTCTTTGTATTCTAAAAATACAATAAAGTGTATAAAACTAGATATTGGTGTAACATGAATAAATCTTTAATATATATATATATATATATATATATATATATAATTTGAAGCTATTATATTTCTAGGTTTGGAAGAGTTTATAACACATTCAGGATGATGCTTTGACTACAAACCACGCTTACTAAGATAAGACTATAACAACTAACAGTCATTAGTAATATACATACTGCACTTACCGAAATTATAAAATGGGTGTTTAAAATAAATACTTTACATAAAAATGGAAGTTTCAATTTCAATATTATAGAACTTAGCTCATACAATTCAGCTCCTGTATCGGATATCCAATGAGAGGTATATTAGTAGTCGGGTATCCAGAGACTACTTATAAACCATTTTTTTATTCCCTCTTCGTTTCTGAGAAAACGAAATAACGCATAATCTTTTCTAGTATGTTTAGAGCAGTTCGGTGTGCAGAACACCTACCCATAATTATTTCAATAATACTTCATAATGTGAAAATATAAATAGAGCTAATGCTAATGGATTACGTTTCCGGCCCCTGTGGGCTTCAATATGCTTGACGAGTCAGCTCGTATATAGAGGAGCCTTAGTTCGTAAGATATCGCATTCACAGACTCACAGGCACACTGGCATACACACAAACATCACCTCAAAGACTTTCGAGTCGAGTTTATGATCGAGATGCTTGAAATGTGTTCTTCCGTCGAAAACTCGAATTCGAATCTTCGATCCCGTCACAATAATTTATCTATATATTATTCTATGCATATAGGTAAAACAATAAATGATCCAATGCAAAATAAAAGAAAATTTAAGAACACAATTAGCATTTTATTTCGAAATCGTAATTGGCGCGGTGAAAACTAATTAGAAACGATAAAACGGAGAACATAAAACGAACTTCTTAAAAATTCCTTGTCAATATTTCAGTAAGGTGTCACATTCATTAAATGAAATAGCATTTCACATTCTCAGTATATAATTAAAACTGACTTAAAAGAAAATAAGCGATTGAAAAAATACAAATTCAGTTAGAACTGTTATTTCAAGCTATTCATTAAACTACAGTGGTAATAAATTTCCAAACAATTAATTGTGCCGCATTATTAAGTTCTTTCGATCCAAAATTCTAGGAAGATATATGAATGGGTACTGCTTTAACTCAAGGGCTCAGCTAATTATAAAAAGTAAATCTTTGATCTGTTGTTAATAATATTAACGGCTTTACGGAATCAAAATTAATCTTAGATGTATCAAAAGAAAATGAAATATCTTCTAGATTTAATATATCTATGTAATATATAGGATTCTTAGAAAAGTCCTTAGCACCTCCAAACCTTTGTAAATAAAGTCTGATGTGGGCAGCACATGGCTTGACTTGCCCTATATAAGGCAATTAATTTACGCTTTTTACGATGAACAAACGATGTGTATAATATCCACGGCATAACGTTTCTAACATTGAATTATAAATTTGGCTCTGAATATATATATATGTTTTGTGCAGATGAAGAGTTTTAGATTGTATGGAAGTTGTAAGCTTAAGTGAATTTTAAGTGATATTTCAATAACAGAGATGCACAGTAAATGATTAAAGCACAAAGGTTTTGTATGAATTGCAGAGACTGATTTTTTTCAAAAACACAAGAAATCCGTCCTTTTACAAATGTATACTAAATCGATTTAAAGTGGCAAAAATCGATTTTTACTTTCTCGGCCTGTCCGGATGTGGTCCCGACTTGGCGGTTCCGGTGTGTTCTGACTGATGTTCCCTCCACCACTGACCCGGCCCACTGTGGTATCAGGTGTCTGATTTTGCCATCGCGGCGACTAATCATCTTTCCGTATGCTATCGGGCGGGACGGTTTCTTCCTTCTGACTTCACTTTTCCGGCAATACGTGGTAATGTATAGGAAAAGTTTTGGAATCATTTCGAAAATCACAAGTCGAGTTTTCGACGGATCTACACGTTTTGGGACCTCTACAGTACGAAAACACTATTTTAGCGTGACATCTGTATGTGTGTGTCTGTCTGTGTAATGTATGTATCCACTCTAACTAAAAAAACTAATTGACCCAATTTGACCCACGAAATTTGGTCAATAAGTCACTTGTGGGTTACCCTGGTGCTGATTAGATTTTAGTACGATTCGGAAAAAAGGAATTTGCTCCTTTTTGCAAAATGACCCGCAACAATCGTCAAAATCTAAAATAAAAGACTACGTATACTCAAATGTGTCAATTAAATACTTGTTTTATACTTAATTTTTTTACCATTAAGGGAATAAGATGATGTTCTTTACTCTAGGACGAGCAGTTCTCGAGATATTTTAGTTTTTTCGCATTTTTGATACGCCGGTTTTGAAAATATGTCCAGTTACCAAATGAAAACGAAAATTGATATAAAAATGGAAATTCAGTGTAATTTCAAATAATTATGCGTGTTATTTAGTGCAGTTACACTCAATTTAATGGATTTTTAATGAAATAAAGAGAAAATGAATTTGAGTCTGTAGGGAAAGTCATGTACTGCTCACATCAGATTTTTTTTTCTTCCATGTACTTGGTGAACTTTCAACGCTCAGAAGTTTTTATAGTTTATAGGGCTCGACATGACTTGTTGGGACTTATGCAAAAACAGCATATTATCATTACGAAAAGACGCATATTTTCAGAATTCTGGCTATCGAATGCTGGTGAACAAACACTTCACACAACTCGAATGCTGGTGAACATTTTATTAAATAACTTAACAGACTATAACTCCCGACTTCAACATACCACTGATTTAATGATCATACTGATCAACAGGAACTACTTCGACTTCATATTTGACTCTTTCTAAATTATTAAATACCGATCTACCACCGATATGACTCCTAGTTGACTCCTTCAACTCCTTTATGACTCCCATTTGACTCCTTCAACTCCTTTATAGCTCTTAACATAATGTGTCATGTTAAGCCCTTACATATCCATCAAACTCCGGATTATTAACGTCACCGGTATCATGCTTGGATATGCAAATTTTTGTATACGCGGCGAGAGACGAATTGGCATGAAGAATTTTGTCAGGAACTCGTCGCGATTCACTCATGAGAACAAAGTGAGTCATTCAAAATGAATATAAGTTTTGCACTTCACTCAGGAGAATTGGGAATCGTGATATTTCCTTTACGTTATTCCAGCATTTATCGAATGACAACATGTGAAAATATTATAACGTACCCAAGTAACATATGTTTCGTGCAAGTTTAAATTGGCATTTATTAATATTGATAGCATCCGCATAAGCACTGTAGTCCATATATTAAAATATTTTATTTATTACTTCATCAATATGTTGTCATTTTGACAATTTTGACTATGTTTTCGTCAAGCTGGGCCAATATTTCGCTAAATTGGTCGCCAAATTTATCAACACGCCTTGCACACAGACAAAGAGAAGAGCTTGTCTATTATAAATGACTATTGGCGAATTGTTGATCGCAAAAATACAAAACTATTACAGTGTTTTCTCTCATGATTGGAACGAGCTAGATCCACGAGAATTGTGTTAACAAATTTATCGCATAATAATGTATGGATAGCGAACATATTTCACGATAATTAATACTTTTTGACTTTATCTAATATTTTTGATACAATTATTACAAAAAAGTGCAGTATCTCGGGAACGGTTCATGCTAACGTTCTAAAGTGTATGTCATTCGTTTCCTAAAGAAGAACAACATAAAAAATGATCATTTACGTAACATTATTATAGGCTCTGTTCTTAATGGTATTTTCAAAATTCTATTCAAACATTTTGGAGTCTTCCGAACACTCAATTGCTTTTATAATCAATAGGCTTCCAGAATTCACCGATTGTAACATTTGTATCAAATTTCGTTCGTGAGTCATCGCTTCTACATGGTTACTAACACACACAGACATCCCCTCAAAAACATTCGATTCAAGCTCAGGAATGCTTGAAACGTGTTCGTCCATCGAAAGCTGGGATTCGAATTTTCGACCCGGCACAATACTTTCCTTATACATTATACTAAGTATATAGGGAAAGTAATAAATGATTTAATGCAAAATAAAAAAGAACACAATTAGTATTTTAGTTTTAAATCGTAATTGGCGCTGTGAAAACTAATTGCAAACGATAAAACGAGAAACATAAAACGAGCTTCTTAAAAATTCCTTTTCATTATTTCAGTAAGGTATCACACTCATTAAATGAAATAACATTTCATATTCTTAGTATATAATTAAAACTGACTTAAAAAAAGTTAAGCGATTGAAAAAATACAAATTCTGGAGCTGTTATTTCAAACTATTCATTAAACTACGATGGCAATAAATTTCTAAACAATTAATTGTAGCTGCATTAAGTCCTTTTGATTCGAAATTCTAGAAAGATATGTGAATAAGTACTACTTTAACTCAAAGGCTCAGCTAATTTTAAAACGTAGATGCTTGGTTTGTTGTTCATAATATTAATGTAATATTTACGGAATCAAAATGAAATGGAAATTATATTTATCAAAATAAAATGAAGCATCATCTAACTTGAAATACTTTATTACCATGTAATCTGCAAGATTCTTAGGAAAGTTTTAAAGCACATAAATACATTTGGTCCATGGGTGCACACGTTAGGTATCTATAGTCAAGTGATCATGGTCGCTCTACTAAAAGTGATTGCAGCGCCACTAGTAGATAATTTGAAAAGTCGACATAACGAAATCGGAAACAAAGCGAAATACACAAAAAAATTCAAACCCAGATTTGTAGTGCATTGTCTAATAAGTAGAAATTGACAATAAAACTGTGACAGAATTCATTTAGAATGTTGTATAAGCATTTTCTAAAAAATAATCGCTCTCGAAAAGATATATTAATTAAATCGTCTCTTTGAAATTTATATACTGTCACCAAATTATTGTTCTAAACCAGGTATCAGTGGATCTGTATACTGCTTGACATGAAGTGAATATGTAAGAAAGTCAAATCGGAATATGTTATTTAAAAATCCTGTGGAAACATTAATTTCGGAGGTCTATCCCATTTTCACTTCTCCTATATACGTAGTATAATATATAGGAAAAATATTGTAACTTTGTTAAAAATTCGAATTCGAGTTTTCGGCAAAAAAGCACGCTTCAAACATATCTGAACTGCCGCTTTTGGAAATAATGTCCGTGTGTGTATACGTCTACTAGTCGAGCATTTCGAAAGATATTTGGTGCGATTATTACAATCAGTAAATACTGGATCCCTATTGTTTTTAAACGTAATTGGACGTTTGGCGACTCCTACATTCTTGAATAAATTGTTGAAAATGTCAAAAACAATATCATGACATCCAATATTGTTAAATAAAAAATCATTGTATACAGATTTTTTTTATTTACAATTGAATGACATACTTTAGAACGCTAGATTGAACCGTATTCGTGAAATTGCTCTATTTTCAAATAAATGTATCTCAAAATTATATAAAAATGAACAGTAGTAGAGCCATAAAATATATAACACTTGGTGATAAGTTTGACGCCAAATTTAGGGAAACATCGCCAAATTGACGAAAATGTCCCAAAATTTCCAAACAATGACAAAAGGTTGCGAAAATGACGCCAAATTGATGAAATTATAATTTACATATTTTAAAACAATCCGTTGCAGAAAAATATATGCACCCATAAAAAATTGAGCTACAGCCGCAAAATTCGACGTACAAATGTTGTTTTAAGTTTGATCATTCTTATGCAAATGATCAAACTGTCAGCGCCAATGATGCTATAGTGCTCATGCAACACGAATGAGAATGGCGCATCGTGCAGCATTTAAAACGACTGTGTTCTCATTGACGGGCAAATAGAACTGGATTTTCTACTTTGACACTGCAACTTGCCTTTGAGGTGTACTCAATGGCGATACGAACAATTGTCGGATTTATAGAGAGTTCGCATTATAAGCCTAAGGAAAGCTGGTTGGTCCGACATACGTATCAATCGCCATTTTGATCCGAGGGATATAGTAGTTGGTCGTTGTTGGCAACAGTGGATCAGACCAAGCACATGTAACCATCTCAGAGGCTCAGGACGTCCCAGACAGGTAATTGCTCGAGAGGATCGTGCAATTAGGAGAGGAGCCACGTCCACACCAATGGCATCCCTATCAATCATTCGAAAGCATTTTCCATCATCAGTGTATCCTGTATCAAGGAATACTATTAGGATACGACTGGAAGAAGGTGAGTTTAGAGATCAACGCCCATTAAAGCACCTACCACTGACCCCTCAACATTGGCAGAGCCGTATAAATTGGGGCCGAGTTCGGAAAGTCTGGACCACTTATAAACTGAAAATTGAAAAACTTACAAGTTTACAGACAAAAATTTGAATTTAAAATTACACACGTGATACAACAGAATAACACTTTATAACGGTGTAATATCATAAAATTGAAAAACATGCACAGTACAGTATTTATGTACAACCAAACGAGTATTAACTTATACTCAAAGTAACAAAATAGTTTAAAAGTAGTTAACATTGTATTAGGATGGTATTGGCCGTTATACTCCGGATACACGTAAAAGAAGTATATAGACCAAGTGGGACTGATAATCATTAATTAAAGACTTTCATCAAAGAATAATTATCCTTGGTTTAATACGTTACATAAATGATTTAGTGGTTAGAATTTAAACAGAATTATCCTCCAAGACGGGTGTAATAAAGCATAATTTAAATTACATTAATTCCAAGAGGTTAGAAGCAATCAAAAGGCAGGTGTGGATCCAAAATAGCATCTATTTACATATATATATATATATATATATATATATATTATGGAAAAATTATTATATTCATCGTTCATATTGACTTAATAAAAGACAAAAATAATCTTTAATTTAAAAATTGATAATTTACATCTCTTATAACATTCATATTTATCAATTGTACAGTTTTATAACTCATATTAACTCATATCTACTTTATAGTGAATATGGTACAAAAATAACAAAGTTCATGAAGTCATATTCTTCCAATGGCTGTTAGGGGCGATATTTTAAATGCTTACTTCATTAAATAAAATTCCATATATACTCTTATTAGCAGCATAATTAATTTTAATTTTAAGTCATTCATTGATAATTAGAGTGACATAATCTATACATAAATTGACATTTATCCATTGAATCTTGTATCTAATTTACCTAAAATACTTTATTGGGACTTGTCAATAAGTGGATAAAAAAAGCATCACACTTGCATAATTTGATGTACTTGTTTCTGTCAAGGTCTGGACTTCGTTGGGTCTCGCACACATATACTTAGTGGATTCAGAATTACAAAGTTCGTTCTCTCCCAAATGTGAGAATAGTTTATGGAAGTCTCCAAAGGCTTCCTTCATTGTCTTGGCTGAACCCATTAGGTATTACTTTGATTTCATTCACCATTAACCGAAATTATTTCATAATTGAGGTGTAGATTATCATAACTGTTAGGATTTGTGACGTTCCATCTCTATCCATCTCCAGCGGTCATCAATTGAAATTAATCGACAATTCGATTCTCCCCAAGTTCATTTTATTAAAAAAAGTGATCTCTATATATATGGACCAGGCACTAAGCAGAGCGTTTCCAACTCATTAAGCTTAAAGTACGGCTCGAGCCCATCGGACTCAAGTCCTTAATCTCAGACAGTCAATTCATTTAATTAGCAAAGAGAGAGAGGTTTGTACTAGACTAAATGTTTCCACCATGTCTGAAAAAGGTTCAGAATGTCCAACACAAGGTCGGACTGCCCTTGAAGAAAAAATATATAACGCTGCTTACATTTTCTCTCTTCTAACTAACGCAGTCTGCGCTAGGATGGCGCTGTACTAAAGAACCACGTGATTGGCTATGAGTGGTCTAAAATTAGATCTTATAGATCATAGCCTTGGTAATGCAATACAGGGGTACAATATTGTTTACTCCCTTAGAACAACGTGGCCCCATCTGCAAATTGTCCAAGTCGTATTGTGTAGAGAGAGTGCCTTTCGTACATTATTTTCTTGAAGTTGACAGCAATAATTGACTTCTTAATAGAACTGACCAAGTTATCGGAAAGGGAGTAGAATTCGAGGCTTTAAGTTTCTGCGGAAATCTGAGTTCTTGCTTGCGAAGAAACCTTGACCTTTATGGGTTAAAAGTATGTAAAATCCTTGCATGTGTTATTAGTGGGGGGCAGGGGCTGACTTGTTACTGCCCTTGTGAACTTGCAGCTGTGGACACTCATACTGCAGATGTTAACTTAGCGTGAGAAAGGAATTTGTAATCACAGCTGGTTTTCTATGGCAACTGCCTTTAGATGCATTTAAAAAGGAAAACGTGAATATAATACAGTGGGAGGAAGAGTGGGGAAATACAATAGGACATGGAGTTTTCGTCTCTTCCACAACGACGAATGGGACTTTTGTGAAAATGCTTTTGTTGGTAAGTACCGAAACCTCCGTATTCAGTTAAGACCGGTTTATAAAGATGTCTCCATAGGTTTTCTTTATGGATACTTTAGAAAGGTGAGGATATAGCGTTCTTCCTTTATCTCTTCTTATACCATCTAATTTGCCATTCTCGAATCTAATTATTCATAATAAGGCATTTTATCTGGGTTTTAGTCATCTAAACGCGTGGTCCACTTCCGATAGTTGCAGAGGTTCTTTGACAACTGTGTCAACTTGCTCATTTCCCGTGATTCCAATATGAGCTTTTACCCAATAAAGATCAATTTCTCCAATGCTTTCCAATATCATAACTTTGAGATCATGCGCACACCAATTCACCAACTTGCATGCAACATGCAGGCTGCTGTGCAGCATGCAGGGATAACTGCTGTGTGAGCGGCAGATGTAAAATCGGTAATATAAAAATTTTTAAATGCTATCTCAGCAAATCTTCTCGAGATCGTAATTTTTAGCACACTACTTAATGATAATATAATACCATATTAAAAAATTGAATGACATGTTTAAAATTTGCAACCAACAAACCACTAAATCAAATCCATTTTGTTAGGTAAAGAGTTGTTTATCTGTCTCGACAACTATCTGCCACTTTATCTTTGTAGTCTGCCCGGAATAAAACTGATTTTGAAGTCGAAATTTCTACAGATGTTTGGCTTCAAATGTTCGTTACTTTTAAACTAAATTGGATTTTTGAAAAATCTCGCCGAACCGTGTCATCGGAGGACCTGAAAAATGTATGTACCTAATTTCGCTATTGTCCAAAGCTTTGATTTTTCACTACAGACGACACAGGTATTCACACACATATACACACACATAGACATTTTTATTATGTAAGATATATGTAAGAAACTTGCTAAGAAATGAATTGATCTACTACAAAAATATATTTCTATTTAAAACTGATTTTTAGATAAAGTGCTCAAATACCATTCCCCTAAGCCAAATCTTCAATTCTGAATACTTGTTTAAAGTTAAAAATAATACAACAACCGATTGAAGCAACTCAACTCCATACCTATAGTGATACTGGTGTGATTCTACTAAATAAAACTTTCTTAACCAAAAAGAATAAATAATCAAAAGAACGCAAATTTCGATTTGTAAAAAAAAGTGTCCTAATTCCATGCCCCCCCCCCTTTCTAGTTTTTATCTACTCATTTATTTCTATGGGAAATTTGATTAAACAGTGTTAAAATCTCTTATAATAAATTTATTGAGATGCAAACAACATGTTTATACATTTTTATACATAAGTTACATCTATTTACCCATCCAGACAAAAATCGCAAACAAAGTTTTTTATTTTTGTTGAAGATGAACATATCTCGTGGCACCACTGGAAGCATTTCGAGCACTTTACACGTTTATCTCCTTGCTTGTCTTGGAATTAACGCTGTCCACAAATAGGACACGACGCATCTTCATCGCTTGAACTATCCGCGTCATCCGTGAACACCAATGAAACTTGTGCTTCATCCATAGAGTTGCTTGAACTTGAGTCATATTTCTTTGTTTTCTTTTTTTGAGGTTCCTTGTCGGTTCTTTGTCGATGATGTTCCAAGCTGATCTTTAGCTTCAATGATGAGACGTTTTTTGGCCTTTGATTGGGGTTGTTTCTTCTGACGCTCTTACGCAATTTGTTTCTTTTCCATAGAGGCTTTTAGAGACGTTTTATGTGGACTTCCTGTTACCAAGAATGAGGCCTCGACTCTAGAAGATGTGGAAGGCTGAATGACTGGAACTTCCTTGATGTCTCTTGGACTGACCACTTGAGGTGAACCTGAAGCATTCTGGTTGTCATCATTCCCTCCATTGTCAGGCACCTCTGGCCCTTCAAGGTGTCTAGCTATGAAGTCATGCTCTTGAAAGACATCGGGATCAAACGGATGAATCCCAGTTTTCCTGAATCCATTGACGACAGTTTCAAAAGTAGCAACACGAAGGTACGCTTCACAGAACAAACTGGATACTTGTAGTTTCCTCACAATTTTGTTTGGGTTAGAGGCCAACCATTGCTCTATAGCCTTTGCGTATCGAATTTTCAGAGGAAACATAAATGCTGCATCCAAAGGCTGTAGCTTGTCTGTTGCGTGAGGAGGAAGGCAAACTATAGATACTCCTGCCTCTCTTGCCCGGTCAATAAGCTCTGAATTTCTAGCGTGGGAATAGTGACCATCAAGGATGAGCACCATTGGCTTCTCTTTTGAGGGCTTGACAGTAGAAATAAAATGTTTAAACCACTTGAGAAGCAATGGAGTGGTGACCCAACCTGAATCTGAGCATCCCCCTATCGACCCTGAAGGAGCTCCGTCAAGCAGTTTTTTCTACCACCTTTTCTGTGGAAATATTAGTAGTGGGGGAATATACTGGCCTGCCGCAGGCATACAGGTTATCACTGTGGTTGTAATCCCACGTTCAGCAAATGAATGTTTGTGAACTTGTTTTTTTCCCTTGTAGGTAACCACTCTGGCAGCCTTGTGATGTACCATAGTTATCCCTGTTTCACCTACATTGAATATGTTTGAGGGGTCAAAGTTTATTTTTTCAAGTTCAGTCTTCAGGATAGAAAATACTTTTTAAGATTTTTTGTGAATGCTTTAGCTCTGGCCATTGACAGGTTCTGTGGTCATCTAAGGGAAATTTCTAGGTGACGTTTAAAAAATAGTCTAACCCACTTTTTGCTAGCAGCCGTTACTTCCCTCGAAAAAGGATTAGGGACTTGGTTTTTAATAGCCAATTGGTAAGCTAATCGTCTCAGGTCAGAAATAGTCAGTCCATAGTACTGGTGCTCCATATCCAAACTGTATTCACTCAGCGGAAAAACTGGTTTCCTTCCAAATTTTGACCTCACACATTCCTCAAATATGAAGTCAGATTTGACGTAGTCTTTCGGGGTAGCCCTTCCAATCTCGGAAGCCCTCGGAACACTATTAGCATCCGCAGCAGCTTTATACCCCATTCCCTTGCCTCTCACAGCAATGATAGCATTCACCATGGCATCAGGATTCCATGTTTTGCGGGGCGGCATCTGAAAAAAAGACCTTGTTAGTAGGCCTGGTATTTATTTACTAACGTACCTTAACCTTTTGTTAACTTGAAAATTGTTGCATTTTCGAACGAATGAATTAATTTAAACACGATTTTAGATATGCCAAAGACGAATAATTAAAAAGAGTGATTAAAACTTATATAATCAGACTTCAGCTGGAGAGAGATTTCATAAAATTTAATTAATAGAGTGATGGGTAATTCACTTATTAGTGACAATTAAATCTTAAATGAATAAAGTCCATTAAATAGATAAATTCATTAACATTTCAATTTTATTACTTTTGGAAATCTTCGAAAAACATTAGATCCCATTTTATACTATTGATTTTAAATTAAAGCAATTCAAAAAAACTATGCAAAATTTCTAAGGTTTCAAAATTATTGGTGACAAAATTTTGCCATTCTATTATTTCACTAGAAAGTTATCTTCCAGGAAAACATCACAGATGTAAAAAAAAAAGAGGGCAAGGGCGAAATTTTTCTAGTATCGAATTAACTTATATTTCACACATATATAACTTGACAACTGGAAATATTGCTAACATCTGCTAAGTAATATACTGCATTATATTAAAATATGTTAATTATTAATTCATTAACTTAACGTCATAACGTCATTTTCGTGACTTTAGCATCATTTTTACAAATTTGGCAACATTTCCTTTAATTTGACACCACATTAAAACTCACCAAGTTGGGGGCATTTCACCAAATTAGTAGCCAAGGGTTACATATATTATGATAATTACTACTATTCATTTATATGTAATTTTTAAATATATATATATTTTAAAAACGATATCTCGAAAACCGTTCAAGCTAGTGTTATAAAATTTATGTCATTCGTTTTGTAATAAATATTACATATAAAATAATAATTTATTTAACATTTTTGAATGTACTGATTTTTTTTATGATTTTTCAAAACTTTATTTGAAAATTTGAGGGTCTTCTAAACGTTCGATCAAGTTTAAAATTAACAGGGTTCCAGTATACACGGATCGTAATAATCACACAAATTTAGGTTTGAAACGCTCTAATCGTTCGTGAGAGAGCGCATCTACAGACTCACGGACACACACGTATAGACTCATACACACACACTCATACACACAGGCATCACTTTTCAAACGTTCAATTAGATGTTCGTTCAGGGGTACTTAAAACGTGATCTTCCGTTAAAAACTCGAATTTTTTGCTCCGTGACAACACTTTCCCTATATATTACACTATGTATGTATGGACAATAAAAAGAGAAGAAGAATTGCACCAAGACAACCTACAAATGGCTTACCTAACGTATTCTGTGAAATTTCGTCGTATAATTTTGGACTAAGGTAGATGCATACGTAGAACAAATATACACATATACAGACGTGACGCTAAAAATTGTGTATTCGTATTCTAGAGCAGCGTTTCTCAACCGCCGGGCCCTACCACCAAACATACCGAGCAGCAAGATATTCTCCTGGAATTTGTCGTTTTAGTTTTCTGATCATTTTTTATAAATAAATATTTCATAGTGAAAATATTCCAAGGAAAATAATATTGGTGAATGTGACAAAAAGCTGAGAACCAGAATGCCTAAATAACATCTATGTAGCAAACATCAGTAACCAAACGACATTTAAATTTTAATATGAATAAAATACTATTCAGTTAGCTTCTATGGTGAATTATAATTATTAAATATTTTTCTCAAAACTGTTTTCTTTTCCAAACCAACACCTGTAAAATCTATTTAATACA
The DNA here is from genome assembly GCA_951213105.1 of Amaurobius ferox. Classification (NCBI taxonomy): domain Eukaryota; kingdom Metazoa; phylum Arthropoda; class Arachnida; order Araneae; family Amaurobiidae; genus Amaurobius; species Amaurobius ferox. Next base: position 28,636,103 of record OX578142.1, read on the forward strand.
ATAATCCATTTTATACTGAATAATATTGTAAATTTTTGGTGATCAAAATAGGATATGTTTATGAAAATCGGCAAAAATTAATTTAATGATGTTGGCTAGAGGAAATTACAATATGCTACAAGATTTCATGAGTACAGTGATTGATAATTTATTTAAATGTAATTTTATATTTGTCAACATGCCACGTCATATACATAAATGCACTAATACGCTTTATGATTATACCATGATAAATTATTAATACTTATGTTAGTTTAATGTATGAACAAAACATACTAAAAAAATATTTACAAGTAAATGTGTACGGACCGGGCCCTTGTCTTATATAAAAATTATTTACCGGGCCGCTGTTTCACAACGGTTGAGAAGTACTGTTCTAAAGTTCCCGAAATATGTTGATTCGTCGAACGCTCGATATCCAATTTTAGACCCCATCCAAATGCTTTCCCTAAATTTTGCCAAGGATTATTTCACACACAGACATGATCTCAAAACGCACGCACAAACGGATATCGTCTCAAAAACATTCGATTCAAGTTCGAGGATGCTTGAAACGTGTACTTCCATCGAAGATTCGAATTCGAATTTTCGACCCCGCCACGATACTTCCCCTGTACGTTATATTATATATGTAGAGAAAGTAACAATAAAAATAATGCATTTTCGCATTTCCCATAGCAGAAAAACATTTATTTTGAACTTAGATGCAGTCTAGAATTAGATAATTTTGCTGTTGAGACGTGCATGCGAAGACGTAAACTGAGCTAGAAAATTTCGCCCTCACATCCTACCTTTACATCACATTTTTTTATTATTTATTTATTTATTATTATTTTTTTAAGATATCAATTACTTTTTTAATGCTAACCTTGGCGACATGTCACGGTTTCAAATACAAATTACCAACAAATGGCAAATCTCACAGATCCAATAGTCATTTCATTTTAAATTCATCCTACAGACGTAAAAATAATTACCAAAGCGCTTCCGGACATTTTACATGTCCATCCTCAGTGGCAGTACAATTAAAAATGATGCCAACGTTCTTAAATACACTTCAATACTTTCAAGAAAAATTTGCATATCATGGAATTGTCAGTTACACAAAAAGATGGGTTATGAGTCACATTATAATTTATACAAAGCTCAAGAGCAAATACTCCAAAAAGGTTTTAAAATATATGATTTTTAAAAAACACACAATAATTATAAATCAATGTAGCTATGCAACGGCTTAACATGCAGGGAATCGAGAACGAATCGCCAAGCATAACTTAGGACCTGAACAGGATCAAAATTACAAATAGAAGAACTGTATAAATAAATAAAAATCTGATGTAGGCAGCACATGACTTTCCCTGCAGTCTCAAATTCATATTTTCTTTATTTCTTTAATAATTCATTAGATTGAGTTTAATTGCACCAAATAACACAAATTTGCATTTTTAATTCAATTTTTGTTTTTTTTTTTTGGTAATTGGACATTTTTCCGATAGCGGCGTAACAAAAATGCAAGAAATCTCAAATATCTTGAGAACGGTCAGTCCTAAAGTATAATGGAGTGCGTTATATTCTTTTTCTCGTCAAAAATTGCATATAAAACAAAAATTCATTTGATATATTTGAACATATATAGTCTTCTTTTTTCGATTTTGGCAATTTTTGCGGGCCATTTCGTAAAAAAAGGAGGTTGTTATGCTCCGAATTGTATCAAAATCTAATCAGTACCACAGTGTACCACAAGTAACTTATCTACCATTTTTTGTGAAATTGGGTCAATTAGTATTTTAGCTAGTGTGGATACATGAAATTTTTTAGGGCCATTTCCTAAAAAAAGGCAGGTTGTTCTTTTCCGAATCTTACCAAAATCTAATCAGCACCAGGGTCGACCACAAGTAACTTATCTACCAAATTTTATGAAATTTAGTCGATTAGTTGAGTCTGAGTGGAAATATACAATTTTTGCGGGCCATTTCGTAAAAAAGGCAGGTTGTTCTTTTTCGAATCGTATCAAAATTTAATCAGCACCAGAGTGACCTACAAGTGACTTATGTACCAAATTTTGTAAAATTTGATCAATTAGTTTTTCAGTTATAGTGGGTACAGGCAATTTTTGAGGGCCATTTCGCAAAAAAAGGCGGGTTGGTTTATTCCGCATAGTACCCAAAACTAATCAGCACCAGGATCACATCCAAGTGACTTACCTACCAATTTTTATGAAATTCGGTCCATTAGTTTTTGAGTTAGAGTGGATACATACATTGCACAGATACATACATTGCAGACACACAGACGTCAATAACGGAAAAATAGGTTTATCGTATTCTAGAGGTCTCGAAACGTGTAGATCCGCCGAAAACTCGAGTTGCAATTTTCGACATGATTCCAATACTTTCCCTATACATTACCATGTATTGCAGGGAAAGTAAAAATCTGATGTGGGCAGCACATGACTTTCCCTGCAGACTTACATCCACGTTCTCTTTATTTTATTAAAATTTATTTCACTTTTAATTCAATTTCCGTTCTCATTTGGTAACGGGACTTATTTTCAAAGGTAGGATAGAGAAAATACGAAAAACTAAAATATCTCGAGAACGGCTTGTCCTAGTGTAATGGGATTGATCTTATTCTTTTCTTCGTTAAAAATTACGTATTAAACAAGCCTTTAATGGTTGAATTTGAGCATACGTAGTTTTTTATTTTAGATCTTGGCGATTTTTGCAGGCCATTTGGCAAAAAAAGTCAAGTTATATTTTTCCAAATCGTACCAAAATCTAATCAGCACCAGGGTGAACTACAAGTCACTACAAGCACCAGGGTGAACTACTTCACAGACAGACAGACACGCAGACAGACACACAGACACACACACAGACGTCACGCTAAAAATGGTTTTTTCGTATTCTAGAGGTCACGAAACGTGTAGATCCGTCGAAAACTCGAGTTGCGAGTTTCGACATGATTCCAATACATTCCCTATACATTACCATGTATTGCAGGAAAAGTAAAAAGGGATTCATAAAGCAAGATCGAACGGGGGCTATTACAGCTAACTAAAAGAAAAGTTTTTTCAAAAAGAGGGCTAAAATTATCTTTATTCACGAACTGGGCAAGGGCAGTCGTTAATTTACCATTTTTATGTCTCTTGCATGTTCGGACAAACGGATACCAACCGTACGTTTAGTACTACCGATATAAAATTTATAGATATTATCCGGAGAAAGGATGGGTACAACATACACCCCAGCAAAATTTTAAAGTTATAAAAAGGGATTCATAAAGCAAGATAGCAAGTCTCTTGCATGTTCGGACAAACGGATACCAACCGTATGTTTAGTACTACCGATATAAAATTTATAGATATTATCCGGAGAAAAGAGGGGTACAACATACTACCTAGCAAGATTTTTAAAGTTATATTAACTTTAAAAATCTTGCTTGGGTGTATGTTGTACCCCTCCTTTCTGCGGATAATATCTATAAATTTTATAACGGTAGTACTAAACGTACGGTTGGTATCCGTTTGTCCGAACATGCAAGAGACATAAAAAAATGGTAAATTTACGACTGCCTTTGCCCAGTTCGTCAATAAAGATAATTTTCGCCCTCTTTTTGAAGAAGCTTTACTTTTAGTTAGCTGTAATAGCCCCCGTTCGATCTTGCTTTATGAATCCCTTTTTATTAACACTTTACAACAAAGTTGAAAAGTGTTTATGACTTTGTTCATTCTGTCTGTCTGTCTGTCTGTCTGTCTGTCCGTTAGCACGATAACTGCCGTAAAAATGACTTAATCGAAATGAAATTTTAGTATGTTGTTCAGACGGTCCGTAGGACCTATGGGAATATAAATGAATGATATCACCCAATTAGTTTTTGATTGAACCCGGGTTGAAGAAATGAAATACATTGAGCCCTATGGGACCTAATTTTTCAAACATTTTTTAAGCAAATTTAAAATTCACAAATTGCTTCGAAAATTTTAGGTAATATTTAAATTGTTCCATAAAATATATATAAAAAAAAATTCAGCGAAATATATTCAGTAGTTCTTTAAATAAAAATTAAAATAATAATTACACATCTTATATGAAACGATCACGTGACCATGATATGAAACGATCACGTGACCATGATATGAAACGATCACATGACCCACTTCAAAATGATATATGGCATCCATCTTGTTTCAAAATCGCGATTTTTTTAAAGTTCTTTTTAATTCATATTGAGTGTTGTATCCGTCCTAAAACTACTTTATTTTTGCTTACATTCTGTGCATCTACATACTTAAACAACGCAAATACAATATATTTGAGTCTAAATGATTATCCAAATTTGATTATTTCTACTATTAAGCCTATTTTTCACCTATGTAAAATGTAAACAGCAAAATATGTAGAATGAGTTGTATTAGAATTGCTCTATTTCTTTAAAACAAAATAATTTAGTCCATGGAGTCTGCATGGCTGATATGAATGAAATATTAATTGATTTCATAAAGATAAGGACGATTTTTTTCGATGAAGTTTTAAGCATCGAGTTTAATTACTTGTAGCTCCATGGTCTTAATTTTTAAATAAAATAAATTAGTATAGTATTGTGATGAATGAAATGAATGGGAGAAAGTTATGAATGAAATCCTGTTTTTATAGAGAGATCCAGGCGTGTTATTTTTTCTATGACGTCATTTGAATTAATTTCAGTTGTTTTCGATGAAGTTTTCAAATATAATAAATTATCGTAGTATTATGATAGTTTTAAAAATATTACCGTGGAATGTATCGCATTTTAAAGATATTTAAACCAGGCAATTTATATTTCAATGCCGTCATTTGAATGAAGTTCATTTTTTTCAATGAAGGTTTAAGTTTTCAAATATAATAAATTAATGTAGTATTGTGATAAGTTTTAAAATATTTCCGAGGAATGTATTGCATTTTCGACTTTTTTAAATAAAATTGCATTGGAGTTGGAAAGTGTTTCATAATCAATGCTTTAAGCATGATTGATCTTTCTTGTTTATTTATACCGTTCTTCTATTTGTAATTTTGACCCTGTTCAGGTCCTGAGTTATGCTTGTCGACTCGTTCTCGATTCCCTGCATGTTAAGCCGTTGCATAGCTAGATTGATTTATAATTATTGTGTGTTTTTTAAAAATCATATATTTTTAAACCTTTTTGGAGTATTTGCTCTTGTGCTTTGTATAAATTATAATCTGACTCATAACCCACCTTTTTGTATAACCATGATATGCAAATTTTTTCTTGGAAGTATTGAAGTGTATTTAAGCACTTTGGCATCATTTCTATTTGTACTGCCACTGAGGATAGACATACATGTAAAATGTCCGAAAGCGCGTTGGCTATTATTTTTACGTCTGTAGGATGATTTTAAAATAAAATGACTATTGGATCTGTGAGATTTGTAATTTTTTGGTAATTTGTATTTTTTTATGTTTCTAAAGAGTATTTCATATCGTTTGTTCTTTATATAGAGGATTTCACTGTCACATTGTTATATTATGGTGACACGTTAAGGAATAAATAAATATTAATCACATGACCATATCATTTGTTACAACGTTTTACGTCATTTCGACATTTTGCCAACATTTTTGTCAATTTGGTGACATTTTGAAAAATCGTCAACTTTATAGAATGATAGAATGGAAAGATCCTGCTAAAATATATATAGTATACCGTTCGTTACAAAGATCCTATTGAAATATACTTAATACCGTTTATTAATCAGTTTGAAAAATCAAAATCGTACTTATTTATGCTCTGATTTTAAACTTTATCAATTTGATGTCATTTTTGTTAATTAAGCGCGATTTTCATCAATTTAGTAGCATTTTCGTCAATGTGGCGACATTTAAACAAAATCGTCAGATTTGTCACCAATGTCACTACATTTCTTGCCAAAAACTTCGTAAGGACAAATCCCGTTGAAACATACTTGCTATACCATCTGTTTACTACTTTGCTTGAACTCCAATCCATTCATAAAATTTAAAATCAGAATCCTACTTACCTATGTTTTGAATTGAAAGTTTATCAATGTGGCGTAATTTTCGTGAATTTAGCGTCGTTTCTATTAATTGGGCGACATTTTCATCAATTTGGCGGCACTTTGAAACAATTACCAAGTTTGTTGCCAACTGTAATAGACGGATAGACATATCCATACTTTTGACACATTTAATATACCATTCGTTTATTAATCAGTTTGCATTTCAATCCATTTATAAAATTTTTAATTAAAATCCTACTTATATATTTTGATTCTAAATTTTATCAATTTGATGTCATTTTCGTTAATTGAGAATCGTTTTCATGATTTTGGCAACATTTTTGTCACTTTAGCAACATTTTTAAAAGTCACCAATTTTTCGCCAAGATTCAATGATTAAATCATCCTTAATTAAAGAGCTAAGTTAAAATAATTAAATATTTTCCTAACTCAATGTTTTTATTGGAAATTTCGCAATAGTATTTATATATAACGAAAAAATACACATTTAATATAGCACCAAAAGAGAGCTTAGATATGAAAAAATATTCACTTCACGATGAAATTCTCACATTTTTGTGCAAAATATGAGTTTTTTAACATTTTTAACTTAAAAAAGGGAAGGTTTAAACCTAGAAATTTAAATATTTTAGGGAGCCTGCCTTACCCTATTTGTGAACATTCTTTAAAGTTTTGTCAAAATCAAATAAATGTTTCATATAGAAACGCTGTCCAAATGAAAATGAGGGAAAGAAAAATAGGGTTGTGTAATTACTACTATTTTCTAAAATTCAAACGACTGTATCTGTTCCGTTTTTGAAGAGACAAACATTTGTACAATATACCTTTGTATGTACACTACAATATACCTTTCTAACAGATATCTCAAATTATTTTAAACACTGTAGTTTTAGAGATATAGGTAAAGGGTATGTAGCTTGAAATCATTTCTGTAATATAGTGTCTTGTGGTGTCCTCGCCCGTGTAACAGCCGCGACACTGATTTGAAGTACCTTTTTCTCATGATCTGTTATAAATAGAGCTTGACAAATATGGATTTAATATCATGTTCGAAAAAAATGGGGGTATTTACTAAGGATTTCTATTTCCCGTTCATTTCCATTTCCGGTGTTATTCATTTTATTTGAAACATCCATTTTTCAAAATTAGCTATAGATATGCTTAAGTGCAACTGACATGGATTTATCATTAAATTCTAAAGGAGGTAGAGTAGTTTACTAAAGATTTTCATTTTCTGTTCTTTTTCGCTTCACTTTCAAAAATTTTACTTGAAACGTCTATTACACGAAATCCTTTGTAAACCTTTTATTTATGCTGAATTTAATGCTAAATCCAATTAATTATCATTTAAGTTCTATCTATTGGCGATCCCGAGAAATATATGTTACAAGGAAATATCGGAAATTTTAAATCGGAAATGAAAATCTCCAGAACCCATAATGGAAATCCTTAGCGAGTCCCCAACCCCTTCCGGAATTTGATGCTAAAAACATACCATTTACCATTTAAGCTCTATCTAGCCAGTCCTGATAAATAGATGTTTCAAAGAAAATTTTTGAACCGGAAGTATATATTCTTAGTGAACTACCCTGCGTTCTCCAGAGTTTAATGCTAAATTCACATCAGTTATCATCTAAGCTCTATCTGTAGCCAGGAATAGTTATCTCAAGGAAAATATTTTTTTTAATCGGAAACGGTAAAATTACCAGAAGTGGAAATCCTTTCTGATTCCATCCCTCTCCTAACTCTTTCAAAATTTAATGATGAATGCATGTATCTATGGCAGATCCTGTGAAATAGATGCTTCAAAAATTGTTTAGCATAAACAATAGTTTGCCAACTCTAAATATATTTAATTAATAACTTAGGAAACAAATTTACCATAATTGATATTTTCTGAGAATTACCCAGAACAATTTATTTTTATTATATTCAATCACAATAATAATCATAATAAAATAGAAGTCTCCCAGTAAAACTCATTTAATCACATTGCCATTTAAATTGAGGTAAAAATAATTCGCACTTAAGTTTTAAAATACTTTTGTTGGCATTCCCCAAGTAATGATAATTCATTTTGTACTCTTACAGGCATATTAAATGGATATAATTACCTCTTTAATTCAACATCGTATTTAAATTCGTGTAAAAACTCAAAAGGGGACAAATATCTTAAAAGGACCATTATCGTTATCTTTTTTTGCAAATCTCTTTAAATGCCAGCTTAAGATTTTAGAGCTGCAATAAAAAATAAATTGCGGGTATTATGAAAACTCTAGAAACTTCGTAAAAGGTCATTTAAAAGTTATTTAAATAATAACTTTATTAGTGTTTTACATGTTCACGTTGTATAGAATTTATATCATATATATTTTACTAATGCAACATCTAACATGATAAAATTGTACGGAAGCAATAAAAATAATAATGGTACCCTTGTGTATGTGTTTTGTGTTCGTTTTTACTTCCACTTCCTTCTACAGGGCTTGCCTGTTGAGAATAGTGTCGAAAACAAATAAAAAGATAAAATAATTTATAAGTTACTTTATGTAGTTTTTTATAAAACCGATTAAACTTTTTGTCTCAAATAACCATTTTAATGTCGGAAATTTTTTAAACTTTCATTCTAATGTTGAAGATTTATTGCTTAGCGTACAATAAAACTTATGTATAAAGCTAAAGAATTAATTATGGGGTCAAAAATCAGACTCTTAAATAGATATACACATCTTTAAACATAAATCAACCATTTGTTCATAATGCTCCCGCCTAGGAAGAAAAAATATATAAATTGTTACGCGGGGGAGACGTCCTAAATATGCGCCGTAATGAAATCTGGGTAAATGGTCTTCATTATCTCAAGATACAAAGTACAGTCTTTAAAAACTAAACTCTAGCATAATTAGAAACTGAGATATAATCAAATTAGTGTAATGCCTTAGGGGGAGGCGATTGGAATATCACAACATTGCCATACTTTCAGATCTCAAGTTTGTTGGGTTATACCTTTGGATATTTAATTAATTTAGGAGTTTTGCTTTTTGTTTAAATGTGTTCAGGGGTCTTATTTACATAGTCATTCTCTTTTAGTTATCCATTTTCCAATTGTTTAGGTTTTGATATTCTTCTGTTCAAATATATTGTATTCCATAGGTTTTGTTTTAAAAACGGCGAAAGTTCGTTCTTTTTAGGTTTTAGCAATTTAAATTTATTTAAATTGGCTAATTTGTGATTTCATTTCTTGCCCTTTTTATTCCCTTTAATTTGATTCCAAATTTATTACCCTCGGTTAAAAATTGGTTAATTCATCGCAATTTTACAGTTTTATTCTATTTTCAGCTTTTTAAATATTTCAGAATCGTCCATATTTAAATTATTGCCGAATTCGTATATTTCCAACTCGTTTCACTTCATTTCTTTTTAATTTTCGTCTGCTTTGAAATTCCATTTCTCTTCTTTAAAGTTTCGAGTTTTTAATTGGTTGACCGTAATATTAAAATCGTCTGTCATTAATTATTTTATCGTTCATCGATAATTTTGTTTACAATCTGTGGCAGCGATGTTTCGCAGTATATAAGCAAATCGCGCACTTTTTCGATCTCTTTTACGCTCTTTTTCACTTTTCTTCTGCTTATGGATTAGAACAAGGGGATGTAAGCTATTAAGCTGTCCTGTGCCGTTAGGCACACATTCTGTGGAATGTCTTTTTTCGCGACTTTTAAGTTTGTTCGTGTTTAATTTACGATGTCCAGCCCACGATTCTTGTTTCCTGCTATGACTTAAGTGCGTACTCTTAACGCTGCATATAAAATAAAATGTTTATCCCGGCTAATTAAACGTCTGATCTGTTATGAAGTTGTAGCGTCTTCAATCTGTTTTTCCCGCCGTGGAGGCGAGGTTTATTCTAAACAGTTGGGAGCATCCGAAATTATTGTGTCTACAAGCTCTCGCCTGCCATGTGGATTTGAGAAGTGCTCTGACGCCAATTAGGCGGTTGTTTATCGTTGTCAGTGTGCATTCTTTAAATGACGTATTGAGTCGGCATTTCCATATGATATTACTGGACTATATGCTCGGCGTTTAGTACTGATGAGTAAAGAAGTGTCCATTGTTTCCGATGAAGAAATCGTTGATTGAGGTTTGGTGCTGATCGAATTTTCGACGTTGAGGAGCTTGCTGTCGTGTGAACGGTCCTTCTTTTGGACAGGAGTGGATGCTTTTCCTCGTGATTAAGCGATTGGACTTTTGCCTTTCCATCTTCGTCTCATCTGTTGGGATCTGATGCATCCAGCATGTTCCATGACGGCTCTACATCCGGGTGATATCTTTTAAATGCTGATTTTTATTTGCTTCTGTCGGTTTAGACTATTTATTTTAAAGTTTAATTGTGTTAGTAGAATAAGACCCCTTTAGACTTATACTTTAGGTCATCTGAACCTGTGGTTAAGTTTAACTTTTGTTCTAAATTTCCCTTTTGGCTAACTTATGTTCTTTTTTTTCACAAATTCTAGTTTAGGCAAATAATTGTATAAGTTTAATATTGTTAACTTTAAAATTTAATATTCTAACGTTTTTTTTTACCACTATACGACCGGCCATTCCATTTATTTTTATTATTTAAGATGTTTGATTTTAGTTAATGAGATGTAAAAGGTTTTAAAAATTATTTTAAAAGTGAAGTTTAAATTTTAATAAACGTTAGATTTTGAAAACCTAAAATCTGTGTTCTTTCTTTTACTTTTAATGTTTTTATTTTAGGAAAGTGTCAATTCTTATATTTTACAAGAGTACATATTTGTACACGTAGGGAAACTGGTCAATAGGTCCTCTTTCAGTTCACTTTCTGTTTATTTAAGACTTTCAGTTTATTTAAGAATTCAGAATTATTTCTAGAACGTTTTCAGGTTTTAAGAACTTTTGCAGCTTTCAGAGATAGTTTTTCAGTAGTCAGAATGTTATTTTTTTAGTATATCATAAATGTTTAAATCCTACCGAACAATTGGCGCCGTTTGACCAGTCTAGGGGCTTATTCATGCTAACTGTAATAGATGTTCTTGATAATTTTTGTTCTTAAAAATGAAATTTCAGTAAAATGATTCCATACCTGTTTATTCTAAAAGTGATTACTGTTGAGATTTTAATATGTTCTTAAACTAAGGCAGGATGTTTTAGAATGTTCTTAAACTAAATTAAAGGAATTTACTTTAATATTTTGATTAAAATTGAAATTTTAGGATTAATTTAAATGTTTTCATTTAGAATTTTTTGAGGAAACTTAGGAATTTTTGAATTTGACTTTTTCATTTAGAATTTTTATTTAAGCATTCCTTAATTTAAGTTAATTTGATTTGAGTTTTATTATTTGAAGTGTTTGAAATTAAATTTAATTCATAAGTTTAGGAAGTTTTAAGTATTTGAAGAACGCACTTTATAGTATTTACATTTTTTGTTCTAATCCCATCTCATTAACAATTTTTTTTATTTTGTTGTTCCTGTAACCCACGCTCCCAGCAACTTAAGAATTGTTTTGATGAAATAGAATGAAATTAATTGAGTAAATTTAACATGAGAATATTTTTTTTATTAAGTTAAATTATATAGAATTAAAGCAGTAGTTTTTCGACTTAGAATTTTTTATGTTCTGATTTGGAATTGAGATTTAAATGCTCACTGATATGTGAATGTAGATGATGAAATACTGGTGATTTATTGAAAAATTGGGTAATGCAGGTGTTTTTTACACTCCAATATGAGTGTGACATAAATGTCATCTTGAGTTATCTTGTTCTTCACATTGATCATTTGTTTGGTTTTCATACTCAAATAGAGTGGTGACAAATCAGTTTGTTTGTTCTTAATTCTGAATCTGATATTTTTAATACTGTCTTTAAAATTTTTTTTGGTCGTTAAAGTGGAAAATTTATTTTATTTATAGGAGAATTAAATTTTTTTTAAGTGGAATATTTAAAATTGTGCAATGCAATTTGAGTTCTTTTGGTTTTGAAATTTAAATGGGGATTTGTAACATGATTTTTCTTTGGTATTTTGTTTAAAGTAATGTGATACACTTGGCAGTTAGTGAATTTAAATGTACTACTTGATGGATATTTTTTTTGTGCTATTTTTTGGGGGTTCAAAAAAGATTCACAACCTTTGAGAGGACTCACAACCCTCGGCCCCTTGTCTTAATTTTTTTTTATTTTTATGAGAATTTTTTGAGATTTCCAGAGTTGCAGTTATGATATTTGAGTTTATTGTTGTTGAGAGTGCAAGATGTTGCACAATAATTAGTAGAATCGCGTTTATTGATATTGGTGTAAAATGATGCATAAGGTCATTTTAATGTATATTTGTATTTTGAACGATCTAATTTTCCAAGTAATCAGTTTATAGTATAACTTGTAAACAAGTCGGTTAAATTTGTGTTCAGTTCCAAATTGTTAGGGAATTGAGTTTATTATTTTGGGGGTAAATATTCCACAAATATTTTTTTGTTTGTAACTTGAGCCAAAATTGATATTATTTAAATAGAGTAATATGCTTCGAATATTTGTTTTCTTTGTAGAGGAGGAGATGGTGATGAATTTGATGATTTGTATTTATTGGTTGTTATGTTGAAGGTACCATTTCAAAATTTATTGTTTAGAATATTGGAATTCTTTGGCTGGTCCAAAGTTTTCGTTAAAATTTATGTTTATTCATGACAGCTAATGATATAGAGATCTGTTTATTATTTTTCTACTGCTTCTCTTTGATGACGTATTTGTTGAAGCATTTTAAAATGCATTAATGAACTTTTCATAATATAGAGTTACAATGAAGTTGAAGTATTTAATATTGAATCTATATGTATGTTTAAGAGTTTAGACGAAATGTTGAGAAATATGATAATTGATATTATGAAAGTGTTTAGTGAAGTGATTATTTGATTATGGATTTATTTATAAGGAATTTGATTTTTATATGATTTTTATGGCTCATGTTACAGATGTAGTTGAGATTTTGATTTTTTTTTCTCTCCTTCGTTTCGCGAAATTTTGTCATGTGTTAGCTAAAATTTTTCATTTTTCAAATGAAAAATTTTTTTGGGACGTTCGAAAGAGTTGTTGGGTTATACCTTTGGATATTTAATTAATTTAGGAGTTTTGCTTTTTGTTTAAATGTGTTCAGGGGTCTTATTTACATAGTCATTCTCTTTTAGTTATCTATTTTCCAATTGTTTAGGTTTTGATATTCTTCTGTTCAAATATATTGTATTCCATAGGTTTTGTTTTAAAAACGGCGAAAGTTCGTTCTTTTTAGGTTTTAGCAATTTAAATTTATTTAAATTGGCTAATTTGTGATTTCATTTCTTGCCCTTTTTATTCCCTTTAATTTGATTCCAAATTTATTACCCTCGGTTAAAAATTGGTTAATTCATCGCAATTTTACAGTTTTATTCTATTTTCAGCTTTTTAAATATTTCAGAATCGTCCATATTTAAATTATTGCCGAATTCGTATATTTCCAACTCGTTTCACTTCATTTCTTTTTAATTTTCGTCTGCTTTGAAATTCCATTTCTCTTCTTTAAAGTTTCGAGTTTTTAATTGGTTGACCGTAATATTAAAATCGTCTGTCATTAATTATTTTATCGTTCATCGATAATTTTGTTTACAATCTGTGGCAGCGATGTTTCGCAGTATATAAGCAAATCGCGCACTTTTTCGATCTCTTTTACGCTCTTTTTCACTTTTCTTCTGCTTATGGATTAGAACAAGGGGATGTAAGCTATTAAGCTGTCCTGTGCCGTTAGGCACACATTCTGTGGAATGTCTTTTTTCGCGACTTTTAAGTTTGTTCGTGTTTAATTTACGATGTCCAGCCCACGATTCTTGTTTCCTGCTATGACTTAAGTGCGTACTCTTAACGCTGCATATAAAATAAAATGTTTATCCCGGCTAATTAAACGTCTGATCTGTTATGAAGTTGTAGCGTCTTCAATCTGTTTTTCCCGCCGTGGAGGCGAGGTTTATTCTAAACAGTTGGGAGCATCCGAAATTATTGTGTCTACAAGCTCTCGCCTGCCATGTGGATTTGAGAAGTGCTCTGACGCCAATTAGGCGGTTGTTTATCGTTGTCAGTGTGCATTCTTTAAATGACGTATTGAGTCGGCATTTCCATATGATATTACTGGACTATATGCTCGGCGTTTAGTACTGATGAGTAAAGAAGTGTCCATTGTTTCCGATGAAGAAATCGTTGATTGAGGTTTGGTGCTGATCGAATTTTCGACGTTGAGGAGCTTGCTGTCGTGTGAACGGTCCTTCTTTTGGACAGGAGTGGATGCTTTTCCTCGTGATTAAGCGATTGGACTTTTGCCTTTCCATCTTCGTCTCATCTGTTGGGATCTGATGCATCCAGCATGTTCCATGACGGCTCTACATCCGGGTGATATCTTTTAAATGCTGATTTTTATTTGCTTCTGTCGGTTTAGACTATTTATTTTAAAGTTTAATTGTGTTAGTAGAATAAGACCCCTTTAGACTTATACTTTAGGTCATCTGAACCTGTGGTTAAGTTTAACTTTTGTTCTAAATTTCCCTTTTGGCTAACTTATGTTCTTTTTTTTCACAAATTCTAGTTTAGGCAAATAATTGTATAAGTTTAATATTGTTAACTTTAAAATTTAATATTCTAACGTTTTTTTTTACCACTATACGACCGGCCATTCCATTTATTTTTATTATTTAAGATGTTTGATTTTAGTTAATGAGATGTAAAAGGTTTTAAAAATTATTTTAAAAGTGAAGTTTAAATTTTAATAAACGTTAGATTTTGAAAACCTAAAATCTGTGTCAATTCTTATATTTTACAAGAGTACATATTTGTACACGTAGGGAAACTGGTCAATAGGTCCTCTTTCAGGTCCACTTTCTGTTTATTTAAGAATTCAGTTTATTTTTAGAATGTTTTCAGGTTTAAGGAACTTAGAATGGTTTATATTGTAGAGAGCAATTTCAGAGTATATTTTAGAAGTATTCCAGACAAATTTCAGATATTTTTGAGTGTTTTCAGAAGAATGATTTTTAGGCTTTTAGGTTCTGAGAACTTGGAAAATTTAGAATGTTGTTTAATGTTATTTGAGTATATCATAAAATGCAAAATATAAATCTCTTCCCCCCCCCCCCCCCAACAAGTTCAGCTCATCTTGCAATTGGTTTGGTCTTATTCGTTTCATGCTCAAAAATTATGCATAAGAAAACATTTAATTAATATACTTAAATATATTTAGTCTCTTATTTCAAATTTTGATGGTTTTTTCGTGCCATTTTGCAAAAAAAATACATTTTTTCCGACACATACTAAAATGTAATAAGTACCAAGATTATCTAGAAACGATTAATTACCAAATTCTAAGCATATTCTTTGAATTGCTTTGAACTACAGTGAAAAACATTGCCAGTTCCTCAAACTTTATAAAAACTTACTCAAAATATTTTTTGAATGGTCCTTCCTAGTGTTGCAAAGTCTTTTTTGACGTTAAAAGCTTTCAAAGCTAGTTTGCAATGGTAGTAGCTCTTTGCACTGGCGTCCGAACCTGCAGATTAGTGCAATGATGTTAGACATCTAAAAAGCACTCCAGTACGATTGCCATACATTCTGTTGTCTTTGGGATATTGAGTACCGATTTCAAATCGGGAGATCGACGACCACACAGAAAGTTATCGTAGAGGATAAAGATCACAGGAGATTAACCTAAGGTAACAGCACGAGGTAATCAGACAAATTGCCAAGTTACACGTCAATCTGATAATAGAAGGAGAATGCGAATTTGACTTCGATGATAATAGCTTGCGATTCTGACCAACAAGCTGGATTTGGAGATCGTCGTCTGGCCAGTACGAAGATCGGCGGTTCGGTCCCCCTTTGGTCTGCTCTGTTTTTCTGAATCGTATCAAAATCTAATCAATACCAGAATAACTCACTCAAGTGACTTTTCTACCATTTTTTTTTTAATTTAATGGAATACTTTATGAGCTAGAGTGGATACATACATGAAACCAACAGACAGACATATAGACAAACGATACACACATACAGACACCATGCTAAAATAGTTTTTCGTGTTCTAGAGTTGCAGAAACGTGTAGATCTGTCGAAATCTCGAGTTCCGATTTTCGACACGATTTCAAAAATTTTCTTACACATTACCATGTAGTGCAGCGAAAGTAATACCCAAACAAAATATATGATAAAACATCTGGGGGACTTGACGTAAACAAAACGAAAGCAGAACATACCTTTTTTTTTAAAAAAACTGAGTAAGATTCGTAAAGGATTCCAAATGAGATTCGTTCATCGATCTGCGACTTCTCCCTAGAGAGCAACACAGATGTTTTCGTCTCTCAGAGGTCGCACCGTTTGGAAACCTTAGCGTATGTTGAGATGCCAAATTTAGCTTAATTTTACGTTTCCTGTAGTAATTTAGAAATATGCATTTGCTTCTAGGAATACATTTGCTTCAAGGAAATATTTAGAATTCTTATGAATAAATATTTGAATGTGAATGCTAAGATTTAAATATTTTCTGTGTTGTGCATTTTACAACAATAAACGTAATTGTTAAATAAATGACTTCGCTTGATTTGGGTGTTACAAATCAAACACTGCTTGGTTGCATGAAATTTTGTAGTCATTGTAATTAGACATAAATGAAGTGAATAATCTGGTGCAACCAAGTTATGACTTGGTTATAAGTCGGTTACATCAGATCGAACAAAAGTTAGATGTTTTAGGGAAACAATAATACAACTTTCAGATTTCTTTCTAGTCAAGCTTTCCTAAAATCGAATTGTCTTGCTGTTACCAATAAAATTAAGTATACCAAATTTCATGAAATACTCAATTCCATTGTACCAATAAAATTAAGTATACCAAATTTCATGAAATACTAAATTTCATTGTTAACAATAAAATTAATTAAATCAAATTTAATTAAAACTAAATTCCATTGTTACCAATAAAGTATGTTATAAACATGAAAACATGCTTGTTTATCTTTACTTGCGCTGCACTGTACATTGTGAACCAGTTTATTACTCATTAAGGGTTTTCAGAAAAATAAAGAGATCGTTAAATAGTCCCTAAAAATTCCTAACCCCCTCCCCCCCCCCCAAAATATTGAATTTAATTCTGTAATAGATATAGGAAATTAACCAGCATGAGTAAAATATTTTTTAATAAATTTGTGAATTTCTATTTTAAGAATTTTGAAGTGTTTTATTTTAATTAATGAAGCCGAAAGAAAAGTTCTACTAATCGGGGCTTTTATTCTACACGCAATGTGTAAAATGTTAGATTTTTAAGTATTACAGAACTTCCACCCACAGAGTTGAGACTCAGAAAACTATACCCAATACTTTTAAAAACTTTCTAATTGCAACTATCTAGGAACTTACTATTTAATGTTTATTTAATTATAGCCCCCTCCTTTTTCGAACACTCTAAATAAAGTCATTTTGCGAACATTTTTAAAAAGAAAAGAAAATTACTTATAAATCTTAACCAATTCTACAAATGTAATGCAAGTATCTATGCAAGTATCTGGAGGGTGTCTCACAAAAGGTACATAGTGGAAGATTTTTGAACCGTTAATCTACAACCAACGGTTCAAACTGTAAAAATGCTTTAAATAAGGTAAGAAGTTACGAAATAGTAATTTAAATGATGTTCCATATAGTTGTAAAAAAATAAAAATATTAACATTTATACAGACCTCTGTCAAAAAATTTCAAATTACAAAAATATTACCCATACTGTATTTAATAAAAGTGAAACATTTGGGCCTATAAAAAGAAAATGCAAGAAATCGTATCATTTCCAGAGGACTTTGGCCACTCAAATCGCCTGACCTTACCCCACCGGATTTCTACCGGTGAGGCATGCTGAAAGGAAAGGCCACGGACTATCATTGAACTGCAAGACAGCATTCGAAGGGGAGTTGATGCTATAACTCCTGATGTATTGGTGGCTACTTTCTGTAACATGACAAGGCGTGTGCAGGCATGCATTGATGCTAATGGCGACCACTTCCAACACTGACTGTGACGTCACCATCATACACAAAGATATGTTCGTAGTATATTTCATTACATTATGACCAATAAGTTCATTTTTATAAGGGAAAATCAGGGGCCAATCCCGATTTTTCAGGGATTGCAATTGGGAATTTGACTTCAAATTCCCCTTAAAACACAATTTGAATTTAATATTATCCTGTAAAATATATGTCTAATGGCGAGTTCTTAGGCGTAAAAATATAAAACTAATACAAAAAGTATATTCTCAAGAAAATGGAACGAACTAAATCTTTAAGAATAGCGTTAACAAATATGTAAAAAAAAAATGAATATGGAAAATCAAAATATTAGGTGATGCTAACTACTTTTGAATTATTAAGTCATTTTATTAATAACATTATTTGAAAATGAGAATACCTCGAGAATAGTTTATGCTAGTGTTCCAAAATTTGTTCCATTTGGTTTCTAATAAAAAGTTACGTATGAAAGTGCTATTCATTTATCATTATTAAAGGTCCCAATTTTTAATGATGTGTTCAAAATTTCGTTTAAAATCACTAAGATTCCTATGTATTCACTGATTGTAATAATCGTACCAAATTATTTTCGAAACGTTCCATTCGTTCGTCAGATATCGCGCCCAAATATCCACGGAAGCACACAAACATACACACACTAAAATATACACACACTAACATACACACACACTAAAATATAAACACACTAACACACACTAACATACAGACACACTAACATACACAGACACACTAACATACACAGACACACTAAAATACAAACACACACACACAAAAATATTATAAAAAATTATTATTAAAAATATTTAAATTATTAAAAATATTACCAATGTAAGGTATATATATATATATATATATATATATATATATATATATATATATATATATATATATATATATATATATATATATATATATATATATATACTATATTTATATATTATACTAGCAGCATATCAGTTCTTCGTACGGGGTATATAATATAAAGAAACTTAAAATCCACAATCATGTGCAAATTCCTATCGTATACTAAATGACATTGTTAATCAAAATATTCTGTTAAAATATTTAATTTAATGCTCCCAAGAAAAAGTTTAAGGATCTCTGTTCTATCTATAAAAAATTATCTTCAAAGGCAGATCTGAAGAATAAAAGATCCTGGCCCCGTTTGTAAGCAAATTTACAAAAAATATGAAATTGAATCCATATATGCAAAATAAAAGCGTTAAAATTGTATGGGACTCGTACTACTTATATACGCGAATATTAGAAGATATACACTGTAATAGTAGACTACATGTATAAATTGAAAGTATCAATAAACCTGTAATCTTTAAACCTGAAAACAGTAATCAATTCTAAAATATGCCAAAATGAAAGTGCTAAAATTATATAGGAAGATATTTCCGTACTATTTATAATGTCGTAGATTAGAATCTTTGCCAAAATAAAGCAGATTACGTAATAAATTGAAAATATTAATAATTCCAGTAACCTTTATACAAGAAGGCCGTAATTGATTCCAATATATGCCAATATATATCAAAATATATGGCAATATACCTGAACTACCTATATTCTCGTAGATTAGAAGATATATTAGAGCATTTGTAGAGGATTACTTGTACAACGTACAATATATGAGTTTCAACAATTTTTGCCATAATAAAACAATGTCATAATAACTTGAAAATATCAATAATCCCCGAAAATATAAATAATAATAATGTTTAAACCTGAAGACCGTAATTGATATTATCCAGTCCAAAATGCGATGTCAATGAAATTTATTTTATATTTATATTTATATTACCTTTATTATTCAAATCGGAAAAGATTTAATAAAAATCGTCTGCCGCATAAACACATTGGATTTAAATCCGTTGCTAAGCGGAATGATATCACTTTCTTCATATAAATTGGTGGAAAATATATCGTCTGAATAATGCTATCTCTATGGAAGCTTTGGCGACAGTTTCGTCAATCTAGCAAAATTTTAACAAAAACGCCAAATTTATCGCCAAGTGGGACTATAGAACTGATAGTTCCACTTGGCGACAAATTGACGAAACATCATCACAATACCATCCACTAACAAAAGGTAATTAATATCATTTACTTAGCACAATTTTATAAATTTAAAGATATTTTTATGGATTTACAAATATTTTTATCAATTTGGCGACATTTTAAAAATTCGCTAAATGTGTTACTAAATACAACAGTTGGACTGACAGACAAATGCTACTGAAACATCACTTCAGTACTCTCTTCTAACAAAACAAAATTAATTTCATTAATTAAGCGTCGTTTTTATCAATTTGTCGACATTTTCATCAATTTGGCAACGTTTAAGAAAAGTTGCCAAGTTAGCGATATCCCGCCAAATTCGTATATCTGAATTTGCAGCTCTGAAGAATAAAACCTCTCGATCCCGTTTGTATATACTAAATGAAAACACTAAAATTGTATTAGAAGATATACCCGTTCTATTATTATTGTGTTTCAACAATCGACTAAATGAGTCTATTGTCTAAACACAATATATGAGTTTATTGGCTAAACACAATATATGAGTATATTATCTGAAGACAATATATAAGCTTGAAAACTCTTTGCCCAAATAAATGAAAATGATGTAAGCAATCCGTAATTAATGTACATTGCTCACAACTGAAATCGTAACACCATGAAGAAATTGGTGTATCCTTATGAAATTTACAGAATATAGTTGTAACATGGAGATGCAGGTGGTCAAAAATTCAGACATGGAAAAAGAAAGCATGGAACCTTATTGACATTAGATCAATGTGGAACAGGCTCACCACGATCGGCAATGCAGGATTAAATACGGCGAGGCATCTCGTTAATAAGATAGTCAATGGTGTGATGATGGATGGCATTCCATTCAGCATGTAATTGGGCTTGTAACCGAACCTGGTTTGCTGCAATTGGGAGTTCTCTTAATCAGCGACACATGATGCCCCAGATATGCACAATTGACGACAAATCCGGAGACTATGTTGGCCAAGGCAGGATATCAAAACCTTGTAGACTATTCATAGTTACCCGTGCAGTATGTGGCCTGGCATTATCCTGCTGAAAAAGCAGTCCAGACCTGGTTGACAGATATAGCTGTACCACAGGTCTCATAATGTCAGAGACGTATCAGTGTGGCGTGATACTGCCAGAAACGTGGACCAAAGGTGTTCGTCCACCAAATATTATGCCCCCCTAAACCATGGTACCACTTAGGGGGGCTATGTGGCAACTGATAAAAAAGCGTCCTGGTGGCTTTGTTGAAAGCGCCACCATACGCGGGGCCGACCATCTGGCATGCTAAAACAGAATCGTGATTCATCCGTGAACAGAATGTTTCGCCATTGAGTCGACCAATTGCGTCTCATTTGACACCATTGGGGGCGACGTAACCGGTGAAGACGTTGAAACGGTAGTTGTCTAAGAGGTCGTCTACCTCGGTGTCCTGCGTCATGCAAACGGTTTTTTATTGTTTGCGTCGGAACCACGTTACCTGTAGTGTGGTATAAATGTTGTTGTAACACGGTTGCTGCGGTAAACGGCTCTCGCGCAACGTTTCTCAGAAGCAGACGATCTTCACATGGTGTGGTACACCTGGAAGTTCCACTACCTGATCTTCGTGTCGTTTCGTTGTCTCTCACGAAGCGTAACACACACCGTTGAACTGTGCTCACGACACGACACAATAGTTCAGCGATCCTTCGAAGGCTTAATCCACCCTCTCGTAAAACAATGATTTGTTGCCGTTTCTTTGACGACAACTGAACGTATGCGGTACGTCGACGTACTCTTGGCATACTACTGTTAAGATTTTTACAACCTGAAACCAATGATACTACAATTTAGCTGTGATATCGCTCCTCCTCGACCTAACGCTTTTATGAGGCTCGCCAAGGGGTTAAGTCACTATGCGTAACGAAACTATGGTCATTTGCATATCTCGCCTTGCTGTTTCCATTGCCTGATTTACATAAAGCTACACCTACAACTTTATGATATTGCGATTTCAGTTGTGAGCAGTGTAATTAAAAGAAAAATCAAACCGTTTATTTATAAGATATACTTTTATATCCATTTATTTATTATTCAAGTCGAAAAACTAGTAATAAAAATTAACAAAGACATTTAATTTAATTGCGTTGCTGAGCAACATGATATAAGATAGAATCTTCCCCATAAAATGATAATAATTAAATAACCATTTTAATTTCTTAATACTTTTCATTGTTGAGCAAAGCTTGTGAAAAATAAACCATGGTGATAGATTTTCCATTTAAATTCATGTTTCAAATATTCATGTTTTCATACAATTCATGTTTTTAAAAAGTCATTCATTAGCGCAATAAACTCCCGCCAAACTCAGATACATAATTTTAACTCACTTTCACGTTTTTAATCAACGATTTCCAACCTTTTCTGTTTGGAGGAACCAGGGAGTTAGAGAATAGAACTCCTATAAAAAGTTTCGTTTTTCATTAATATATCGACTACCTCAGGTCCTAGAAACTCGAAACATGGACTAAATTTTAAGAGGGGCTATTTTGAAGCTATCCACAAAATTTCATCAAACTCAATTTAGCCGTTCTCCCACGATGATGAGACAAACCAACAGACAAACAGATTTTTAATTTTATTTATATAGATTTATATTTAACTAGAAAAATAGATTTTCTCATATTTTCATTTCATAAAATGAAAGTGGGATGCTTGAAATTTTATAATAATAATATTTTAATATAAATTGATATACTCCAAAATATCCCCATTAAACATGTGGAATCTTTACGCCTTAAAGGTATGGAATCATTGCCACCATTAAAATATATGAAATCGTTGCAACCATTAAACATATGGAATTATTGCCACCCTTAAATATATGGAATCATTACCACCATTAAATGTATGAAATCATTACCACCATTAAATGTATAGGAGCATTGCCACCATTAATTGTACAGAATCACTGCTACCATTAAATGTATGGAATCATTACCATCATTACATGTATGGCATCATTGCCACCATTAAATGTATGGAATCATTGTCACCATTAAATGCATGGAATTATTGCTATCATTACATGTATGGAATCAATAGTTTCATACATTTAAAGGTGATATTTTAGGGTATATTTATTTATAAAGAAATATTAACTTTATAAAATTTCTAGCCACCCACTTTTACTGTATTTACTAGCAGCATACCCGTTCTTCGTACGGAGTATATAATATAAAGAAACTTATAATTCGCAATCAAGTGCAAATTCTGTTAAAATATTAAATTTATTGCTCCTAAAGAGAAGTTTAAGAATATATGTTCTCACTATGAAAAATTATCTTCACGGCAGATCTAAAGAATAAAAAATCCTGGCCCCTTTTGTGAGCAAATTTACAAAACAAAAAGGAATTGAATCAATATATGCAACATGAAAGCATTAAAATTGTATAGGACCCGTACTACTTATATACGCGAATAATAGAAGATATAACCTGTATTAGTACATTAGAAGATTACCCGTATTACAATATGAGTCTCAAAAACGTTTGCCAAAATAAAAAAGATAACGTAATAAATTGAAAAGATCAATAATCCCCGTACTCTTTATACCAGATGGTCATAATTGATTCCAATATATGCCAATAAATATCAAAACATATGCCAATATACCTGTACTACTTAGATTTTCGTAGATTAAAAGATTGTAGAAGTATATTGTAGAAGTATTGTAGAAGTGTATTGTAGAAGATTACTCGTACAACGTACAATATATGAGTTTAAACAATTTTTGTCATAATAAAACAATGGCATAATAACTTGAAAATATCAATAATCCCTGAATCAATAATCCCCGAAAATATCAATAATAATAACGTTTAAACCTGAAGACCGTAATTGATAGTATCCAGTCAAATATGCTATAAGAAAAATCAAATCGTCCTTTTCTAAAATATATTTTATATCCATTTATTTATTATTCAAATCGAAAAAATAATAATTAAAATTAACACACATATTTTATTTCATTGCGTTTCTCAGCAACATGATATAAGATAGAATCTTCCTCATAAACTGCGAAATTAAATAAACATTTTGATTTCTTTATACTTTTCATTGTTCAGTAAAGGCTTGTGAAAAATAAACCATGGAGGTAGATTTCCCATTAAAATCATGTTTCAAACAATTCATGATTTCCCAAAGTGACTAATTAGCGCAAAAAATCTCCAACCAAACTCAAAAATAAAGTTTTTATTCACTTTCAAACGAGTTTCAAGCTTTTCGTTTGGATAAACCACGGAGTTAGAGAATAGAACTCCTAGGGAAAAGTTTCGTTTTTTATTAATATCTCGACAACCCCTGTTCGTAGATACTCGAAACTTAGGCTAAATTTATGGGGGGCTATTTCAAGGCTATCCACAAAATTTCATCAAATTCGGTTCAGCCATTCTCCCGTAATGATGAGACAAACGAAAATTTTGTTTTTTACTAATATCTCGAGAACCACTGACTGTAGAAACTCCAAACATAAACTAAATTTTAAGTGGGACTATTTCCAGGCTACCCACAAAGTTTCATCAAATTCCGTTCAGCCGTTCTCCCGTGTTGATGAAACAAACAGACAGACAGACAGATTTTCAATTTTATTTATATAGACTAGCAACATACCCGTTCTTCGTACGGAGTATATAATATAAAAAAACTTATAATTCGCAATCATGTGCAAATGCTGTTAAAATATTAAATTTATTGCTCATAAAGAGAAGTTTAAGAATATCGCTGTTCTCAGTATGCAAAATTATCTTCACGGGTAGATCTAAAGAATAAAACATCCTGGCCCCGTTTGCAAGCAAATTTACAAAAAAAAAGGAATTGAATCAATACATGCAACCCCGTACTACTTATATTGTCGCAGATTAGAAAATATGCCATTGTGTTAGTAGAAGATTACCCGTATTACAATATGAGTCTCAAAAATATTTGCCAAAATAAAAGAAATGACGGAATAAATTGAAAATATCAATAATCCCCGTAATCTTTATACCAGAAGATCGTAATTGATTCCAATATATGCCAATATATATCAAAATATATGCCAATATACCTATACTACTTATATTCTCGTAGATTAGAAGATATACCCGTGCATTTGTAGAAGATTACTCGTACAACGTACTATATATGAGTTTCAACAATTTTCGTCATAATAAAACAATGACGTAATAACTTGAAAATATCGTAAATAAAGATCGTATCAAAAATCCCTGAATCAACAGTCCCCGAAAATATCAATAATAATAATGTTTAAACCTGAAGACCGTAATTAATATTATCCAGTCAAAAATGCAATGTCAATGAAATTTATTTTATATACATATCTTTATTATTCAAATCGGAAAAGATATAATAAAAATCGTATGCCGCATAACACATTGGATCCGTTACTAAGCGACATGATATCATTTGCTTCAAATAAATTAATGGAAATCATATCGGCTGAATAATGCGATCTCCATGGAAGGTTTGGCGACATTTACGTCAATTTAGCGATAACTTAAAAAATCGCCAAATTTATCGCCCAGTGGGACTGTAGAACTGATAGTCCCATTTTGCAACAAATTGACGAAACATCATCACATACTATCCCCTGGGCGCGGTAGCCCATTCGTTAGCGCGCTGGAGTTGCACTCGGTAGGCCCGGGTTCGATTCCAGCCACTGCCAAAACTGCCGCCGTGTTCATGCGGCGTACGATCACGTTAAACATGTGGGTCCGAAAGTCCTTCCGAGAGGTTGGTGGTAGGGGAAGGAGGGTACGGTCCCTGTGGATGCCTCCCCCACTGGGTTCCGGTCTAAATTGGGTGGCACTTCCCGACCGTCCAAACAGTTACCTTACACCTTTCTGGTAGGTCGGACGGTCTGGGTTTCAACAACAACATACTATCCCCTAACAAAACATAATTAATTTCATTTATTAAGCGCGATTTTATCAATTCCGTGATAGTTTTATGGATTTACAAATATTTTTATCAATTTGGTGATATTAAAAAAATTCGTTAAATGTGTTACTAAGTAGGATGGATAGACTGACCGATAAATGCTACCGAAACATCATTTCAGTACTCTATTCTAAAAAAACAAATTTAATGTCATTGATTTGCGTCATTTTTATCACTTTGGAGACATTTCCGCTAATTTGGTAAAGTTTAAGAAAAGTTACCAAGTTATTTAGAGATAGTCCGCTAAATTCGTAGCTCTGAATTTACAGAACTGAAGAATAAAATATCCTGATCCCGTTTGTACATATATACTAAATGAAAACACTAAAATTGTATTAGAAGATACACCTCTTCTACTCTTTTTGTGCTTCAATCGGCTAAATGAATTTATTGGGTAAGCACAATATATGAGTTTATTAGCTAAACAAAATATATAAGCTTGAAACCTCTTTGTTAAAATAAATGAAAGCGATGTACGCAGTCCGCAATTTATATAATTAAAAGAACAATCAAACCATTCATTTATAAAATATATTTTTACATCCATTTATTTATTATTCAAATAGAAAAAATAATAATAAATATTAACAACACATTTAATTTCATTCCGTTGCCGAGCAACATGATATGAGATAGAATCTTCCTCATAAAATGCGAAATTAAATAGCCATTTTGATTTCTTTATACTTTTTATCGTTGAGTAAAAGCTTGTGAAAGATAAACCATGGAGGTAGATTTTTCCATTTAAATTTATATTTCAAACAATTCATGTTTTCCGATGTGACTAATTAATGCAAAAATCCTGCGCCAAACTCGAAAATAAAGTTTTATTTCATTTTGATGTTTTAAACAAACGATTTTCATCCTTTCCGTTTGGATAAACCACGAAGTTGGAGAGTAGAACTCCTAGGAAAAAGTTCCGTTTTTCATTAATATCTCGACAATCCCTGTTCTTAGAAACTCAAAACTTGGACTAAATTTATGGGGAGCTATTTCAAGGCTCCACAAAATTTCATTAAATTTGGTTCAGTAGTTTTTTCGTGATGATGAGACAAACGAAAATTTCGTTTTTTACTAATATCTCAAGAACCACTGGCCGTAGAAACTAAAAACACGAACTAAATTTCAAGTGGGGCTATTTCTAGGCTACCCAGAAAATTTCATCAAATTCGGTTCAGCCGTTCTCCCGTGATGATGGGACAAACAGACAGACAGACAGATTTTCAATTTTATTTATATAGATATACTAGCAGCATACCCGTTCTTCGTACGGAGTATATAATATAAAGAAACTTGAAATTCATAATCATGCCCAAATTCTTATAGTATACTAAATAACATGTTTAATCAAAATATTCTGTTAAAATATTTAATATAATGCTCCTAAAAAGAAGTATAAGAATCTCTGTTCTCGCTATATAAAATTATCTTCATGGACATATCTGAAGAATAAAACATCTTGGACCCCTTATGTAAGCAAATATAAAAAAAAATTTGGAATTGAATCAATATATGCAAAATAAAAGCGTTAAAATTGTATGGGACCGGTACTAATTATATACGCGAATATTAGAAAATATAACCTGTATTAGTAGATTATATGTATAAATTGAAAATACCAATAAACCCGTAATCTTTAAATCTGAAGACAGTCATTTATTCCAATATATGTCAAAATTAAAGTGCTAAAATTATATGGGAAGATATACACGTACTACTAATAATGTCCGATTATTAGTAGAAGATTGCCCGTTTTGCAATATGAGTCACAAATGTTTTTTGGTAAAATACAACAGACGACGTAATAAATTGAATATATAATTAATCCCCTTAATCTTCATACCAGAAGACTGTACTTGATTCCAATATATATGCCAATATATGTCAAAATATATGCCAATATACCTGTACTACTTATATTCTCGTAGGTTAGAAGATATACCCGTGCATTCCTAGAAGATTACTCGTACAACGTACAATATGCGTGTGTCAGCAATTTTTGCCGCAATAAAACAATGGCGTAATAACTTAAAAATATCAATAATCCCTGAATCAATAATTCCGGAAAATATCAATAATAATAATGTTTAAACCTGAAGAGTATAATTGATATTATCCAGTCCAAAATGAAATGGCAATGAAATTTATTTTATATACATATCTTCATTATTCAAATCGGAAAGGATTTAATAAAAATCGTCTGCCGCATAAACACATTGGATTTAAATCCGTTGCTAAGCGACATGATATCATTTGCTTCAAATAAATTGGTAGAAAAAATATCGTCTAAATAGTTATATTTCTATGGAACATTTGGCGACAGTTTCGTCAAATTAGCGACAATTTAAAAAATCGCCAAATTTATCGCCAAGTGGGACTGTAGAACTGACAGTTCCACTTTGCGACAAATTGACGAAATATCATCACAATACTATCCCCTAACAAAAAACAATGATTATCATTTATGTAGCGCAATTTTATCAATTTCAAGATATTTTTATAGATTTGAAAACATTTTTATCAATTTGGTGACATTTTAAAAATTCGCTAAATGTATTACTAAGTAGGATGGTTGGTCTGACAGATAAATGCTCACCAAACATCATTTCAGTACTCTCTTCTAACAAAACAAAAAAAAAATTCCATTGATATGTAGAAGACCCAAGCCACACGCCCAACCCGAAGGTTTATGGCAGCTGTTTGTGTGTCGTTTATATCAATTTGCCGACATTTCCGTCAATTTGGCAAAGTTTAAGAAAAGGTGTCAAATTAGCGATATCCCTCCAAATTCGTAGCTTTGAATTTGCAGATCTGAATGAAACATTCTTATCCCGTTTCAATATACTAAATGAAAACACTACAATTGTATTAGAAGATATACCCGCTCTACTCTTTTTCTGTTTCAACAATCGGCTATATGAATTTATTGGCTAAACACAATATATGAGTTTAGTAGCTAAATACGATATAAGCTTGAAAACTCTTTGCCAAAATAAATGAAATTGATGTACGCAGTCAGCAATTAATATAATTAAAAGAAAAATCAAACCGTCCATTCATAAGATATACTTTTATATCCATTTATCCATTTATTTATTATATAAATCGAAAAAAAATAATAAAAACATTAACAAACACATTTATTTTGATTGCGATGCCGAGCGACGATCAGACCTGAAGAATAAAACATCCTGCCCCCTTTTGTAAGCAAATTTACAGAAGAAAAAATAGGAATTGAATGAATATATGCAACCCCGTACTAATTATATTGTCGCAGATCAGAAAATATGCCAATGTGTTAGTAGAAGATTACCCGTATTAGATTTTGCGTCTCAAAAATATTTGCCAAAATAAAAGAGATGACGTAATAAATTGAAAACATCAATAATATCCGTACTCTTTATACCAGAAGGTCGTAATTGATTCCAATATATGCTAATATATATCAAAACATATGTCAATATACCTGTACTACTTATATTCTCGTAGATTAAAAGATATACACGTGTATTTGTAGAAGATTCGTACAACATACAATATATGAGTTTAAACAATTTTTGTCATAATAAAATAATTGCATAATAACTTGAAAATATCAATAATCCTTGAATCAATAATCCCCGAAAATATAAATAATAATAATTTTTAAACCTGAAGACCGTAATTGTTATTATCCAGTCAAAAATGCTATAAGAAAAATCAAATCGTTCTTTTCTAAAATATATTTTTATATCCATTTATTTATTATTCAAATCGAAAAAATAATTATTAAAATTAACAGACAGAATTAATTTAATTGCGTTTCTGAGTAACATGATATGATAGAATCTTATAACATGTTAAATATGACATGTCTTATAACATAAACTGCGAAATTAAATAACGATTTTGATTTCTCTATACTTCTCATTGTTCCGTAAAAGCTTGTTTTAAATAAACAATGAACCATGGAGATAGATTTCCCCTTTAAATCATGTTTCAAGCAATTCATGTTTTCAGAAAGTGACTAATTAACGCAAAAAATCTCCCATCAAACTCAGAGATTAAATTTTAATTCACTTTCAAACGATTTTCAAGCTTTTCGTTTGGATAAACCACGGAGTTAGGGAGTAGAACTCCTCGGAAAAAGTTCCGTTTTTCATTAATATCTCGACAACCCCAGGTCTTAGAAACTCGAAACTTAGACAAAATTTATGGGGGGATATTTCAAGGCTATTCACCAAATTTTATTAAATTCGGTTCAGCCGTTTTTCCGTGATGATGGGACAAACGAAAATTTCGTTTTTTACTAATATCTCGAGAACCACTGGTCGTAGAAACTCAAAACACAGATATAATTTTAAGTGGGGCTATTTCTGGGCTACCCACAAAATTTCATCAAATTCGGTTCAGCCGTTCTCCCGTGATGGTGTGACAAACAGACAGACAGACAGACAGACAGACAGACAGACAGACAGACAGACAGACAGACAGATTTTCATTTTTATTTATATAGATAGACTAGCAGCATACCCACTCTTCGTACGGAGTATATGATATAAAGAAACGTAAAATTCACAATCATGTGCAAATTCTTATAGTATACTAAATTACATTTTTAATCAAAATATTCTTTTAAAGCATTTAATATAATGATCCTAAAAAGAAGTTTAAGAATCTCTGTTCTCGCTATACAAAATTATCTTCACGGGAGTTCTGAAGAATAAAACATCCTGGACCCCTTATGCAAGCAAATTTACAAAAAAATACGGCATTGAATCAATATATGCAAAATAACAGCATTAAAATTGTATGAGACCCGTACTAATAATATACGCGAATATTAGAAGATATAACCTGTATTAGTAGATTACGTGAAATAACGTACTTTAAATCTGAAGGCAGTCATTTATTCCAATATATGTCAAAATGAAAGTGCTAAACTTATATGGGAAGATATACCCGTACTACTTATAATGTCGTAGATTAGAAGAAAGATTACCCGCATTGCAATATGAGTCTCAAATATATTTGCTAAAATACAACAGACGACGTAATAAATTGAAAATATCAATAATCCCCTTAATCTTCATACCAGAATGCCGTACTTGATTTCAATATATATGCCAATATATGTCAAAATATATGGCAATATACCTGTACTACTTATATTCTCGTAGGTTAGAAGATATACCCGTGCATTCCTAGAAGATTACTCGTACATCTGACAGTATGTGAATGTCAGCAATTTTTGCCGCAATAAAACAATGGCGTAATAATTTAAAAGTATCGATAATCTCTGAATCAATAATCCCGCAAAATATCAATAATAATAATGTTTAAACCTGAAGACCGTAACTGATATTATCCAGTCAAAAATGAAGTGGCAATGAATTTTTTTTTATATACATATCTTCATTATTCAAATCGGAAAAGATTTAATAAAAATCGTCTGCCGCATAAACACAGTAGATTTAAATCCGTTGCTAAGCGACATGATATCATTTGCTTCAAATAAATTGGTGGAAAAATATCGTCTAAATAATACTATCTCTGTGGAACCTTTGGCGACATTTTCGTCAATTTAGAGACATTTAAAAAAAAACACCAAATTTATCGCCAAGTGGGACTGTAGAACTGACAGTCCTACATGGCGACAAATTGACGAAATATCATCACAATACTATCCCCAAACAAAACACAATTAATTTCATTTATTTAGCGCAATTTTATCAATTTCAAGATATTTTTAGGGATTTGAAAATGTTTTTATCAATTTGGTGAGATTTTAAAAATTTGCTAAATGTAGTAATTTGCTAAGTAGGACAGTTAGTCTGACAGATACATGCTAACGAAACATCATTTCAGTACTCTCTTCTAACAAAAAAAATAAATTTCATTGATTTGCGTCGTTTTTATCAATTTGTCGACATTTCAGTAAATTTGGCAAAATTTAAGGAAAGTTGAAAAATTAGCGATATCCCGCCAAATTCGTAGCTCTGAATTTACAGATCTGAATGAAACATCCTGATCCCATTTCTATATACGAAATGAAAACACTATAATTTTATTAGAAGATATACCCGTTCTACTCTTTTTCTGTTTCAACAATCGGCTAAAAGAATTTTTTGGCTAAACACAATATGAGTTTAGTAGCTAAACACAATATAAGCTTGAAAACTCTTTGCCAAAATAAATGCAAGTGATGTACGCAGTCAGCAATTAATATAATTAAAAGAAAAATTAAACCGTTCATTCATAAGATATAATTTTATATCCATTTATTTATTATTCTACTCGAAAAAAATAATAAAAACATTAACAAACACATTTAATTTAATTGCCTTGCCGAGCAACATGATATATCCTCATAAAATGTTAAAATTAATTAACGATTTTGATTTCTTAATACTTTCATTGTTGCGTAAAAGCGTGTGGAAAATTAACCATGGAGATAGATTTTCCATTTAAATTCATGTTTCAAACAATTCATGATTTCATATATTGATTAATTTGCGCAAAAAATCTCCACCAAACTCAGAAATAAAGTTTTATTTCACTTTGACGTTTTAAACAAACGATTTTCATCCTTTCTGTTTGGATAAACCACGAAGTTAGAGAGTAGAACCCCCCCCCCCCTAGGAAAAGTTCCGTTTTTCATCAATATCTCATCAACCCCTGGCCTTAGAAACTCAAAACTTGGACTTAATTTATGGGGGGCTATATCAAGGCTATCCGCAAAATTTCATTACATTTGGTTTAGCCGTTCTCCCGTGATCATGAGACAAACGAAAATTTCGTTTTTTACTAATATATCGAGAACCACTGGCCGTAGAAACTTAAAACACAGACTAAATTTTAAGTAGGGCTATTTTCAGGCTATCCACAAAATTTCATCAAATTCGGTTCTGCCGTTTTCCCGTGATGGTGAGACAAACAGACAGACATATTTTCAATTATATATATATACATATTTTAATGGTGTTAGTTGCATACTCGTTTATTCATTTCTTCTGTGAATCACTTTTATAGTAAAATTTTTCATCTATGATTCCTGTTCATCCTGTTTACCTTTTATTAATGGTTGTCCTGTCTCCTACTCTAACTCCCTGGACGGGTTTGAGTGGAGGTCACTTCAACTATTTGTTCCACCTCTGATTCCATGGTTTATTTTCTCCTCCTTCTCCCGGCTGCATCTCTACTTTTTCATTCAATTACAACTGCTAGCCATTACTGCACGTGTATACATGGTTCCTGCCTCATGGATAATGGTAATATTTGATTTCTTAATAATTTTTCCTCTTTTAATGCAGTAGTCTGAGTTATGGTATTTATAGTAACTTACTATTGCCATAAGTGAAACAAGTATGTGCTTCGGTTAATTAGAGTTAGATGTTCAAACCTGATGAAGAATCTAGTCTAATTAATATCCAAATTAAGCTGAAGCTATTCATTTCCCTTTTTCAGCATGGTTGTCGTGGTTTTACTGCTTTGGTGGTTTTATTATTTTAATATTTTGTAATTACTTGAAATTGTTTATTATTACAGTAATGGCTAAAATTGTGGAAACCTTCTGGATAAAGTGTATTTAAGAGGTTTGATGGCTGATAACACCACTTTTTTTTTTACCAATATCATAAAATTATATATCGATGGAAAGATAATTTAATCAAGAATATAATGCAATAACATTTGTTCAATTATCTGTATTCTATCAAAAGTGATAGCCAAATAGCCAGAAAAAAGAGGCATAACTTGCTTAGGTTTATATGAAGCAGCTTTCCTTTATTTGAATATAGCCAATGGGCATGAGTGTTTAGAGAGCCAATCAAGTGTCATCTTATTTTGACAATGAGCCAATAGGTCACGGGACATTTATCAGTGTGTTATGTGATTGCTATCAAGTTGGTTGGGATTGTTTTGTGTTATTTGATTTAGTGAGCTTGTAAAAAATAAAATTAAGGAAATGGCACAAAGAGTTGACTGGTCCCCCAGAAAGCGATGTAAAATAGTACTATTAGGTGAACAAGGCTACAGTTGTGAAGAAATTCGAAGAAATATTGAGGGAAACTTAACTAAAGGTGGCTTTTCTAAATTTTTGAAGAGACATAAGGAGTCTCAGTCACTACAAAACCAGATTGGTAAAAGCTGGAAAAGGTGTACAACAGCAAATGATGATAGAAGAATTAAGAGACTGTGCGTAGGTGACAGAATAAAACCATCTCGGTGTGTACAAGGTGAAATGGTGCAATGCAATGTGAAGTTGAGTGCAAAGACTGTTCGGCGCAGACTACATGAATTTAGTCTAAATACTAGAATTCCACGAAAAAAGCCAATTTTATCTCTCAAACAAAGATTGAAAAGATTAAACTGGACTAAAACCCATGTTAACTGAACAGTGTGACAGTGTAATTTGGAGTGATGAGACCAAAATCTCCCTGTTTGGTAGTGATGGTGCAAAATACGTAAGGAGAAGAATCGGAGAAGATTTGCATCCTGATTGCATTACACCTACCGTGAAACATCCAGTTAGTGTTATGATCTGTAGTTGTATGACATCAAGAAGTGTGGGCAGAATTTGTGTGATCAATGGGAATATAAATGCCCAAAGATACATAAATGAAATACTTGAGCCCAAACTGCAGCCTTCTGCACGTGATCTTTTCCAAGATAATGAAGCATTTATATTTCAACAGGATTCAGCTCCGTGTTATGTTGCTCATGTGTGCAAAAAGTGGCTTCAAGATCATCATATTCAACTGCTGGAATGGCTTAGGAATAGCCCAGACCTTAACCCCATCAAAAATCTATGAAGTCGACTAAAGAAACTTGTTAGTCAGAAGCAACCCAGCAATAAAACCCAATTAACGGAAGCAATAATTCAATCTTGGCTTCACATTATAACAACTGCAGAACTAAAAAACATGGTTCACTCCATGGGAAAGCGCTGTAAGGCCGTAATTAAGGAGTAAAGGTTACCCAACTAAGTATTAACTGACATGGTGAGCATTTTTGTATATCCCATTTTTTCTATGTATTTCACTTTTCTTCTTTATAAATGCTGTTCTATTAAAAAATAATTCATAAATGCTATTTCATTATAATGTTGAATAAATTATCTTTCAATTGATATATAATTTTATGGTATTGGTAGAAAAGAGAGTGGTGTCATAAGCCATCAAACCTCAAAAATACACTTCTTCCAAAAGTTTTCCACAATTTAGGACACTACTGTATATCTTTCTAATATATATATATATATATATATATATATATATATATATATATATATATATATATATATATATATATATATATATATATATATATATATACAGTATGTAAGGAAAGAGTAAAAATAGTTGTTGCAAATTAAGAGTGTTAGTTCACTGTCTTTGGTAAGTTTACATACCAGTACATTATAAAATATAAAGAAATGCTATCTATGGAAACAAAAAATTCATAAAAGTCTAAAACAAACAAAGTTAGAGTATGATGTAGGGCGCTTAATGTCAGAAAATAAATATTGACATGAGTAAATATACATCCCTACGTTTTCATTTTGTTTGCTAAGATATTTTTCTACCATAATTAAGCATAAGATTTTATTTTTCAGTAAATATTAACCTTTTTTAAAGTGAAACTATATCTGATTTTTTTTTTATCAAATTAGATTTTAGAGTAAAATGTTGGTATGTTTTAAATCTTCATCATCCCTAAGTGGTATCCTTTGAGTTATTAAAAGACTTAAAAAGTAATTCAGTGTTTGGTTCAGCTGTTTATAAGAAGACGTGTATGTGTCATGATAATTTTAAAGAATCTGATGTGGGCAGCACATGACTTTTGCTACATAATGCAATCACTTTAAATGAAAAGTGATGATGTACACGATCGACGACACAATGCTTGCTTCAAACGTTTAAACGTATGCTAACATTTAGCACTTTTCTGGATGAGAAAATGTTAAGTGATTTAGAAATACCAATTTAACTTATATTTCAAGAAAATCTAACTTGACAATTGTAAATATTGCTAGCATCTGCTAAACATTATTTTTCATATATTAAATAGATGTTATTTATTAATTCATCAATTTGGGATCATTTTCGTAACTTTAGTGGCATTTTCTTCTATTTAGAATCATTTTTATAAAGTCATCAAGTTGTCGATATTTCGTCTAATTTGTCGCCAATGTCGCCAAATTTATCGCCAAATATTACATATTTGACAATACTACTTCTCAATTTCATGTAATTTATTAAATAAATGTATTTGCAAAACCTGGCGTATTTTGAGAACTGTATTTAAGTAGTATTTTAATCTAGTATTTTAAAGTTTATGTCGTTCGTTTTTCAATAAGAAATAGCGTATAAAATAATTATTTGCTAAGAGCTTCTAAACGTTCTGATTTTTATGATTTTTCAAAAATCCATTCGAAAATTGGCGGGGGCAGAGATCTTCCGAACGTTCAATTGAGTTTTAAATCAATAGGGTTACAGTATTCACTGATTGCAATAATCGTGTCAATTTTTTCGAAACGCTCCGTTTGTGAGATATAGCACAATATTATACACACTAGCATACATACACATACACTGCTAACATACACACACATCACCTCAAAAACGTTCGATTCGAATTCAGAGATGCTGAAAACGTGCTCATCCGTCGAAAACTTTTATTCGAATGTTCAACGCCAGGACTATACTTTCCATGTATATTAAACTAGTAGGGAAAGTAATAAATAATGTAAAATAGAAACTGAAAGTCAGTTTTATTATCTAAAAAAATTAATTTACAACAGCGAATTGACTCTAATGAAGAAAATTACTTTATAATTAATAAAATGAGAAAATATTAAAATTAAACTAAATTTTACGCTATTTACAGTAAATTAGTTTTTCACTTTATCTTTTAGAATACAATCCATCCGATAAATGCCTTTAATTTGTTTACTTCCACAGAATTTTTTATTGAATATATTTTATATTGAATATATTAATTATATTTTATTTTGACATTATGATTTAAATTGTTATAAAAAGGATATTTTGCGTCGAAAATACAATTTAAAAAAATTACAAATTAACTAAAATTCACATTGTTTCGTCTATTTAAAATGTAATATATTTAAAAGTTATTATTTTTAATTCATTTATGACATAATTTGATATAGGTTTTATTATTAAAAGAAATTAAATTACTGTTAAAGCAAATTAAATTACTGTTAAACAAATTAAATTACTTTTGTGATAAATTACAATTGATTAGATTATTATATGTTTGCTTCTTCCACTATTCTCTTTCTGAAAAGAAAATAAAAACATAAAATTCCTACTATTAGTAAGTATAGTTTAGTTAATAAAATTAAATAAAATTGAAATTCAATATATGGCATTCACGACAAACTTATGAATTTTGATTCTGAGATGAATATCTCTGAGAAATACCATAGCCTTATACTGTCAACTAGAAAATGTACGCGAGGTTGCATTTAATCATTCGTTCATTCATTCCATTTTTCAAATGGCATTTTCGAGCCCAACTGATATTATAAAGCCCAAAAAATTAGAATGATATATTCTAAATCCGCAAAATCAGAAACCCTCTAAATAAAATTCATTTCTCTAGATGAACAGCTGATATCTGACATTTAATCTTTTTCCCGAAATATACCAACACCCATCAATACGATAAATATGTCACTGCTTCCCATAGCAACGGACAACACCCACTGCATAACAACCTGCGAAACGGTGAAAGAAGCCCTTTGCCAGCTATATCGAAGATCTAACTTTTGTTTTTGTTTTTGGTAAAAATTAACGGAAAATCAGAAAATAGAGTAATTCAAAAAACTTTATTTTCAGAATGCGAAGATATACACCCATATCTTTCTCAAACTATATAATTGTGTTAATCTTTCTGTTTTGGATGTGGCGAAAAAAGAAAAAAACATGCATATTTCGATGTATTTAATAATAAATAAATAAGCATATAGGACTTATCCTGTGGATTCGGCTCAAATATCGTTAGAAAGAACGTTCTTTAATCTTTCCGATCTTGTCAAGAGGAAAACTCCGTGATACTATTTTCAATCGCTAAGGAACCGATTTGTGTGAAACTCGCTCAAAATAGTGCTTCACCATAAAATAACTAAAAATATTAATTCGAATTTTAAAAAATCTTGCAGAGTTCTCTCGTCCTAGGAGCTCTGCTAATCCTGCACCAAATATCGTCTCAGTCCGAAGCTTAGATTTTCCGCTAGAGATAACACACACAGACAAACATCCTATTTTATTATGTAAGAAGTATAAATATAGAACACAGACTTCTATCTATAAAAATCCGCAAAACCTAAGCAGACGTGGTCTTGCCTTTGTTGATATTGGTTCTTTGTGTCATTTATGCTGACGAAGAAAGATTCTTTATTCCTTTTAAAACCGATTGATCCAAGCTGAAACAAACATCTTAATAAATATTTTCTAAAATCACACGCATTTTACTCACAAAATTTTTAGAAGCTGCAAATTACAATACAAAGTCTTACTAAGCGCAATACATTTACGACCCCCTAGACTCCTCAATAAAATGTACCTGTTCCACGAACAATAAAGTCCACTGTACTTTGAATCAAATACATTAAATTAATAATTTCCATAAAGCGACAGGAATTATCAAAGGAATTGAATTTAGCTTTCCAAGATATTGAGTTTTCATCAATTTAGTGACATTTTCGTCAAATTGCCAACATTTTAAAAGAATTCGCCAAATTGACAATATTTTGCAAAATTCGTCGCCAAATTTTTCGCCAAACATTACGGACAGATAGAAGGTCGGAACGATGAACTATTCTTATATAGTGATTAAAACCTCAAACCCCGGAA
This sequence comes from Amaurobius ferox, assembly GCA_951213105.1. Taxonomy (NCBI): domain Eukaryota; kingdom Metazoa; phylum Arthropoda; class Arachnida; order Araneae; family Amaurobiidae; genus Amaurobius; species Amaurobius ferox. Next base: position 28,675,130 of record OX578142.1, read on the forward strand.
ATTTTTTAATAAATAGTCGTAACTTTGTTATACCATCACAGTTTCTCCATTATTTTTCGTTTCCGACTCACCTGAACCATGTTTCCCAAAGGTGCGGTATATCCCTCATACTTAGCCTAATGTAATATCTATTTATAATGAAAATATTTTTTAATTTAGCCCTTGAAATACAGGCTTTAAAGTGCATTTTATGAGCCTTATCGTATAAATTAAAAATGAAGCAATATATTGAGCCTTTCTTTCTCATTAAAGTAAGTTAAAAACATTAAGAAAATTACATAGATAATTTAGCAGTCACCTAGGAAAATATGAGAGGCGAAGCTTTTTTTCTACCGAAACTTTCTATGATGATATTAAGAAAGTGTTTTTCACCATTAAAAATAGTTATTAAATAATTTATACTATTAATGATCCTAACACCCGAGGTATATAAATTACAATCTAGTTAAATACTCAAACTTTTTATAAGAGCTCTGCTTTTACTTTCGTGCTTGAAAACTTTAAGAAAATATGTATGAAAAACCTTGTTGGTGGCAAAACATTTTCTTTACCATTGTTCTTGCCACAAAAAAATTGAAGCATTTATTTCTTAGGATCTGCTATAGATAGAACTTAGATGATAAATGATGTGGATTCAGCATCGAATTTCAAAGAAGAAGGATTTCCTTTTCCATTTCCGGTTCAAAAATATTAATTTTTAATTAAATATCTACTTTTTTTATGATTGGTCATAAATACAGCGTAATAATAACTTATATGCATTCAGCTTGACTTATATGCATTCAGCATCAAATTCTAAAAGAAGTAGGGTAGTTTGTAAAGGACGTGCCTTTAACTCAGATAGTTAGTTACGCTACTACCCTGATCGGGTGCGCCATTGTAATGTAATAAGTCTTGGTTAGGGCTCTGTTATAAAAGACTTGTTGACTTTTGTTTCGAGATTACATAGTCAAGCAAAAGTGACATAACTCTAAACTTAGGTGATAATAGATACCAAGAGAACCGTACGGCCAGGAGCAATAACACACAAATGCAAGAAGTTAAATTAAACACATTTATTGTGTACTCACTCAAATTTGCAGCAGCTGGCTGAGTAACTAAATAGAAACGGATACCAAACAGCCAGTATTGTAAATGTCCATTTGGTCAAACAACAGATCAATTATGTACCTTTACGGGCATGGTTATATTATTATAATTAAGTAAGCGATGGAAGAGCTATAAATCGTTGGTGCTTACCAAATTCCTTCCAAACTTCTTCCTTAACTATCCACCAGTCTACTACCAGAACTGTACGCAGCCTCTATTACCCAGCTTTTTCTTATTCACTCGTGATCCAAAACTTATTTTGTCGTCAAACCACGACCGCGGATGTTATTTGGCTCAGTGATTGGTCTATTTAACCGAGCCAGACAGAAGTTGTTAATATAAAATCAAACATGAGTTATAACGAAACTGGGGGAAATAATAACCAAGGATTATATAGACCTCAAAAGTTCACTGTGAATTTTCACTTCTAGTTCAAAATTTTTCCTTGAAATACCTAGTTCTCATAATCAACAATAGATAGATAATAATTTACATGGATTTAACATCAAATTCCAAGGGGTGACTTATTAAGGATTTCCACTTCCAACTCTAGAGATGAAATTTTCGATTCAAATATTTACATTTTCCTTTAAACGTCTATTTTTCACGATCGGATATAGACAGAACTTAGATGACAACTAATGTGGATTCAGTGTTAAATTCTGAAGGGAGTAAGATAATTCACAAAACATTCCGGTTCTTTTCCATTCCGATTCAAAAATGTTCCTAGAAACTTTTAGTGTTTTCCCAAAATTGGCTATAGATAGAGTTTAGATTATGAATTATATGGTTTCAGTATCAAAATTCTGATGGTGATCTAGAGATGTCAGTTCCGATTAAAGAATTTACATTTTCCTTGCAACATCTTTCTTTCAAGATTTCCTTTAGATAAAGCTTAGGTGATGACTGATATGGATACACTATCACAATTCGGGCGGGTTAAAGATTCACTATAGATATCCACTTCCGTTTCTGGAGATCTCACATCCGATTTGCCGAAAATTCACAAGACTGTACCAAATAAGTGAGCAAAAGAGCATAAAAATGCTTAAAAGCTACGTCGAAAATGGAGTGTAAACAAAACATGCAAGGATATGAAGACGCCTTCATAAATTTCTTGTTCAATTTTATTCTATTACTTTCCCTATATATATAGTATAATGGTAGGAAAAGTATTGGTGCAGGGTCGAAAATTCGAATTTGAGTTTCATGCTAGCGTTATAAAATGTAAGTTATTTGTTTCTAATCAAAAACAGAGTCTGAAAAATTATTTATTTTTATTATTAAAGGTCTGGATTTTTAATGAGTTTTTAAAGATTCTCTTGAAAATAAGGGGGAGGAGGGTTCGAAAATTGGTTTGCGTTTAAAACTAATCAGGTTCCAATGTTCACTGATCGTAATAATCATACCAAATTACGTGTGAAACACTCCATTTGTTCGTTAGATATCGCGTCCAGAGACTCACTCACACACGCATACAACCACACATACACACACAGAGAGAGAGAGAGAGAGAGTGAGAGAGAGAGAGAGAGATAATCATACTTAAAAACGTTCAATTTGTGTTCAGATATGCATAAAATGTGTTCATTCGGCGAAAACTCGAATTCGAATTTTCGACCTCTTCGCAATACTTTCCCTATACATTCTACAATGTATGTAGGGAAAGAAATAGCGGCAATGCAATCTCTAGCAAAAGAACAAAAATTTTCTTATTAAACAAGAAAATTAACAAGAAAACTTTCCTCAGTATGTGCTTGCAGCTTTTAGACTGAACTAATTTGGATTATTTTTGTGTTCCACTGTTGTGTTTATGCACACAAGAATTACTTTGAAAGTCGCAATTTAAACTGCATCTCGAAACACGACATGCACCCTGTATATATACAGGGTCTTTCAAAAGTCCGTATAAATTTTAAAAATTCATTAAAAATCGAAAAATCATCGCATTGAGGTACGGTTTATACCATAAGTATTGCCAGGACGGGGTTTTTTTTCTGACCTGAAAAAATTTTGTAGTTTAAAAAATCACCTATAGGTGGCGCTTACCCGAATACATCTTCCAGAAATACGTAAATTAGGATGTTATAAAAAAGCTGTAGTGCTCTGTAGATTCTTCATTTGATTCATTAGTAAACGGTGCAAAGAAGAAGTTTTTGCGAGAATCTTAACTATGCTCGAGAAAGCATTGTTAATGAAGCTGTATTACGTGAGAGGAGAATCAGCATCAGATACTTTGCGAAAATTTCGATTTAGGAAAAATCTAAAAAAAGGAAAACGTCTTATCACCTGTTCAGAGTTACTTAGGTTTGTCACACGATTTGACACATACATTAAGTTATTTTCTTTGTCTTTCCAATGCGTTCAGCGCCACCTATAGGTGATTTTTTAAACTACAAAATTTTTCACATCAAAAAAAAAACCCCCGTCCTAGCAATACTTATGATACAAACCGCATCTCGATGCGATGATTTTTCGATTTTTAATGAATTTTTAAAATTTATACGGACTTTTGAAAGACCCTGTATATATATATACAGGGGGTCTCCCCAAAACATTGACTAATAATATTTAAGGAGTTCATTCCTTAAATATTGATCTTAGACATATATAATAAATTACAAAGTTGCGTGAAAAAAGGTACAGAATTTTATGAAATCGATTAACATTTTCAAGGGAATTAAATTATAAGAAATACAAAATTTAAATTTTTATACGGCCCCCGTACAAAAACATTTCCAATGAATAAAATGTGCCCCATACACTAATAAGGTGATGTACAAAATTTCAGCATTTTATCATAAAAAGTCCCAGAGATATGAAAAGACAAAAATACTGACTTAAACCACTTTTCGATGCATCGACATGGGTTCTCAGAGGGGACAAATCCTGTCGGCAGATCGCGTTTCAGGGGTCATACACAAATTACGAAAGAAAACAATGATTACATAAATAAATAGTAATCTTGCTATTTATTGGTACAAAAGTATCTACACTATGTAGAAATAATAACTTTACGCAAAGATTACAAAGCTTGTTCAAAATGTTTTCCATCCATGCCAAAGATCCATTAAAGATAAGAGGCAGATATTATTTGCCTATGATGCATTTCTGTGTTGAGTCATTTGCACTCTTGCTGTAAACATTTACATTTCAATTTGCGATTAACCCCTCCCCAAATTTGTTTAAACATTTCTCTGGGATTTTTTATGATAAAATGCTGAAATTTTATACATTATCTTATTAGTGTATGGGGCACATTTTACTCATTGGAAATGTTTTTGTACGGGGCCGTATAAAAATTTAAATTTTGTATTTCTTCAAATTTAATCCCCTGAAATTTTTTTCGATTTCATAAAATTCTGTATCTTCTTTTGCGCAACTTTGTAATTTATTATATATGTATGTCTAAGATCAATCTTTAAGGAATAAAAGCCGATGTCAATGTTTTGGGGATACCCTGTATATATATATATATATATATCAGTCCGAAAAGAAAAATGAAATTTGAAAGCATTCGTTATAGAAATGACATACTAATTGCATGTCCAGATAAAGAATATAAAATGTATTTTAGTTTTTATCCTAAATGCTTAAAACTAACGGAAACTCCTTGCAACCTCGATATGAGTCTTAATTTTCTTGATTTGTTATTATATAAACTTCCAGATGGCACTACAGGATATTGTTTATACGATAAACGTAATGACTTTCATTTTGAAATCAATTGTATTGTACATTGGAATTCTTGTTTGCATAAAAATATGTTCAGAAACATTATACTGGGCCAACTGATTCGAAGCAAGCGATTAAACAGCAATGCTGAAGATCGTTTTGCTAGCGACATACGTTTCCTGAATAGCACAATCAAACAGCGTGTCCCTAAAAGATTTTTGTGTAATACCATTTGCAGTTTTTACAACATAACTGTAACCGGCAGTTACCGTCTGTATTTAAATAATAAATCAGATGAACTACAAATTCAGTGGACAGGTATAAATGCCAAAGTTATTGGTCTTAAAACAAGGCAATCTCAACTCTGTAAGTTTTGTTTAGTGAGAGATATCTGCTTAATATAGAGTAGAAATGTTCGATAGTGTTCAGGTAATATGGATTTGATGTAAAGTGTTACTTTACTTTGGAGTCATAAATTTTATGAGGTGGTGAAGTGGTTTGGACTTTAAACGATGACTTAAATGATTGTGATGTACAGAAATTAATAGTGTCGATAGATGTTTTTACATCTCGACTTGTTTGAAAGTATTATCTTTATATTTCGATGGATGTTTATACATCTCGACGCATTTGAATGTTTAATCTTTATATGTTTATGTCTGAGTAGATAACATTAATGTCTGGCTCTCCTCTTCTAAATTGATATATACGTATTCATTTTATAGCAATGCACCGGCCTCAGGGAGTGTTGTTGCGACAACCGGGGTGAGGGAGTCACAATCCCCCTCGGCCAATTTTTGGTACTTTACTTTCAAATCTTCATTTTCCTTTTCGGACTGATATTTAAATCCTCTTGCTGCTATGTGCCATCTAAGTGTGATTGCTGTTTATAATTTGATAATTTCTGAATTTACAGCTATTTATATAATATATATATATATATATATATATATATATATATATATATATATATATATATATATATATATATATATCCAATTATGAGCCAATTTTCGATGAAGATGGCTATTTTTGACTTCCATACATTGTTAACACTAGACCGACGGAAGCGGTCATTTTAACCGCATACCTATTTTGGCCGCTGCCGTCGTTCTAAGAAGATCGTTGATATGTTTGTTCTCTTATTATAAAACCTAGAATAATTGTCTTCGGTGTTTTCAATAACTTTAAGAAAATAAGAAAACTCATAAAATTTCAATGGGCTGGGATTAGCCGTTTTGGAGGAATCGTTTCTCAAAGTAGTTATGCGGTCAAAATGACCGCTTCCGTCGTTCTAGTGTTAAAGAAAATAAAACTTATATAAATTAATGTTACACTTTAAGAGTGTTAGTTTGGGCAGACTTGAATATTAATGAGAAGATGAATATATTGCAGTAATGTTCATAATCGTTGTTTTCAGAAATAAAATTGTAATCGGATGTAATTGTATCGGATCGGTGCAGGAAATATTTTTTTTTCTGTTCACTAAAATATGAAAGTTTTCTCAACTTTCTTGTTTTATTTACGCTGTAAATGTTTAAAATTAAGTTTGTATCTAAATTATAGTTAAAACTACCTTGAAAGAAATAAATTTCTAAACATAATTGTCTTATTTGGTATATTAAAATTTTCCACTCTTCCCTGAAAAAAAATTCCTTGCTTTTGAATCAGTCAGTGAATTCCTTAACAGTGAATTCTACCTTTCACATTTAAAAAAAAGTAATTTCATAGAAAACATTTTACAAATTGTATTAAATTTTTCAACAAACACTATATTTAAAAGGCTTTTTAAGGCTTTTAAAGGAATACGCCGCTCTGCATTGAGTAGAATACTTCCATGGAAATGTTAGTCGTAATTACTTCAATTTCTTCCTGTTTGCTTAGAGTCTAATTAAAATAACTGAAATATGGAAAACTAGCAAATGAAAGAGAAAAGGGAAATATACAGGTAATACAAGAAAGATTCTTTCAAGCATTTCTTTAAAAGCGTTTCCTTTAAAATATTGTTATAATTAAAGACGGCAAAAATATATATCAAATGAAAATAATTTCTTCCAAAACTAGAAATTATCATTTTAAAACTGTATTTGCTACAATATTGTGCTTGTATGCCTTCAAAATACCTAAAAATTCTCTATATTTATTCATTTAGCGTCATAATAGAAAACGCGTGCAATGATCACGATATATAGTGTCCAGTTGCTTTGTTTTCTTGAGTGTTATGAAAACAACATAAGGCATTTTAGTTTGATAATTTTGAGTCTCAGCTTCTAATTATATTAAAGCTTAGTTTTAAAGGCTATCATTTTAGCTTAATTTAACGAAAGTGTGTTACGTGTAGTAGATGCGCCCCGTACGCTTATTTAGAAACTATTACGCCAGCGTGGCAAATTATTGCTTTCTTGTTATAAGCGGGCGTATCGTAAAAGCGTTGTATCCTGGTTTTCGAAAATTCGCTGTATGTTACATTGTCATTTTAATCAGCTATTTACATCTTAAATCTCCCGGACAATTCCGGGTATATTTTCTAGTAGATTATAAATGCCACACAAATCAAAATTAACCAGCATCCTCTGACTATGCATATGTTAATATTTGAAAGAATTTAAGTCAGAAAATAAGGAACTTCAACCTAAAATTCATTGTAAACATGAACTTCAACGCTTCTTCAACGAATACAAAGAAAGTTGACATTGAATTTACTTAGAATCATAACAGGATATACGAGTAGCATTTATTTATATGATTTAATTGACAAGAATTGATGACTGGCCAATAAGGGAGACACCCGCTTTTATCCCTAACGCAATAAATGCAAAGAAAGTTCACATGCACGCTTCAAATTACTTCACATAATTTTGATGAAGAGTATACTAATTACTAATGTTTATACGAGAATCATCAATCACTTTTTAGTTCTTCAGCAGACAAGACAGAGTATTATCAATTTTCAGATTCAAGGAAAAATGAAAAGAACGTGAATTAGCTTTTAAGTGAAGCGGTGTTCCACAAGTTTCCGAAGCATAAAGATTTTGTGTGGTGCATTTTTACTTTCCCTATAAGGCATGGTATTGTATAGAGAAAGGGCTGGAATCTACGGATCTACACGTTTAGGGCACTCTAGAAGACGAATCAGCAATCTTTAGCGTGACATCTGCGTTTATCTGTGTGTGTGTGTGAGGGGGGGGGGGTGTCTGTTCAATGTTTATAACCCATCTAGCCCAAACGTTATTCGACTAAATTTTACAAAATTTGGTAGGCAAATCATTTATGCATTACCCTGGTTCTGATTAGATTTTGGATCAATTCGGGGAAAACAGAACCGACATTTTTTGCGAAATGGCCCTCAAAAATCGTCAAAATCTAAATTAAAAGACAACGTATGTTAAAATGTATTAATTAAACAGTTGTTTCATACGTAATTTTTAAGGTAAAATGAATAAGATCAACCCCATTACTCTAGAATAAATCGTTCTTAAGATATTTAAGCTTTTTGCTAATTCTGAGGAACTGGCTATATTTTTGCAAAGTTGGCAAGTAAAGAAAACGATGTAATAAAACAGAAAACTGTATATACCTGATAAATATCCATGTGATTTGGGACAATTAAACACAATTTAATGGATTATAAAAGAAAAAAGTGAATTTGAGTTTGTAGAGAAAGTCATGTTCTGTCCATATCAGATTCTTACTTTCCCTACAATAAATGGTAATGTGCAGGGAAAGTATTGGAATCAGATCGAAAATCAGAACTCGAGGTTTTGACTGATCTGCACATTTCAGTCACTCTGGAACACGAAAACCCCATTTTTAGCATGACGTACGTCTGTGCAATGTATGTATCCAGTCTAGCTCAAAAGCTATTCGTTAAAAATTTACAAAATCTGATAGATAAGTTACTTGTGGGTCATCCTAGTGCTGACTAGATTTTGCTCAAAAACGATGACTTATGGGTCATGCTGGTGCTGACTAGATTTTGTTCAAAAATGATGACTTGAGGGTCATCCTGGTGCTGACTAGATTTTTCTCAAAAATGATAACTTGTGCGTCATTCTGGTGCTGACTAGATTTTGCTAAAACATGATGACTTTTGGGTTATCCTGGTACTGAATAGATTTTGCTCAAAACTGATGACTTGTGGGTCATCCTGGTGCTGCCTAGATTTTGCTCAAAAATGCTGACTTGCGGGTCATCCTAGTGCTGACTAGATTTTGCTTGCCTTACAATACAAGATAACAGAAACTGTTTTCTTTTTCACAATGGCTCGAAAACTTGTCAAAATCTGGAATATAAAATTAAATACGCTGAAATGTATTAATTAAAGGCCTGTTCCTTACGTAATTTTTAACGACAAAAAGAATAAGGTCAACTTCATTACTCTAGGATGGACCGATGCAACAATTGTTGATACCTAATTTTCCATGCCTGTTTTTTTTTAAAAACAGGCATATTTGAAAATTATATTTCCACAAGCAACAGTTTTATTTATTGTGATGCTCACTTTTATCAAATACCTATTGTATTTTAGCGAGAACTCATAGAGAGGAATTTATACTGCAGTCCAGAATAACAAAATTTAACCATTTGTGGTGAAAGTTATATGCAGAAATGTCAAGTTATTATCAATCAGGTTTGGCATTAGCATTTATTTACACACAAATTTAACATCTTGTTTAAAACTTTTTTGAAATTCTTTGGTTAAAAGTGTTTTATTTAAAGTCTCCTTCTGAAACAACGATTAACTTTGTATCTGAATACGTCTTGTCAGACAATAGTCCATCCAATTCAGAAATCTATGAAAGTGGGCTCCTAAATTAAGTTAAATTTAATTACGGATGAGAATACTGATCACAAAGACTCATTTAATTATGAAAGTAATTAGAACAGATCCCTTTGATGTTCAATTAGGTGTTCTGTTTCGAACAAAAGGATAGTTGCTTTGTATGGTTTGGAATAAATGTGGAAGCAAGAAGTTGGTAATTCGTAAAAAAGTTTTTCTAAATTCAAAGGTTTGTATACTGTTAATATTTTATTTATGTGTTAATGAAATTACATAAAATAATTTAAATATATTTCTCAAAGTATAAATCAGAGGGCTTTTATAGTCCGACATTCACATGTATGATAATAACATTAATTATTATGGCTTTCTCTACATACATAGTATAATATATATGGAAAGTATTGTAAAAAGGTCGAAAATTAGAATTTGAGTTTCGACGGAAGAACATTTGACAAAAAATTTTGAGATATTGACGACTAATTTGGCAAAGTATCACCATCTTGACGACTTTTTAATGGACAGTAAAACTGACCAAAATATCGCTAAATTAGCAAAAATGACCCTGAAATTACGAAAATAACACCAAATTGATAAAATTGTAATGTATCAATCTCTATATATACTAATTGCTACGTGTCCGTCTGTCACGCCTTTTTTAGGCACTTTCCGAATAGAGAAAATAGAGAGACTTGCAATTTGGTACACGAGTCAGTCGTTCGATAACCCCCCTGGAAAAATTGCATTTTTCGAAAATGTTTTGTACAGGGGATACTCCACGCCAAAACATTCGAAAAGTGAAATGATATAAAAACATACTTTTGAGCTGAGATAGAGACTTAAAATTTGGTATATGGATATATCATTCGAAAGGAAGAAAGTGTGCAATTTCAAATTTCCAATATTTTCTAATTTAAGGGGTGCCACACAATAAAATTTTCGATTTTGCGAACAAATTATAAACGCTTCCTTTAAAATTTGATAGAGGCTTAAAATTTGGTATATGGGCTAATCATTTGATAAAAAAACTCAAAGATGAAGAGTTTGTCGAAAATGTTTAATTAAGGGGGGTGCTTCCACAGAAAAAAGTTCGAAAGATGAAATGATAAGAACCATGCTTCGGGAGGAGATAGAAATTGTGTAAGTGTAAATAGTTAGAAAGGAAGAAAGTGTGCAATTTCAGTTTTTCAATATTATCTAACTTAGAGGGGTACTGACCACTAAAATATTCAATTTTCCGTATAAATGGGAAGCGTCTCCCTCAAAATGTGGTAGAGGCTTCATATTTGGTATATGGACCAATCATCTGACAAAAACCCATGAATAATAGAGTTATTCAAAAATATTCATTCAAGGGAGTATATATATATATATATATATATATATATATATATATATATATATATATATATATATATATATATATATATATATATATATATATATATATATATATATATATATATATATATATATATATATATATATATATATTAGGGTGCCACAAGGTGGCTGTAGTAACTGCATGTTAGCTAATTTATACCTTTATCGTTATGATAATTCTTTAACTTCTACTGATTATAAAATTTACAGATATATTGAGAGAGAGAGAGATGATCTGATTTGTTTAGTATTTACTGACAACAAAGACATAGATATAGATTTCTATCCGGATAATTTGGAATTAATTCATAATGAAGCCTCTATTAATAATAGTGTTCATTTTTTGGATTTAAATATAATTACTGAACCATCTAATAGGATAGTTACTAATTTATATGACAAAGACAATTTTCATTTTAATTTTAATAAAATATTACCATTTAATTCCTATAACTCTATTCAATTGTTTAGAAATATTATACTTAATCAACTTTTCAGAATTTTTAGATTATCAAATAAAAAATTTCATGCTTTGCACATTAATAACCTAAAAAATACCAGTAAATTATATAAATATACAATATATTTAGTTAATGGTATGTATAGTTAATAAGTTTAAATTAGCTGAATATTCTTAAATATCCTCCTTACTATATTTTATTAGCTTATTATCATCATTCTCTTGTATTTGCATTACAATGCATTCACATCCACTTAGGCATTTGAATCCGTGCCTTTGCTAATTTTCACCCCTTATTTAGCTTTTACGAATGAATTTGAAACTTTTTATACTTATTTGCAATACTGTTATTTATATCTCACGATTGGCAACAGTTGATCTCCATATTTATCTCCTGCGAATGGCAACAGTAGATTCGTTATTTATCGCTTTAAGAGACGGCACGCGTAGATTTTTTTTTTATACAATTTTTTATTTTCAATCTTTAAGCTGGTTGGGCCAGCATCTGGACTTTATAGATAATATCTATCTCCTTATTCAAAAACCCGCTTGTTTTCTTGGTCATTATGGATAGATGCTGGACCCTGAGGAAGAATTTACTGCATAATGATCTCCATTTTAAGCCTATAGCTTTTCCATAAGTTAGGCTTGAATGCCTCATTATTTTCTGTTTTCTATTTTCGAATTTTCACCATTGATATTCGTTGATTATTCATAGTATGATGAATGCATAATTGCATTGTTTTCTCCCCATAATAGTTATATTTCTATTTTTCAATTTTTGGAAAGTCATAGTTCTTACTTGCCTAACCTTTCTATTACGAAGTAGTAGATGAAAGGAATTGTTTCAATTTTGTTTTAATTTTGGCTTATTGTATTTATTAGATAATGTTTTATATGTGTTACAAATTATCTCTAAAATATCTTTGGATTTTTATGAACTATTTTTATTTTTTATTATTTTCCCATTAGCATGTAATTTGGCAAATATGTACTATTTTATTTTTTCCTAGTTTTAAATCGTTTGGTCAGTGTTTAAATTTGGTTTTATTCGTAGCTGTCTTATATTTTAAGTTAAGGTAATATGTGTTACATTTTATCTCTAATGTTTCATTGGAATTTCATATAATTTTTTATTACACACACACACACACATATATATATATATATACTATATATAATGCATTGATTGATTCAACGTTATGTTGGTCGTTAAAATAAAGAATTTATTTAACGCACTATTTTTTTTTCCTGCTAAAGGTAGTATCGATCTTAAAACGGACAGCCTAAAAATATGTCTTTATGCAAATCTACCAAAGCTAAATTAAGAACAGCTAGCTATTTTCGATATTCTTCTATCGATTTTACAGAAAGGTAAAGCTTGTTGGCTCATAACATGTGTTTTATCTCTGTAATCACTCTGTAAATATTATCAACGGAGTTTTAAAATAAGAACTGCATCAGTGTGAAATGTTTTCATTGAAAAAATGTACTTGCTTATTTCAATAATAGTTACTTTTGGATTGTATATATGTTTTTAGTATTATTCTCATTTATACAACTTTAACTCTTTTTATGTAAATTACATCTAGATTATTGTTTTTATACATACATATATTTATATATTTTAGTCATCTGTGCATTATTGTATTTGCTTTCAGTCTAGATACATAGAAGCGAGTCCAGGGGGACCACTGGAAGCCGAGCAAAATCTCAGCTAAATATGCGTTTAAAGTCCCATTCTTTGTTCTATAGTGCACAAAGCACACCTAAACTTTCTCTATGGGGACATACTTTGTACAAAAGTTACACTGCTTAGTATCACTTTGAAGGGTGGTTTAAAGTGTCATACCCCTACACACCAGTTACTGAATCTGTTTCATTGTTAAAATGATATACACTAGACTCTAATATGAAATAATGTAAAACAATTAGAGTTAACTCTAACTATACACTCCCTAATAGCAAACACCTCTATCCAATGAAGTTTTTGTAATTTACATTCCTAAAATTATATCCGGTTCTGGGTATTGATCTCCAAATAGCAAGTTCATGTGCACTTCAATCACAATCTGACTACCTGATATAACAAAAAGCAAAACTGAACTAATATTCATTTAGTGATCATCTTAAGAATAGTTTACGAAGTAATTTTGAGTTTCAGTAAGATGGACGTGGTATACTAATATATAAAGGCTTAAAGTCAAAGTCGAAAAGCTTCCATGAAGTTTCATAGCAGACAGCATCTTTAATAAATTTTTAATGAAGTATGAAATATGATCATGAAATAAAATTATAAATCATACTTTCTCACACACAGAAATGTTTTATAGTTTTTTTAATGTGGAAATATCAAAAAACTGGTCTAGAACTTCTAGCTACAAGTTTAGAAATTTTAAAACATAAAAAATATTTACTTTTTTAAATTAACATTTAAGTACTTAAATGTTCATTATGAAGAAACAAAAGATCGAGGAACTGATACTAGAAAAAGTGGGAAGTATAGAATTTTAAGTTTTTAATCCCCTTAAAAGATTTATTTTTAACTTCAGCATAGTTAACTTGTTATTACAAAAGCAAAATCACCAAATCAAACTTTTGAAGAGTTGAAAATGACTTCATATACCAAATCACTGCAATTTAAACCTGATTCGCGTGATGTTCCGTGGTTCGGTTTGAGCTTATAATGGCAGCTCTTTGCTGTCCAAAGGTATTTCTACCAAGTCTTCCCTGTATGAATCAATGAATGTAGCTCGTGCCTGATTGATTGTTGTTATTGAGACGCAGACCGTCCGACCTACCAGAAAGGTGTAAGGTAACTGTTTGGACTAGCGGGAAGAGCGTGCGTACATGGTGAAATTATCGACCGAAATTTTTTCGCATAGCGCTACTTCTGATGTTTTATCTGCCCCTGACCCTTCGGCTTCTTCTTTCTGATTGACTGCTGTTGTCTTCATCTTATTCTTCAACTCCGTATAAAATACGCTTGAAATAAGGTACCAAAAATTCTGCCCAAGTACTCAAATCTCCTTAATTTTGACCCCTGAGTTCTCAAAAATTGAATTTCTTCAACTCTGTTGAACTTTCGTAAAACAGTGATTACAACAATCACTGTTTTACTAATTTACAACAATCACTGTTTTACAAATTTACAACAATCACTGTTTTACAAATTAAGCTGTTTAATTGTGCGCAAGTTATTTGTATATACCAAAGATTCACCCGTTAACCCCAACAGTGCTTCTTGAGGTTTTTGCTATCTTATACACATTGTTGCATATTCTGGTTTTTGTTCGACAATTTTTCTTGATTTAACATAAATAATATCGTCTGTTTATATGACAGTTTGGATTTCACTATATGTTTTCACCTCTAGGTACAATTTTCTTGTGGCCGTGTCTTCTTTTCCACATATAAAATTTCTACTAGGCATTTAGCCACGACATGTCTACCACCACAAATACCACACTTGGTTAATTGTACACTTTTGTTAGTGGTAGTTGAACTTTAAGCACTTGAAATATATTTTAGGGCTTTCTACGAAAGGGTGTACTTTATATCACATATATTAAACTTTAAAGTTATTTTTCTACTTAACTTTAGCAATTCTTGCAAGAAAATGACCAAACTCTTCTCTGTACCCGTAGGTTTAATCAAACGGATCAATTACTACAAGCCATATTTTGCTCATCTCATTTAGTTCATCTGCTGTATCCCCTAATTTCACATCTGCGTGGATACTATCCACTTCGTACTTATAGAATCTTGTATTACTCTTAAAATGACGGGCACTCCGCTGAGTATTATTTTTTCCAGAAGGCGTGCACTATTACATGATTTCACAACAGCCACGTTGCTATTTTTTTGCAGCAAAAATATTTTCAACCAACCTCTCTTCTTGAACCGAGCTTTTTCTTTATTTCTAAAATATCGCATAAATTGATGAAAAGAACGTTGAGAGTAAGAGAGTAAAACTTCAATTAAAATGGATGAATACATTATTGAGTGAAGTGAAAGAAGAAAAAGACAAATGAAGTAAAATAAACTCAAAGTAAAGAGCACAGAATGAAGAGAATTAAACAGTTTATTAAATTCAAATAATAACACTCAGTTGAATCCAGAGAAAAACTCAATTTTAACATAGTAAGAAATATTTCTGACTGTCTTTCTATTTGCTTGTCTGTTTGCTGATACATAGTTGCTGAGACCCAGAACGTCCGACCTACCAGAAAGGTGTAAGGTAACTGTTTGGACGGCCGGGAAGTGCCACCCAATTTAGACCGGAGCCCAGTGGGAGAGGCATCCACAAGGACCGTACCCTCCTTCCCCTACCACCAACCTCTCGGAAGGACTTACGAACCCACATGTTTAACGTGATCGTACTCCGCCTGAACACGGCGGCAGTTTTGGCAGTGGCGGGAATCGAACCCGGGACTACCGAGTGCAATTCCCGCGCGCTAACCAATGGACTACCGCGCCCTGTTGATACATAGTGAAACAACTAATTGATACATAGCTAAACAATTAATAATTCATATTGCGTCTAAAGACACATTGGAGCGATATTTTTTTAATTCGAATTAGTTTTTAGTTAATTTATGTTGAAGCGCAATTTTGGGCGATTTTCACAGAAATCAGTTCCTTAGCAATCGAAACTTTTTTTATGAGCTCTAAAGCGAATTCGCAGGATATAATTTCTGTATATTTACGTTATTTAAATATCGAAATATATATTTTTTAATGTTTCATTTTTACCGTCTTAGAGAGGAGAATGAAAGATTCATACTTTTTTAATATTACTCACGAATATGGAGTGATCTTTGGATTCTAATAATAAAAAAATCTAATTACATTACTTCTGATTTTGATGCATTTTTAAGTGGATCTATAAAAGTTGACATCCCCGATTAAAATGAAAATTAACAGTCCGATGGCGCTTCTTCACCCCGCAAGACACAGCATGCGTTCACTCGTCTTCATGACGTCATAACGTTAATTTCGAATGTTACTTTATTTGTACTGCAGGAATATGTAGCTACACCCAGCGAAACTGCAAAAAAGCAAGAAATTAAATTAAATAATTTAAACAAATTTAATTGAAACATTCTTAGTTTCCTGAATAAATTTCTAGCACAGATTAATAGTGCTTCAGTGTGTTTGTTTGTTCGACCCAGACCGTCCGACGTTCCAGAAAGTAATATTTAAATTTGACTTTCAAAAGAATCACAACAGGTTTTGTAGAGACAGTAAACAACATCAGTGAACTGGTTTCAATTTCATTAGATATCATTCGCGCCGAATAGCCCTCAACTGCACTGAAAATGTTAACACCAAGTTTTAAAACTATGTATAGTAGCTAGCAAAGCCATAAAATAAAACTCATGTGAACTAAATCCATAAAATATCTTGAGAAATGTTAAAGATATTTCATTAAATAAAACATAAACTAAGATAGAAAAAAATTCTGACTGAGTCAATTGAGTTAAACTTCAACTGAAAAGAATAAATAAATTGTAGAGGAACTTGAGGAAATAAATGGTCAAATAAAGTAAAATAAAAATGTAAGTAAATCGCAAAGCATGAAGTAAAAAAACTGTCAAGTGAATTTAGAAATGAAAATCAGGTGAATCGAGAAAAACACTCAAATAAATATGGAGAATAAATCTCAATTTAACTCACTGAATAAAATGTCAAAAGAGTGATTGAATGAATAAAATAAGCACTAGGAAGATAAAACGTCACATGAATTGACAAAATGAACGTTGAAAGTGAGTAAGAGAGTAAAACTTTAATTGAAAGATATGAATATGTTGTTGAGTGAAGTAAAGAAATAAGAGTTCAAATTAATTAAAATAAACCCCAAGTAAATTGTGCTAAACTTAATAAACTGTCAATTTTATTTAAATAATAAAACTCAGCGGAATTGAGAGGAAACTTAAATAAATGCAAATAATGAAACTCAAGTGAACTCCTTGCACAAAATATCATGAAAAGTGGTTAAATAACTTATTAAGATAATATTAAGTTAATAAATGTGAAATTTGATAGTAAAAAGTCTTTTAAAAAACACTTTATAATAAAAGTCTTCGTTTTATCACATTAATAAAACATTAAAATTACATTAAAAATCAGAACGCTTTCGCAAATTAGACGTCCATCATAAGTGGCAATTGCGAAAAAACGGAAGGGGGATGCTCTTATACTCAGTCAAAAACCGCGAACAAAATTTGCATACGAAATGTCAAATTACACAAGGAAATTTTTGAATGAAAAACATTTAATTGTAAAATTCACACAGTAGAAGTCAAATGCAAATAACAGCATTGAAAGACAAAATAACTGAATTAGTTGTCTAAAAATCCGAATACGAATTTAACTCTGAAGGAGTCGAGAATGAGACGCCACACGAAACTGAAGTTTTGAACAAGGTGGAAATTACAAATAAAGTCTCTATAAATATAAACGGAGAGGGATTCGAAAACCTTAATACTATTACGTGGAATATTATAATAAGTTATAACAGAAAAGTTTTATCAAAAACCTGGACAATGTTATTATTAATAACAATTTAGGTTAAAGCAGTGAAAAGTTTATTATATTTAATATCACGCGCATGTATGTTCATATAATCTAATGCAAACTTATAATGTGTGTCAACAACAATGTTCTAAATCTATTGGCAGTACGCTTAGTACTGCCAATGTAAAATTTATAACTATTTTCAGGGTAAAAGAAGGGGACAATATACATCCCGGCCAGATTTAAAAATTTATAAAATATTATTATCTTTTTATTATAATAATTATATTATATATTATTTTTATTTTTAAACTTATCGGTACAAACACAGCTAAACAAAATGGTAATAGTCGATTGGGCAGGCTTAAATTTAAATTCGCGACAAAAGTGTACCATATGGACGGAAAATCTTAGAATCATAAGGAATATATTAGGGGGTAATATTTTAAATCAGGCTGGGTGTATGTTGTGTTCTTCCTTTCCCCTGAAAATACTTATACATTTATACATTTTAAATTGGCAGTACTAAACATGCTATTGGCAGTAGATTACTCGAACATGCGCGTGATATGAAATATAATAATTTTCCACTGCTTTATCCCACATTGTTATTAATGATAATTTTATCCCTGTTTTTCATAAAACTTTTCTGTTAACAAATTGTAATAATCCACTTAATATTCTATTTTTAAAATCTCTCTTTATTTATATTTATCGGGACTCTATTTGTAATTTCGACTCTGTTCAAAATCTCAGTTTCGCATGGTGTCTCATTCTCGACTCCTTGAGAGTTAAACTTTATCTGAATTTTTAGACATTCAATTCAGTTATTTTGTCTTCTGTTATTTGTATTTTACTGTTTGAATACTACTGTTTGAATATTATAATTAAATGTTTGTCATTAAAATTTTTCTTTGTATGATTTACCAATTTATATGCAAATCTTGTCCGCGGTTTCTTACTGACTACAAGAGGTTATGTATCACCCCTTTTTTTCGCAATTGCCGCTTATGATGAACGTCTGACGTCTGAAAGTGCTGTGGATTTTAATGTGATTTTAACATCTTATTAATGTAATCAAATAAATACTTTTATTATAGTGTTATTCTTTAAATTTTAATATTTTAGTATGTAAAGAGTTTTGTCGGGAGAGCAAAACTTTAATTGAAATGGGTGAATAAAATGTCACGTGAAATAACAGAATAAAAGGTCAAATTGAAGCAAGATAAATCTCCAAATAAACAGTAAAGCATGAAGCGAAACAAACTGTCAAATGAAGAAAAGGAACTGTAAAATAATGATAATACACTGTCAAGTGAAGATAAAACTCTAGTGAATTGAGGGGAAAAAACTCAAATAAATAAAGAGAAAGAAACCCAAGTTAATTCATTGCATGAAATGTCAAGAAAAGTGGTTAAATAAATTGTCAAGATAATTGAGTTTATAAAACGTGAACGAAAAGGGTAAAACGTCTCTCGAATTGATAAAAAGACTATTAATAGTGAGTAAAAGTGTAAAACTTCAGTTTAATTAGATGAATAAATTGCTGAGTTAAGAGAAAGAATAAGCGTTCAAATGAATTAAAATAAACTCCAAGTAAATAGAATAAAGTAATAAATGAATTAATTAATGAATAGAAAACTCGTGAAGCAGAATGATTTAAAGTACTGCAGATATATTTATCAATCATCATTAATTGCATCAAACGATATTATTTAGTGGGAAGATGTTCAATCTCATAAATACGGGTTTGTAAAGGGGTTCCAATTGGTGTATAAATTTCACGCAGTATAAAATTTATTCATTAATTAATTTAGTTTCAGTACCTCAACTATACCATATATATAAAAATGAGTAGTAGTGCGTCTTTAATATTTCTTTTGAAAATATACGTTTAATAAATCAACAAAAGTATTTGCTTCTATAACTATTGAAATGCGTTAACATTAAAAAATGAATTAGAGTACTTTCGAATGCAGAATTTTATTCAAAAAAAAATTTCCGTAATTTATTGGGTAAGTATTTTTAGCAACGAACAAATCACTCAAGAACTAAAATATTGATATTTACTTTGCAAAGATGTAAAGACATATTCTTAATGCGCTAGGGAAGAGTAAAAGCTCAGAAGTTTCACAAAACTGCATTTTTTAAGAATATGTAATCCAGTTACGGTTTAAGCTTTCCGCTTCTAGAAAGCACATCAATCAAATTGCAGATCTTGCAAATGCGGAATGTCAGAGTTTTAAGTTACTGATGTTTCACAAATGCCAAGAAAGAGAATACAAAAAGGTACACGTGTTTACTTATAAAAACCATTTTAGTTTGAACCACAATTTAAATTTTTGTCATTATTTATTATACAATATATTTGCTTATCATGTGCAGGACAATGAATATACAGGTTCTAGCAATATTACCACTTGTTCAAATCGTTAACATATTGTTTTATACTGCAGAAATTTTTCTTATACATTTGCATTTGGCATTTAAGAATCACTATATATAATTGTCTAACATGTTTTTTTCCAGACCCTTTATAGAAGCCCCTTCGTTGACCTATAAGACAAAATCTTTGCACACATAGTTTCAACTAAGGTACAGATCGTAACAGAGACATATTTTTTATATCTCTTGCCCTCCGAGGGAAAGTCTTTATAAAACTGAAAAGCTTTATAAATCTTTCTGAAACATCGCTGGGGAGCTAGAAAGCGAAATCTTGTGAGGCCTACATAATATTTTGATTATATTTTCCCTCAGTATACGTTTCAAATTATGATTTACTTTGTACTTACAACTTCATACTGGTTTGATTATATAGACCAATCCAGAGCCGACTAACAACTTTCTGCGGTCTTGATGGTAGAACAGGATAAAATCTCGGTTCGTGGTATTCGTATTGGCAGGAGTCGCCATTGTTCCTGAAGGAGATAAGCATTGAATCCACGGGCTTGACGTGTGACCGACAATCTAGTGGAGAGTGTCCGAGACGTGTAAAGCTAATAAGAATGTACAATACAATGATTACAATAATAATGTGCAACTGTGGATCCTGCTAAGGCCTATCGGCATCATCTCATGGAACTTGGTAAGAGTTATCCATTTGTATTGTTACATTATGAGTAATCTCAAAGTTCGCATATACCAGCAAGCCCTGTAATTTTTGTGTTTTAAGTACATTCAACTGAACGAGCGTCTGCAATAGTATGTCTGTTTTCTGTATATAGACCGCTTCGTTTCTATAGCCAGTCGCTGTATGGCTTATGTTCTGTTAATAAAAAAGTTAGATTTAAATCCTCGGTTTCTGTGTGTTTGCCTTGCTACTTTGAGGTATCTCATAGGTTCTTAGTTGGGTCATTTTAAGAATCAAGCAATACGACACGAGTAGATGAGCTTTATAACTTTTAAACACTTATAGTATCGACCACACTGCAAACACAAACATCTGAAATCCATTTATAAAAGTAAATGAATGAGTGTCACAAATTTTACAGCATTTTTTAATTTGAAATATTCTTAGATCGAATTACCGTTTGAATTTCATATGCCTCAAAACGTATGAAAACATACTTCATCTGAATAGGCCCTTCTGATTGGCTGGTCGAGAGGTATTTTCAAATGCGTTGTAACGTATGAAATGTGCTTCCAAGATGGCATTTGTTGACATCGTGACATATAGCCAGTGTTTCTTTCAGGCATACTTCCGGGGTACTTCGCCCCCCGGAGACATATTATGTTAACCTTGTCTCTATTTATGTGACAGCATTTAGATATATTTATACAAGGCAAATCGAAAACTTGACCCCCTTAAAATGTAATTCCCCCCCCCGGCCAAAAAGTCCGGAAATAAACGCTGCATAATCAGATGGAAATTAACGTAGATAGATTCGGATTCTCTCCTAGGTACGGTTATTATGTTTTTAATGTATTTCCACAACCTTAAGCAAACATCCGGTAGCTTAGAAGGCTGAATCCTTGTACATACAGTATAGACCACTGGACCGAACCTAAGATAGCTGGATTTTCTATTTTTCTCCCGGAGTATGCAAAATGAGAGAAAGGGGTAAAGTCTTTCAGAGCCCTGTTGAAATCCTCACCGGGGACATAAAAGTCTGAAACTTAACCACGGGCAGAACTCTACTGGGCCAATTTTTAAATCGAGACCACTATTTTCAACGCTAAGCACCATACATCGTTAAACAAACTGAAACTTATTAAAAAATGTTGCCGTTTAATATTTCAGATTTTATTAGCTTCTTTGTACTTGACAGGTTTAATTACTAATATACTCTGTGAGACCAGGAGGCACAGTATGCAGTTTTTTATGTTTACGACGAAACAAAGCGCAGACTTTTAGTCACCGTTTTATGACAGTCTTGGCTAGGAAAGTCATAACCTCAATAAATATACGTCACACAAATTACAGATGTGGTTGGGGCAAAATATCCTAGGGCTAAGACTTAAACCAAGCTTCATTGGAAACTGAAAGAGCCAGCAATGCAAAGATGCGACATGGCACTGAGGAGCATCAATGAGAGCAAGGAGGGCGTATCTAAACCCCAGGCCAAGTGATGTGTCTACAAGGAGGAAAGTCAACGAATATATTAAAAGGATTATTCAAAAGCGAGAGAGAGAGTCGTGAAGTTCAAGCAGTGTTATTCAGAAAGAGTCGTTATTCATTTGAGTAGTGAGAATGTTATAGAAAAAGACTAAGTCTGACTCCAAATGTCAGAAAAAGCATCGGAAAAGATGACAGTCATGATAAGCTACAGACCCGAAATACAGAAGTATGTACCAGTCTTCATGTATGTTAGGTCAATTTTTTATCATTGGAATAAGACTCAAAAGACCTGGTCTCACACTGTGCCTTTCTCCTCCTTAAGCGTTTGTTAAAATTTATTACCGAATCATTATTTCAAATAGAATTCTCTATAGGAATTTTATTTATAAAAACAACACGGTTAAAAACCGTAGTCTTGCTAGGCGTTACTTGATTTCATAGAAATAAAAGCACTCTCAACGTACCTCACTACCTAGAAAACGCTCGTTCAGCCTTTTCTGTACATTTTATTTTTTATTATTTATCTTTCATTTTTTCGGTACTCTTATACTTTATGTGCGCCTTAATACAAATTTTATTGGATCTGCTTTTGCCGCGTAGCTAACTGTAATATGTTAATTTATTTCGCATTTGGATACTACAGTTAGCTAAGTAATATCCAACTAATAATCAAATTTAGTTTGTTTTGGATTTATATAAATTTCCAATATACTAGTGCTCTGCCTGATACCTCTGGTGAAATGCATTTAAAGCCCGAAAATGCTAAGGCTTTCTCATCGGAAACATTTTAGATTGTGGCGTACGGAGTAAATCATGAAAGAAAAGCAACGAGTATGAAACGGAAGCGTGTAACGGAAGTGACGTCAAATTCTTATGAAAATGTAACAGAATTCTATTGTTATAATTTAAAGATCCGGGTCGCTTGACCTTGACGACACATTCTATAACTAAAATAACTATGTCCTAAACTACAAATTTCACGAAATTTCGCCAACTTGGCAACGTTTGGCGAGTTCCAGAAATTTCTCGAAATTTGATTAACTAAGATCGTCACGAGTTACGTTCATTTTCCAGAACATTCCATAGAGTATATATCAGCTCGTCCTCGTTCAGTTGCGTAGTTGAAGTGGTACGAGTAAAAATATCTGTAGAACTCAATGCAGAACCCATTATGCCATTTTTTCTAATTATATGTATCTTTTAAGCTTTATTGTACAGCAGTTATGGTATAAAAACGCAAAATATTTAAATATTAGGTCAGCGACATCTGCACATCAACGTTATACGCCAAAATGCGCTTATCGCTTGCACCGACCGCATGCTCGTCTAGTAGAGTGACTGCAGACGTTTCACCCAAACGTTTCATCGTCAATAACTTCGCTATTTGTGGTCCAATTCAAACGAAGAAACTGCATTCTATTAATATACTGAAACTTGTAAAGAACCTTCCTGCCCCACCCGGGAATCGAACCCTGGATATCCAAACTGGCCAGCTGACGCTTTGCCGCTGAGCTACTGGGACGAAATAGCAAGCTCTTATCGTCGAAGTGGACTCTGCATTCTCCACCCTCTAATGTCAGATTGGCGGGCAACTGGCAATCTGGCTGACCACCCCCTGCTATTTTCACCTCAGGTAAACCTCCTGCTACTACAATTTTTACCCAAGTTAGTATCCAACGTGGTCGTTATCCTCTCAATTTGAAATCGGCGCTCAATCTTCCACAGTCCACTGAATCCGTACTGGTCGTACTATGGTCACTTTCAGACCTTCCACATCTTTGCACTAACCTACAGGGTTGATTTATTCGAGAGCCATTGTAAAGAGCCTTGCTGCTCCCCAACCGGGAATCGAACCCTGGATCTCCAAACTGGCCAGCTGACACTCTACCGTTGAGCTACTGGGATGAAATAGCAAGCTCTTATCGAAGTGGGCTCTGTAAACTATGTAATTTAAACATGAAAATTAATCAATTTAAAAATGTAAAAAATATGGAACCCTTTCCCTAGGTACCTTGTACCATTAACACACACAGAACCTTTTCCCTTTCGAAATATGCAAAAGGAGTGATATTTCACATCAACCTATAACGATCACATCAATCTATATCAATCTATCTCTCATTATATTTTACATTCCAAATTGTTGAAACAAAACGTTTATATTACAGCACTTTTAAGAAAGTTATTGGTTAATATTATAGACGTTGTCAAGGGGGAGCAAATGGGGTAACTGCAACCCTCTAAAAAACTGATTAAAGTTTAATTTTATATTGTGTGGTAGCCTTTTTCTTCAGCATTGTAAAATCAATAGAAAATCGAATTAATGCCAGCGACATTTTCAATTGTTTTAACCTTTCCCATTGGATCACTGGCTATTCTATGTTATCACATTTATACCATTTGAAAAGATCCAGATATATATATATATATACAGAATAGTTATCGTTAACAACACCAATATGACGTCATGGAAGGCCTCAGACCATTATTAGCAGCAATCGACATCACTTGTCCCGCAATTCTTCTAAAATTTATTAACTCAATACACGAAAATGACGTCCTGGTTCACTGTTTAACTGAAGAACCAATTAATTATTCGATTAAAAGTCTGCGATTTTTCCAGAAAAATATACCCTCTATAATTTTCAAAATACAGTTCGCCGAATTCTCAGATTATTCGGTACCGGTCAACCGAGTCAATTAACATTTTAAAATGTTTCAAAATGTGTTAAAAACAGTCATAATATATTTAAACAGAAGATGGTTAATTCGAAAAATACGTTTAGCCGAATGCCCAGAAAACCATGCACTAGGTAACGGGGCCGAATAATTGTAAATACGATTTGCCCAAATAACCAAAATTATAATTTCTCAATACCCCGACTAAAAAAAAAATAATCGTCATAGAAATATAAAAACACGCTAATGAAAGTTTTCAAAACATCTGTTCAAATCCCGCCAACCTCGGAAGTGCAATTAACTCCCAATTTTTCAAAAGTTCCTTTTTATTATCTCCATGTTGAATAAAGCCTTCTGGTTAATTGAAAAAACATCGATATGTACTGAAACTGAATGGCAGTCCTGTAAGAGGCAGTCCTTGTTTGTATATTGCAATTAAAACTGTCAAAGATTATTAGCCAAATGGAGCAGTTACAACACTACATTTAAAAAAATCTGATGCGGGCAGCACATGACTTTCCTTATATAATACAATGAATGTACTACTTTTACTGTCAAAAAGTATTGTATAAGATCCACGGTACTGTGTTTTTATCGTTGAATTCTACATTTGGTGATTTTCCGAATAACAACATGTAAAATCGCTTCAAAGTACCCAATTAAATTATATTTCGCGCAACTTTAAATAAACAATTATCAATATTGATAGCTCCCTCAATAAGCGATATAGTCCATATATTAAAACATTTTAATATTTAATTCATCGATCAGGCGTCATTTTCATTAATTTAGTGTTATTTTTGCAATTTTGATAATATTTTTGTCAATCTGGGGAGAAATATCGCCAAGTTAATGATACTGTGCTAAATTAATTGCCAAGTTCGCCAAATGCATCACCAAGTGTTACAGATAAACGAAGAAAAGAGCATCTCTTATATACTTGGCCGTCATATGACGCAAATCAGAATTTGTGAAACATTACTTCCCATTTTATCAATTTGGCGACAATTTTGTCACTTTGACAGCATTTTAAATAGTCGCCAAGTTGGCGACGTCCCACTAAATCTCTCGCGAAGCGTTACGGACAGACGAACGGAGAAAAAGATTAAATAGATTATTCTTATAGTCCACTCTTATATTCTATCAAAGATATTAAACTTTCATCAATTAGTCGTCATTTTCATTGATTTAGTCATTTTTATCAATTCGGCGACATTTTCGCTCATTTGGCAAGATTTAAAAAAGTCGCCAAGTTGGCGATATTCCGCCAAATTCGGCACCAAAATCTCGCCAGCATCTAAAACTATTTCATACCCAATTAATTTATATTTTAAGCAACTCTAAATTAACAATTATCAATATTGATAGCATACTCAATAAGCAATATAGTCCATATATTTAAATATTTTAATAAGAAATTCATCAATTAGGCTTCATTCATTTTCATTAACTTGGGATCATAATTGCAATTTTGACGATAGTTTCGTCAATGTGGGGCCAAATATCGCCAACTTGGCGATATTTAGAAGAGCATTTCTTATATAATAAAAGGTATGCCCATCATATGACGGAATTCAAATTTTGTAAAATATTTCATCCTATTTGGCATCATTTTTATCAATTTGGCGACATTTTTATCAATTTAGCGACATTTTTATCAATTTGGTGATATTTTTATCAATTTGATAACATTTTTATCAATTTGGCAACAGTTTCGTCAATTTGGCAATATTTAAAAAGTCGCCAAGTAGGCGATATGCCGCCAAATTTCGTCGCTAGAATTTTGCCAAGCGTTACAGGCGGAGTCTTATGTTAGAGTCTTATATGCTTTCCAAAATATTAAATTTTAATGAAATAGTTGATATCTTCATTGATTTAGCGTCATTCTTAACAATTTGACGATATTTTTATCAATTTGATGATATTTTTATCAATTTGACGATATTTTTATCAATTTGGCGATATTTTCATCAATTTGATGACATTTCAAAAACTCGCCAAGTTCGCGATATTCTGGAGGGTCGGGAAAATCAAAAATAAGTCACATAATTATTATATAGATGCTCATTGCGTGTTAGAAAGTTTCATGGCGTTAGAAATTTCTTCTTGGTACGTCGTTTTTATTTCTCCACAGAGTGTGTTGTTTAGATCACCCCTTGCGATCCTATCATATGTGAGGTGAGCTCCAACACTGAGAATTGTTAGTGCCAGTCAGATGTCGGGTAAGTCCCAACATTGAAAATTATTAGTTCCAGTCAAATATCGGGTAAGCAAGACATCACTTTTTCAAGCTAATAATTTCATTATTATATTGCAAACGCCATCTATGGACAAAATATTATACTTACCAATATTTGGTCTTCAAACTGGCATTCTAAAGTACATATCATCAGTGTTGCTATTTTAAACATCAGAGATATAGATATTTTATTTTATCATAAATTTCACTTGTACATTTCTACAACAGTATTTATCACTTTTTATCGTTTTCAATTCTATACAAATAAATACAGTAAATTACTTTGTCTTAAAAATTTGTTTTTGCGGTAACTAGAAAATAATTTGCTAACAGTAATTTGCTAATGCAGTCTGCTCTTGACTCCCATGCTCATTAGGAAAAGGGCTTTAATAGAAGATAAATGCGAGTGGCAATTTTAAGGTTCATTAGAAACATTTGTTTAAAATTGCACAAAAGTTCAATCTAGAGATAAGTCCGCATTTAAATATTATGACCTAGTCATTTGATTTTGCATTTAGTTTAGTTTTAATAAGCTGTAATTAAAAAGTGACGTTAAAGCAGAAAGAAAAACAATAAAATATTTTCCCCAGATGATAGTTTTTTAATTCGTTTACTGTTATACACTCAAGTGCAAAAATTCATGGGATAGCAGTATGCAAATTTACAAGTGGAGCTCGCATCGCGTTAAAAGGATATAAAGGGTCAGATGGTTGTTAGTGTTGTATTTTGAATATCTTGTGAAACGTTAAATAACGTGATAATAGCTACCTGATAAGAATTAAATGAGTTTAAACGTAGAATGATAGTTGGAACTCGACGCATAGTACATAGCATTTAGGAAGTTGTTGAAACTTTGAAGATTTCTCGCTCGACAGTGTCAGGGGTGTATCGAGAGTATCTCGTGGAAGACATTGCCTCCCACAAGGGGCAGCGCAGTGGGCGGCCACGTCTGCTGAATAATCGAGACCAGCAATGTCTCAGCAGAAGCGTCCGTGCTAGCAGACGAAGGACACTGCGTCAACTGACTACCACATTCAATGAGGGGAGCACTAGAAGAGTATCTGTGAAGTCTGTGCATCGAAACTTGGCGTTGATGAGATATGGCAGCAGAAGATCGACTGGAGTGCCTTTACTCACAGCACATCATCTTCTTCAGCGCATCATCTGGGCTCGAGAACACATGCAATGGGTCCTAGATGACTGGAAGTAGGTAGCGTGGTCTGATGAATCCCGTTTCCAGTTGGAACGAGCTGATAGTCGCGTTCGGGTGTGGCGCAAACCCCATGAGGCTATGGATCCAACTTGTCAACAAGGCTCTGTTCCCGCTGGCGGTGGTTCCATAATGGTGTGAGGAGTGTTTACTTGACATGGATTGGATCCTCTGGTCAAATTGAACCAGTCATTCACAGTTAATCACTATGTTCAGCTGCTTGGTGACCATTTGCAGCCGTCTATAGACTTCACGTACCCCAATAACGATGGTATGTTCCAGGATAATAATCTAATCGGGCCCATATTACTCGCGATTGGTTTATGGAGTATTCTGAACAATTCCAGCACATGATTTGGCCACCTAGTTCGCTAGACATAAATCCCTTGGACCATATCTGGGATATGATTGAAAAACCCATTCGTGCCCAAATTCCAGCACCTACCACAACCAAGCAATTATGGGCTGCTATCTAGACAGTATGGTTGAACATTTCTCTTGAAGACTTCCGCCGACTAGTTGAGTCCATTCCACGTCGCGTTTCTGAACTTCGCTGAGCTAAACGAGGCCCAACACGATATTAGAGAGGTATCGCATGACTTTCGGTACTTGAGTGTATTTATGTTTGAAATTTTAGTTTGTATTTACAATATTTTTAACGATAAATACATTTCAAACGTAACATAATATAAGTGAAATTATTAACAAAGCATTCACTCATTTGATATTAATGAGTTTATCTTTTATGAAATATTTCATTTTAAATCAAAAACAATAAATATCTCAAAAACAGCTCACGTTAGTGTATTATAAATGTCTAATATACAAGTCTATAAAAAAAAGATAAAGTAATACTTTTAAACAGGTACTCGACAAATTCGTCACCAAGGTCTGTGAGGTCAGTATAACCTTTAGTTATAATTTCCCTCAATTTAAGATTTGAATATTTGAGTTATTTTACACTTACAAACATTTATGTTAGTTTTATCTAAATAGACCAATCAGAGAACTCGCCAACCAAGTTTCTGCGATTCTGTCGGTAAGGCAGGATAAAGCTTTCGACTCGGTTGAAGAAGGAGGGGGGGATCAGCAATTCATTGATCGGTATGTGACCGGAAGATGGTTGATAAACGGCAAGTACGAGTTCATGTGAAATGAGATATTAAGATGCGAAAAAAAAATGATCGCCCTGCGAACAGCCCAGTATTGAGAAAGAAAGAAGTGCTCTAGTCATCATACCAAAAGTCGGCAGAAATTGAACCTGAGTAGGATAACGCTTTGCATATTTAAAATGCGTACGAGAGAGTGTGAGTTTTGTCTACATATAAACACCCCGGACAAAATATTACGATATAAAGTTTTAATGAATTTACTACTTGGTTACATCACCCTGTGCCCTGATCACCGCTTGGATCTTACGGGGCATGCTGTCTAAATGGGGCCGGATAGCATCTACTGTGATGTTGGTCCGCTCGTCCATCAATCTAGCCGTCAATTCCGCTAGTGACTGCGGATGTGCAACACTCCTCATGACAGCAATTTCCAAAGCGCCCCACATTTTCTCGATGACGTTAAGGTCAGGCGAATTGGCAAGCCAAGTGAGGTGTGGAAGATCTACCTCATGTTCAGCGAACCAATCCTGAACACATCTGGCGCAATGCACGGTACAATTGTAGCCTTGGTAGATAGATTCGGTGACAAGGCCCTCTCCAAGCAGAAAGTCCACATAAGGGATGACGTGGTCATCCAAGATGAGGATATAATCCCCAGTTTTCATCCGATTGTTGACTTTCACCAGTGGTTCACGCCAGTCGCCTAAATATACCCCCAAAACATCACACTTCCACCCTGGAGCTGCACTGATTTCTGAAGACAGTCCGGATGATACGCCTCTCCTGACCTCCTGCTGACGAGGAAACATGCGTCATTGGCATACAAGCAGAAGCGTGATTCGTCTGACCATACAACACGTCGCCAATCATCCATAGTCCAGTGTTGATGTTCTTCAGCCCATTGGAGTCTCTTCTGTTTAGGGGCTGCTCTGATCCGAGAACATCGCCGGGGTATACGGCTGAATAATTCCATGCGATGCAGCTTCCGACGCAGGGTGAGCTCGGAAGTAGACGGACCCAGTCCAGCATTAATCTGTGCCACCAATTGGTCCCTAGTTTGGAAACGATTAGCTGTAGCCATGCGGCTCACATGCCTACGATCTCTCGGGGTTAGTATTGTCTTGCGGCCGGCATTACATCGCCGGGAACTATTTGTTCCGCACAAACGCCATTGCTTATACACTGTACTTAATGTAGATGCTGTCACACCCAAGAACACTGCAATTTCTGCAACTTTGTGGCCGTGTTCCCGGCCAAACACTATGGCCCCATTTTGCTAGTCGGTGATGTCTCGTTTGCGACCCATTTCCAACTTTACGAACGAACGAAGCACACTAATCTCAAGGTTTCACAACACGTTCAACCTTCCTCTACGATTTCCACCTTTGTTCGCATACGCGAGGTGCGCTGCAGACACATGCTCTTACAGTGTATGCTCGCGATAAATGCTGATTTCGTAATATTTTGTCCGGGGTGTTTATATTACCAAACACAGTAAGATTAAATAAGTCCAATTTATGTTAAACTGAGACTGTGCAATGCTATATATTTTAATTGCACAAAATCTTAATTAAAACAGCCAGTAGCTGCCTCTGTTCTAATTCAGTTAATAAATTTGTTTGAATTTAAAATACTAGTCTCTGTGTGCTTGTCCCTTGGCCGTTAAAGACAAAATCGATGAGTCTAACAAGTATTGCGTTGTTGTTGTTGTTGAGACCCATACCGTCTGACCTAAAGTATTGCGTTGTGTCACTTTTAATTGTAAGAGATAGAAAAACACAAAATACTTTATAGGTCAAACAACCCATGCCTTCAAATTGTAACAATGTTTATCTGTTGCGTATTTGTTACAATATGATGTCACTTCCGTTTCATCCTCGTCGCATTTCTTTCATGATTTACTCCGTACCCCCCACCCTAACATGTTTCACATCAAAAATCAATTTGCAACTTTTATTAATACGTTTTAATTTGATTAACAATGTGTGGCCCTTAGCGTCTAAAATAGTCGTCTTAATCAAAATTAACTCAATTAGGCTCTGTTCCATGTTTCAGCATTCAAGGTTAGATGGAGCCTTCTGGGACGTCTGGAAAGATTTTTCGGAAAAATCTCCTTATTTTCTTCGCCTCCTCCCCCCACCGAAGGGAATCGAAAATCCGGCTCTGTTAGGTTCTATCTCGTGGTCAATACTAGAAATGTACGAAGATTCTACCTTTTAGATCACCAGGGGGGCCACTCTTAGATGGTCAGGAAAGACTTTTCGAAAAAACCTACTTTCTTCGCCCCAGGGACGGGGACAATCGATTTTGTCTCATGATCGATACTATAAGTTTACAAAAAGTAAGTCATCTAGATAACCGGGAGGTTTCTGGAGGTCTGGAAAAACGCAAATACATACACATTGTTATACATATATTTACTCTACCTTCCAAATCAAAAATTGTAAAAATTGTAAAATCAAAAATTTGACTCTGTTATGTTCTGTACTGTGATCAATACTATAAGTATGCAAGTATGCAAAGATTCTTACTTTGGGTCACCAGGGAGACTTCTGTAGGATCTTTAAAGATTTGAAAAGCATATTTTCTCCACCTCTGGGGTAAAAATCAAAAATACGTCTTCGTTATGTTCTGCTTCATAATCGATATTATAAGTGTGCAAAAATTAGGTTTTCTGGGACACCAGGGGTCTTTTAGAGGGTCTGGAAAAGCACAAACATGTTGGACAATCATTATACCGAAGTCAATTTTTTAAAATAAAATGCTTTATATTAAATAGCCTTCTATAACATTTTTATGCACAATTATGCTTCTCTAACTTTTTATCTATTTTCAAAATAAGTGTTCGAAAAACTGAGCTCCTTCCTTTGATACAACAATCTCGAAATTTAAAAGGCCTCAGATGTTCAGAAATTGAAATAATCATATTAAATATTATTCGATTTTTTCTTCAATGTGTGTGAGAAATGTGGTGTGTGGTGATTAAACTATTTTATTAGAGTAGTCACGCACTAAAATGTGGTGAAATTAAAAAGTTTATATACTTTAAGTTAAGCATTAATTTTCTTTACAATTGCATTTGCTAAACATTGGCCGCAGTAACTCACCATTATTTCATGGTACGAGCGCACTTAACATAATCTGTAAATCAATACATTGCTCATTAATATAAACATTTTTTCTCCCATGACGATTTCATACAGACAGAAAAATTGCTGTTGTTGTTGAGACCCAGACCGTCTGACCTACCAGAAAGGTGTAAGGTAACTGTATGGACGGCCGGGAAGTAGAAAAATTGCTGTGTCATAATAATTCTAAAAAAGTGTAAATGCATCAAAATGCGAGAGTCAGATTTTTGATTCAATCCCGAAATTTCCCCTTTACATATACGATACATTTTAGGGAAGTTAAGAAATACATCAGTGTATCTCACATCTCTCAGGCGTCAGTATAAAGTCACTCTCTACCTGGTAAATCTCAGAACTAGCTTTTTACGATAAATCCACCCGAAGACAATCTGTCAATACTTCAAAAATTTAAAATTTAGATAATTTTGGTAATACACATTAACTTTATGTGTTTTTGCGTCGGGTTAGCTAAACAATGAAAATTATTAGTTCCAGCCATATGTCAGACGAGCTTCAACATTGAAAATTACTAGTTCTAGTCAGATGTCTAGTGAGCCCTAACATTCCGAATTATTAGTGTGACGAAACATAATTTTCTGGATAGACATTTAGTTAGATTAAGTTATTAATTTGGATCCGAGATCGTAATAGTGTGTACAAAATCATGCGTCCGACAAACAACCCACCTGTTTGCAGCATCCGGTATCAACCTATGAATAAATTTATTTCTTAAAATAATAACAGTAAAATGCAGCATTCTAAAATGGAGAGACATTTTATTTCTCAGAATTATATACGTATTAAAATTATTATTTGACGTAATTGAAACCATTATTCAGAGTTCATTTACAATTTATAATTCGTATTTATCAATTTAACATTATCTATTTATTTTTTATTAATCATTACGTTTTGTAGATAAACTTTTGAAGCTGTTTATGATGACAGACTGAAATTTTGATCGACTTGAGAGTCAAATTCATAAAAAAAGAATGTATGGTCCTCGTGGACGATAAAAGGTTGCCTTTTGTTGTGATAAACGTACTGCATGGACCAATTTGAATAGAGTAATTAGACATACTAATATGTAATTACTTTAAGAGCTTAATGAATTTATTATAAATCAATTACTCCATTCAAATCAAAAATCTGCAACAAATTTCTCATTGATCGGATTCTCATGTCAATTATCCTAATTTAAGTTGGTCGAATAAGTTAGATAAAATAATCTCTGCAAATAAAATTGAAAATCTGTCTGTCTGTCTGTTTGTCCTATAATCACGGGAGAAAGGCTGAACCGAATTTGATGAAATTTTGTGGGTAGCCTGGAAATAGAGCTCTAATTAAAATTTAGTCCTTGTTTGGAGTTTTTACGACCAGTGGTTCTCGAGATATTAGTAAAAAACGAAACTTTTGTTTGTCTCATCACCACGGGAGAACGGTTGAACCGGATTTAATGAAATTTTGTGGATAGCCTTAAAATAGACCCCCATAAATGTAGTCCATGTTTCGAGTCTCTAAGACGAGGGGTTCTCGAGATATTAATGAAAAACGAAACTTTTTCCTAAGAGTTCTACTCTCTAACTCCATAGTTTATCCTAACGAAAAGGTTGAAAATCGTTTGAAAGTGAATTAAAACTTTATCTCTGAGTTTGGTGGGAGAATTTTTGCGCTACTTAGTCACTTTCTGAAAACATGAATTATTTGAAACATGAATCTAAATTGAAAATCTATTTCCATCGTTTATTTTTCATAAGCTTTTAACTCAACAATGAAAAGTATAAAGAAATCAAAATGCTTATATAATTTCGCAGTTTATGAGGAAGATTCTAACTTATATCATGTTGCTCAGAAACGAAATTAAATTAAATCTGTCTGTTAATTTTAATTATTATTTTTTCGATTTGAATAATAAATAAATGGATGTAAAAATATATTTTTGAAAAGAACGGTTTGATTTTTCTTTTAATTATATTAATTCCGGACTGCGTATATCACTTTTATTCATTTTGGCAAAGAGTTAAGTTTTTATATTGTGTTTAGCTAATAAACTCATATATTGTGTTTACCCAATAAATTCATTTATCCGATTGTTGAAACAGAAAAAGAATAGAACGGGTATATCGTCTAATACAATTTTAGTGTTTTCATTTAGTATTTACAAACGGGATCAGGATGTTTTATTCTTCAGAACTGCAAATTCAGAGCTACGAATTTGGCGGAATATCGCTAACTTGGCAACCTTTCTTAAACTGTACTAAATTTATGGAAATGTCGCCAAATTTATAAAAACGACGCAAATAGATGAAATTAAATTTATTTTTTTAGAAGAGTACTGAAATGGGGTTTCGGTAGCATTTGCCGGTCAGTCCATCCATCCTACTTAGTAACACATTTAGCGAATTATTAAAATATCACCAAATTGATACAAATATTTGTAAATCCATAAAAATATCATGAAATTGATAAGATTGGGCTTAATGAAATGAATTGTGTTTTGTTAGGGGATAGTATTGTGATGATGTTTCGTCAATTTGTCGCAAAATGGAACTATCAGTGCTACAGTCCCACTTGCCAATAAATTTGGCGATATTTTAAATTATCGCTAAATTGATGGAAATGTCGCCAAATATTCCATGGAGATTGCATTATTCAGACGATATGATTTCCGTCAATTTATTTGAAGCAAATGATATGTCGTTTAGCAACGGATGTAAATCCTATGTGTTATGTGTGCATACGAATTTTATTAAATCTTTTCCGATTTGAATAATAAAGATATGTAAATAAAATAAATTTCATTAACATTGCCTTTTCGACTGGATAATATCAATTACGGTCTTCAGGTTTAAACATTATTATAATTGATATTTTCGGGGATTATTGATTAAGAGATTATTGATATTTTCAAGTTATTATGCCATTGTTTTATTATGACAAAAATTGTTTAAACTCATATATTGTACGTTGTACGAGTAATCTTCTACAAATGCACAGGTATATCTTCTAAGCTACGAGACTATAAGTACTACAGGTATATTGGTTTATATTTTGATATATATTGGCATATATTGGTATCAATTACGATCTTCTGGTTAGAAGAATTCTGGTTAGACGAAAGATTACTGGGATTATTGATATTTTTAATTTATTACGTCATCTGTTTTATTTTGGCAAAGATTTTTGAGACTCATATTGTAATACGGGTAATCTTCTACTAAGACACTGGCATATTTTCTAATCTGCAACAAGTAGTACGGGGATATATATATTCCCATATAATTTTAGTGCTTCCATTCTGGCATATATTGGAGTCAATTACGGGTTTATTGATATTTTCAATTTATACTTGTAATGTACTAATACAGGTTATATCTTCTAATATTCGCGTATATAAGTAGTACGGGTCCCATACAATTTTAATGCTTTCATTTTGCTTATATTGATTCAATTACTTTTTTTTTTGTAAATTTGTTTACAAAAGGGGACAGGATGTTTTATTCTTCAGATCTGCGCGTGAAAATAATTTTATATAGCGAGAACAGATATTCTTAAACTTTTTCAAGAGTATTGTATTAAATATTTTAACAGAATATTTTGATTAAAAATATCATTTAGTATACTATAGGAATTTGCACATGATTGTGAATTTTAAGTTTCTTTTTATATTATATACTCCGTACGAAGAACGGGCATACTGCTAGTAAAAATATAATTTTGTTCGTATAGTGATTACCAGGTATTGACATCAGAACCTCAAAAAATTCCCCCGATTGTAAGAAAGACATAGGAAGTCTGACTTCCCTCTTCCAGATGCATATTATTCAAGAGGCATAAAATAAAAATAAAAGGTTTGAAGGTGTAGGGACTGAATGTGATTATGACTATTTACTGCCTAACTCTTTGCTCAGATTCTGAAAAAAATGTCTTTCTCCTCGACCACCTAAAAGTTGAGGAAAAATGTCCTCGTTGCAAAAAAGTAGATTTCTGTACATAATTAAAAGTATCATTGTGAGTTTGAATATCTAAACTTCATCACAACACCTTTACCTTTGCTTTCAGTGTCATTTAAATTGTCTTTGAACAAAGTCGTTGTCGGCAGTTTCATTACGAGTTTCTCTGAACTCATCTAGAATTTCATACGAGCACATTCTAATTTTAAGTCTACTCTATCTGCATGAATGTCAAAATCTCTATATATTCTGTATCTGACTAAACTCAATAGCATCTCTTTGACTCCGACTTGCATCTCTCAAACTCTCGATTTTCGACCCGCCTTCATTTCTCCCGCTTGGACCGGAGGAAATTATCACTGACCAAAGATATATTGGACGTAACTGCTTAAGGTCCTTGATCTTTTTATGCGTGTCGGCATTCTTTACAGGCCCGTCACAAATTAAATAGAATTTTAAGTCAAGTCTTGGTGTCAACCGGTATACTGTCTTGTTAGCAGGAACTAACCTGTCATTGCACAAACCTCAACTTGACGTTCATATTTCTTGGTACCTCAGCATCCCAATTAGAAATATTTCACTTGTCACAGTCTATCATCCCGTTCGAGTCATATATTAAGTGAGCCCTACATCACTTTTTCAAACTAATTACTTCATTATTATATTGCAAATGCCATATATGGACTAAATATTGCACATACTGTAACATAATATTGTACATACATCATTTTTATTGATATGTGTTTTCACCTACTTTTCCCTTAAAATGAACTGGGTTGAGCAACTTGGGGAGAATACACTTGGCTGGAAAGGATAAATGCAATGCAGCTAATATAGTAAAATACCAAATTTTGGTAATTTCTCTCCTATGAGTATTTATCACTAACTCGTTTATCATTCAACGAAGCAGAAAGTAAAAAGAAAAATTTTAGAAACCTGTACAAGCACAAATAAAATGAAATACAGCATACAACTATTTCGAGGATGAGCTGGATACCCATCTTACCCATGCTAGAGAACCAGCAAACCCAAAGTCAAAATGTCAAAATGGTCACAAATAGAATAAACAGAGAAATATATACCCAAGTGGTGGATTAAACAAACAGAGGGGTGTATATACTGTTGCGAACGAATAATATTCTAGCACTGGCGCCTTTTCTTTCGACTCGTCTCGAAGACCAGACAGTCCATGACGTGAGTATACCACAAACATGACATGAGCCAATGGTTGCCATAATTTCACCAGTCCGAAGAAGAGTTTCTAGATTTGGCAATTTATCGCCCATTTGGCGATATTTGGCTACTTCCGGAATGTTCGAGAAACTCCACGACATAACGATTAGTTTTGGAGATATAGAGAGATTTCCGGAAGAGAGACTATAAAAAGGACTCATAACTCCCTTGGAGTTCAGTTGACGAGATGGCAAGATACGAGCTAGAGTGAACTGTGACTTTAGTCAATGTTTTGAGAATAGTAGCTGTTGTTTTGTGAAATTATTTTCGTCAGCATTTTGAGAATAATATCGCGTAATTTGGGAAATTAGTGGAACATTTAAGTGCTCCACTAATTTTCCAAAATTAGTGGAGCACTTAAATGCTCCACTAATTTCCCATGTTCCTGTTGATTGTACATTGTCCTGTTTACTTTGATTGTACATTGTTCCTGTTTACTTTGCGCTTGTGAATAAACGTGTTTAGTTATCCAGAAATTTGGACTCGGTCTTTCATCCTGCGTGCACACCCACCATTTCAGAGGATACGTTCGTTCGTAACAATACCTAAATTGCAGATTGAAATTCCTAGATCACAAATTGTTCTGCTTGTGTCCATTTGACTTCTTCAACTTTGATTTTGTTGGTTCTCAAGCACTGACGAAGGGGATCCAGTGCGTGCTCGAAGAAGCAGAAATACTGCATTTTATTTTATTTGTGCTTGAATAAGTTGCTCAAGTTTGCCTCATCCTCTGTAAAAAGTATTTTACTTATTATAAAGGAAGAAATAGTTAACATAAGAAAATGTTTAAATAATCAGCGACAATAATTACAAAAAGTTTTATTTAGTAAACTTATATTATTTTATCTTCACAATCGAAAAG
The DNA here is from genome assembly GCA_951213105.1 of Amaurobius ferox. Taxonomy (NCBI): domain Eukaryota; kingdom Metazoa; phylum Arthropoda; class Arachnida; order Araneae; family Amaurobiidae; genus Amaurobius; species Amaurobius ferox. Next base: position 28,714,010 of record OX578142.1, read on the forward strand.
AAAAGTTTGTAAAGAAGCATTTATAAAAGTAGGAATCATTTTATTTCAGAAAGACTTTTTTAAGAACAAATGAAGATTCTGTTTAGAAAGTACATTGTGACATAAAAGAGATGAGGCAATGTTGAAGTTTAACGGGCATAAAATAGTTTTTTCTTAAAGGTAATTATACTTTCTTGTTTCCTGGCAGCACTCGAAGTAAATAAATAGAATAAAACTGTTACAAATGATGGGACTTTTCTTTTTACGCCTCACCATAAAAGTACTAGAGATTTCTTAGATGTTTTTTCCTCCGCTCGCTTTGGTTTTCTCTAATATGATATATTTTTATTATTTAATTAGTTGATAAGTACTTTTTATATCATGTGAAGCTCTCTAAGTTAAGTGTTAGCATATTTCCCAATGTTTACAATTTCCCAATCCATAATGATTTCCTCAAGAACAGTGCCGAGCTTATAAAGGGACAAAGAGGCAGTTGTCCAGTGGTCCTTTATACAAAATATAATAATTAAAAGATTACTATAAGTTCATAGAGGGAATTCTTGACATTGCAGCCTTTACCAAGCCAGCTCAAGTCATGTATCGCTCTATCTCAACAATATGTTTTACTCCATAATAAAAGACTTGTGATATATTTCTTGGTAAAATGTTAATGTAGTTCTTTGAATATATTTGAGCATGATTATTACTGATTATTCAGGAGAGAGATCATTCAGCAAATTGGCACTGATAGAGAATTATTTGAGAATCATGATAACCTTTGAAAGTACTCTGTGCCAACTTGCGTAGAGAGCAGTGATCTCAAAACGATACAGTTTGAGAAATTTATTTAAGACTTTTTATAATGGTAAGTGTAAAAATGCAGACATTCTGTAACTGCTGTACTGTTTCTACGTACATATGTATAATTTATCAGTTCCAATTACATGCTGTAAACTGACCGTGATGTGTAAATATGGTGAATAGTTCATTTGCTGTATATATTGAATTCCAGTGGTACCCTGAACCTAAACTGCCCCCCCCACACACACACACACATGCACACACACAAGATCTAAATTCACCTCTGCTGAATAAAGAGTAAGAACCAGTAAATGGCATAAATGCACATTCTGTAGAAAGGAGCAATTTCACATAGTGTCAGCTACAAAGGATAAGTTTCACAGTATCAATTTTTGTTGTAAACAACGTAGTCGATCCTACATTGCTAGAGTAGATACATACGATTTTTTACGACGATATCGTAAGAAAGGCAGGTTCTTTTTTTAAATCATTTGAAGAGCTAATCAGAACCAGGATAACCCGCACGTGGCATATCTTCCAAATATTGCGAAATTTGAGCCATTAGTTTTTCAACTAGAGTTGATATACATACATAGTACAGACAGACAGGCACACAGACAAATAGACACACAGACAAATAGACACACAGATACACACACAGTCGTTACACTAACAGTAGCGTTTCCTGGTCTTAGATTCGTCAAAAACACTCGAGTTACGATTTTCAACACGATTCCAATAATTTCCCTATATATTATCACGTACTGTAGTGAAAGTAAACCTCGAAAAGACATCAGCAGCAGAGCTGTGATTAAAAATATATGTTTCTGTCTGCTCCCTCCAATTGCGTACACAGTACAACAAAGATTTTAACTTTTCTTTAAAGTATAACATCGTTGTACGTTTGTAGCGTATCCTGTGTGTCATTTCGTAACATCATGGAGTAGTTGTGTACACTTTGTGTGACAATTTTTCAAGCTGTAATATATATTGTTGTTGTTCCAGACTAGTTAAAAATCATTTTTAGATATTGATTTATTCCAGGTAGCAAGTACCGATTTAAATTATATGAGGTATTTAAATATTTACTAAACGGATATTTCGAAAACTGATAAAAATTTTGCAAATGTTAGACTGGTGAAATTGAGCACACATCTTTATAAAAAAGAAAAGTTAGTTGCGTGTTTTCTTTCCAGAAACACAGTGATTTACCATCCAAAAAACCTCTTAAAATAATACTTTCTAAAGTCGCAAACACGAACATTCTACTCCGACTTTTTACACGCCTCAATTCCCCCAACGGCCCTACCGTGCTGAAGACACCGGTTTTCATTAGATCACCGAAGTCAAGCAGCATCGGGCGCGGTTAGTACTTGGGTGGATGACTTCCTGGGAACACCGCGTGCTGTTAGCACATTTCGGGCACGATTGCCCGGTGGATTGCGCTCTGAATTTGCACGCTGCGAAAACTGCCGCCGTGTTCATGCGGAGTACGATCACGTTAAACATGTGGGTCCATAAGTCCTTCCGAGAGGTTGGTGGTAGGGGAAGGAGGGTACGGTCCCTTTGGATGCCTCCCCTACTGTGTTCCGGTCTAAATTGGGTGGCACTTCCCGGCTGTCCAAAACGGTTACCTTATACCTTTCTGGTAGGTCGGACGCTCTGGGTCTCAACAACAACGCCTCAATTCCCATCCGTGGTCAAGTGCCTCACTCTGACTTCAGGTCTATAACAGCTGGTTTAAAATTTTGTACTGGTGGAGATTTATATGAATTTATATATATGACCGCAATTCTTCTGAATTTACTTTAAACTTTCCGTAAGTTCCGGACAAAGTAATTTTTGTCTCCATAAAATAATTGTAGAGCGTCAAATGTATCTGTATAATTAAATCTATGAGAGCTAGCTGCAAACATAAGCGGAAGATAATTTCCTTGTTAAATTCTTTAAGATACAAGACATCTTTGATATTTGTAATAAAAACCTTCAAATAAAAGTTTATTTACAGAATATAAGACTTCAAATTACAGAATTTCGCCTTAGCGCTTTCGGGCCCGGGAGTATAAACATGCTTCATTAGATGCATATAGCATGTACACAACACAACGGAACTTCTAAATACAGGTTAGGAAAATTTTCAACTTCCAACAGGATAATTATCAACTCAAAAATTATCTTCAGACAAATCTAAAAATAGAACATCCTTGTCTCTTTTGTAAACAAAGTAAAAATGTTTTTATGAAGAAATCCATTGTGAGCAGGAAGCACATGTCTTTCCGTATAAACTCAAATTCATTTTCTCTTTATTTCTTTCATAATTCATGAAAGTGAGTTTTATTGCACAAAACTGAACTTGCATCGAGCATATTTTCAACTGCGACATTGCAAAAATGCGAAAAAACTAAAATTTCTGGACATCGGTTAGTCCTAGAAGTATGGAGTTGGTCATTTTCTTTTAGTTGTCAGATATTAAGCATGCAACAAGCATTCAATTGATACATTTGATCATATAGTCTTTTATTTTTAAATTTGATGATTTTTGTGGGCCATTTCGCTAGAAAAAACAGGTTGTTTTTCTCTGAATCACACCAAAATCTAAACAGCATCGGGGTCATCCATAAGTAATATTCCAAATTTTGGGAAATTTGGGCAGTAAGTTTTTGAGCTACAGTGCATAAATACATTGCACACACAGGCACATAGATACAAAGACATACGACAAAAATAGTTTTATCGGGTTCTAAAGAACTCTAAAAGTGTAGATCCGTTGAAAACTCGAATTGCGATTGTTGACATGATTATACTAATTTTCCTATATATTACCATATATTGTAGGAAAAGTATATATATGACGTTTGGTCTTTCTATTCCCTTCATTGAAGTCACGAAATACATCGCACACTTTCTAAATTATATTCAAAATAAGAATCACCACTCATAAGATCAACTGTAATTATTACACTCGCACATACGCACAGAAGCATTTATTAGAACGAGATCACAATAAACACTCCTAATAAAATTAAATTCACATTTAACAAGAAATATCAATCATGCATAAAGCATTGATTATGAAACACTTTCCAACTGCAATGCAATGTTATTTAAACATCTCTAAAATGCGATACATTCAGCAGTAATATTTTAAAATTATCACAATACTACATTAATTTATTATATTTGAAAACTTAAACTTCATAGAGAAAAATTAACTTTATTCAAATAACTTCATTGAAATATCAATCGCCTGGATCTCTATATAAAAGCTGTAAATACTTCATTCATACGTTTTATTCCATTCCTTATGTGGCAACCGAAATAAAAAAAGAAACTTAAAGTTAAAGTTTATAATTAACATTAATTATTATTAAGCATTTTAAAGACATTGCCGTAAATTCATATAGTGGAATTATTATTAATCGTACATTGCTCGTTGTTGTACCGCAATAAACCCTCCAATTATTTTTACCTTTTGTGTAAGTCCTGAAAAGAATTATTAATTAATATAAAAAGATTAGACTATTTAAACTTAAACAATATCATTTATTAACAACATCAATTTATCAATAACATCAATTTTCATTAATTATTTTAGTGAGGGGACATATGAGACCAGAATTATTAGATTTACGATAGTGTCTAGGACCTGTGATAATCTGAGCACATAAGTAGTTATAAATTGGGGGTTCCAGTCCAAAGAGGGGAGGCGCAGCAAGCGCAGCAGGAGGAGAGGCCCTCTTTGGGAGGATGCCTCTCTTGAGCCGCCTCCCCTCTTTGGAGTGTCTTCCCTCTTTGGAGTGGACCCTCCTCTCAGAGGGTCTTGAGACCCCCAGGATGCCCCCCTCCCCTCTTTTGGAAGTTTGGTGAGGCGCAGCACCGGATGCCTCTCTTGGGAGGATGCCTCTTTCCTAGTATTGCGAAAGAGGGCAATTGCGAAAGTCTTTCACGGAGTGAGTTTCACTCTTGAGAGGGAATGTCACAATCGCTGACCTGAGGAAGTGGTTTCAAGCGATGTCGCAATCAGCGACTAACCTTTGACCTGAGGAAGAAGTTTCAAGGGATGTCGCAATCTGGAAATGACGTGTCGCGATTGATAACCTTAGAAGTGACCTTTGACAAGAACACACGTCCTCCCTCTCTGCTGGTCAGCGACAGACTGAAAGATCTTATCAGCAGGATGTAATTAAAGCGCCCTCTGGCGAATTTTGATGAAGTGCTGCCATCTATCGGCATTTTTTTTTTTTTTTTTCCAAAAGAAATTAATGTTTCACTTGTCAGGAGCTGGATTCGATCTTGGGTCCAACTGATTAGAAGTCGCGCGTCTTACCATCGTGCCAAAGCACCCGTGCTTTATAGGCAGTTAACTTCGAAGTGTACCTTATCAGTGGAAGTTAGATTATTTTTCAAAGTTCATTCGAATAGCGATGCAAGGGTGCGTTTTAAAACAGAATGCTACGGACTGAATATAAATATGTATATTATAACACAATGATTTTTTTTTAAAACAAATGTATACACAAACTTTAAAAACACGAATGTAATAATTAGCTAAAATTGTATTCAGTGGATTTTTTTTTTAAAAAATAAATCAATACGATTTTTATAATAATAACGAAATGATTTCGAATGTTTAAAAACAAATTGATTACGGATGAACATACAAAAATTGTGTTCCGTGGACACAAAAATGGTGTTACATGAATACGATTCAACCCTTTATGTGTTGTGTATCTAAAAACAAGTGTATACACAAACTTTAAAAACATGAATGTAATACATAGCTGAAATTATGTTTTGTGAACAGGATTTGACCATTCTAAGTGTGATTTTTGAAAAATAAATCTAACAGTATAGAAAAATAATATTAATGAAAATTAGAACTCACAGAACGACCTCTTCACTACCCGCTGGTCAAACTCCAAATGAGTGAGACACTCTCATTACGCTATTAAAAATTAGATATTATCATCACCAGTATGAGGTGTTGCCACCTATTTTTTCTAATAATATATTTTTAATAGTTGGATACTTCAACGGTCTGATTTGCTACACGTAATCTAAAACACATCACTTTAATGATATTGTGCATCGAGTATGATTCGGCCATTTTTAAAATGGTGGATGTAATTGAAATATCGAAGTTTAGAATTTAACAAACTAACGAATTTTCACCCTCAAAAATTTTAGCATTCAGTTTAAATAAAACCCAATGAATATGATATCACCATTTTCACATCGTAATTTTACTACCATGATAGAACTTAGAAGTGAGTGTACATTATTTTTCCCTGACACAAACACTTTTAAAATCTATTGCAAGTTTGGTTCTCACAATATATATTCCAATGAACGAGAATCGTCCAAGCGAGCATTTACAATAATCGTCCAAACACCCAGATAACGATTGCTATGGTCAATATCAGCACTCTCTTTCTCAAACATTTGATAAGAAATGATAAGACTCACGAGTTCCAAATATGAAGTCTATGTTAGAATAGATAAAACCTTACCATTGTAATCCAATCTGAAAAATAAAGTTTTTCAACAGCATGTGGTTTTGAGTATGTCTAAAAACCAAGTGGCATATTTAAAACCTGAAAAATAAAGTTTTTCCACGTATACCAAACGAGGCTGTAAAAATCCTTTAAAGTGTTTATGTTTGATTCACTAAAAACACAATATTTTTAAAAAATAAAACACACATTGTGTTCAGTGGACACAAAAATGGTGTTACATGAATACGATTCAACCCTTTATGTGTTGTGTACCTAAAAACAAATGTATACACAAACTTTAAAAACATGAATGTAATACATAGCTGAAATTATGTTTTGTGAACAGGATTCGACCCTTTCAAGTGTTGTGTATCTATAATCAAATGTATACACAAACTTTAAAATAGCGCATTTAATTAAAATGAAGTGAACAAGATTTCACCATTCTAAGTGTGTGTGTGTGTGATTTTTAAAAAATAAATCAATACGATTTTTATAATAATAACGAAATGATTTCAAATGTTTAAAAATATAATAGATTATGGATTTCCAATGAACACACAAAAATTGTGTTCAGTGGACATACAAAAATTGTGTTCAGTGGACACACAAAAATTGTGTTCAGTGGACACATAAATTGTGTTCAATGAATAGGATTCAACCCTTTTATGTGTTGTGTATCTAAAAACAAATGTATTACTACATTGTACTTAGGCATTTTCAAAAATAGTGCGACAAGCTACTCACAATCTGAAAAGAAAGTTTCCATTAGAAAATATATGTTATTAAGAACTGTTACATATTATATAAGAGAAAAGTGTTAGAAAAAGTGGGAAAATGTTAGTAGAAGAAGAAGAAAAAGTTTGTGTGATTCCAACAGCCCCATGAGGTGTCACACCCTGTCACTACGCTCTTTAAGGGCAGCGTTCCCCACCAGTCTGAAATGGTTTTTTTATTAATTTAAATTGTAATTTTATTTACAAGTTTCATAAAGAATTTTAATCTTTATTGTTTTTAAAAACATTTTAAAATAAGTAAAGTTAAATTCAGATACTTGTAATTTTACAAGATAAAGTTTTATAAAGAATTTTAAAATAAATCTGAATTTTTAAATTCAGATACTTGTAATTTTACAAGATAAAATTTTATAAAGAATTTTAATCTTTATTGTTTTTTTTTTTAAAAACATTTTAAAATAAGTAAAGTTAAATTCAGATACTTGTAATTTTACAAGACAAAGTTTTATAAAGAATTTTAAAATAAATCTGAATTTTTAAATTCAGATACTTGTAATTTTACAAGATAAAGAATTTTAAAATAAATCTGAATTTTTAAACTCAGATGCATGTAATTTTACAAGACAAAGTTTTTAAAAAAATAAATCTGAATTTTTAAATTCAGATACTTGTAATGTTACAAGATAAAGTTTTAAAAATTAAATCTGAATTTTTAAATTCAGAAATTTATATTTTCTACTTTACAAGATAAAGTTTCATAAAGAATTTAAACTTAGCTGTTTTTAAACAGTGAAAAATTAATTTTAAATGTAAAGTAGTACACTTTCAAACTGGCAGGCATATTTCCCAAACATAAAAATGTTTTAACATAAAAATGTTATATCAGTGGAATAAAATCTTTCCACAGTACATAGATTTTTTTTTTCTTTCCATTTTTTTTTTTTTTTTCCAATGCAGTTGGATTTTTTTTTTTTTTTATTTCCATATATATATTTTTTTTTTCCATATTTTTTTTTTTCCATTTTTTTTTTTTTTTTTCAATTTTTACTTTTTTTCTTTTCATATCTCTATATCTTGCTTTGGTCTTCATCTTTCTTTCTTTGCTCTTCTCTTTTAATTTTGTGGTGGCCGTAAGCATAAGTATGCACGCCATCGTCCATTATGTAGCGTTTATCATCGTATGGAGAGAGTGACACCTTACACTGTTTTAGAGTGTATAATTTGTGACACTCACTCCCGATGCGATACTGAACGTGACGTGCAACTTTTTTATCAGTAAGACAACTTTTATACATTTCATGTCTCAGTTGCTTACTGATAACTGATCGGGAGACCCCCTTTGCTGTCTTTTTTGTACCACTAACTGCCAGTAGTGAGTACATTTTAGACCTGAGCCCCACGAACTCAAGTCCCGGCTGCGCGTTCAGTTCATCCTTGAAACAACCAATCTTCTTTTTATTAACACCACTGAATGCCGGATGGTTCACGGGGAAATCAGAGGTGTCAAAGAGATGGCTGTTTTTCTGCATGTCCTGATAAAAATCACGACACTGCACCTCATAGGTTAAAGAATCAGTGTCAGTGAATAGTAACACAGCCTTTGCTCCATAGTACTTTTTCATGTAGCCATAATGAAATGTGTACATATGGAGTTTGCTCAGCTCCAGAATGGTGAATCCAACGTAAATCGGTCTATTAAAGACGATGCAGTTCTTCACCCGCTCAACCCCAACCAAATCTTCATCAAAAATTTTGAAGCGCTTGAATGTAGGCGCCGCCACGAGCTTTTCACCCCGCCGCGTGTCGGTGACCAAATCTACATTAACTCTGTTACGCAGATTTTCCATTGATTTTCCGTATACGGCGTTGTTCATGAGCTTGAAGAAGTCCTTCTCAAACCCCGATTGAGACCTCTTCCTCTGCTCGGTGTTGAAATCGATGTACGATCTCAACCAGGGCCGCTGATGGAAGCGAAGGACTTTGTGCACAGATGTTACGTGCAGCCCCAGTTCCAGGTACATTTTCAAGCATCTATAATGTACCACATAATTTTTCTTGTTGCAGAGATTTGGGACAAGTTTTTCTTGCTCTTGGAACTGGGGAACTCCAAGCTCCTCCATGATCTTTACCGTATACGGCGAGACATCTTCCTCTCGAATCAACATTCTTTCTGGCGCAACAGGGTAATCATTATGGAGATCGTGAAGTTCTGGCGGGTACTCCAAGTCGACCTCCAAAATGTAGCCAACCGATGCATGGTCGGGGCAAGACAGGATCCAATCCTCTGTCGCAATCGTGGGTGACACCCACTCAAACTTTCCATATGGAAGGGGCTGAGACATAGCCCACCCGTACAAGTTGTTAGCATCCAAATACATAATATACTGGGTGGGCTGTGCAGGGTCATACTTCGCCATGTAAGGATTATTTGCATGTGCCAAACGCTTCGTAATGACAGACACGCCACCCCTGATACCACGCTCAATGAAGAGATGCTGGTCAATCTCTGTCATGAGATCGAGGGGCTGCTTGCACATCTTGAGAGCAGCCTGCCATGCCAAGCCGGGTGCTGTCATCAGGTGGACACAATCCAACCCATAGTACTCCCTGCACAGGTGTCGAAACTGCTGAAATACGTCGGCCAACAGAAGAACATCACTTTTAACGTAGAGGTCGTGGTACTCCCCTAATGTTTTCAAGTTGAATGTTCTCCATACATTCTGAGCATGAGCATAATCGTCAGCGGTGGGGGTCTCATCCGTCAGAGTGCTATAAAAAGCCGAGAGTGGAGGTAATACCTGCTCATCGAATTTCGCCAACGAATTCATGTACTCGTAAGGGTACACTCCCTTGCGAAGCAGCAGCTCAAAATGGATGGGGATGTTTGCCTTCATGATCTTGAATTTATCAGCTGGTAAATTGGCCACTAACTTCTCCAAGGAAGCATTCATGAATTGAAGGCTATCGATGAATTGCAGCCTCACACTCTCCTTTCCCTCATACAGGGAGATGGAGATATATCTCTCCATATTTTGTGGAATGACCTCTAAGCTGTGGTCTTTCAGCTTTCCAAGCCCCGACATTAAGAGGTGCGAATCATAGTTTTTCAAATTGTGAAACACTACAGGGACACTCTTGCGTAACTTGTATCTAAGATTACAATTCGAGTGTGCTGCACCCCTATAGTTTCCAACAATGTGACAATGATCGCGAACCTTCATAATGTACCGGTCACCGTCCTTTGCAAAGGCCCTCTTACACAGATAGCAGTGGGATGCGCTGTTGAAGGCCAGTGCTTCACTCCTGGTAAGACGCATAGGTGCTATGCTATTAAAACGAACGGCCAGTTCGTCTCTTTCCAGGAGCATCCTCTGCAGAAAATGGGTTACGGCGTCAGGGCCCCGATAGCAATACACGGGCTTGTGTGATTCGCCTTGGGGTCCCACGACGACGTATGCGTAGCCGCAAGCCTCGTGATGGGCTACCTTTTCTACAAAGGACCGACTATCGCTAGGCTGAGCGCTGGGCACTTCTACCAAAAGCGACTCAAAGTCGGCATATATGACGAACGGGACCGGGTGTTGATACTCCAAATTGGAGAATTTTAAACAACTTTTCTCGAGGCTTGGCATCTCAACACGTTGCGGTGCGTGCTCTTTGCAGTAGGGAGTGTGTGCCACGAGTAAATCTTCTCGGGAGAAGCGGTGGAGGCACCGATAGCATACGTGAGAAGCAGCACGATGTAGAGTCAAATCCCCCAGAAGTCTCGACATACTGCGGATCAGGCAGTAATGTTGTTGGGTATCCTGACTTATGAGGAGAAGGTTAATGCAGTCTGCATCGTCTCTTGCAGATACGTGCAGAGGAAACACTTCTTCATCCTCATAGCCGAAAACATTAATCCGGCAGTTGTTCAGCTTCTCTAGGGTACTAACCTTACTCACGGGTACCGGGCACTCCACATTCCCCAGGTTTATCTCATGCTCCCTAGGCAAATAATGAGTCATACGCCAAGGTTTTTCAGACCAATGCAAATTGAGTCTGTGAGCGAGAAGGCACCACACAAAACACTTCTGGTCGCTGTTCTCAATATTTAAGAGTGCTTTTTTGGCCGCAAGTTTGGGGGGCAGGGGCAGATAGCTTGCGGGGCGAAGAGGCCTGTACTTGCCCACGCAAACATCCATCTTCATCACATGATCCAAAGACCACCCCGACCCCAACTGTTGGTAGTCCTCGAAAGCACTCTGAATCTTCAGGTACCCCTCACTCACATGTTGCTCAATCGTGTGAGAAATCAGGTCAATTCCACACCTACTATGAAAGTAGGCCGTCGTGCTCTCTTCCTCCCCCTCAGAATTCAGTCGGACCATCTTTGCGTAGAGGACCAGGTACCATTTAATCTGATTGGCCGAGAGTTCTTCACTCAACAAGGCAATCAGTGGTACACGCATCTCTTCTAACGCCAGTGTTAGATCCTGTCGATTCTCCTCGGTGGGCTCCAAAGTGTGGGTCGTGAAAACGCCCAAAGCTCGCTGTGTGCGACGAAGAGCTCTCATCGCTTGGGTGCTTCGTTTCTTTGCTATTTTGTCAGCATCGGCCGTCTTGCGTTTCACGCCCTTGGAGGAAGGGTGAGGGTGAGCACGGCGAATATGCTGTAACAACACGTCGCGTCGTGTGAATGCTTCATCACACAGTTCGCACTTGTGCTGTACAGTATTGTGGTGTCGCCTCGTGTGGCGAAGGAGGTCCATTCGGGACAAAAACTCTTCACCACACACACCACATTCTAAACTTGCTTCATGCATTTTAGCATGTCGTACCATATCGCTTTTTCGGTTGAAAGCCATCTGGCAGACTTCACAGACAAAGGGTTTTAGCCCTGTGTGGGTCTTCATATGTTGCGTCAAATTTCGCTTCTGCGTAAAAGACTTGTGGCAGGTGGGACATATCTATAAAATAGATAAAATGTCCATATTAGTTTTTTTCTATAAAATTCCTAAAAGTACACTATAAAATTGCGAGTCAGCTGTTCCTTAAAATTATTAATTACACTTCCTCTAAGAGAAATAACAGTTTCTGTAATAGAATACGATACAATCCTATACTCCCAGAAACAACCAATTTTCCCCTTCCAAAAAAGGTGAAATAAAATAACTTACGTGAATACCACTAGGTCCAGCCTTTCCCACCACGGTCGGTGCTGCCACAGACAATGCAGCAGGCAATACACCAGCTTCCACAACTGGTGGTGCCACGGGCAATGCAGCAGCTTCCACAGTCATATCCTAAATATTAAAAACGCAAAACATGTAAAAGAGTGAAATGTGTATGAAGCTAATTTTTGTGTTGTACATTTTAAAAGTTCTTGTGTTATGAATGATAACAGAATTTATTGTGATATGAATTTTTAAAAATGTATCTTTATTTTTAATTCGAAAACATTTTGAACTCACTTTTGAAACAACCATCATTGTGGTAAATTCGTTTGTCGATATTTTAATAGAGAGGAGCAAATTAAAAGGACGTCTTTCCTAGCGCAAGTCTCGAGTCAAAGTGAGCTCCACGTAGCATGTATAGTGGGCGGAAACCTTATCTGGTTTGTCACGTGATTCCATACGTGGAACCTTGTGATTCGCTAACAAGATGTCACGTGATTCCATACGTGGAAGCATGTGATTCGCTAACAAGATGTCACGTGATACATCACGTGATACGATAAGGAATATCATGTGACATGATGCGATAAGGAATATCATATGATGTGTCATGTGATTTACAGATATGATGTGTCATGTGATACGATAAGAAATATCACGTGACATGTTACGATAAGGAATATTATTTAGATAAGAGTTCATTCGTTCAACGTTTGTTCTCCTAGAAGGTTGTCCTTGCTTATTTTTAAAAATGTCTATCTTTTTTAAACGCGAGAAGTTGAATGTAGAATATGTTCGCGAATTTTATTCAGTAAATGTAGCCGATTTAATTTTTCAAGAGTTGAAAAGTCTGCCCTTTCAACAATCACAAGGGTTGGTGCATGGTCAGCCATACCAACCAGCTCAAAAAGCATATGTATTTGGAGACGGTGGAAACAGCTCTGAGGGATGGACACCTCTCTTATCGGAGATAAAATCACGTGTGGAAGAACATATGGGATACAGCTACAATTTTGTGTTAGTAAACCACTATGTGGATGGACATGCTAAAATAGGACAACACAAGGACAATGAATCCTCCCTATGCTCTAAAACACCTATAGCGACTCTCAGTTTCGGTGCTACGAGATCTATCATTTTCGAAAGAAAAGGACAATCTTCTCTAAGTATTCAACTCCAACACGGATCGCTTTATGCGATGCAATCACCAACCAACAAATTCTATTCTCACGGAATTGCTGCGGAACCCGAAGTCTCAGAAGCTAGAATAAGTCTAACATTTAGAAAAATTCTACCTAAAACGCCTGTACAGAAACGCAAGTGCGAGTTTCCAATGTATGTCCCGCCTGCAGCGCTTTCGCCTATACCTGAAATCGATTGGAGCCATATGCATACTCCATCTATACCTACTACAGATTCGCAAAGTGATTTGGTGTCGTCGGCTCTGAACTATGCTACTTCTCAAAGTGGATCGGTTTCGATAGAATTGTCCTCATCTGAAAAGTTCCGTTACCATTTGGGCTGTAACATTTACATTACCGTGCAACATTTTCGAGGAAATGTGAAAGTACACTTTCGTGTCTACAGGATGAATGCTTCTGATGTTATCGTGCCTACCCCTCATGGAGTAACACTCACGCCTAATACGTGGAGTGTATTTTTAAAACGCATTTCAAATATGGACAGTGAAAATTCATCTTTCACAATTAATAACGAACTCTTAGTTTGTGTGTGTGAAAGCAATCTATATTTACAACAATTACCACCTTGCACTGGACAGTTCAAAAAGAAATTAATCTTATTAAATCAGGATAATTTTCATAGTCTTCAGTACATTAGTCAAGATGTTACTAATTGTGTTTTGGATCAGTTACTGACAAATATCCTACCCAATTGTATTGTGAAGTATCAAAAACCTGTCGAAGCACTACCGACTTTGCCACCCTATGAATTAAAACACACTTTAATGCAGTGTGTACATAAAAATTTATGTGTAGAGTTGTATAAATTATATCAACGCGAAACATGTAAAAGTCACGGGTGTACCGATTTGAAACACAAGTGCTGTACGCTATCCACTCATATGCAATTTGTGGATTATGAACTAGTCGATCACGAACTTTTAATGATAAACATTCAAGAAATTGCGCGAGAGTTTTGTGAAACAAATGAAAACAATGTTTCACCTGAATTTTTTAAAAGTCTCACCGTAAAGGACTATTATACAGCGATGATTGCGTTGTTCCATATGTGAAATACAAGTTAGTAGAATATTACTTTTGTAAAAATCTATGTATTATTAAAAATGTTTTTTCTTTAAACGTTGCTTCATTCTTAGTTTTATTTTAAGTTATGTGTTAAACTCATTATTTATTTAAATTTAAAAGTGTTATTAAAACCACATACTAAAATGTTGATATAAAAAAATTATAGTTGAAAGATATAATTTTTGGAAGCCCACACAAATCTATCACTAAAAAAAAAAAAAAAAAATGATTCCACTCCGATGGAAATAGCTTCATATTTTTCAAAGTACAATTAAACTGAATGGTTCAATATGTGAAACATTAAAAAAATATGTGTGGGTCCTATTAAATGTTTTAATAAAGTCAGCGGTGGCTTCGCTCAGATGGAGCGTAAATGTTTATATTTTTCAAGGTTTAATTCAATTGTTGTGTTTAATTTCAAACAGTATTTTTACAAATGCGTAAAATTAAAACAAATACATTTTTCAATTAAAAAAATTATTAAAATAACTCACCTGATTTATATCGTCTTTGGTCGTTGGATTGTTTGCACAAATTAAATCCATCTCCTCAATTGGGATGCCGAAGTCGAACTGAAAATCCATAAAAAAAAAAATAATTAATATAAAATTCAAGTGCTAATCGTTAAGTCATATATAATAAATCATAAAATAATGAAAATCAAAATTTTACTTACTTCAAATGCACGGGAGGAAGACATCGTAAATAATCTCGTTATCGTATTTAATTCAAAAAGCAAAAGCACTGGCTGAAAAAAGAGCAGTTGACCATAGCTCGATAAGGACCGCATTTTATACCCTTTTCCGAGGGGACCTTTGCTTTGTGCTAAACAAACAGCGTCCTCCGAAAAGTCAAAAGCACATGATTTCCGATAAGCTGGAACATTCGATGGGGTTCTAGAAATGGCTAGAATTTGAATAGTTTTATTTTCGAACATAATTCATATCTACTTCTCTGATGTGTTTTATTTACATATATTCTCAATCTTTGGGTCGTCATTGCAATTTTAACTAATTATGTGTATTATTTAATGCAGTTAATTAAATATTAGTGATTAAATATTAGTATATATGTAACAGTTCGAAATAAGATGTATTTTCTAGTGGAAACTTTCTTTTCAGATTGTGAGTAGCTTGTCGCACCATTTTTGAAAATGCCTAAGTACAATGTAGTAATACATTAATTTTTAGATACACAACACACAAAGGGTTGAATGCTATTCATGTAACACAATTTGTGTGTCCACTGAACACAATTTTTGTGTCCACTGAACACAATTTTTGTGTGTTCATTGGAAATCCATAATCTATTATATTTTTAAACATTTGAAATCATTTCGTTATTATTATAAAAATCGTATTGATAGTTAGATTTATTTTTAAAAAAGGTTTTAAGTCAAACTTGCAATAGATTTTAAAAGTGTTTGTGTCAGGGAAAAATAATGTACACTCACTTCTAAGTTCTATCATGGTAGTAAAATTATGGTGTTAAAATGGTGATATCATATTCATTGGGTTTTATTTAAACTGAATGCTAAAATTTTTGAGGGTGAAAATTCGTTAGTTTGTTAAATTCTAAACTTCGATATTTCAATTACATCCACCATTTTAAAAATGGCCGAATCATACTCGATGCACAATATCATTAAAGTGATGTGTTTTAGATTACGTGTAGCAAATCAGACCGTTGAAGTATCCAACTATTAAAAATATATTATTAGAAAAAATAGGTGGCAACACCTCATACTGGTGATGATAATATCTAATTTTTAATAGCGTAATGAGAGTGTCTCACTCATTTGGAGTTTGACCAGCGGGTAGTGAAGAGGTCGTTCTGTGAGTTCTAATTTTCATTAATATTATTTTTCTATACTGTTAGATTTATTTTTCAAAAATCACACTTAGAATGGTCAAATCCTGTTCACAAAACATAATTTCAGCTATGTATTACATTCATGTTTTTAAAGTTTGTGTATACACTTGTTTTTAGATACACAACACATAAAGGGTTGAATCGTATTCATGTAACACCATTTTTGTGTCCACGGAACACAATTTTTGTATGTTCATCCGTAATCAATTTGTTTTTAAACATTCGAAATCATTTCGTTATTATTATAAAAATCGTATTGATTTATTTTTTAAAAAAAAAATCCACTGAATACAATTTTAGCTAATTATTACATTCGTGTTTTTAAAGTTTGTGTATACATTTGTTTTAAAAAAAAATCATTGTGTTATAATATACATATTTATATTCAGTCCGTAGCATTCTGTTTTAAAACGCACCCTTGCATCGCTATTCGAATGAACTTTGAAAAATAATCTAACTTCCACTGATAAGGTACACTTCGAAGTTAACTGCCTATAAAGCACGGGTGCTTTGGCACGATGGTAAGACGCGCGACTTCTAATCAGTTGGACCCAAGATCGAATCCAGCTCCTGACAAGTGAAACATTAATTTCTTTTGGAAAAAAAAAAAATGCCGATAGATGGCAGCACTTCATCAAAATTCGCCAGAGGGCGCTTTAATTACATCCTGCTGATAAGATCTTTCAGTCTGTCGCTGACCAGCAGAGAGGGAGGACGTGTGTTCTTGTCAAAGGTCACTTCTAAGGTTATCAATCGCGACACGTCATTTCCAGATTGCGACATCCCTTGAAACTTCTTCCTCAGGTCAAAGGTTAGTCGCTGATTGCGACATCGCTTGAAACCACTTCCTCAGGTCAGCGATTGTGACATTCCCTCTCAAGAGTGAAACTCACTCCGTGAAAGACTTTCGCAATTGCCCTCTTTCGCAATACTAGGAAAGAGGCATCCTCCCAAGAGAGGCATCCGGTGCTGCGCCTCACCAAACTTCCAAAAGAGGGGAGGGGGGCATCCTGGGGGTCTCAAGACCCTCTGAGAGGAGGGTCCACTCCAAAGAGGGAAGACACTCCAAAGAGGGGAGGCGGCTCAAGAGAGGCATCCTCCCAAAGAGGGCCTCTCCTCCTGCTGCGCTTGCTGCGCCTCCCCTCTTTGGACTGGAACCCCCAATTTATAACTACTCACATACCTTCCAGTTTAGTCTTGGACTTATCATCTCTCACAGACTTGCATCAGTCTTAGTGCTGGCGTACGGCCATAACTCTGTGGTGTGTGGCTCCTACTCGTACTTTTAATGCACTCGCACATAGATCTCTTTCCATTACTTTGGAACCTTTACTGGACACTCTGCAAATCTGTTAGGAGTAGTGTGCAAATGAGAGAGCTGGACCACAGCCATAAACCCCCCCATAAAAACTCCACCCACTTTTAGAAATGTAATGGCTCTATTTCAGCCATTAGTGTGAACATGAGAGAGCTGGCGCAGAACCATAAACCTCCCATAAAAACTCCATCCACTTTTAGAATGTAATGGCTCTATATCACCCATAAAATTTCCACCCACTTTTAAAACCAATGGTGCGAAACCCACCCATAAAATTTCACATGAGAGAGCTGGACCACAGCCATAAACCTCCCATAAAATTTCCACCCACTTTTAGAATGTAATGGCTCTATATCACCCATAAAATTTCCACCCACTTTTAAAAACAATGGTGCGAAACCCACCCATTAAATATCCACCCACTTTTAAAAACAATGGCTCACAAAACCCCATAAAAATCGAACCCACTTTTAGAGATCAATGGTATGAAAACCGCCATAATTTCCTTACCCCCCTTTAAAAAACAATGGCTCTCAAACCCCATAAAAACTAAACCCACTCTTAGAAAGTAATGGCTCTATTTCAGCCATACAAATTCGATTAAACAATGGCTCTCAAACCCTCCATTAAAACTACACCCCCTCCTAGAAAAGTGATGGCTCTATTTCAACCATACAAATCAAACAAATCAATGGTATCAAAATCATCCATTAGCAAGGTTCTAGCGCAAGCACCTCCCGAGAAAGTGATGGCTCTATTTCGACCACACCAATTTTCCGGAGCGAGCAAGCGAAAAGTCGTTGGGAGGGAAGGGTACCCCCTTCGGCGAGCACCCCCTTTTAGAATCTGCGGATCCGTTAAAAAATGATACCCCAACAACATTTTAAGCACTTAAAGAAAAGAATTCTAATGTTGAGAAAGAACAAAAACCATGGAACTGTTGAACAAACTAAACGCAGTTAGTACATTGGAAGGATGTTTCAAGAAGATGCATGAGCTCAATATCGACGTAAAATACCCTGTCATGGAAATTAAACAGATCACCACCAAATATGGTAATAAACTAATAGTGAAGTTAGAAGACGGCTCAAATTTGTATCTGCCGAAACGATGCGACGAAAATGCGTCCGACTATATGAAGCTTAATGAGATTAAACCTCTATTCTTTGTATATTTGGGAACTAAAGATGTCGGGAAAGCACTACCAGCGCAAATGTTTAAATTTGAACAGTAAATTTTCTTTTAATGGTATAATAACCATTAAAAAATATACACCGATTTTCAGGCGGCAACTTTTACGAGATAAAAGTCAATGGCCCTGTCTACAAACAGCTCGAAAAGGAGGCTGCACGGGACCCACTGGATCTTCAGCCAGCACACTGTCAAGAATGGATGAGTAACCCCACTGTCAATCCTCGAACTGGCCGGACGATAAAGAAGAACGGCCCTGTGTACAAGCAGCTGCAAAAAGAGTGTGAGGATGCCCTTGCGGCCGTGCCGCGGCCACAATTGGCAAGAAGACCATCATATTGTAACGAGTGGCTCAAAGATCCCACAGAGAATCAGTTGAAGAAGATGAAAAAAGATGCCTTGAAGACACTCGCCCTGCAGCTCCAAATCAACCCGGGAAATCAGAACAAACCAGTTATCATACAGCTGATCCTCGATAAACAGAACATCAGACAACCCAGCATCAAACAACCCAGTCCCACTCCCTGTCTTATTAAATCGCGGTCCGGATCACTAACTCCATGTCTTGTTGACCCCTCGCCTAGGCCAAGATCGAGAACTTACTTTAATGACTCCACCATAACTCCTAAAAATTTTTGCAAAATGCCCCCCGGTAGGCTCAGAGTATATTCAATCTCAAATTCGACCCACCAAGGGGCCCTTCTTGATGAGCCGAATTCAAGACCAAATAAACTCTGAGCCTACCGCCACTGAGGCTTACAAACAACATATAAGGACAACACTGTAAGACTTTGACGCCTAGCGTCGGGCCCGCCCACCACTTTTTTATCGAAGAGTGCCGCTTTATTGGAACAACGACTAAAGCAAGCCGACATGTCATTTTTGGCTCGGTATAGTTCAATAAACCATCAACCCGGATTGATTAACAACCTGGGAGAGGTCGGGATTTGAACCTGGGACCTAGATGTTAATAGGTCTGCGCGCTAACCGTTTGCCATGGGTACCCATCAAAATATACACATACCTTTAATTTAACCATTACACCACAGGCGAAAATCTTCAAAAATAGCACTTTAAACAAGTTATTTCCCTCTTATAATGTAAGAATTCTTCAAAATATCTATCACTATTGTATATCTGATTAAAAAATATAGAATAAAATGCTTAAAATCAATCGCGAAAAATAAATTCCACTCCTGTCCATATAGTGCTTCCTCCCCATATAGTGCTGCCATCTCTCTTTGATTCTCGTAATCTCCGCTTTTTTCTACCGCTACCTCTGAGAGAACTCTTTAAAGAGGAAGAGATGTTAGACAAGGTCAGCGCTCGCTACAGACGTTATGAAAGCAGGAAGTAGAAAACAAGGTCGAAACTCTCCAAGCGGAAAATAATACTGCTTCGTATTTTATCTGAGTTAAAGAAAACAAAGATATATATAAATGAATGAAATTGAGTCTGAGATATTTTGCTATAGAATTCTTTATCAGTATGTTCAATTAGATGTTTATAGCGATGACATTTCAGAAGTGAAAAAATCCTTAAAAAAGTTGCATGATCAGTTTGAAAAAATTGTCAAACTTATAAAAGATGATCGAAGCATCGAAGGAAATGTTGGAAGTAATAAGAATGTTAGGTCTGGACAATAAAGTTTCCTCAGACGGAGACTTGAAAACTCATGAATGTGAACACGAATATGTAATTCAAAATGATGATGGCTGGTACATTTGCCAAGCATGTCACGAAGAGCTGAGGTATAATCCAAATGAACCCCCTATCAATAATCTCGATATGTATTTAAACATGCAGAAACAACAGAGGCGAAAACATCGAATGAAAAATCTGGCTAAATGGTTAGGTTTGCATAACCTACCCTTTGAAGAAGAAGAGCTTTTGAACGACTTTTCTTCTTATATCCATAAATATGAGGAGATGTACCCAGAGCGAAAAAACATAATCAGCAAAGACTATATCTTATACCATATGTTACGGAAAAGAGGTTACGACATCTATATTTCACGCCTTCTAGTTAAGTTACCTAAACTCAAAAAGACGCTTATTCAGAATGAAGAAATCTGCAGAACCATCTTCGAAGCATTAAATTGGAGTTTTTACCCTATAAATTAAAAAACGGCGTCTGAACAACATGTCACGAAGAGCTGAGGTATGACCCCGATAAGTGATTATAATTTTTAATAGCCGAATAAGCTATTAAAAATTAATTAACTAAATCTTTTTTATCAATCCAGCTAGTCTCAGGATAACCTAACCATTTAACTAGATATTTGTCCCCTTTCTTTTTGATGATTTTTTCAATCTTATACACATTGTCTTTCTTATCATATTTTACTAATTCATATTCATAAAAAGTGCCTTTAACCTCATCATTATTTAAATCCTGAACTCTATAAGTGATTGGGTCGGTTTCTAATACTTCAGAAATGACAAATATTTCATCTGTAAAAGTTGCTTGATAACCCCTTCTGAAGGTAGACTTATATATAGATATTCTTACTTTATCGCCTACCTGGTATTTATGTTTACGTATGACCTTTTCTTTAAACAAATTGCGGTAGACTTCACTACTGTTTTCTTCTAGACTGGCTTCAACAGGAGTCATTTTTATACTTCTGTGGTATGAGTTGTTGTAATTCTTCACTAATTGACCCAATACATCTATGTATCTTTCAGTGTTATTTGCACACAAGTAGAGCTTTATTTTATTACCAAGAGTGAGATTAAATCTTTCAACCATAGCAGCTTTTATTTCAACATTTTCTGTTGTGAACCATTGGATATTATTTTCTTTGAATAATTTTTGAGTTGTTTTTCCGACGAACTCTAAACCCTTATCTGTTTGAACCCTTTCAGGTATTCTTTCTTTGAAGATCTTTTTAAATGCTTGAGTTACTTCTTCTGCTGATTTATCCTTTAGAGGAACAGCCCATGCATATTTACTGAAACAGTCAACAGCTGTTAATATGTACTTGATACCATCATTAAACTTACTTCTCGCAAATTTATAGACAAACAGTAAATCAGCTTGCCATTGGTCGTCGATATGTGACACGTAAATTCTCCTTCTTTTGAACTTACGGATAAGTGGTTTATGCTTTGTGTATACATCCTGTCGGTGTAAAAAATCCGAGACTTCTTTTCGACTTAAACCAGTTTTTCTGCTCAGTACATTTATGCCACAAAATCCTGTTTCGGGATCGTAATAAACCTTTTCGGGGCAACCCTTCTCAGTTACCCCTTCAGCGGTAAAAAACGGCACTTCTTAGAACCACAACCCACACAAATACCTTTCAACATAGGTCTAGCGTTTTTAGAGGTGACATGCTGTTCATCTTTAGTGTCGGTGTGTGTTTTACATTTGAGACAATATATTTTTGAGCCCATTCCAAATGTCTTCTTTGCTTTGATAATAGGCTTCACAACAGCTCTATCTAGCCTTTCACGAAAACTTGGATTGGGAATGTCGTCCAATTCTTTAATCATGTTTGAGTCACACACTTTGTTTCTGGTTTCGGTATCTTTGTTTTTAATGTAGCACACGTCATGTTTATAGGCACTATCATCAACCCTATTAATAGGCCTACTCCATTCTTTGTATGTTAAATCGGGGTTCAGTCTAGTTTTTCCTCTGAGCAGTTGAGTTCCTGGTCCTGTAAATTGATGCCCTGGCAGATGCATTTCAAACGGTAAATTATTAATTGCTGCGTTAACAACACCTTTTCCTTTATTGCAAGTCTTTTTACCACACATTTATTTATATATAAAAAATTATTTACTCACAAATTGATATCCATTCAGCAGGGTTTGTTTCATATATTTTTCTCTGGGTAAGTAGACTAAATTATTGATGAAATCCTCCTCTCGCTTATACACTTCCTCTTCTGATATGGTATTCGATTTGTATGAATTGAGCAGCTGTTTGTAAAACTTGTAAGACTGTTTGTACTCTTCTTTCCTTTCCGCGATATTCAAAGCTTTATCAATAACTTCAACAATACCGACGCTTAAGCTCAGAGCAGCTAAGGGAACAAGTACAAAAGCTGATAAACCCAATGAACTTAAAACGAACTTGCTAACGGTCATAGTGACACTAATTTTATGGTAGTGGTGGTAGCTCTTTCTATATACGTAAATTTTCTTTTGCAAGTATTCTTCCATCTTTATTTATAGGGGTGAAATATTTCTTCCGATATCTCAGAGCCGGATTAACTAAATCAAGCATAAAGAAATCATACGGCTGTTGCATGCACTTTTTATATAATCTACTGAATTCTTCTTTTGTCAAACTACCATCTATCTCTCTTATGATCTGTTGAATCTCCCTCGGTTGAATATTAAAAAATATCAAGTAATTACAGTTTCTTCTGATAACAATGGGTGTTCTATAATAAGATTGAGAAAGATAAATGATTGAGGCGTTTTTCTTCCGACCTCTGATGAAAAAATCTTCTATGCTCCTCTGGTCCTTGTCAGTCATGCAGTCATCAAAGACAACAACATTTTTACAAGATGGGTCCAGGTCATCCACTTTTATAAATTCTTTTGTATCAGAGGAGAATAAAGTTCCTTTCTTGCCGAATCTTTCATATAACTCTAGGATAATTTTCTTCTTCTTTTTGGGGTACTTTATCGAGTCAATATCCACGCCCTCAAACATTGTGTACTTTTCTTTCAGTTTACCATACTTGGGTTCGTACATATCTTTTGCACAAACGAACAAATTATCAAATTCGAGATAGTCGTATATAAAATTCAACAATAAGTTCGTTTTACCAGTACCTGAAGCTCCAGCGATTAGAAGTCTGAAAGGGTGTTTAGGTAATAAATAATGTTGATTTGCATCGACAAGTTCTTCTGCTTCTGTATAATTTTTAATTTGAATCATCTTTATTTAATGTTAAAAATTTGCTTCAGTAAAAATTTAATTTGCTTAAGTAAAAATTTTTTTGCATAATAATAAAGATGAATGCTATACAAAAAGAACGAAATAAGAAATTAAGAAAGGAAGTTGAATATGAACTTAAAGTTTATAAGCTTCAGGCTGAAATTAGAAAAAACAACGAACAACAACTTGAGCAAAAATTAGGTATCCAGAAAGCACTATCGGACTTTCACAAGCCTGTAACTGAAAAGCTACAAGAACAAGAAATTAATCGAAAGGAGAATATTCAGGCTATAAAAGATGCTGTTGATCACATTCCTCTAGCTATTGAATCGCCTTTAGAAGTCTATGATTTTGATAAAAAATTGGATGTAGAGTTTTTAGAGAAAAATAACTTTCCAAGACCCTCAAAATTGTACCATGAGACCAAGGAAACTTTGCAAGAAATTATGAGTAAAGTAAATGATACTTACCTAAAAATGTCTCGTCAAAAAGGAAACATTATGAGTCAGATGTCTCGAATGACTAAAAAGGATGAAGAAAGAGAAGATCGCTTATTAGCTAAGGCTGATTATTTGAGAGATCATATGACTACGTTAGGAGATTATCGGGATCGACTCAGAGACTTGCAAAGAAAAGGAATTTATATCGGTAAAGGAGTAGAAGACAAAATGGAAATTTTAGCCCGATTGACTGATAAGATATGTAAAGGGTCCAAAAGTAAAAAGTTACACAATCAAGTCGTCGATTTATTGGATGCATTGTTGAGAGAAGGAACTATGACCAACGAGCAAGTAAAACAATACTACAAAAATTTTTCATTAAATAAATGAGTAATTACATAAAAACTAAAATACATTTAAGCGATCATCAGATTGCTAAGCTAAAATCTGCATACCAGAAAGGAGAAGAAGTATCTCTACAAATAGATAAGACAAAAGCCCCCAACAAAGATATACATTTAACTCGAACACAGATAGCTCAAATTGGGAAGGGGAAGCGTATCACTATCAGTAAGACGCAGCTCCAGAAAACGGGTGGTTTTCTACCTTTTCTATTACCTGCGTTAATTGCTGGGGCCAAGGCTTTAGCACTAGGTGCTGCAAGTGGGGCGGCTGGATATGGAGCAAAGAAAGCTTTGGAAAAAATTTCAGGATCTGGATGTGTAAAAAAAAGACCCATTGGAAAGGGCGTCTATCAAAACTGGGAATATCAGACGAAGTAATTGAACAAAATATGAAACATGAACAGGGGTTTAGGGGCGTCTTTACTTCCGATCTGTTGCCTAAAAAGATGAGTCGGTTTGAAAACGGTATTATTAATCTGGACATTGTCACAGGACCTGGTACGCACTGGGTCTGCTACTATAACGATCCTAAAAATAACTTTGTTGAGTATTTTGATCCTTTTGGAGAACACGTATACAAAATTCATCCTAACATTAAGAAGTATCTACTG
This sequence comes from Amaurobius ferox, assembly GCA_951213105.1. Taxonomy (NCBI): domain Eukaryota; kingdom Metazoa; phylum Arthropoda; class Arachnida; order Araneae; family Amaurobiidae; genus Amaurobius; species Amaurobius ferox. The sequence continues at coordinate 28,739,181 of OX578142.1, forward strand.
ACTTCTGGAAAGAAAAATATCGGGTGTAACTCGAGCTTTCTACAGCACCCTGCTTCCGTCAAATGCGGCTACTTTTGTATGAAGTACATTCGTGAAAGAAACAAGGGTAAGCCAGTTGTAGATGTGCTATATTCTTTTACCCAAGAACCCAGCGACTTCAATGAAAAAAATGTTCTCTATAAATAAAATGGTTCTATTGATATTAGATTCTAAAAACGCGGAAAAATCAGAAGATTTTACGATTGAATACACTAGACCTTTCACCTTTAAACAGATTGCCCTTCAGTCCTTTTCGATGTACGTTTCATGGGACAATATCAAAGATGAGGAATTATCATACTTTGATGGTCAGCAGTGGTTAAATTTGACGATACCAGATGGAAATTACACTATCAAGGGGCTGAATCGTTACATGATTAATTTTTTTGGAAGCGATCCGCCGATACAATTCGGTATAGTGGAGGAACGACAACGAATAGCCATTAAGTTAAAAGACGGGTATAAGATCGATTTAACGAAAACCAAAAACCTGCATAAACTTTTAGGTTTCGAGCCTAAAATCCACGAAGAGCTTGAACAAGTAGGAAAGTACATTGCTGACTTATCTGGGGGAAACGATAACATTTATATACATTGCGATGTCGCAGAGGGGGCGTATATCAACGGTTTCAACTCTACAAACGTCATCTATTCATTTACAAACAGTAATCGTCCAGGTAGTCAGATTATAAAATCATTTGACAAACCTCTGTTTTACCCTGTTCGAATGGATAGTGTTTACCGAATCAGAATGCAAGTAACCAATCATAGAGGTGATTTAATTCCGCTCAATAAGCAAGAAGTACAATACAATTTTATCGCCCTATAATAAAGAAATGAATAAACACAGACTTCAAAGAAAGAGTAAGAAGATACAAGGAAGAGGGTTCTTTTCCGACGTCCTGCAGGAGGCCGAATTAGAAGGTAAGTATGTGCAGGATAAAATAAAGGAGATATTATCAAAGCAGAAAAAACATGGAGCTGGACTAAAGTTTATCTAAATTCGATTTAATAGCCATATAGCTATTAAATTGAGGAGAAGAAAAAAAATTTATTTCATAATAAATGAATAAAATATTTGAATTAAACAGCACCAATTATTATTACGATGATGACATCGAAAGTTTCGAATATAGAGAGGTAAGGCATGAAAATAGTGATAATTCTATGGAAAATGCCTCTTACCATTTCTTTATTCAAGACACCAACGCCAACATTTTATACTCTAACGGTTATATACAGCAAAAATTGAAAATTGTTAACAACGATGGTACTGCCATAGTGAATGATAATGTAGCTCTCGTGAATGGAGGTGGTTTGATCAATGCTAACAGGTTTACATTAGGAACCACTGAAATAGAATCCAACATTAATTATACCGCTCTTATGCGACAAGTGTTGGGCTTAATACATTTTACGCCTGACTATTCTTCTGCCGAAGCTACAAATATGCTGTTCTACACTGATACGTCGGACACAGCTGATAGAGAACGCTTGAAATATGATGGCACGTTAGTAGATACCACAAAGATTACTGAGTTTTTCGAAAAATTCGGTATTAATGAGAAGCATAACCAGGGATTTACAGAAAGAAGCGAATTTACTAAAAATAGCAAGGTTGTAACTATATGGATCCCACTAAAGTACGTGTTTGATTTCTTCCGTGAATATAAAAAAGTAATCACGGGGTTCCAAGTCAAATTTGAGTTCCAGAGAAATCACAGTCTAAACATGCTGTACACCAACGAGCAAAATAAGATCTATAAAGTCGTTGTAGAAGATTTATCACTCTGGCTACCTTACGTACGATTTAAAAATGCGGCGGCTTCAATATTTAACGAATTAAAGTTATCGAATAAGGATGTAGAAATAAACTGGAACCAACACAGCATTGTAAAGTCTAATATTTTCTATAAAAACGCTAGCGGCTCTTATACCATAAAAGCTACTTCTGATGAAGTCTTATCTTTGTACGTAATTCCTCAGTACACTGAAAGATACGAAAATTCGAAGCGCAATAACATGCTGTTTGATAACTTAGATATGACGGAATGTTGGTTAATGATCAACAATGTAAAAGTGCCAACTGTCAGTTACATGATGGATTTTGAGAAAAGTGATTATAATCGATTATACACAGCCTTTTTGGAATCTGGACTCAACACCATCACGTCTGAAACAGGTTGTATGGTCAATTATTCGAATTTTGGTAAGTTGTATCCAATCATCTGCTTTAATCTCTCTCATCATCAAAACTATACCGATACGAATAACTTAATGATTGAGTTTAACTGGAGGTTAAGGAACGCTGCCCCCAAAGATTATGTTTTTTACTTCATCTTAAAAGAGCACAAGAAATGCTTCTTAAATATTAACAATCAAAATATTACCATGATCAAGACTTTGAAATTATAAGCCATTTTTATAGTCCATTTTTAATTTTTATAGTCCATGACTATAAAAATTATTTTATATTTAAATAAATGGCTGCCTACTACCCGCTTTTCGATGAAGAATTAGAACAAGGACCTCCTGGTATTCCAGGCATAGGGTTTAAACTCACACACGACGGTAACTACGATATGGAAAATAAGATCTTGAAAAACTGTCAGACACCGATTGAGAGTCGGGATGTAACTACTAAAAGTTATCTGGAAGCTGAGTTAATTCGTAACTCCACTACCGTCACTCACACGCTGAGGGTTGAACTCCGAGAAGAGATAGCAAAAATTATGGAAGGTTTAGATCAGAAGTACCTGAGTTTAGTTGACAGAAGACCCATTGACGCTAAAGGTAAAAGGATAGGCAATGTCGCTGACCCTATTGAAGACATGAATGCGGTTAATAAAAAGTACTTGGAAAAATATGTTGACAATAAAGTATGTTATGCAACCACCACATCAGGATACATAACTATTAGACCTAGTACCAATGCGAATGCCGTTATTTTTACGAAGTTTTCCGGTGATGCTTTGAACTCAGAATGTAAATTCTCTCGAGACGGTTTTTTTAGACTGGGATTGTACCTTGATCCTCAAAAGATAATCGATGAATTAATCGTTGTTAAGTTATACATTAATAGCAAGCAGTACGTTCACAAGATAAAAGTAGCCACTGAATTCGTGTTAATTCTCGGAGAGGTTAAAAAAGATGACCAATTAAAAATTTTCTTACGATGTGATGCTGAGTTCACAGTTCAACCATTTCTAAAAATTGAAGAAATCAAGTGGACACTCCAGCTGCCATAAAATTTGTATTCATAATAATATTTAATGGTTGATCAACCATTAAATGTTTAGATACCCTTTGTTACCTTCCTCAAGTTTGAATATATTTTTCCTTTGAATAAAGAATATGGATCGTATTGTAAAAAAATTAAACGATTTGAGTACTGATAACTTTGAGTCAGTGGATGGCTTATATTTGGTTTCTGACATTACTGAGCATGGGAAATCTATCCTAATACGTTTGTCGAATAACTCAATTATATTTTTAAAAAATGATATACCCAGGGTTGGTATGATTTTGACCAGGGATGAAATAAGATTATTAAGATTATATGTTGGCTTCAGGGTTTTATATTATTGTACACCATTAGAGGGTTTCGTGGTAAAAAAACCACCTTTTCGAAACCTCTACGAAACCTTTTCAATATATCAGGCTGACAGTGATAGCGATAGTGATAGCGATCGACCGACAACGATGACATGCCCTTCCATAATTTAATAGATGTAGATATGATTATATTTTTAATGATTGAAATACTCATTAAAAATTGAATCGTTTAAAGGAGGGCAGACATCATACCCCTTCAGTAATAAAAGCATTTAAAGAAACGATTTGTAGTTCTAAAGAAAGACAAAATGGATTTTCAATCTAAAACCGTTCGACAGTTGCAAGGCTACTGTCGTGAAAATAATATTCGAGGTTACTCGAAACTTAAAAAGTTGGAGCTGGTCGACCTTATTCAATATCATAACGGGTTTTCCAGTTTCCACAATGACTTGTTTAGCAAGCCAAAGAAGAACAGAGTGCGTAAGATCAGGTGTTGCGGTAAGTTATTTAAGGGATCAAGCATGAATAAGCACCTACAATCTAAAGGGCACCTAAACTATAAACCAAAGAAGGCTCTCCCAGAGTGTGGAAGGGTGGAGCATCGACTACATCACATGACTCTCCCTCAACTACGGGAATTTTGTCGAACGCATGGCATTAGAGGCTATTCCAGGTTAGGAAGGAGGGCAGACATCATAGCATACATAGAAAGCGTGTTGTTCAACCGTCATTTCGGGTTTGACTCAGACCTGTTTTTAGATACGCGAGAGAGAAGGCTCTACACCCTCCACAAAGTTAATACAGCCTTTGAATCTCGCTTGAAGACGTACGACATCCAAAATGAACACAACCTGATGCTTCCCAACGACTTTTTGAACGATGTGGCATCACTAGTCCGGGGACTCATCACTAAACACATAAAGAGGCTGCATGGTTTGAAGGTTAATTTCGAATTCCTCTGTGACTATCAAAAGGGTAAAGACGATGCTATTATAGAAATGGAGAAAAACTTCAAAACAGAAAACGCAGTCATCTTAGAATCAACTGATTTGGTAGCTTATTACAGATCGGTTATCCAAAAATTATTGACAGAAATGGAGGAGTTTGTTGCTAAGGGTTCGGGATGGACGCTTGTTAGAATTAAAAGCCTTGAGGTGAGGATCAATAAATACAACCCGCTGAGAGGATCATCCTACATTGATTTACCGAAAAGAATTAAAGATAAAAAGGCAGTCATTAACGTGAAAAATGAAAATGATAACGAGTGCTTTAAGTGGGCGATACTGTCTGCTATTTATCCAGCTGATAATCACGTAGATAGAGTCTCTAAATATAAACCGTATGAGAATGAGCTAAAGTTTGAAGGCATTGAGTTTCCAGTGAAGATGGAAGATAGAGTATTTAACAGGTTCGAAAAGTTGAATAAGATATCGGTGAACATATATTCATACGAAGGTAATTATATTTACCCATTGAGAATCACTAAAAATAAGGAAGACAAACACATCAATTTGCTGTACATAAAGAATAAGGAAGGAAACAGTCATTACTGTTGGATAAAAGACCTCTCCAAATTGATAAGCGGACAAGTGACTAAACACAACGGAAAGATATTCACCTGTGAGAGATGCCTGCTGTATTATAACTCCGAAGAGGACCTCCAAGCTCATGAAACGGATTGTAGGAAGAATACACCAGTAAAGATTGTAATGCCCGAGGAGAACGAATCTCTGCGGTTCAAAAACTATCAAAGGTCTTTACGATTACCCTTTGTGATGTATGGAGACTTCGAGTGCTTGACAAACAAGATAAACACCTGCTGCCCTACAAAAGACAGCTCATTCTTACATAAATATCAAAAGCATGAACCTATGAGCTTCACTGTCTACATCAAATATAAACATGCAGACTATAAGGCACCAATCACATACAGAGGACCCAATGCCACCAAGCTGTTCTTTGATACAGTGAAGACTGAGGCGCTAGCGATAAAGAACATTTATGATAAGAAGCAACCCATCAAAATGACCACCGAAGATGAAGAGCATTTCCAAAGGACCCATGTTTGCCACATCTGTGACGAAGATATCAGGAAGAAACCTTCACCCTATTCACCCAAGGATGAACCAGACTTCCGAAAAGTTAGAGATCATGACCATCTTCTCAATCCGGCGAAATGTGAATCGAACTACAGAGGACCTGCTCACAACCTTTGCAACCTAAAGTATCAAGAGCCTTCGTTCATTCCAGTGTTTATCCACAACTTATCTGGCTACGACGCCCATCTCTTCATAAAGGAGCTCGGTAGAGACCAAGGTGATATCGACGTCATCCCGAACAACGAGGAGAGGTACATTTCCTTCAGTAAGGAGGTCGGGGCAAAAACTGTAGAAGTAGGCGATGGGAAGAAAGTAAAGGTACCTGGTATAAAGTTGAGGTTTGTCGACTCATTAAAGTTCATGGCCGCTAGCCTCGACAGTCTTGCGAAGAACGTAAAGGAGTTCAGGGAGACAGCCAAGTACTTCCCCAAGGACAAACTGGACCTCGTCACCCGAAAAGGCGTCTATCCATACGATTACATGGACTCGTGGGACAAATGCGAAGAAACCAAGCTGCCCCCAAAAGAAGACTTTTACAACCAATTGAATGAGTCACACATAAAGGATGAGGACTACGAGCACGCTAAAAGGGTATGGAAGGCCTTCAACATTAAGACATTGGGTGAATATTCCGATTTGTATGTGAAGACTGATGTACTCATCCTAGCCGACATCATGGAACACTTTAGAGATGTCTGTCTAAAGACCTATAAGTTGGATCCTGCATGGTACTTCACTGCGCCCGGACTCTCGTGAGACGCCATGCTCAAAACCACAGAGGTTGAGCTAGAGCTGTTGACAGACTATGACATGATACTCATGCTAGAAAAGGGGACCAGAGGAGGCATCTCTCAGTGCTGTAACCGATATGGGAGGGCGAACAACAAGTACATGAGGGACTATGACGAGAACAAGAAGTCTAACTACCTGATGTACCTTGACGCCAACAACCTTTACGGATGGGCCATGAGTCAATACCTACCGCATGGTGGCTTCAAGTGGAGCACTGTGTCAGATGTGACCCAAGTAGAGGATGACTCAGACAAAGGATACATCGTAGATTGCGACCTACAGTACCCGACCCATCTGCACAACCTCCATTCAGACATACCTCTAGCACCTGAGAGCAGGATGCCCGATGGCTCAAAACAGCCAAAACTACTGACGACCCTCTATGACAAAGAGCATTATGTGGTTCATTACAGGGTTTTGAAGCAGCTGTTGCAGTTGGGGGTGAAGCTCAAAAAGGTGCACAAAGTGTTGGAGTTTCAGCAGTCTCCCTGGTTGAAGAGGTACATAGACCTGAACACTGATATGAGGACCAAGGCAACCAACGACTTTGAGAAAGACTTCTACAAACTTATGAACAACTCGGTCTTTGGCAAGACGATGGAAAATATCAGGAAGCGACTCGATATTAGGCTAGTATGCGATCCCCAGAAAGCGGAGAAGCTAGTTGCTAAGCCCAACTTCAAGGGAAGGACCATTTTTGACGAAAGATTAGCCGCCGTGCATATGAACAAGACGAAAGTGATTTTTAATAAGCCAATATACGTCGGCATGAGTATATTAGATCTATCGAAGCATCTGATGTATGACTTCCATTATAATCTTATGAAGCCTAAATACGGAGACGATATCAAGCTATTGTACATGGACACTGACAGTTACATCTATGACATACAGACCGAGGACTTTTATGAGGATATGAAAGGATTGATTGACTACTTTGATACATCAGATTATCCAGAAAACAATAGGTATGGTATGCCTCGAGTAAATAAAAAGGTCTTGGGGAAGATGAAGGATGAAAATGCAGGGAAGATCTTAGAAGAGTTCGTTGGCTTAAGATCTAAGATGTATGCCTGTAAAACTGAGGTTGACCTGGTGAAAAAGTCGAAAGGAGTAAAGAAATGTGTCGTGAAAAACAGGATATCCTTCGAGGACTACAAGAACTGCCTATTCAAGCAAGAAGTACAGCATAGAACCATGAATCTCATCAGGAGCACAAAGCATGAGATTCATTCCATACAAGTCAATAAGATTGCCCTATCAGGAAAAGATGACAAGCGCCATATATTGGAAGATGGTATCCATACCTTGGCTCACGGTCACTATGCAATAAAGGAGTAGGCGATCATAATTTTTTAACAGTTTTCGAACTATTAAAAGATAATTAATGGTCCTCAGTTCGAAGGACACATTCTTCTGTTCTGAATGCCTCTTTTATAGTGTCTATATCACATCTAAAGTGCTGATTGGAACCGTCCTCCTCCTCCATATAAGAGTCTAACTTTTCGCAGATTCTAAAAGGGGGTGCTCGCCGAAGGGGGTACCCTTCCCTCCCAACGACTTTTCGCTTGCTCGCTCCGGAAAATTGGTGTGGTCGAAATAGAGCCATCACTTTCTCGGGAGGTGCTTGCGCTAGAACCTTGCTAATGGATGATTTTGATACCATTGATTTGTTTGATTTGTATGGTTGAAATAGAGCCATCACTTTTCTAGGAGGGGGTGTAGTTTTAATGGAGGGTTTGAGAGCCATTGTTTAATCGAATTTGTATGGCTGAAATAGAGCCATTACTTTCTAAGAGTGGGTTTAGTTTTTATGGGGTTTGAGAGCCATTGTTTTTTAAAGGGGGGTAAGGAAATTATGGCGGTTTTCATACCATTGATCTCTAAAAGTGGGTTCGATTTTTATGGGGTTTTGTGAGCCATTGTTTTTAAAAGTGGGTGGATATTTAATGGGTGGGTTTCGCACCATTGTTTTTAAAAGTGGGTGGAAATTTTATGGGTGATATAGAGCCATTACATTCTAAAAGTGGGTGGAAATTTTATGGGAGGTTTATGGCTGTGGTCCAGCTCTCTCATGTGAAATTTTATGGGTGGGTTTCGCACCATTGGTTTTAAAAGTGGGTGGAAATTTTATGGGTGATATAGAGCCATTACATTCTAAAAGTGGATGGAGTTTTTATGGGAGGTTTATGGTTCTGCGCCAGCTCTCTCATGTTCACACTAATGGCTGAAATAGAGCCATTACATTTCTAAAAGTGGGTGGAGTTTTTATGGGGGGGTTTATGGCTGTGGTCCAGCTCTCTCATTTGCACACTACTGTTAGGTTTTTCATTTCTCTCTACTCGTGCTCTAGTCAAAATTGGATCATCTTCTCGTCATGTCTGATCTCCATCCCCGCTTCTCGTTGTCTACATCTGATTTCATCCACAACTGAACTCTTTTTCTTTTCGTCTGTGGTTCCTTCGGTGGTGGTGGGGGGGGGGTAGCTCCGCCTTTCTTCCCCTTGGCGCTCATTGGTTCTTCTCAACCCAATGGCATCATTACACATTAAGCAAGGCCCCTCTCAGCCCCTCTTGTCTAGCACCCCTAAATTTAGTGTTTTTGACCTTAAAGTTCACGTTGTCATAAACCCCGGCGCCAGCCAGACTATAGCTTTGTTTGCCGTTCTAGGCACCATAAATACTCAAATAAAAGTGTCTCATGTGAGAACAATTTCTGGTCTCACACCTTACATTCATCACAATACTACAATCATTTATTTTATTTAAAAACTTAAAACCATGGAGGTAAAAGTAATTTAACTCTATGCTTAAAACTTCATCGAAAAAGTCTGCTATAAAATCGTCTGTTCTCTATGTAAAATCAATTAATGTTTCATTCATATCAGTTATATCGCAGACTCCAGAGCTAAATAATTTTGTGTTAAAGAAACTCAGCAATTCTTATACAACTCATCCTACATCTTTATGTGTTTACATTCTTTATAAGGGAAAAATGGGCTTCGTTGTAGAAATAATCAAAGTTTGATGATCATTTAAACTCATATATATTGTAATTGCGTTGTTTCAGAATGTAGATGCACAGAAATTAAGCAAACAAAAAGCGGTTTTAGAACGCATACAATACTAGATATAAATTAAAAATAACTTTAAAAATCACGATTTGGACACAAGATGGATCCCATATTTTATTTTGAAGTGGGTCACGTGATCTCTTCATATAATATGGGTGTAATTACTATTTTAATTTTTATTTCAAAAACTACTGAATGCTGAAATTTGTTTCATATTTTTCATGGGATAATTTGAATATTTCCTAAAACTTTCGAAGCAATTTGTGAATTTTAAATTTGCTTAAAAAATGTTTGAAAAATTGGGTCCCATAGGGTTCAATGTATTTCATTTTTTCAACCCGGGTTCAGGCCAAAACTAATTGGGTGATATTATTCATTTATATTCCCATAGGTCCCACAGATCGTCTGATCACCATACTAAAATTTCATTTTGATAAAGTCATTTTTACGGTAGTTATCATGCGAACGGACAGACTGACAGACAGAATGAATGAACAAAGTCATAAACACTTTCCAACTATGTTATAAAGTGTTAATAAAATTAATCCTGCGCCATTCCTCCACGATTGTTCTAATGTGTTCAACCCTTAACGTTCTTAATGGTTGAGTCGTTCTCTCGTTTTGGCGAAGTTAAAGAAGAAAATTGTTGGAGTCTTACTAAATCCACCAAACTAAATTGAGCAAAAAAGATCAATCATGCCTAAAACATTGATTATGAAACCCTTTCCAACTCAAATGCAAAATGCGGTACATTCAGTGGTGATATTTTTTTAATTATCACAGAACTATTATAATTTATTTTACTTAAGTACTTAAAACTAAATTCATCAAAAAATGAACGTTATTCAAATGATATCATTGAAATATAAATCGTCTGCTTCTCTATGTAAAGTTAGTAAATATTTGATTCATGCACTTTTATTCCAGACTCCAGAATTAAATAATTTTACGTGAAAAAAATTCAGCAATTTTTATACAACTCATCTTTACAATCACTTGTTTATATTCTGCATCCATTAAAATTAGGCTTTGTTGTAGAAATAATCAAAGACTGATGATAATTTATAAACTCAAGAATATTGTAATTGCGTTAGCGCAGAATATAGATGCACAAAAATTGCGCAAAAATAAAGGGGGTTTAGGACGGATGCAACACAAAATATATATTTAATAGAACTTTAAAAATCACAATTTTCACTCTGGAGAAAAAGATGGATGCTATATTTTATTTTAAAGTGGGTCACATGATCTCTTCATATTATGGGTGTTATTATTATTTTAATTTTTATTTAAAAAACTACCCAACATATTTTGCTGAATTTTTTTTATATATTTTATAAGATAGTTTAAATATTTCCTAAAATTTTCAAAGCAATTTATGAATTTTAAATTTGCTTAAAAAGCGTTTGAAAAATTGGGTCCCGTAGGGTTCAATGTATTTCATTTTTTCAACCCGGGTTCAATCCAAAACTAAGTAGGTAATATTATTCATTTATATTCCCATATGTACCATAGGCCGTCTCAATACCATACTAAAATTTCATTTTGATAAAGTCATTTTTACGGCAATTATCGTGCAAACGGACAGACAGCCAGACAGACAGAATGCACAAAGTCATAAACACTTTTCAACTACGTTATAAAGTGTTAATAAATTGCATTAAAAATCGTTTGCCATATAAACACATTTGATTAATTCCGCTGTTAAGCAATATGAAACAATTGTCTCCAGAACAGTTTCTTAAAACCATCTGCGCATGATTATTTATATGGAAGGTTTATTTTTGTTTTTTTAACAATTTCTTGACAATACCTGATCCTAGAAACTCGAAACATAGAAGAGGTTACCCATGATGAAGTTCGGAATTACATACCAACTTTGAGGAATATCGAAACTGATGATTTGTATACGGGACATACAAGAAGATAAATTTTCATTATATAGACTAACAAACACACGCAGCGTTGCTCGCGATTTAAAATGTTCAAATTCTAATAGTAGTCTAAACAATATTGTTCTTTAAAATTTTCTATTAAAATATTTAATTCAATCCGCTAAAATGATGTATAAGAAGAATCCATGTTCTCACTATAGACAATTATTTGCAAGGACAAATCTAGAGACTGAAAACATCCTAGTCCCATTTAAACCAATTTACAAAAAAAATGGATATTTGATAACTAGATGCTTGATAACTGATGGATGTTTGATAACTGATGAAATGGGTGAAATCATCACAGGCAATAATTACATAAAATTTTATTTATGGAGTTATTTATGTTTCTTTACCACCAAAATATATATATGACGAATGAAAACCATAGAACAGTTAGAATCATTTCAGTTGAAAAAACTTTTCTTTCGGAACAATTGAGTATTTTGTGAAGAAAATCCTTTGTCACATTGAAGCGATTCAACTGTGGAGTTTAACGAGCGTAAAGCAGTCGCTTTTTTTTCTTGAGAACTAAATTCTCTTTCACTCAAGTTTTACACATAAGAAACACTTTACAGTTACCTTACACCTTTCTGGTAGGTCGGACGGTCTGGGTCTCAACAACAACATAAGAAACACTTAAGAGAGTCGTTCTTAGTTAGATGTTATATTTTCCTCACCCTTTTTATGTTTTCTGTAATATGACGATATTGTAATATTTCATTAGCTACTAAAAATATTTTCAGTGGCTAAAATTATGACATACTATTCTTTCAACTAAACAATTTGTTGAAGCCTCTATTTCATAGCATCTGCAATAGATAGAGCATAGATGATGATTCCACATCAAATTTCGAGTTTTGGGGAGTTCTTTCGTATTTCGGATTCAAAAATTTTCATTTTAAGTAAAACATCTATTTCTTAAGATTTGCTACAGATAAAGCTTAGATGATGATATGGATTCAGCATAAAATTTCTAAAGGGGTTGAAGGTTATACTAGGGATTTTAACTTCCGTTTTTCCGTAAAAACTTTCGTTGAAACATGTATTTGTTAGGACCGGCTATAGATAGAGCTTACAAGGAAGGTCTCCTGACTGTCACATACCGATTTTTATGAACTTAGTTCAGGAGATTGTTTACACAATAAAAAAACTATTGGCTAAAAATTAACAGCTTAATCCGCCCAGAAAGCTGGAAATTAAATGTTGATTTTCTTTCAATAGTGTCAAATTTAATCCTTTGACAGCAACACTTGAAGAACATCTTTATCAGCTATTCTTGCGGCAAACTTGACTTGAAGGTAATATGGGAACCGCTTTACTTAATTTTGTTCGTTCATACCACGATTTTACTCTTCATTGTTCATACACACATTTGGCGAAATACCATGCTTACGACTGCTAGGTTAAACTATCTATCTCAGAATTTGGTGACTAGGTTTGAAAAACGCTATTAAAGAAAAATCCTATTATTGGTATTATTTAAAACATTGAAACGAAAAATAAATATTCCATTCAAGCATTCGAATTAAAATTATAATGTATAAGGAAAGTATTGCGATAGGGTCAAAAATTATAATTTGAGTTTTCGACAAAGATCACGTTTCAAGTATCTCTAAACTCAAAATTTTCGAAGTGATGTCTGTGTGTTAGTGAGTGTGTGCATGTATATTAGTGTGTGTGTCCGTAAGTCTGTGGACGCAATATCTGATGAACGAAAGAAGCGTTTTGAACATAATAAGGTACGATTATTCAGTCAGTGAATCCTGCAAATTTATTGATTTTAAACGTAATCAAATGTTCAAAAGAAGCCTCAATTTTCGCATAAATTTTTGAAAAAGCATTTAAAAATCAAGATTTTTATTGATAAATAAATAATCATTGCAGACGTAATTTTGCATTAGAAAACTAATGGCAAAGATTTTAAAACACAAACATAAATTGTTCTTAAGTAATTGTATGTTTTTCAACTGAATTTAAAAATATTTCATAGCATTAAATAAGTAAGTATTATCCAATATATTCAATTTCCATACCAAAATTATGGAACAAGTCAGTTAACACCATTTTCATGGATCTGGTTCGTCCCCTATACGAGGAAAAATACTTTTTGTAATAATTTTATATTTTGTCACCAAAGAATTCGCTAATGTTTCACGAGATACCATCCACAGTACCATCCATAGTATCAATACATATTATTTCGATGTGGATTTTGAACGTGGGTATAAAAAAGTCACTCTGTTTCTACTGCAGAGACCGCATCGCTCGCCATAAGACCTGGAACAACACTAATGCTCAGACGAAGTCTTTACGTTTAGCCTAATAAGTTGCCAAAATCGCAAAATTTCAATTTACGTAGTGTTAATTCAATACCAAACATATTTTTCACAGGATTTGGTATGACATTGTTTCGCAGTGAAACAAGCAAAGTCAGAGCATTATGTAGTGAGAGTCATGTGCTGCTCACATAATTATTTTTTCTGTGCTTTTCTTTTTCTGCACCACATTTCTCTTTAATACTTTTAGCATGTTTTCTCCCTTCACTTCTTTTACGTTTTAATAGATCTGATAACCGTTCATATACCGCCTTGGTTTCTTGCCGTTCATTATTTGTTTTCTACTACTACTCTTTCTTTCCTCCACGGTTTGTACCATTTTTTTTGTGGTATCCTGCCACTCGTTTCTGGCTTCCTTGATTTTACCTCTTTTCGTTTCTCCTCATAGAGATGACAACTGTTTTCTTCCTTCAACCACGTGTATTACTCTACCATAGATGCCGAAATTGCAAGTGAGCCAGCGGTTATTGCCTGTCCTGAAGAAGTAGACTGTTTATACCGTCAAAACCGATTGCTACGCTTAATTTTTACTGCATACTGGTGTTATACAAAAATCTTACATAATGAAACATGTTTGTGTGTGCTTTTTCGGTCTATAGCGGAAAATCTAAGTGTCGTACGCCATGAAAACTGTTGCACAGGATTTTCAAGACCCGGAGCGTCTGTGGCTCTACGATACGCTATTTGAAAGTTGCAGGGGTATACGAACTTCTCAAGAACACTGTATAGTTTTGACTCAGTGGTCTAATGCTTAGTTGCTACGTGTGAAAATCTAGATATAGTCTTTGTTCTTTTTTTACCTAATGAGGGGTTCTTAATGCTCTATAAACAATTTTAGTTACCTAATTTTCATAAGTTTATTTTTTATCAAGAAAGTGCATGCAATTTGTAAACAAACAGATACATACAGACACACCAACATTTCTGAAAAGTGGTTGATTCGTATTCTAAAAAGCTCAAAGTATGCAAATCCATCAAAAAAATTTTACATTATAATTTTTTGCATTACAATATTTTCTCTTTACAAGTTCTATGTAGAAAGAATAAAAATCTGATGCCAGCAACACATAATTTGAATTTAATTACACAAAATAACATGGATGGTTATTGGAATTACATTGAATTTGCTGTTTCAATATATTATTCAGTTGGCGACCTGTGTGTATTTTCTAAGGCAACGTGGTAAAAATGCGGAAAACTAAAATATCTCAAAAAGGTTAGTCGTAGAGTTTTGAAGTTGCTCATATTCTTTTCGTCATTAAAAATTACGTATAACACCAACATTTAATTGATACATTTGAGAATACGTAGTCTTTTATTCCAGATTTTGGCGATATTTGCGAGCCCTTTCGCAAAAAGAGGCAGATTCTTATTTTACCAAATCGTGCCAAAATACCATCAGCACCAGGATAACCCACGAATGACTTATCTACCAAATTTTATGAAATTTGGTAAAATAGTTTATCAGCTAAAGTAGATACATACGGTTTTTGTGGGAACATTTTGCAAAAAAGGCAGGTTCTTGTTTTACAAGTCGCACCAAAATCTAATCAACACCAGGGTAACCTACAAGTAAGCTACAAGATTTTGTGAAGTGAATTGCACAGACAGACACACACACAAATATCCTTTCTGATAGATCGGACGGTCTGGGTCTCAACAACAACAACAACACACACAAATATAGTTATTTCAGGTTCTACTGTGTTCAAAATGTGTAGATTCGTCAAAAAATCGAGTTACGATTTTCGATAAAATTCCAATACTGTCCCTATACATTATCATGTACTGGAGAGAAAGTAAAATACTAATGTGTAGTGCAAGAAAATAACTAAATTTCTAAGCAGTTTTATATTTAAACATCATGTTCTTTATCATCAAGAATAAACTTTTATAAAAGGAAACGAAAATTGCTTAGTATCATTTTCTTTCTGATAATAACTTTTCCTTTAGCACAAATGATCATTTTGTAAATAAAGTCTAATTTAACTTCAAAGCGATTCAGTTCGGTTGGCTTTTAACTAGCTAAACTTATGCACTCTTGCTCATATAAAATTCTAATATCATACAGTTAACTTTCTTTAGGACAACACTCGAAATAAATGTAGAAAAAAAACTTACACAAGTGCAATATTTTTTAATGCTTCCACATAAAAAATACTTAAAAGTTTCGTTAGATGTGAACTTTTTCTGTCTCTTATGTGGTTTTCTGTAACATGGAGTATTTTTACTTTTTAATTAACTGCTGAAAAAAAAATTTTTGAATTATGAGTTACTTTTCCATGCGCCACTATTGTATACGGAATAACATTGAAAAACTTAATTTTCATTTTTAGTTTAAGTTTTTCCTCTTTCTAGTCACTTTTTAACGTAATTAACGTACAAGTCTTGTAAAGAACCTTACTGCCTCAACCGGGAATCAAACCACGGATCTTCGTACTGGCCAGTCGACACTCTCCTATTGAGCTACTGGGGCAGAATTGCAAGCGCTTATTGTCACAGTGAACTTGACGTTCTCCACCCACTAATATCAAATGAACGAGCAGGGGTAGGGCAGCCCCCCAGTGGTTAGCGCTGGGATTGCACTCGGACGACCCGAGTTCGATTCCCGTCTCTGTCCAAACTGCCGCCGTGTTCACGCAGAGCACGGAGCACGTTAAATAGTTCGTAAGTCCTTCTGAGAGGTTGGTAGTGGGGGGGAAGGAGGATACGGTCCCTGTGAATGCCTCCTCCACTGGGTTCCGGTCTAAATTTGGTCCAGACAGATACCTTACACCTTCGGGTAGCTCGGATGGTCTGGGTCGAAGAAGAAGATTAACGTGCAACTGAGAATCTGGCTGACCATCTCTTGCTACTTTTACCTACCGATTTTAAATCAGCGCTCAATAATCCAGGGTCCACTGAATGAGTGCTGATCATACTAGAGTCACTTTTAGACTTCCAACATCTTTCCTCTAACCTACAAAGTTGATTTAATCGGGTTCCATTGCAAAGAAGCCCCAGCCAGAAATTGAAACACAGATATCCGTACTAGTCAGACGATACTCTACCGTTGAGCTAATAGGAGAGGAATTGGAAGATCTTATTGTTGAAGTGAACTCCGCAACCTATGTAGCATAATACATGTATACGTTAGAAGCAGGAGAATATTTTATCTAAATTCGCTGAACTATAATTCACAAAGAAAATGCATATAAAGGGCAAAATCAAAGTTATGTTGTACGTAAATGACGTAAAGATGTAACGTAAAGACGGGAAATTTTGGTAAATGAAAATGTTCCACTAGATGAAACTGTGTGTTGAATTTCAGATCCCTGCTCTTGGAACCAAAAACGAGCCATTCAAAGATTTCGTAGGTAAAGGACATAGTAATGCAACGTAATTACACTGTTTAACAAAATTACAGAAGTAACATGAAGTTAATAAGAATTGTTGTAGGTAATAAAGTAAATGTGCAGTTAAAAATCTGAATATATTGTCGAAAATAAGAGTTCTGAAAACTTTTATATTTGAAGATCATTTCCTTTTTTTTCACGACGAAAAATAAACGTTTATAAAAACAAAACACCGGAAAACGACTAAAACGACTTCTTCTAAAAACGACTTTTCTTTTAACACAAATGATGATTTGTAAATAAAGTCTACTTTGACTTAAGGGTGATTAGTCTAGGTTGGATTAACTAACCAAACTTAGGCACTCTTCTTCACAAAAAAGTCTACTAACTTACACTTAACTTTCTTTAGGACAACACTCGAAAAAAATATAGAAAAAACTTTCACAAGTGGGATATTTTTTTTATGTTTCCACATAAAAATTACTTAAAAGCTAACTTTTTCTGCCCCTCCTGTGGTTTTCTGTAATAGAGTATTTTTACTGCTTAATTAGCTACTGAAAAAGATAAACTGTTCTGAAACATGAGCGTCTTTAAATAAATAGTTATTTAGTTATAAGTAAACGTGCTTCTTAGGAGTTTTAAGTGCTTTTTAGTTCTAAAGTTTTGTAACTGATAGGTTCTATTACTTCATAAATAAAACTGAGATTTTTCCTATATTGAAAAAGAAAGAGAAATACTTGGACATATTTTACTTTGCTCGGAACACAATTTTTTAATTTTCATTTGTATTTATTTTGATTTCACGCCAATAATTTTCTTTTACTTTTCACAATATTTTTATTGTCAGTCATATTTTTGTATTAGAGAATGCTTAAAAATTTTTAAATTCTAGTGGAGTCCATGCTAGTGGCATTTAAATGCTAGTGGAAATGCATCGTTACGTCCTTTACGTACAAAACCTTTCAAATGCTCATTTTCGGTTCCCAGATTCATAGCGAAATCACAAGAAACATGGGAAATATTCATTATAACCGATATTTGTAATAACCGATAAAACGTTTAGACATAAGATAAACAATAAGGACGACTTATTTGCTTGCATATTGTAAAACAAAATATCGTTATAGTAAAGTTGACATATATTGATATTTTATTTACATTGAAAAAAATCGGTATCTTTATTTTGAACAGTTAAAATTTACAACACATTTGCATAGGATATTTCCTATTCCATTGAAATTGTCACTGCAGCTAAATTTTTATGCTTCGGAATAGTCATGCAAATTTTAGAAACTTTCCACAGCAAGTTTTGATGCTCATTTATTTATGTATTACAAATGGTCAGGCACTAGTTTTGATGTTATCTTCCCTCTTTTTAATGCAGTTTCGGTTTTTATGAATTCGGATTCATCAAACTTATTATCATCAGCAACAGTAGCAATAATAGAATTAGCGATCGCTTGTTCTTCTGTTACAAGACAATCATTGCTTGCAGTATAATCGACAAAAATAAAATCTCTAGCTAAATTCCTTTTCTCGTAACCAATTACACATTGATCTATATCTTCATACACAGTATTGGAAATAAAAGACTTTTGGATTATTTCTCCTAAAAAACTATAATTTTCCAGCATTTTTGCTGTATTTGCAGCTAAACATCACGCCAGGCATTATCTAAATATTCTCAACCAATATTTATGTGTTTAGACTATCTCAACGTATCTGGTGTCTCTGGCGAAAAGTGAAACAACTAAAAACTATTAGACCACATATATCGTCTATAAACGGCCGACAAGGACTCTCCCAAACGGAGGAGGGAAAAGCTAATACTATTGCAGATAGCTTGAAACTCCAATTTTCCCAACACACGGATCCTAACTTCAGCCACCATTTGAAAATAAAGCTCAACTGACCAATACAACTGCATTACATACTGAAACACCTAATGACCTTCAACGGACAACACTGGCTGAAGTATCATCTATTATCCATAAACAAAAAATTAAGAAATCTCCTGGTATTGATCGGATTAACAACCACATCACTAAGAACCTTCCCTTTCCTATGTCTGTTGAATCGCCGCTCTAGTAAATACAATGCTAGAGCACCGATATTTTCCCCATAGCTAGAAAACTGCCACCGTGATCCCTCTTCTGAAAGCAAACCAGGACAGCTCTCTCCCTGAGAGTTACCATACAATTAGTCTGCTATCCAGCTTGTCTAAAATCTATGAACTTGTGTTGCTAAAGAGATTGGATAGTTTCTGCAGATCCTACCAAATTCTTATTCCTGACTAACACGGCTTCCGATCTGCTTATTCCACTCAAACCAAGCTTATGCGTGTAGTTGAAACCATACACACCAACTCTAGCAACCTGCAGTATACCAGTATTGTATTCTTTGACATTATGAAGGCTTTTGACAAGTTCTTGAGCCCAGGTTTGATTACCAAGTTAGTGCGGCTTGGCGTATTAACCCAATTACTCACTACCATCAACTCGTGCCTCAATAATCGTTCTTTCCTCTTGCGAGTTGGTGCTTCCCTCTCCTTACCCTGACCGATCAAAGCAGGAGGTCCACAGGGAAGTAATCTCAGTCCCATGCTTTTCAACTTATACATAAATGACATACCTCACATTCCACAGGTGAAACTCTGCATTTTTGAAGACGACACCTCTATCGTAGCCCACGCTGGCTCCCCTCGCAACTTGATCAACAGGCTACAATCACACACACCCTTGAGCTCTGGCTCGTCCAATGGAGAATCAAAATTAATGCCACCAAGTCTAACGTTATTATTTTTGAACCTCACTACAGAGCAATCACTCATAACTTTCAAATTAAGGTCTTCAATGAAAACATCCCATTTAACCACGCTATTAAGTACTTGGTCCTCACATTAGACGCTCATATGACATTCAGCACCCATATTAGATTAAAAAATCCAATGTGCCGACAAAATCATCAACGTTCTCTACCCCATGCTCTGTAGGGTGTCACTCCTATCCTTGTAGAACAAGCTTCTCCTCTACAAACAAGTCATCACACCTATGATTTTGTATGCCTGTCCCGTCTGGGGCACGGCTGCAAAATCACATATTGAGAAACTGCAAGTTATCCAAAACAGATTTTTAAGTATGATAACTAATTATCCTTGGTTAATCCAAAGCGAGGTAATACACAGGGATTTTAGAGTCTTTGGCATTGAAGAGCATATTAGATTGAACGCTCAAAAATTCTACATTAGTAACTTTGAGAAGCCCTGCATGGCAGATATTGACCTTAACTACGACTTGAAACCAATGCGCAGAAAACACAGGCCAAGGCATATCATCTCTGATCCTAGAAGGACTTTCGAACCTAGAGCCAAAAGAGCTCGACTGCCTGATCTGCCTACACCGGTGTAACTCAAAGTTCGAACTTGAGGTGATTGCGATGTTTTTACATCAATTATCCTCTCACCCTTTTACCTCGTGATGGCAGATTAGGATATGGCTACGATTTTTTCACACTTGGAACCCACCTTCTTCTAGGGAGCTAGCTCCCAGTAAACTCTCTCCTTCTCTAAAATCTATCCCTTTTTGATTACCTTCTGCTACGATCGTTCATCGTCCAAGGTACTTTTTGACTGCAGTCTAAGCCATCAAAGGCTGTAAATCAATTTCCAGTATCCATCCATAGGAATGCTTTGTACCAACTGATTACTCCAAAACTATGCAAAATAACTATAGTTTCGATGTAAGGATACATGAGTTTTCTTACAGGTACCTCGAAATGAAAATGCCTTGGATCAACGTATCTGATGATGTGTTTCCGCTCAATGTATCTGAGGATGAATCTTTGTTACCAAATTAATAGTTGCTCCTGGTATTTTGTTTTACTCCACGTCCATTAAAATATTTCTTATTTACTATCTAACACTAAAACCTTCGCAATATCCGATATACAGGTATCTACTTGCTCGCTATACGCTATACTGTTTAATATTATAGTATTACATATCCATGGTAATATAAATAACTTCACTATATCCGAGCTCGCTATAAGTGATCTCCACTGTATGCATAGTTGTGCTATGCAAAAATATATTATAACATTTTAATAAAAAACGTTAAAATCTTATTATTTTTAATTTTATATAACTTCAAATTTTAGAGCTTGATATCTAAAATACAGATGTGTGTTACGGGGCAAACACAATATTTACATATTCTTCAGGTTATTTAAAAGGACTGGAAAGAAAAGAAAATTGGGAAGCATTGCGACCTTAAATTTTACGTTTATATGTATAAATCCTGAGGATAAAATAAGTTTAATACTAGCTGCCAGAGATAACTCTTTGAGCAATCAAGGCCATATTGTCCTCCTCGGTAATCTATAATATTCTGACATTTATTGATTTGAAAATGTGTACCAAATTGTTTCCAATTTGCTCAATTTGTTCGAAAAATAGAGTGCACTGTGTAAAAAAATATATAATTTCCAATACCTGGAGAATGAGTGGCTCAAGATAACCTATCTGTAATGATGTGCATTGTTTTCGGGTTAAAATAATTTACAAAGCATTCACTTGGTAATAGTGACTTTATTTTTTAGAATTTTTTATTTTAGATCAAAAACATGAAAGATCTTAAGACCAGCACATGCAGAGCGACATAAAAATGATGTCATTCGCTTTTAATTAAAAAATAATTTATTAAAAAGCTTATACGTAGTAAAGCTTATACGTAGTTTTATACGTAGTAATCATGTTTCTAAAAAATTTTTCGATTTTCGTTACAGAAATCAAAAACAATTGAGGGCCTTCCCTTGGACTGTTCACTCCAAAAATCAATAGGCATTCATTTACATCGATTGAAATAATTATACCAAATTACATACGATTTTATCACTTCTTCGAAACAGATTAAGAAATACACGCACATGCTTACACACAGACAGATAAACAGACATCGATTGAAATAATTATACCAAATTACATACGATTTTATCACTTTCTTCGAAACAGATTAAGAGATACACGCACATGCTTACACACAGACAGACAAACAGACATCATTGAAAAATAGTGAACATCATTGAAATCCGGGATGCTCAGAACAGTCATCAAAATCCGAAAATCCGATTTTTTCAGTATCTCGATATTTTATATACACCATATATTGCAGTGAAAGTAAAAATTTGGTGTAAACAGTAGAATACTTCCCTATTTAATGCAATCTATTTACACAATGAATTTTCTTTCACAGTGAAAAAATGATGTGTACGATCCACGCCACAATGGTTGGTTTTAACGTTCAATTGTACATTTGACGTACTTCCGGATAACAACATGTAAAATTATTTCGAAGAACCCAATTAACTTATAATTAACGCAACACTAAATTGACAATTATCAATATTGATAGCATTCGTAATAAACAATAGAGTCCAGATATTAAAATATTTTAATGATTAATTCCTCAATTTGGCGTCATATTTTCAATGTTTACTATATTTTCATCAATCTGGGGCGATATATCGCCAAATTCGCCAAATTAATCTGCAAGCGTTGCACAGACAGAGAGAAGATTTTTTCTTGTACATAAATGACAATTGGCGAATTGTTGGTCGCAAAAATACAAAACTATTAAGCAAGTATCTTCTCTCGTGAATGGAACAAACTAGATCACGAGAATGGTACTAAAAAATGTGTCGCATAATATTACATATGAAAAATGTACATATTTCACAATAGTTAGTACGTTTTTAATTTTATGTGATTTTTTTTATTTTACAGATAGTTAATACTTTTTTTATTTGATGTAATATTTTTAACAAATTTGTTGAAAAGGCCTGCCTTAGCTGGAGAATGCTTGAAACTAAAGTTTATGTAATTCGTTTTCTACAGAAAAATTACATAAGAAAGGATCATTTAAGTAACATTAGTAAAGGTTCTGAATTATTAATACTTTTTTCAAAATTTTATTCGATAATTGGCGGGGGGGGGGGATCTTCCATGCATTCGATTGCGCTTAAAATCAATGGGCTTTTATATTTACGGATTGTAATATTTGTACTAAATTTCGTTCAAAACGCTCTACTCGATATCCCTTCCTTCCACAGACTCACGAACACACACACACAGACAGACATCGCCTCAAAAACGTTCGATTCGAGTTCAGGGATGCTTGAAACGTGCTTTTCCGTCAAAAACCGGAATTCGAATCCTCGAACTCGTCACAATGCATTCCTTGTACATTATACTATGTATATAGTGAAAGTAAAAATTAAGCATTATGGAGCATAACTTTTCAATTAAAATAGAAAATTTACCTGAGATTCCCCGGGTGCAGAATATGCTCCGCTGCAAAAATACAGATACAGATAGCATCGCTCAATTTGCAAATCGGCAGTTTTGAGCAAAAATGTTTCCCAGCTTTCTTTTCAATCCAATCCATTAATTTCGCTATATATGTAGTACCGCAACAATTTGACAAGCATGCACATAAACGCTCGCTGATGCTAAAGAAAGAAGCCCTTCACAAGAGTAATCAAAAATGTCAATTTTTATGATTTTTTTTTTAATTAGCAGAAAATTAGTAAATCGACTACTTAAAAAAAATTTCATTAGAAT
Source organism: Amaurobius ferox (assembly GCA_951213105.1). Taxonomy (NCBI): domain Eukaryota; kingdom Metazoa; phylum Arthropoda; class Arachnida; order Araneae; family Amaurobiidae; genus Amaurobius; species Amaurobius ferox. The sequence goes on from OX578142.1 coordinate 28,762,963, forward strand.
ATATACACTCAGATTTTTGTCAAACTATAGAAATATGTGAATCTTCCATATTCGGATGGGGCAAAATAAGAATAAGGTTACCTAAAAAATGCATATTTCGATGTATTTAAAAATAAATAAATAAATATCAAGAAATTGTCAAACGGATTCAGTTCAAAAATCTTTAGGAAGAACGTTCTTTAGTCTTTCCAATAATGCCAAGATAGAAAATCAGTGATAATTCTTTCGCTAAGGAACCGATTCGTGTGAAAACCTCTTAAAATCATGCTTCGCATAATAGCTAAGAAACTAATTCGAATTAGTAAAAATCTTGTCCGGGGACCTGAAGTACCTCTGTATCAAATTTCGGCCGCTGTCCAAAGCTTTAATTTTACTTTACAGACAACACACACAAACACGCAGATACACACATCCATACATTTTTTATTGTCTTCTTCTTCTATATAATAAAAGGCAATGTCTGTGTGTGTGTCTGTCTGTCTTATACACTATACGTTTCGCGACCGCGCGTCGGAGAGCTACGAAATTTGGCAATCGGAGACCCGGGGGGGAGGGAAGGGGACACGTGAAAACCGATTTTTAAAATTTTAATTATTTTTTTATTTATTTAATGTTTTATGCGATTTCGACCGTTTTTTGCCCTTTTTGCCCTTTTTTCTCCACGATCCAGACATCGTAGAAAAAAACAAATTACACCATCGGAAAGAGCAGAGAATTTGGAGTAAAAATATATCAATTTCAAATCTGAATTTCGATTTCTAATATTTTTTAAAGATTTTAAAACAAAAGTCACTTTTTGCTCAAGAAAACGATTTTTGGTTTTTAAATTCTCGCATCGTGAAAAGTACTCATAATTTCGACTAATAATTTACATTTTCAGAAAGGTCAAACATCTGGCATTCTTACAAGTCTAATCTGGTCCAGAAATAATGAAAATTGCCTTCAGGATCGCAATTTTAAAGACGTCATGATTTTAAATTTCTCGCCGTTCCGCTCGGCGTGACGCTTCGTAATCTCCCCCGCTGAAGCAGGGAAGGTGGTGGGTGGGGACGTCAAGGTGGAGGTGACGTCACGGTTCTGTATATGTATAGCGATGGGTGGGACAATAAGAAACCGAATTAGTTTTTACTTTCCGTTTCCCGCGCTTCCGATTTTAAATGAAATAAGAGCTTAACATATGCACTGTAGAAATTATTATATTTATATTTTAAATGATGGAACGATATGGATTTTTTAAATGGATATTTTAATTTTATGGATATTTTAAATGATGGAACGATGGATATTTTAATTTTATGGATATTTTAAATGATGGAACGATGGATATTTAAATTTTATGGATATTTTAAATGATGGAACAATGGAATGAGGATGATGGAATTAAGAGCTTAGAGAGCATATGGTCATTTTAAATTGTAAATTAGCGCGCGGGAAGTTAGCGGTAGGGCCGGGTACGATTCCCGCCACTGCCAAAACTGCCGAAGTGTTCACGCGGAATACGATCACGTTAAACATGTGGGCCCGTAAGTCCTTCCGAGAGGTTGGTGGTAGGGGAAGGAGGGTACGGTCCCTGTGGATGCCTCCTTCACAGGGTTCCCGTCTAAATTGGGTGAATATAAAGAAAGTTGCGGAGGGCGAGGCAGCCCAGTGGTTAGCGCTCAGGGATTGCACTCGGTAGGCCCGGGTTCGATTCCCGCCACTTCCAAAACTGCCGCCGTGTTCACGCGGAGTACGATCACGATAAACATGTGGGTCCGGAAGTCCTTCCGAGAGGTTGGTGGTAGGGGAAGGAGGGTACGGTCCCTGTGGATGCCTCCCTCACAGGGTTCCCGTCTAAATTGGGTGAATATAAAGAAAGTTGCGGAGGGCGAGGCAGCCCAGTGGTTAGCGCTCAGGAATTGCACTCGGTAGGCCCGGGTTCGATTCCCGCCACTTCCAAAACTGCCGCCGTGTTCACGCGGAGTACGATCACGATAAACATGTGGGTCCGGAAGTCCTTCCGAGAGGTTGGTGGTAGGGGAAGGAGGGTACGGTCCCTGTGGATGCCTCCCTCAAAGGGTTCCCGTCTAAATTGGGTGAATATAAAGAAAGATGCGGAGGGCGAGGCAGCCCAGTGGTTAACGCTCAGGAATTGCACTCGGTAGGCCCGGGTTCGATTCCCGCCACTTCCAAAACTGCCGCCGTGTTCACGCGGAGTACGATCACGATAAACATGTGGGTCCGGAAGTCCTTCCGAGAGGTTGGTGGTAGGGGAAGGAGGGTACGGTCCCTGTGGATGCCTCCCTCACAGGGTTCCCGTCTAAATTGGGTGAATATAAAGAAAGTTGCGGAGGGCGAGGCAGCCCAGTGGTTAGCGCTCAGGAATTGCACTCGGTAGGCCCGGGTTCGATTCCCGCCACTTCCAAAACTGCCGCCGTGTTCACGCGGAGTACGATCACGATAAACATGTGGGTCCGGAAGTCCTTCCGAGAGGTTGGTGGTAGGGGAAGGAGGATACGGTCCCTGTGGATGCCTCCCTCACAGGGTTCCCGTCTAAATTGGGTGAATATAAAGAAAGTTGCGGAGGGCGAGGCAGCCCAGTGGTTAGCGCTCAGGAATTGCACTCGGTAGGCCCGGGTTCGATTCCCGCCACTTCCAAAACTGCCGCCGTGTTCACGCGGAGTACGATCACGATAAACATGTGGGTCCGGAAGTCCTTCCGAGAGGTTGGTGGTAGGGGAAGGAGGGTACGGTCCCTGTGGATGCCTCTCCCACTGGGTTCCGTTCTAAATTGGGTAAATAAAAAGAATGTTATGGAGATAGTCGCTGGGGGCGAAGAAGCCCAGTGGTTAGCGCGCGGGAATTGCACTCAGTAGGCCCGGGTTCGATTTCCAAAATTGCCGCCGTGTTTACGCGGAGTACGATCACGTTAAACATGTGGGTCCGTGAGTCCTTCCGAGAAGTTGGTGGTAGGGGAAGGAGGGTACGGTCTAAATTGGATGAATAAAAAGAAAGTTATGGAGATTGTCGCGTAGGGCAAAGTAGCCCAATGGTTAGCGCGCGGAAATTGCACTCGGTAGGCCCGGGTTCGATTCCCAAAATTGCCGCCGTGTTTACGCGGAGTACGATCACGTTAAACATGTGGGTCTGTAAGTCCTTCCGAGAGGTTGGTGGTAGGGGAAGAAGGGTACGGTCCCTGTGGATGCTTCTCCCACTTGGTTCCGGTCTAAATTGGGTGAATAAAAAGAAAGTTATGAAGAATATCGCGGAGGGTGAAGTACCCCAGTGGTTAGTGCGCGGGATTTGCACTTGGTAGGCCCGGGTTCGATTCCCAAAATTGCCGAATAAAAATAAAGTTATGGAGATTGTCGCGGATGGCACGGTAGCCCAGTGGTTAGCGCGCGGGAATTTCACTCGGTAGGCCCGGGTTCGATTCCCGCCATTGCCAAAACTGCAGCCGTGTTCACGCGGAGTACGATCACGTTAAACGTGTGGGACTGCAAGTCCTTCCGAGAGGTTTGTGGTAGGGGAAGGAGGGTACGGTCTCTTTGGATGCCTCCCCCATTGGGTTCCGGTCTAAATTGTGTGGCACTTCCTGGCCTTCCAAGCAGTTACCTTACACCTTTCTGGTAGGTCGCGCCAACGAGTTTGCCACGGTCAGAATTTTCAAGGGTAGCAAACAGGCTGGTCGCCAAAGGCGGCTAGTAAATAATAAAAGGCAATGTCTGTGTATGTGTGTGTGTGTCTGTCTGTCTGTCTGTCTGTCTTATACACTATACGTTTCGCGACCGCGCGTCGGAGAGCTACGAAATTTGGCAATCGGAGACCCGGGGGGGAGGGAAGGGGACACATGAAAACCGATTTTTAAAATTTTAATTATTTTTTTATTTATTTAATGTTTTATGCGATTTCGACCGTTTTTTGCCCTTTTTGCCCTTTTTTCTCCACGATCCAGACATCGTAGAAAAAAATAAATCACACCATCGGAAAGAGCAGAGAATTTCGAGTAAAAATATATGAATTTCAAATCTGAATTTCGATTTCTAATATTTTTTAAAGATTTTAAAACAAAAGTCACTTTTTGCTCAAGAAAACGATTTTTGGTTTTTAAATTCTCGCATCGTGAAAAGTACTCATAATTTCGACTAATAATTTACATTTTCAGAAAGGTCAAACATCTGGCATTCTTACAAGTCTAATCTGGTCCAGAAATAATGAAAATTGCCTTCAGGATCGCAATTTTAAAGACGTCATGATTTTAAATTTCTCGCCGTTCCGCTCGGCGTGACGCTTCGTAATCTCCCCCGCTGAAGCAGGGAAGGTGGTGGGTGGGGACGTCAAGGTGAAGGTGACGTCACGGTTCTGTATATGTATAGCGATGGGTGGGACAATAAGAAACCGAATTAGTTTTTACTTTCCGTTTCCCGCGCTTCCGATTTTAAATGAAATAAGAGCTTAACATATGCACTGTAGAAATTATTATATTTATATTTTAAATGATGGAACGATATGGATTTTTTAAATGGATATTTTAATTTTATGGATATTTTAAGTGATGGAACGATGGATATTTTAATTTTATGGATATTTTAAATGATGGAACGATGGATATTTAAATTTTATGGATATTTTAAATGATGGAACAATGGAATGAGGATGATGGAATTAAGAGCTTAGCATATGGTCATTTTAAATTGTAAATTAGCGCGCGGGAATTTAGCGGTAGGCCCGGGTACGATTCCCGCCACTGCCAAAACTGCCGAAGTGTTCACGCGGAATACGATCACGTTAAACATGTGGGCCCGTAAGTCCTTCCGAGAGGTTGGTGGTAGGGGAAGGAGGATACGGTCCCTGTGGATGCCTCCCTCACAGGGTTCCCGTCTAAATTGGGTGAATATAAAGAAAGTTGCGGAGGGCGAGGCAGCCCAGTGGTTAGCGCTCAGGGATTGCACTCGGTAGGCCCGGGTTCGATTCCCGCCACTTCCAAAACTGCCGCCGTGTTCACGCGGAGTACGATCACGATAAACATGTGGGTCCGGAAGTCCTTCCGAGAGGTTGGTGGTAGGGGAAGGAGGGTACGGTCCCTGTGGATGCCTCCCTCACAGGGTTCCCGTCTAAATTGGGTGAATATAAAGAAAGTTGCGGAGGGCGAGGCAGCCCAGTGGTTAGCGCTCAGGAATTGCACTCGGTAGGCCCGGGTTCGATTCCCGCCACTTCCAAAACTGCCGCCGTGTTCACGCGGAGTACGATCACGATAAACATGTGGGTCCGGAAGTCCTTCCGAGAGGTTGGTGGTAGGGGAAGGAGGGTACGGTCCCTGTGGATGCCTCTCCCACTGGGTTCCGTTCTAAATTGGGTAAATAAAAAGAATGTTATGGAGATAGTCGCTGGGGGCGAAGAAGCCCAGTGGTTAGCGGGCGGGAATTGCACTCAGTAGGCCCGGGTTCGATTCCCAAAATTGCCGCCGTGTTTACGCGGAGTACGATCACGTTAAACATGTGGGTCCGTTAGTCCTTCCGAGAAGTTGGTGGTAGGGGAAGGAGGGTACGGTCTAAATTGGATGAATAAAAAGAAAGTTATGGAGATTGTCGCGTAGGGCAAAGTAGCCCAATGGTTAGCGCGCGGAAATTGCACTCGGTAGGCCCGGGTTCGATTCCCAAAATTGCCGCCGTGTTTACGCGGAGTACGATCACGTTAAACATGTGGGTCTGTAAGTCCTTCCGAGAGGTTGGTGGTAGGGGAAGAAGGGTACGGTCCCTGTGGATGCTTCTCCCACTTGGTTCCGGTCTAAATTGGGTGAATAAAAAGAAAGTTATGAAGAATATCGCGGAGGGTGAAGTACCCCAGTGGTTAGTGCGCGGGATTTGCACTTGGTAGGCCCGGGTTCGATTCCCAAAATTGCCGAATAAAAATAAAGTTATGGAGATTGTCGCGGATGGCACGGTAGCCCAGTGGTTAGCGCGCGGGAATTTCACTCGGTAGGCCCGGGTTCGATTCCCGCCATTGCCAAAACTGCAGCCGTGTTCACGCGGAGTACGATCACGTTAAACGTGTGGGACTGCAAGTCCTTCCGAGAGGTTTGTGGTAGGGGAAGGAGGGTACGGTCTCTTTGGATGCCTCCCCCATTGGATTCCGGTCTAAATTGTGTGGCACTTCCTGGCCTTCCAAGCAGTTACCTTACACCTTTCTGGTAGGTCGCGCCAACGAGTTTGCCACGGTCAGAATTTTCAAGGGTAGCGAACAGGCTGGTCGCCAAAGGCGGCTAGTAAATAATAAAAGGCAATGTCTGTGTGTGTGTGTGTGTGTCTGTCTGTCTGTCTGTCTGTCTTATACACTATACGTTTCCCGACCGCGCGTCGGAGAGCTACGAAATTTGGCAATCGGAGACCCGGGGGGGAGGGAAGGGGACACATGAAAACCGATTTTTAAAATTTTAATTATTTTTTTATTTATTTAATGTTTTATGCGATTTCGACCGTTTTTTGCCCTTTTTTCTCCACGATCCAGACATCGTAGAAAAAAATAAATCACACCATCGGAAAGAGCAGAGAATTTCGAGTAAAAATATATGAATTTCAAATCTGAATTTCGATTTCTAATATTTTTTAAAGATTTTAAAACAAAACTCACTTTTGGCTCAAAAAATCAATTTTTTGATTTTAAATTCTCGCATCGTGAAAAGTACTCATAATTTCGACTAATAATTTACATTTTTAGAAAGCTGAAATATCTGGCATTCTTACAAGTCTAATGTGGTCCAGAAATAATGAAAATTGCCTTCAGGATGGCAATTTTAAAGACGCCATGATTTTAAATTTCTCGGCGTTCCGTTCGTTTCTCCTCCGCTGAAGCAGGGAAGGTGGTGGGTGGGGACGTCAAGGTGGAGGTGACGTCACGGTTCGGAATAGAGGGCCTTTGCTCTATATAAATTATTATATTTATATTTTAAATGATGGGACGATCTGGATTTTTTAAATGTATATTTTAACTTTTGGATATTTTAAATGGATATTTTAATTTTATGGATATTTTAAATGATAGAACAATGAAACAATGGAATGAGGATGATGGAATTAAGCATATGGTCATTTTAAATTGCAAATTAGCGCGCGGGAAGTTAGCGGTAGGCCCGGGTTCGATTCCCGCCACTGCCAAAACTGCCGCCGTGTTTACGTGGAATACGATCACGTTAAATATGTGGGTCCGTAAGTCCTTCCGAGAGGTTGGTTTTAGGGGAAGGAGGATACGGCCCCTGTGGATGCCTCCCCCACTGGGTTCCCGTCTAAATTGGATGAATATGTAGAAAGTTATGGAGATTGTCGCGGAGGGCGCGGCAGCCCAGTGGTTAGCGCGCGGGAATTGCACTCAGTAGGCCCGGGTTCGATTCCCGCCACTGCCAAAACTTACGCCACGTTCACGCAGAGTACGATCACGTTAAACATGTGGGTTCGTGAGTCCTTCCGAGAGGTTGGTGGTAGGGGAAGGAGGGTACGGTCCCTGTGGATGCTTCTCCCACTTGGTTCCGGTCTAAATTGGGTGAATAAAAAGAAAGTTATGAAGAATATCGCGGAGGGTGAAGTACCCCAGTGGTTAGTGCGCGGGATTTGCACTTGGTAGGCCCGGGTTCGATTCCCAAAATTGCCGAATAAAAATAAAGTTATGGAGATTGTCGCGGATGGCACGGTAGCCCAGTGGTTAGCGCGCGGGAATTTCACTCGGTAGGCCCGGGTTCGATTCCCGCCATTGCCAAAACTGCAGCCGTGTTCACGCGGAGTACGATCACGTTAAACGTGTGGGACTGCAAGTCATTCCGAGAGGTTTGTGGTAGGGGAAGGAGGGTACGGTCTCTTTGGATGCCTCCCCCATTGGGTTCCGGTCTAAATTGTGTGGCACTTCCTGAATTTAAATGAAATAAGACTGATTTTAAATGAAATAAGAGCTTAACATATGCACTCTAGAAATTATTATATTTATATTTTAATGATGGAACGATGGATATTTTAATTTTATGGATATTTTAAATGATGGAACGATGGATATTTTAATTTTATGGATATTTTAAATGATGGAACAATGGAATGAGGATGATGGAATTAAGAGCTTAGAGAGCATATGGTCATTTTAAATTGTAAATTAGCGCGCGGGAAGTTAGCGGTAGGCCCGGGTACGATTCCCGCCACTGCCAAAACTGCCGAAGTGTTCACGCGGAATACGATCACGTTAAACATGTGGGCCCGTAAGTCCTTCCGAGAGGTTGGTGGTAGGGGAAGGAGGGTACGAAGGAGGGTAAATTCTCGCATAGTAATAAGTACTCAGAATTTCGACTAATAATTTACATTTTTAGTAAGGTCAAATATCTGGCATTCTTACAAGTCCAATCTGGTCAAGAAATCTTCCGTATTGCCTACAGGATCGGGATTTTAAGATTTTCCGAATTTCAATTTCTCGGTATCCTTGGTATATTTCTTCACCGGCGTTTCTCCCTGAATAATACGCAATTGCGAAATCATCGAATATATTCGATATTCGAAATACATTACTTTTCAATTTAATTATTAGTGTTAACGTCATTAAACTAAAACAAACCATCCATTTCATTGGAATACATTATTCATCCATTTTTATTGGAATAAATTATTATTAAATTACTTTTCATTTTAAATGCATTTATTAGTTTTTAAAAACGTGATATTTTCTTACAACTCAACCCAAACATTTATCTGTTGTGTTAGTAACTTCTTTTAAACTGTTCTGTATCAAGATATGATTGACTTCTCTTTTTCAGATAAGATTTGAATTTATTGTTCTTTTAAGAACATTCTTTTTTTTTTGTATAACATTATTACATAATAAGTGCACTTACACGTTTATAGTGTATTTTATTTATATTGTTTTATGTTTTAAAATTGTTCTTATTTAAACAGGGGTTCTGATTTAACATATTTTCTATTTAGATAGATTAGATTTAGATTTTCTATAGTATTTAGATTTTTGTTTAATTTGTTCTTCTAAGAACACCATTTCTCTTTTTTATTTCTATTTCTCTTTTTATATTTAAGTATATTTTAAGTGTACTTACTGTGTTTATTAAGTTAAGATCCAGACCGTCCGACCTGTGTTTTTATTACTGTGTTTATTAAGTGTATAACCGGGGGCTGTATATTGTTCCGATTTAACAGGTCATATAAAAAGGTTTGTGTGGTTTATTAACAGGTCATATTAACAGTTTTGTGTCATTTAACAGGTCATATTCTAGAATTGTATTTATATTTTTGTTTAAATTGTAAGCATTTTATTCAGTTTGGAGTTTATTTCAGCAATCGGCTATTGGTATTATGAGTGTTTATAACTTTGTTTTGTGTTTTTATTGAAAACAAAAATGCCTCCAAAAAAAAAAGTGTGCTTAAGTAGCAAAACAAACCGAAGAAGAAACCGCGAAAGGAATGCCGCTGCTCAAGCCTCCAAAAGTGAGGAACAGTGTCAAAATAGACGGCTCGCTGATGCACAGAGAAGAGCTGCAGTTAGAGAAAATGAAACCCAGGAACAGCGGGAAGAAAGACAGGTCGCTGATGCACAGAGAAGAGCTGCAGTTAGAGAAAATGAAACCCAGGAACAGCGGGAAGAAAGACAGGTCGCTGATGCACAGAGAAGAGCTGCAGTTAGAGAAAATGAAACCCAGGAACAGCGGGAAGAAAGACAGGTCGCTGATGCACAGAGAAGAGCTGCAGTTAGAGAAAATGAAACCCAGGAACAGCGGGAAGAAAGACAGGTCGCTGATGCACAGAGAAGAGCTGCAGTTAGAGAAAATGAAACCCAGGAACAGCGGGAAGAAAGACAGGTCGCTGATGCACAGAGAAGAGCTGCAGTTAGGGAAAATGAAAGTGAGGAACAGCGGGAAGAAAGACAGGTGCTTAACACGGAGAGAATGACTGTAGTTAGGGAAAATGAAACCCAGGAACAGCGGGAAGAAAGACAGATGCTTAACGCAGAGAAAATGACTGTAGTTAGGGAAAATGAAACCCAGGAACAGCGGGAAGAAAGACAGATGCTTAACGCAGAAAGAATGACTGTAGTTAGGGAAAATGAAACCCAGGAACAGCGGGAAGAAAGACAGATGCTTAACGCAGAGAGAATGACTGTAGTTAGGGAAAATGAAACCCAGGAACAGCAGGAAGAAAGACAGGTCGCTGATGCACAGAGAAGAGCTGCAGTTAGAAATCAAGTTTGGTTGGAAAAAGAAAATGCTGCATTCCGTTATGATTTTACTATTGATTATGCATCTGAACAAATGATTAAAGTAGGCAGAATGACAGTCGAATGCAACTTCTGCCACGCACTTAAATGGAAAGGGGAAACACCTGGTATGTGTTGCAGCAATGGGAAAATTCGCCTGCCTTTACTTCGAGATCCTCCGGAACCTCTTTCGACATTGCTTATGTCCAACTCGCCTGATGCAAGGCATTTCCAAGAAAACATAAGACGATATAATTCATGTTTTCAAATGACGTCATTTGGTTGCACACAGCTGATTAGAGAAGATGGATATATGCCTACATTTAAAGTGCAAGGTCAAGTGTACCACAGAATAGGGAGTCTGCAACCCCAAACAAATGACAAGCCAAAATTTCTTCAGGTTTATTTTGTAGATGACAAGCAAAAACAGGCTGAACAACGTTGCAGGAATGTGATGCAGGCCAAACCAAATATAGTAGCAGAGTTACAGGACATGCTTCATGAGCACAACAGTTATGTAAGTAGTTTTAAGTGTGCTATGGAGAAAATGACTCCCGAATTTAAGGTTGTTATTCGGGCAGATAAAACGCCTTCCGGTGAACATGAAGGAAGATTTAACGCACCGACAACATCAGAAGTGGCGGTTATTCTTGCTGGTGATGAACACGGCCGCAGAGACATCAAGCTTCATTTGAGGAGTGATGAGATTCAAAAGATTGCAGAAACGCATAGATCCTATGATGCACTTCAGTATCCGCTAATATTTTGGCAAGGTGAGGATGGGTACCACTTTGAAATGAGAGAAACGAATCCCACAACAGGCATTGCTACTTCAAAGAAGATTTCGGCAATGGACTTTTATGCATTCAGGATGATGTACCGAGCATCAAGCTTTAATATCATTTTAAGGTGTAAGACACTATTTCACCAGTTCGCCGTAGACGTATATGCAAAGATTGAATCAGAGCGTCTGAGGTTCATACGCTTGAACCAGAGGAAACTACGGGTAGAAGATTATGTTCATCTGAGGGATGCTGTCAACAGTGATGGTAATGTTCGTGACATAGGCCAACTTATAATTTTACCTTCTAGCTTCACAGGTGGTCCTCGCTACATGCACGAAAGAACTCAAGACGCCATGACGTATGTCCGAAATTTTGGTAGACCTGACTTATTCATAACGTTTACGTGTAATCCTCAGTGGGGTGAAGTAACAAACGAATTAATGCCCAGACAGAAAGGTCAGGATCGGCATGACTTGCTTGCTAGAGTCTTCCGCCAGAAATTGAAATCTCTGACCAACCTCCTCAATAAAGGAAAGATATTTGGTAACGTTGCCTGTTTCATGTACACGGTGGAGTGGCAGAAGCGGGGTCTTCCACATGCACATATCTTACTCTGGCTTCATGACAGAATCCATGTTCACAGCGTAGATGAATTCATCAGTGCGGAAATACCGAATCCGGAAATTGACCCAATTTTGTATGACATAGTCACAAAACATATGATTCATGGCCCATGCGGGAACATTAATTCACGCTCTCCCTGCATGAAAGACGGGATATGCACGAAGAGGTACCCAAGGAAACATTTGATTAATACGCGGACAGACCGTGACGGATATCCCCTCTATCGTCGCAGAGATCCAGAAGACGGGGGATTTACGGTAGTCAAGAAAGTACGAGGTTCTGATGTCATGGTTGACAATAGATGGGTCGTTCCGTATTGTCCGTTATTATCGAAGGCATTCAATGCCCACATTAATGTGGAATACTGTAGCTCGGTTCAGTCTATCAAATATGTGTGCAAATATGTTAATAAGGGGTCTGACATGGCAGCATTTCAAGTGACGACTGACGAAAGTGTGCATGATGAGGTGCAGCAGTATGAAATTGGCCGTTACATTAGCAGCAATGAGGCCATTTGGAGGATCTTGGGCTTTCCCATTCACGAGAGATATCCCACAGTCACTCATTTGAGCGTTCATCTTGAGAATGGGCAGAGAGTTTACTTCACAAGTGAGAATGCACGAGCCCGAGCACAGTCCCCGCCAGATACAACACTTACTGCCTTCTTCTCCCTGTGCCAAAGTGACGAGTTCGCTCGCACTCTGCTGTACCATCAGTTGCCAAAGTACTACACGTGGAATGCAAGCAGAAAAAAATGGCTCCGTCGTAAGTCTGGTCAAATTGTACTGGAACATTCGGGTATTAGATCAAGCGATGCACTTGGTCGTGTCTACACAGTTCATCCAACCAACTCTGAATGCTTTCATCTTCGACTGTTGCTTCACGAAGTACAAGGTCCTACATCCTTCAGCTTTTTAAAAACTGTTGGCGAAACAGTATGTGATACTTTCAAGCAAGCCTGCCAGCTAAAAGGTCTTCTCGAAGATGACTCACAATGGAAAAATACACTGGAAGAAGCAGCTGCCACTCGATCAGCGGGAATGCTCCGTAATCTATTTGTACTTATGCTGCAGACATGTTCCATGTCAAATCCTCTGGAGCTGTGGAATTTACAGAAACAAAATATGTCTGAAGACATTTTGCACCAGGCAAGAGTTAGGACCAATAACTTTGAGTTAGTGTATGACGATGTCATCTTCAATCAAGCATTGATCTTTCTCGAAGATAAGATCAAGGCCTTAGGTGGTTTGAATTTAAAAGCATTCGGACTTCCTGAGCCACAAAGGGGCGACTCTAGCAGTCTCAACTACGAAATAATGAGGGAGACAAGCTACAATATAGATGAACTAACAACGTATGTCCAATCAAATGAGCCAAATCTGGTTGAGGATCAGAGACAAGCCTTTGAGTTAATTACATCTGCTGTTTTTGATGGAGTGGGTGGAATATTCTTCTTAGACGCACCCGGTGGAACAGGGAAAACTTATCTTATCAATCTTCTTTTAGCAAAAGTGAGACAGAGAGGTATGGTTGCCCTTGCTGTAGCTTCTTCGGGAATTGCTGCTACTCTTTTGGCTGGAGGAAGAACAGCTCATTCAGTGTTTAAATTACCTCTAAATCTAGCAAGTGTTGAACATCCCACTTGCAACATTTCAAGAAGTTCGAATAAGGCTGCACTTCTCAGAAGATGCAAGCTTATTGTCTGGGATGAGTGCACAATGTCAAACAAGGCTGCTTTGGAAGCTCTTGACGTTACCATGCAAGACCTTTTTCATAACACAAGACGTATAGGAGGAGTAACTTTGGTTTTATCTGGGGATTTCAGGCAGACTCTTTCAGTAATTCAACGTGGTACAAAAGCGGATGAAATACATGCATCAATTAAAACATCTTGCCTTTGGACAAATGTTCAAAGACTCAGGTTAGAAACGAACATGAGAGTTCATATAACAGGTCATGCCGCTGCTCAAGAATTTGCAGAGAACCTACTGCGACTTGGAAACGGGGACATAACCGCTGATGACAAGGGATTAATAGAGATGGGATTTATTGGAAATATTGTTACAACACCAGTAGAACTAAAAGAAAGTGTATTTCCCAACATTGAGCGTCACTTCCGAGACCCTAAGTGGCTATGTGAAAGAGCTATTCTTGCTCCCACGAACGAAGCGGTTAATGTCATTAACAGACAACTACTCATGAAACTTCCTGCTTCTGTTCACACGTACAAGTCTGTAGATTCTGTAATAGATATAAATCAGGCCGTCGAGTACTCACCAGAATTTTTGAATTCACTGGAAATTTCTGGTGTGCCCTCACATAAATTAGAACTAAAGATTGGGGCACCCATAATGCTTTTAAGAAATCTAGATCCACCGGCACTGTGTAATGGAACAAGATTGATTGTTAAGAAAATGATGCCTAATGTCCTTGAGGCAACGATCATAACAGGTCATTCTGCTGGAAGTCACGTTTTTCTACCACGCATCCCTATCATACCGCCAAACCTCCCGTTTGAGTTTAAACGCCTACAGTTTCCAGTTCGGCTCAGTTTTGCGATGAGTATAAACAAATCTCAGGGACAGAGTTTGAAAGTTGTTGGACTCAACCTACAAAGGCCTTGCTTCTCCCATGGACAACTTTATGTTGGTTGCTCAAGAGTTGGGGATAATAGGAATCTATTTATACTTGCACCAGATGGGAAAACAAAAAATATCGTGTATAAGGAAATACTGCGAGAGTGAAACAAAATTTCATTTTCTAAATTATCAAAATCTAAAATGAACTAAAGAAATGAATGGAGTCTAAAATGGAAATCCTGCTCTGGAGTTTGTTGGCCTTTGGCCTGAGATCAAAGATGTATAGTTTGAAAACACCTTTCATGGAGATGATAACTGCTAAAGGTGTTAATAAGAATGCTGTGAAAAAAATAATCTGTTATCAAGATTACTATATCTGTATAACAAGGCGAAGATATAATAGAGTTGAACAATTTAAAATTGCAAGTAAAGACCATCAGATTTATACTGTTAGGCAAATTAAAATTGAAATATCCACCTATGATGATAAACGTTATATGATGATAAACGTTATAGGTGATAAACTATGATAAACATTATAGGTGATGGTATGAAATTTAAATTATTGAATTATGATGGATTGAATTGTGGCGATATATTGTGACGTAATGTATTGTTGTATAGTAATAACTTAAGTGTGGTGATGTATTAATTGTTGCAATGTATTGTTTACATTGAGTGGTGGTTGGGACCACAATGAAATAACTTAATTGAGGCGATGTATTATTGTGGTGTCAAGAATTGTCGTATTATAAAACTTAATTGTGGCGATGTATTTGCTTTTTATACGGTTGCTTTTTATACGGTTTTTGGCCTAGGGACAATTAAAAACCGAATTAGTGTTTGGGTGCTTTTTATACGGTTTTTGGCCTAGCGACAATTAAAAACCGAATAAGTATTTGCTTTTTACACGGTTTTTGGCCTAGGGACAATTAAAAACCGAATTAGTGTTTACTTTTTATAAGGTTTCCGGCTCATTATGCTGGATTGAATTGTGGTGATGTATTGTTTACATCGGGTGGTGGTTGGGACCACAATGCAAAAACTTAAACACTGAATAAATAAAAAAATAAAAATAAAGTTATAGAGATTGTCGCGGTGCATTTATGCATCGGGTGGTGGCGGGGACAATCTTTAAAAAAAAAACTTTTAAAACCGAATTAGTGTTTACTTTTTATAAGGTTTCTGGCTCATTATGATGGGTTGAATTGTGGCGATGTACTGTTTACATCGGGTGGTGGTTGGGACTACAATGAAAAAACTTAATTGTGGCGACATATTGTTGTGGCGTACTCTATTGTTGTATTGTACAAACTTAATTGTGGCGATGTATTATTTACATCGGGTGGTGGTTGGAACCACAATGAAAAAACTTAATCATTGATTGCTTTTTATACGGTTTTTGGCCTAAGGACAATTAAAAACCGAATAAGTTTTTGCTTTTTACACGGTTTTTGGCCTAGGTACAATTAAAAACCGAATTACTGTTTGCTTTTTATAAGGTTTCTGCCTCATTATGCTGGATTGAATTGTGGCGATGTATTGTTTACATCGGGTGGTGGTTGGGACCACAATGCAAAAACTTAAACACTGAAGAAATAAAAAAATAAATAAAAATAAAGTTATGGAGATTGTCGCGGTGCATTTATGCATCGGGTGGTGGTGGGGATAATCTTTAAAAAAAAAACTTTTAAAACTGAATTAGTGTTTACTTTTTATAAGATTTCTGGCTCATTATGATGGGTTGAATTGTGGCGATGTATTGTTTACATCGGGTGGTGGTTGGGACTACAATGAAAAAACTTAATTGTGGCGACATATTGTTGTGGCGTACTCTATTGTTGTATTGTACAAACTTAATTGTGGCGATGTATTATTTACATCGGGTGGTGGTTGGAACCACAATGAAAAAACTTAATCATTGATTGCTTTTTATACGGATTTTGGCCTAAGGACAATTAAAAACCGAATAAGTTTTTGCTTTTTACACGGTTTTTGGCCTAGGCACAATTAAAAACCGAATTACTGTTTGCTTTTTATAAGGTTTCTGCCTCATTATGCTGGATTGAATTGTGGCGATGTATTGTTTACATCGGGTGGTGGTTGGGACCACAATGAAAAACTTAATTATGGCGATGTATTTTTGTATTACAAAACTTAATTATGGCGATGTATTTTTGTGGCGTACTGTATTGTTGTATTGTAGAAACTTAATTGTGGCGATGTATTGTTTACATCGGGGGTGGTTGGGACCGCAAGGAAAAAACTTAATTATGGCGATGTATTTTTGTAGCGTACTGTATTGTTGTATTGTAAAAACTTAATTGTGGTGATGTATTGTTTACAACGAGTGGTGGTTGGGACCACAATGTAAAACTTAATCATTGATCGCTTTTTATACGGTTTTTGGCCTAGGGACAATTAAAAACCGAATTAGTGTTTGGTTGCTTTTTATACGGTTTTTGGCCTAGCGACAATTAAAAACCGAATAAGTATTTGCTTTTTATAAGGTTTCCGGCTCATTATGCTGGATTGAATTATGCCGATGTATTGTTTACATTGGGTGGGGGTTGGGACCACAATGAAAAACCTTAATTGTGTCGACGTATTGTTGTGGCGTACTCTATTGTATTGTAAAAACTTAATTGTGGCGATGTATTATTTACATCGGGTGGTGGTTGGAACCACAATAAAAAAACTTAATCATTGATTGCTTTTTATACGGTTTTTGGCCTAAGGACAATTAAAAACCGAATAAGTGTTTGCTTTTTACACGGTTTTTGGCTTAGGCACAATTAAAAACCGAATTACTCTTTGCTTTTTATAAGGTTTCTGCCTCATTATGCTGGATTGAATTGTGGCGATGTATTGTTTACATCGGGTGATGTATTTTTGTAGCGTACTGTATTGTTGTATTGTAAAAACTTAATTGTGGTGATGTATTGTTTACAACGAGTGGTGGTTGGGACCACAATGTAAAACTTAATCATTGATCGCTTTTTATACGGTTTTTGGCCTAGGGACAATTAAAAACCGAATTAGTGTTTGGTTGCTTTTTACACGGTTTTTGGCCTAGGGATAATTAAAAACCAAATTAGTGTTTACTTTTTATAAGGTTTCCGGCTCATTATGCTGGATTGAATTATGCCGATGTATTGTTTACATTGGGTGGTGGTTGGGATCACAATGAAAAACCTTAATTGTGTCGACGTATTGTTGTGTCGTACTCTATTGTATTGTAAAAACTTAATTGTGGCGATGTATTATTTACATCGGGTGGTGGTTGGAACCACAATAAAAAAACTTAATCATTGATTGCTTTTTATACGGTTTTTGGCCTAAGGACAATTAAAAACCGAATAAGTGTTTGCTTTTTACACGGTTTTTGGCTTAGGCACAATTAAAAACCGAATTACTCTTTGCTTTTTATAAGGTTTCTGCCTCATTATGCTGGATTGAATTGTGGCGATGTATTGTTTACATCGGGTGATGTATTTTTGTAGCTTACTGTATTGTTGTATTGTAAAAACTTAATTGTGGTGATGTATTGTTTACAACGAGTGGTGGTTGGGACCACAATGTAAAACTTAATCATTGATCGCTTTTTATACGGTTTTTGGCCTAGGGACAATTAAAAACCGAATTAGTGTTTGGTTGCTTTTTACACGGTTTTTGGCCTAGGGATAATTAAAAACCAAATTAGTGTTTACTTTTTATAAGGTTTCCGGCTCATTATGCTGGATTGAATTATGCCGATGTATTGTTTACATTGGGTGGTGGTTGGGACCACAATGAAAAACCTTAATTGTGTCGACGTATTGTTGTGGCGTACTCTATTGTATTGTAAAAACTTAATTGTGGCGATGTATTATTTACATCGGGTGGTGGTTGGAACCACAATAAAATAACTTAATCATTGTTGCTTTTTATACGGTTTTTGGCCTAAGGACAATTAAAAACCGAATAAGTTTTTGCTTTTTACACGGTTTTTGGCCTAGGCACAATTAAAAACCGAATTACTGTTTGCTTTTTATAAGGTTTCTGCATCATTATGCTGGATTGAATTGTGGCGATGTATTGTTTACATCGGGTGGTGGTTGGGACCACAATGCAAAAACTTAAACACTGAAGAAATAAAAAAATAAATAAAAATAAAGTTATGGAGATTGTCGCGGTTCATTTATGCATCGGGTGGTGGTGGGGACAATCTTTAAAAAAAAAACTTTTAAAACTGAATTAGTGTTTACTTTTTATAAGATTTCTGGCTCATTATGATGGGTTGAATTGTGGCGATGTATTGTTTACAACTGGTGGTGGTTGGGACTACAATGAAAAAACCTAATTGTGGCGACATATTGTTGTGGCGTACTCTATTGTTGTATTGTACAAACTTAATTGTGGCGATGTATTATTTACATCGGGTGGTGGTTGGAACCACAATGAAAAAACTTAATCATTGATTGCTTTTTATACGGTTTTTGGCCTAAGGACAATTAAAAACCGAATAAGTTTTTGCTGTTTACACGGTTTTTGGCCTAGGCACAATTAAAAACCGAATTACTGTTTGCTTTTTATAAGGTTTCTGCCTCATTATGCTGGATTGAATTGTGGCGATGTATTGTTTACATCGGGTGGTGGTTGGGACCACAATGAAAAACTTAATTATGGCGATGTATTTTTGTATTACAAAACTTAATTATGGCGATGTATTTTTGTGGCGTACTGTATTGTTGTATTGTAGAAACTTAATTGTGGCGATGTATTGTTTACATCGGGGGGTGGTTGGGACCGCAAGGAAAAAACTTAATTATGGCGATGTATTTTTGTAGCGTACTGTATTGTTGTATTGTAAAAACTTAATTGTGGTGATGTATTGTTTACAACGAGTGGTGGTTGGGACCACAATGTAAAACTTAATCATTGATCGCTTTTTATACGGTTTTTGGCCTAGGGACAATTAAAAACCGAATTAGTGTTTGGTTGCTTTTTATACGGTTTTTGGCCTAGCGACAATTAAAAACCGAATAAGTATTTGCTTTTTACACGGTTTTTGGCCTAGGGATAATTAAAAACCAAATTAGTGTTTACTTTTTATAAGGTTTCCGGCTCATTATGCTGGATTGAATTATGCCGATGTATTGTTTACATTGGGTGGTGGTTGGGACCACAATGAAAAACCTTAATTGTGTTGACGTATTGTTGTGGCGTACTGTATTGTATTGTAAAAACTTAATTGTGGCGATGTATTATTTACATCGGGTGGTGGTTGGAACCACAATAAAAAAACTTAATCATTGATTGCTTTTTATACGGTTTTTGGCCTAGGGACAATTAAAAACCGAATTAGTGTTTGGTTGCTTTTTATACGGTTTTTGGCCTAGCGACAATTAAAAACCGAATAAGTGTTTGCTTTTTACACGGTTTTTGGCTTAGGCACAATTAAAAACCGAATTACTCTTTGCTTTTTATAAGGTTTCTGCCTCATTATGCTGGATTGAATTGTGGCGATGTATTGTTTACATCGGGTGGTGGTTGGGACCACAATGCAAAAACTTAAACACTGAAGAAATAAAAAAATAAAGTTATGGAGATTGTCGCGGTGCATTTATGCATCGGGTGGTGGTGGGGGCAATCTTTAAAAAAAAAAACTTTTAAAACTGAATTAGTGTTTACTTTTTATAAGGTTTCTGGCTCATTATGATGGATTGAATTGTGGCGATGTATTGTTTACATCGGGTGGTGGTTGGGACTACAATGAAAAAACTTAATTGTGGCGACATATTGTTGTGGCGTACTCTATTGTTGTATTGTACAAACTTAATTGTGGCGATGTATTATTTACATCGGGTGGTGGTTGGAACCACAATGAAAAAACTTAATCATTGATTGCTTTTTATACGGTTTTTGGCCTAAGGACAATTAAAAACCGAATAAGTTTTTGCTTTTTACACGGTTTTTGGCCTAGGCACAATTAAAAACCGAATTACTGTTTGCTTTTTATAAGGTTTCTGCATCATTATGCTGGATTGAATTGTGGCGATGTATTGTTTACATCGGGTGGTGGTTGGGACCACAATGCAAAAACTTAAACACTGAAGAAATAAAAAAATAAATAAAAATAAAGTTATGGGGATTGTCGCGGTTCATTTATGCATCGGGTGGTGGTGGGGACAATCTTTAAAAAAAAAACTTTTAAAACTGAATTAGTGTTTACTTTTTATAAGATTTCTGGCTCATTATGATGGGTTGAATTGTGGCGATGTATTGTTTACATCGGGTGGTGGTTGGGACTACAATGAAAAAACTTAATTGTGGCGACATATTGTTGTAGCGTACTCTATTGTTGTATTGTACAAACTTAATTGTGGCGATGTATTATTTACATCGGGTGGTGGTTGGAACCACAATGAAAAAACTTAATCATTGATTGCTTTTTATACGGTTTTTGGCCTAAGGACAATTAAAAACCGAATAAGTTTTTGCTTTTTACACGGTTTTTGGCCTAGGCACAATTAAAAACCGAATTACTGTTTGCTTTTTATAAGGTTTCTGCCTCATTATGCTGGATTGAATTGTGGCGATGTATTGTTTACATCGGGTGGTGGTTGGGACCACAATGAAAAACTTAATTATGGCGATGTATTTTTGTATTACAAAACTTAATTATGGCGATGTATTTTTGTGGCGTACTGTATTGTTGTATTGTAGAAACTTAATTGTGGCGATGTATTGTTTACATCGGGGGGTGGTTGGGACCGCAAGGAAAAAACTTAATTATGGCGATGTATTTTTGTAGCGTACTGTATTGTTGTATTGTAAAAACTTAATTGTGGTGATGTATTGTTTACAACGAGTGGTGGTTGGGACCACAATGTGAAACTTAATCATTGATCGCTTTTTATACGGTTTTTGGCCTAGGGACAATTAAAAACCGAATTAGTGTTTGGTTGCTTTTTATACGGTTTTTGGCCTAGCGACAATTAAAAACCGAATAAGTATTTGCTTTTTACACGGTTTTTGGCCTAGGGATAATTAAAAACCAAATTAGTGTTTACTTTTTATA
Source organism: Amaurobius ferox (assembly GCA_951213105.1). NCBI lineage: Eukaryota > Metazoa > Arthropoda > Arachnida > Araneae > Amaurobiidae > Amaurobius > Amaurobius ferox. The sequence continues at coordinate 28,784,226 of OX578142.1, forward strand.
AGGTTTCCGGCTCATTATGCTGGATTGAATTATGACGATGTATTGTTTACATTGGGTGGTGGTTGGGACCACAATGAAAAACCTTAATTGTGTCGACGTATTGTTGTTGCGTACTCTATTGTATTGTAAAAACTTAATTGTGGTGATGTATTATTTACATCGGGTGGTGGTTGGAACCACAATAAAAAAACTTAATCATTGATTGCTTTTTATACGGTTTTTGGCCTAAGGACAATTAAAAACCGAATAAGTGTTTGCTTTTTACACGGTTTTTGGCCTAGGCACAATTAAAAACCGAATTACTGTTTGCTTTTTATAAGGTTTCTGCCTCATTATGCTGGATTGAATTGTGGCGATGTATTGTTTACATCGGGTGGTGGTTGGGACCACAATGCAAAAACTTAAACACTGAAGAAATAAAAAAATAAATAAAAATAAAGTTATGGAGATTGTCGCGGTGCATTTATGCATCGGGTGGTGGTGGGGACAATCTTTAAAAAAAACTTTTAAAACTGAATTAGTGTTTACTTTTTATAAGATTTCTGGCTCATTATGATGGGTTGAATTGTGGCGATGCATTGTTTACATCGGGTGGTGGTTGGGACCACAATGAAAAACTTAAACACTGAATAAATAAAAAAATAAATAAAAAGAAAGTTATGGAGATTGTCGCAGTGCATTTATGCATCGGGTGGTGGTGGGGATAATCTTAAAAAAAAAAACTTTTTCGCTGAGCAGCATCGTTAAAAAGCGAGCTTGCCACTGTCAGGATTTTCAAGGGTAGCGAACAGGCTGGTCGCCAAAAGCGGCTAGTACATAATAAAAGACGATGTCTGTGTGTATCTAAGGAATCTAAACATCCTACGAAAAATCTAAGCGTCATACGGAAATCTAAGCGTCACACGGAAAATCTAAGCGTCATACGGAAATATAAGCGTGATACAGAAAATCTAAGCGTGATACGGAAAATCTAAGCATCATACGGCCATGAAATTTGGTACACAGATATTTCGAGACCTGGAAAGATGCACCTCAGCTATATTTTCTCACAATTCAAATTTTTTTAGTTATTTATATTTTAGCACGATTTTGAGCGATTATTGCAATTTTCAAACAAATTGGTCCCTTAGCAACCAAAATTATTATTACAGAATTTCTATCTTGACACCATCGGAAAGGTCGAGGTACGTTCTTTCCAGCATGTTTGAACCAAACCTATAGGACAATTCCTTTATATATATTATTTCTTTAAATATAGGGGTTATCTGATACTTATTTTTTCGCGTCCAGAAAAGCGTTTCTTCACCTCCGCATCAACGGATAATTCTTTCTAAGTTAAAAAAATATAAAAATATTGAAGGGTTGCCTTGGTTTTTAGCGAACATTTCATATTTTTATATATTCTTTTATATCACCCTGGACTATAAACATAGGAAATAATTTCAGATAGTTATATCTTACAAAAAATAATTTATGCAGTCATGGAGCTTTAAAATACTCATCTATGCAATTCAGCTTACAACTAAATAACATTCTTCTGCGTACTTTAGCATTTTTATTCTCGTCCCTATCATTATTTATGTTTCAATAACAATCAATGGTATCCAACAAAGCGTCTGTAAAAAAATATTTTATTAAGAAAATGCATAAATTGACAAAGGCAAAATTTTTAAAAAGTTTTATATATGAAGATAATTTTCTTTGCCATCAAAGAGAAATGTTTATAAAGAACGCCAGTCAAAGGACAGTAAAAATCATTTTCTTTTGAAAACGACGTTTCTTTTAAAACAAATGAGGACTTCGTTAACAAAGTCCATTGTCACGTGAGCGAATCGGCTATGTTGGAATTTAACGAGCACAAAACAAGAATTTTTGAAAAATATTCCATCTTACATTCAGCTTGCACTACCACTCAAAGCCAATAAATAGGATACATTATTACAACTAATAAGATTTTTTCATTCCATGTTTCCGCATAAAAATATAATTATGAACCTAACTATAATATTTTCAACTGCTACTGCGATTTTCTTTAATATAACAGTTTTAATACTAACTAGTAAAAACTTTTTATACAATATAAAAAATATAATTTTATGAAGAGTTACTCAAGGAATTAATCACTCAAACTTGTAAATTCTTATCCTGAGACAAGAGCATCAATGACTAAGGAAACTCGGGGTCAGGAAAAACATCACTTTCTCTACACCTGATTTGAGTCTGGGTCTTTTTGGCCTCAATGAATCTTCCAGTGGTTACTGTAATTGTATTTTATTTTCCTTTTCCTTCTCTTCTTCTGTCTCTTTTTTTTTCCTTTTATATTTTTTTCTACCTCCCCTCTCTCTATCCTTCTTTTTCTATCTTGCCTTCTCTCAAGAGCCTTCCCTTTCTTTTTTTGTTTTATTTTCTATTTTATCACTCCTTCTCTTTCTCCTACCTTACCTCTGACATTATCGCTCTCCTTCTCTATATCCTTAGCTCTTTCCTTCTATATATATCCTTGTCTTTCTATATAATTAGCTCTTTTCTCTCTCCTTTTCTCTCTCCTTTTCTCTCGCTTTTTCTCCTTTTCTCTCTCCCTTTCTTTCTCCTTCTCTCTCTCCTTTTCTCTCTCCTTTTATCTCTCCTTCTCTCCCTCCTTTCTCTCTCCTTCTCTCTCTTTCTCCCTCCTCTTTCACTCTGTCTCTACACTTCTATCGCCTTCTGTTTCACATTCTCTATAAATCCTTCTCTCTCTCATTCTCTCATTCCCTCTATATCGCCTTCTACCTATATTTCTGTCTTTCATTACATCCACTCAAATGAGGGGAGTGAAAAGCTGCAATTTTTAGATAGAGAAATTTTTTAGTATTTTTATAATTTTGTAAGTAGCAGGAGGAAATAAAGTAAAAGAAGAAAAATTTGTGAAGCCGTATACTACAAACTCCATTCAACCATCGGGAATACCATATTATCCTGATCCAATCTTGGAATGACCGATGAGTATCCTAACTTCATGAGGAAAGCAAAAGATCTATTTCTGTCCCAATAATGCAATTCGACCATCAAGAAAGCCGTATTATCCTGATTTGATCTTACCAAAAAATAACGGAGGAATATCTTAGAATAGTGAGAAAAGCAATAGGTCTATTCATACCCTAACAAGAAATTTATAAAGAAGCCGTCATATCGTGACAAATAGTAGGTACACTTCCTTTTTGATGGAACTATTAAGCATTTTAATTCACTTTGACATTCAGATTTCGCAGTTATGCGAATTTTTGTGAAAACCAAAACACCAGTGATATCTCCAAAACCGGAAATGGAATTCCTTAGTGACCCCTCTACATCCTCTAAAATTCTATGCTAAATTTATGTCATTATGTCTAAGCTCTCATCTCTAAACTTCCATCTCTAAACTCTCATTTTATATCTATCAATACCCAATTCTGAGAAATAGATGTTCCAAAGAGTTTTTTTAACAGGAAGTAAAAAAAGGTAGGAATATAAAGTAAGAAAAGGTAGGAATATAAAGTAAGAAAAGGTAGGAATGAGATAGAAATATTTAGTAACATCTCCCCCCCCCCCCTACCATATTCCGGAATTCAATGCTGAATTCATTTCAGCCATCATCTAAGCTTGTACAGAACCTTCCTGCCCCACCCGGGAATTGAACCACGGATCTTCATACTATCCAGCCTACGCTCTAACGTTGAGTTATTGGGACGAAATTGCAAGCCCTTATTGTCAAAATGGATTTTGTATTCTCCACTCTCTAATGTCAGATTGGTGTGCAACTGACAATCAGATTGACCACTTACTGCTATTTTTACCTCAGGTTACCTTCCCGATGCTATGTTTGTCCTCCATATTAGTTTCCTGCTTAGTCGTTAACCTCCCGATTTAAAATCGGCGCTCAATATACCAAAGTTCGCTGAATCCGTGCTAGTCATACCATGGTCACTTTCAGACCTCTGACATCTTTGCACTAACCTACAGAGTTGATTTTTTCAGGAGCCATTGTAAAGAACTTTGCTGCCCCAACCAGAAATCGAACCACAGATCTTCGTTCTAGCTAGCCGACGCTCTACCGTTGAGCTACTGGGATAGAATTGTAAGCTGTTATCATCAACTCTGCAAGCTCTATCGATAACCAATATTAAGAAGTAAATGTTTCACGAAAATTCTTTGAACTGGAAGTGGAAATTTTCAATGACTCCCCCCCCCCCCACACACACACACACCAAAGAATTCAATGCTAGATCCATATCAGTCATTATCTAAGCTATATCTATTGCAGATTCCAAGAAATAGATGTTGTTTCAAGGAAAATGTAAACATTTGAATTAGAAATAACATCTACAGAACCGGAAGTAGATATACTTATTCTTTTCACCCCTTCCAAAATTTGATTCTGTATCGAATCCATATCAGTCATTATCTAATATCTATAGGCAATCCTGAGAAAGAGATATTTCAAACAGTGTTTTTGAACCGGAAGTGGAAATTAAAATGTTTAGTGAACTACCCTACCACCTCCAGAATTTTATACTGAATGCGTATCAATTATCAACTAAGCTTTATCTATAGACAGTTTCGTGATATAAACGTTTCAAATAAAATAAAAGAAATTTGATCCGGAAGTGAGAATCGTTCGTGAACCCCAAATCACTCCTGAATTTGATGTTGAATCTAAATCAGTTATCATATGAGCTCTATCTATAACAGATCCTGAGAAATAAATGGTTCAAGTGAAAAATTTCCAAAAATCAATAGTAGGGCAAAATGTTTGCCATCAACCATCAAGAAAACCACATTATTTTGATTTGATCATGAAATAGCCGATGAGTATCCTAACATAATGAGAAAAGCCATACATCTATTTCGGCCCGCATAATGTTAATCACATTCATTAAAGTGCTGTGAACCGCAAAATGTTAAACATCAGTACTCTAGTTCAGTGATTTTCAAACTCTTTTAGGCGTGGAACCCTTTTGAAATTTTATTTGATGGCGGAAACCCAAAATGAGAAAAAGTCCAAGCTATGTATTCAAATGTTACTCTTCTTTTATTATGAACGAGCGAAGTGAAGGCTATTCTTCATTCCTAACGACGCGAAATTAACATTTGTCTGAATTTTATTATCCCTTTTACTGGAAAACTACAATAGGTAAGAAGAATTTTGCATACATACGTGAGATTGCACGCAGATTTGCAGAATCACAATTTCAATTATTAATAGGACGGTGGACGTTGAAATGAGCAAAAATCGACTAAATTTTTTTTTTTTTTAATATATAACATTGTTTTACACTTTTAACCTTTTGCTTACGAGTGGGACAGGGTCCATCCCAAACGAAGAACCTCCCAAAAAGACAGGTATTTTACATACCCTATCCCAAACAGTTCGACCCCCTTTTGCAGACATTGGCGTCCATGGAAATCGCCGGCACCTGCTGCAGCAGGTGCAATGTTTCTGCCGGCGATTTCCATGGACGCCAATGTCTGCAAAAGAGGGTCGAACTGTTTGGGATAGGGTATGTAAAATACCTGCCTTTTTGGGAGGTTCTTCGTTTAGATGGACGCTGTCCCACCCGTAAGCAAAAGGTTAAATGCATTTTTTTCGAAACGGAATTTTCAAAGGTTTTACATTTTTAAAATGTTTTCCATGCGTCTTAATTTTTCTTTGAGATGCATGAAATTTGGCAAGAAGACACCTTTCATAATTTTTAATGAAACTGGGTATGCATTTTATAATTGAACTTTATTAAGGTAATTAAAAGTGAATAAAATAACCCAATTAAATGATGAAAATTAGTTTTAATGTAGAAAAATATTTTTAAAAAATTAACTTTCCAAGGGATTTAAAAATGAATACCCAAATTTGTTCATCATGTGTTTTTGAGTGATCATAATGTAAAATTAATCAAAAATGTGAACAAATGGCACGCAAGAAGTATTTTCAAATTTTCGTTAAAAAAAAATTAATTTAAAAAAGAAAATACAAAATTGTAACAAAATTGAAAAAAAATTGAATGGTATTTTATATAGTAATGTTAAGAAGAATATTTATACAAATTTTCATGTTTCTAAGTCAATAAATAAATTAAAAAAATTTCAACATCCACCGTCCTCTTAAAACGAATTGTAACAAGGCGAAACGCTCATTTTTAAAATGTTCATGTACACTACGCTTCCTGGAAATAACAAGTAAACAACAACTTTTAAACAGCTAATCAAAGTGCGTGTATTTGCATGCATCGTGATTTAAACGTGCTCCTGTGTATTAAATACGTTTTTGCGATTTAAATGTGTTACTTTGATGTCATTGTTCTTCTGTATTCTAATTTATTTCATTTTATTTCAAAATTCTAAAAACTTATAGGATCTTTGTATTGGGATTCTCAGATATTGAAATTAATTTTTTATACGTCTAATTTCATAATTATTTGTTAAATTAAGTTTTAATTTTAAATATTTCACAGTTCGCATACTTCATACTCAAGACTCTATTCAAAGCCCGGCGTTTTGCTAGTTTTTAAGAAAATTACACAAAATCAGCAAGTTGTGGAACCCCAGGGATACTGTCGCGGATCCCTAGGGATACTGTCGTGGAACATCAAGGCTATGGTCACGGAACCCCAGGGATACTGTCGCGAACCCCAAGAAACACACTTTGAAAACCGCTGCTCTAGTTGATAATATACTCTGTAACAAAAAATGTGATGCACCAAGAAGGAGTTGTCCGATTGTAATGAAATTTCGTATACAAAGACATTTTAAGAGAACATGCAAATGAATAAAATTTGGTGTCCAATGAATAAATAGTGGGAGCTCCAGCGCATCGGAACTGAGCATTCAGCAGGTGCATATAAGGAGCTATTCTGAATATGTGGCCAAAATTTCTGTTGCATTTCGACTGCGGATATCTTAGGTCTTTGGTAGTCATTTCTGGCACACACAGCACAGCTGTACGTATACAACATTCTACGACCGGTTGTGTTACAGTTCCTTTTGCGACCCCCCAGACTTACTTTTCAACAAGATAATGCCCGGCCGCACACGGTACGTATTGCTATGAATTGTCTTCAAGCTTCCCTAACACTTCTTTGGCCAGCTAGGTCTTCTGTGTGATCTCTCTCTCTCATACAGAACATTGGGGACGTTATGGGAAGGCGATTGCAACCATCCCGTAATGTTGACGATTTAGCCCGACAGTTGGAGACAATTTCGCAAGACATTCCGCAGGACACCATCCGTGAACTTTATCAGTCTATGCCACGCCGGGTGGCATCTTGCATCCAGGCCAGAGGTGGAGCAACGCCTTATTGGCTTCCTCCCTTTGTATACGGTCAAACTCTAAATCATTAAATTGTTCTGAAATTTTAATCGTTTCTTTTTCTATGTATTTTCTTCACATCCACTAATTTGTATCACAATCGGACAACTCCTTCTTGGTGCCTCGATTTTTTTTGTTATAGACTGTACTATAGATACTATTTAGCAAAAACCAATAACGAATTTTCGTAAAAAGATGGGCTGTAAGAAAAGAGAATAAATAAATCATCATGACTGAAGTTCTACAAAACATTTATTATACAGAGTATCTCAAAAAATTCTTAAGCAATCCAATGTATGTAAGGAAAAGTCTATCACTGTACCCGTTAAGTCAATTTATAGTAAAGTGATCACGCACGATTGAATAAAAGTGATGGTAGCTCTTTTATCGGAGAATTTAAAAAAAGTAGGACAACGAAGTCGGCAACAATGTGTGGTGAACAGAAAACGCCAATTAAAAAGTTGTAGAGCGTTGTCTAATGAAAAGAAATAGACCATAAAACTGATGCAGAGGCAGTATAAAGTTATTGACGAAAATCTGTTCTATTCAGGAATGCTAAAATAAGCAACAAGAATCTTATGTACAACTTGTTCAAAATACTCTCCTTAAAGCAGCATTGCAGGTATCAACGTATTACAGTCCCTGATGATACGAATTTTTCACAGGTATTTATTGCCTGCGTTTCGTACGTTCCTGATGTCCATTCTTACTCATTTGACAATGCCCTACAACTTTATTATTGGTTTTTTCTTCAATATCTATTTGTTGCAGCGCTCCGTTACCTTAACTTTATAAATTCACCACTAAGGGCGTTGCATTACCCTTTATTTGATCTGTCAATTTGATATAGGAAGGCCTAACGTGTACACACATTAACCTTTCCTTACAAAGTTAATGAGGTACTTAAGGACGTTCCTAGGACTCCTGTATTTGCCTTAATAAATTCACCATATTCTTTTAGTCTATGTTGGTCAGTATATTTATGGAAGCTCTGTCTCGAAAATGGTACATCTTAGGAAGAGGGTGACTTTTTTGTAAAGTTATAGAAATTGTTGCACAGACTTTCCCTTTGCTTGATCTCGAACGAGTCTAAAGAATAATTTAGCTTAATACTGTGTGCTCGTAAATCACACAACTTGTCGATATTTTAAATCATAATAGACTCATTCTAGGAAGTTCCTGTTTGGAACAAAGTCCAATTTCCATTAAAGACGAATATCATAATAACTCCTATTAAAGACGAATATCATAACAACTCCTATTAAGAAGAATATCATAACTCCTATTAAAGACGAATATCATAACCCCTATTAAAGACGAATATCATAAGAATTCCTATTAAATACAAACCCTCAATGCATTTATCCCCATCTTTCGGTGTCAGAAGCTGTTTATATCGTATCTAGAGCACGAAATGTCCATCCTGGAAATCACTAGTTATAGTACTTATAGGAAATGTTTTAATTATACCAATTCTCTATGAGATAGCCCTCTCGCCAGCTAATAGAATTATCGCCATCTGTTGAATATTATGTTTAATTTTCGATCAGCTACATTCTTTCAAAGGCTTTAATATCATACATAAAATAAGGTAATAATAAGCTAAAAATATCTGTTGACGAAGTTGGCTCTTTTATCTTCCTAAAAGAGTAAATCATTTCATTTTCTATTCTACTTATTTTTCGTATTGATTTGGAAACTGTTATTTTTACAGCTGATTTGGGCGACTCATATAACTTCTGAAACAGGTTTTACTCACTCAACTAGTGCTTTAAATCATTTGTTGGACGTTCATTTTTGTCTTTGATATTTTACCGTTCATTCATAGATTCCTACTACTTGTCTCTTCATCCATGGATGGCTTTTTACCTCTTTTTTCTCTTCTCGCAGTTGGCTATCCCTGCTTCAATCGCATTTTGTTCTAACATCCAAACAGTTAACCGATTTTAACAGTTACCGATATTGTTCTAATGAGTGAACGTTGTGCTTCTTGTTTGTCTTGGAGAAGGCTGTTTCTTACCTTAAACTGCTCGACACCCTTATTTTTGTTATTTATGTTACTTTAAACGAAATTTTATAGTTTTATTTTATTAGAAGCTGTTTAAACTGTGCGAATATGTAAGATGCTATCATTCACTGGCATCAATTCTAAGAATTGCTTTTAGTTAGTTCCATTCCAGCTTGTGATCAATTTATCTTATTGCATCTCCTTAATCCAAAACACGTCCACGGCATAATTAAGAGAAAATAGAAGTAATTTTATAAATAATTTTTACATAATGTATATTTTGTAAAGTAAATTTGATATCTGGTTATAACCTTAATTTTTGATTTTGAAGGAATTTTATTTTGGAGGTGCTAGTTTTAAAATAAATATTTTTAAGTATTATTCAAGTTTTTTATTATTTTGAGTCCAAAAATGAATATTTTGCCTTTCAACAATTTTTAGTAGGTGCCGCATAGCAACAAGTAATTTCCTGGTGGATTATTGTGGGTTTCAACTTCAACATATCGCGAATATTTCATTAATACCTTCTTCATTTAACTTTAATTATCATATTTATTACCTTTTCTTCTATAAATTCAATCAACACGATGAGCTGAGGCTTTTAGAAATGCAATTTTTATTGAAATGGCAACATTTTGAAAAACCAGCAAAATCCGCCCACTATGCCCGTCCAAGTACACCCCGGCCATGCATGGGAAACAGGAGCCGGGAGACATCAACTCCGTTTCCGACCCTCACATCCGCTCCTAATACCCCCAGACACATACGAGCCATACATCCCTCCCATTCAATATTACTATTTCTTATACAACTTCCTATCAAAATATACACTATATGATCAAAAGTATCCGGACACTTTGGATGTAAGACTGTTTTTCGAATTTCTAAACAAATACTTGGCGAATTGTTCTGTAACTTTGGCGATGTAAAGAACATTCTTAAACGCACACTTTCCAGTAAAGTTTCGGTGACTTGTGCATTTAGGGAGTCACCAAGATATTGAAAAAGGGGGAAAATATATTTGATCACCCTGTATCATAAAAAGCTAGAAATGATTTGTAACTTTCACAAAATAGTTAACTAACTTTGTTCAATGTGTATAAGCATTTTTGTAAAACCAAAAACATATATTCATAAAGAAATAAAAGCTTCTTTAAAATAAACCAAATTTTGTTACATGTTTTTCGCTTACAATATTCATAGGTTTCAATCAAATTTCATGAAACATACAGAACATTTGTCAACGTCCAAGAAAAACATTATACTTCAATTGAAAATGAAATTGAATATAGATGAGATATAAGCATTTGAAGAAACAAAGTTTTTACTGCGCAAGCACGAAACATAGCAATAGTTTTCTTTCATGATTTTGTAGTGAATACTGTAGGGCACTTTCTATAAAAAATCCACTGGAATATCGTAAAAATTCACAAAGATATCGACGAATAGTGATCAGTTTTTCTCTGACTCTCTAAAAATACCTTAATGATAAGGGGGTTTGTACAAATTGACATTTTACATATTCATCGGACACCCCTGTTCTGAAAATGAACTAGTATAATTTTATACAAATAATGATCAAAAGTCTCCGGACACCCCTGTACGTGGTGATCATTATTTGCATAAAATTGGACTAGTTCATTTTTAGGAACAAGGGTGTCCGATGAATTTGTAAAATGTAAATTTGTGGAAACCCCCTTATCATCCAGGTACTTTCAGAGAGCCAGAAAAAACTGATCACTATATCGTCGATATCTTTGTGAATTTTCACGATATTCCAGTTGATTTTTTATAGAAGTTGCCCTACAATATTCATTACAAAATCATGAAAGAAAACTATTGCTAAGTTTCGCGCCTGCACAGTAAAATGTTAGTTTCTTCAAATGCTTATATCACATCGTTTATTCAATGCTTAAATTTTCAATTGAAGTTTAATGTTTTTCTTGGACGTTGACAAATGTTCTTTACGTTTCGTGAAATTTGATTGAAACCTATGGATATTGTAAACAAAAAACTTTTAACAATTTTTTTTTAAAGAAACATCTATATATTCATAAATATACGTTTCTGTTTTACGAAAATGCTTATACACATTGAACAAAGCTTGTTAACTATTTTGTGAAAGTTACAAATCATTTCTAGCTTTTTATGATACAGGGTGATCAAATATATTTTTCCCCTTTATCAATATCTTGGTGGTCCCCTAAATGCACAAGTCACCGAAACTTTACTGGAAAGTGTGCGTTTAAGAATGTTCTTTACATCGCCAAAGTTAGAGAACAATTCGCCAAGTATTTGTTTAGAAATTCGAAAAACATTCTAACATCCAAAGTGTCCGGATACTTTTGATCATATAGTGTATTTACTATACCAATCCCCAACATAAAACAATACATTTACGCTTCCCTTGACGCCCTAACAAACTAATTTATCAAGTTTAATACCGCAAATCTTTTATCTCGATTTTCAATTTCTAGTCACCATGGCAGAAATTTCAACTCCAACCAATCTATCTATAAACAAAGTTTACATTAATTGCATTAGGGGCGCAGTAGCCCAGTGGTTAGCGCGCGGGAATTGCACTCGGTAGGCCCGGATTCGATTCCCTCCGCTGCCAAAACTGCTGCAGTGTTCACGCGGAGTACGATCACTTTAAACATGTAGGCCCGTAAGTCCTTCCGAGAGGTTGGTGGTGGGGGAAGGAGAGTACGGTTCCTGTGGATGTCTCCCCCACTGGGTTCCGATCTAAATTGGGTGGCTTTACCCGGCAGTCCAAACAGTTACCTTACACCTTTCTGGTAGGTCGGACGGTCTGAGTCTCAACAACAACATTAATTGCATTGTTTATAACGCGAATTCGAAGATGTCTCTCTAACTCCGTGGTTTAAATATTTATATTCTGAATTTTTAAATTGGTATGACCTCTCAATAATAACTTTCCTAGTCAGCTGAATCATATGAAGGTGGTCTCATCCCTAACTCCATGAGCTGAATACAGTTTTGTTTTTCTTAAGGCATTAAAGTCTCATGACCATGCAATTGCATTATGTTGTGGCAACGCCTTTGGACTGAGATGGCATGCACAAATATAGCAAAAGAGGCCAAACTTTGAGAGGCTATTACTCCAGATCCAAGGGTTAATTTGAAAAACGGATTTTAGATTTTAACTCAGCAAGTCCGAATTAGTTTACAGAGCTTTTCAGTTCTCGGGGTTACATTTGGTGCTCTGATATACTAACACTGCGCTTTTACAGAGGTCATGCATAATGTTATTAGCGTTAAACGTAATTTAATGTTCTACGGTAATTTGATATAAAGAACGCAAAACTAAAGTTTATTTTTAAGTTCCAAACAGAATCATAAAAATACTGTGAAAGGTTATAAGAATCAATGCTCTAGTTGATAATAATGTAGATTTTATTAAAAAAAAGAACACATCTTTGCAAAAAAAATAATGTGGAAAGTGTAAGGAAATGAAAAGAATAAATAATCATGACAAAAGTTCTAAAAAACAGTTATTTATGATATTTTTATTCACCGCCAAAAACAAAAAAGTTTATAAGGAGCACTAAAAGAAAGTTACCATCTTTGTTGAAAGACATTTTTTTTAACAAATGAGCATTTTATAAAAGAAGCTCATTGTGACATAAAAGTGATGCAGCCGTGTTGAAGTTCAAACAGCATAAAGCAGGTATTTTTTTCCTTAAAGATAATTATACTTTCTTACGCTCAACCTGCTTCCTGGCAACACTAGAAGTAAATAAACAGAATAAATTGTTACAACTAATGGAATCTTTTTCTCTACATGCCTTTGCCTAAAAAATGCTTCAAACTCTCTTAGACGTAAGCTTTTTCTGCCTCTTCTGTGGTTTACTGTAGTATGATTTTTTTTAATATTTAATTAATTGATAATGTTTTTATGTGATATGAAAAAATGAACATTTGATGAATATGTCTTTTCAAATGAATAGGTGCTTTGAAATATATTTCAGTGATTTCAAATATATTTTAATGATTCACAAATTTTAAAAAATATTTATTCATAAAGACATTTTTATTTACCACCAAAAACAAAATAGTTTATAAGGAACGCCAAAAGAAAGTTAGCATCTTTGTCGAAAAACTTTTTTTAACAAATGAACATTTTCTGATAGAATCCCATTGTGACGCGAATGTTGAATTTCAACTAACATAAAACAGGTAATTTTTTTCTTAATGATAATTATACTTTCTTAAGCTCAACGTGCTTCCCGGCAACACTAGAAGTAAATAAACTGAATGAAAACGTTACAACTAATGGAATATTTTTTCTCATAATACTTTCACGTAAAAAATACTGAAAACTTTCTTAGTTGTAAGTTTTTTCTGCCTCTTCTCTGGTTTACTGTAATATGAACTTTTTTATCTATTTAATTAACTGGTGATGTTTTGTGCGATATGAAATAAAGAGAACAATTCGTAAATATGAACTTTTTCAAATAAAGAGTTATTTTGAAATATATTATAATTTTTTCAAACCCGAGTTTTGCAGCGGAAGATTTTTAATGCTATAACAGATCACAGATAAATAGGCAAAGAATATATATTATGATAGATATTATTTTTAATATTTTGCTTTTAACTTGATTTACCTTCCTTTTGGTTTTATGGTCGTACTAGTGTTTAAGCTTGTTAAAAACGGGGAAACTAACACTCTTAAAAAGTTGAGCTGCAACTTATTTTAATAACTTTTATTTTGTTTAATAATGTATGGTACTATGTGTCTAAAATAGTTTTCTCATACCAAATTAATTTTTAAATATTTTTAAGCGAAGTTAAAATTCACAAATTGCTTCAAAAATTTCAAAAAATATTAAAATTATCCCATAAAATATATAAAAAAAATTTCAGCAAAATATGTTCGGTAGTTTTTTAAATAAAAATTAAAATATTAATTACACCCATATAATATGAAAAGACCTTATAACCCAGTTCAAAATAAAATATGGCATCCATCTTTTTTTCCAAAATAGATATCATGATTTTTAAAGTTCTTTAACATTTATATATAGTGTTGTATCCGTCCTAAAACCGCTTTATTTTTGCGGTTCTGTACTTTTCCGTATTTTCTGTGCATCTATATTCTGCGCCAACGCAATTGCAATGATTTTTAGTTTAAATGATCATCAAACTTTGATTATTTCTGCAACGAAGCCTAATTTTAATGGATGCAAAATGTAAACAAGTGATTGTAAGATGAGTTGTATAAGAATTGCTGAATTTTTTTCCCGCAGATTTATTTAATTCTGGAGTCTGGAATAAAAGTGTTTGAATGAAATATTCACTGCTTTTACATAGAGAGCCAGACGATTTATATTTCGTTACCGCCATTTAAATAAAGTTTGTTTATTTTTTTCGATGAAGTTTTAAGTTTTCAAGTAAAATAAATTATTGTAGTTCTGTAATAATTAAAAAAATATCATCGCTGAATGTATCGCATTTTAGAGATACGATACATTTAGCAGATTGCATTTCAGTTGAAAAGTATTTCATAATCAATACTTTATGCATGATTGATTTTTCTTGTTTTTATTTTATGTTGAAGCACGATTTTCACACAAATTTGCGATCGAAAATATTTTCATATAGTTTCGATTTTGACATTATTGAAAAGATTAAAGAATGTTCTTTTTAACGATCTTTAAACTGAATCCTAAGAAAACGTCCTCATATATATACTTATTTATTTTAAAATACATCAAAATATGGATTTTTGTTTCATATTTTGCAGCATCTGAAAAAGGAAAATTAGCACAATTCTGTTGCTTGCAAAAGTATGGGTGTATATCTCCGGATTCTATCAAAAGAAAATTTTTCTTAATTAGCTATTTCCCGATTTCTCTGTTCATTTATATCCAAACACGTAAACATTGAAATTTTTGATCTCGTTCTTTTTACGGTTTTCCTCTGCTTTCACGTAATTACTTCACTACTTGACATGAACCATAATTTTCGGGAGATTTGTCATTCCAATGCTGTCATTTTTATACGACGTCCCACTGTCGAATTTTATGATGTATTCTTTTTGTGGCTGTCTATTCCACTAGCAACAGTATCCATCCCATAGTATTGTTATGATACCACAAGTCGGAGCATCATTCTGCCAAGGGCTGCAGCAATGTGATCGTCGGGATGCTGACACTCAACAGGACCATGAAGGTGTATAGTGGATTTTGGAACTCAAGTGGTGCAGGCGGGCAGTCGACAGGGATGTGTGGTATCGCAACGAAGTCGCAACGGCGTGGAGACATCGGTTATGATGAGTAATTATTCTGATGAAGAACTACTCCGAACTCTAGTGAATCTCAAACGGTTGACATCGGGATATGAATGTTCGCGAAGATTCTTTAAGGGTGAAGATAAATTGGCGTTACTTGAAATGAAGTATGTGTATAAATAATGAGACAAAACATCATAAGCAGATTCTTCCAGATGCCAGTTCTTCTTTATTTTTCATATATATTCGTCTATCTTAACTACAACAATCGTAGTTCACTTCAATACATATGAATGCATGTAATGGATTTCCACAGAAAACAGAAGTAGACAAACAGTTGTTGAAGAACATCTCTCTATCCCTCTCGATTTATCAACGTTGACAAAAATAACTATTTACTATTTAGATTTTAAAACGCGATGACATTTTAAGAACACTTTACAAACTTTAGTATTTTAGATTAAATCATATTAGAATAAGAATATCGTTTCATGCCCCTCGGGCAATACATGTCCTACCCCGTCCAGGACTTTTTCGCCAACTGAAACTAGTTACATTATTCTTACTGAAGCGTCTTAGTGTGAATACGCGTGCTCATGACGACACAGAAAATAATTCCAGTATATTTCCATATAAAAATGTATCGTAGGAAAATGACGAAACGTCATGTATCAAAGCGCGAACGGTTGCCGGCGTAGACCGAAAGGCTCCAGAACGGCAGGGTGAAAGTATTGGCCATTTATCAATTGGAATACAATTTATTTTTAAGAACGAAGTTCCGAATCGAAAGTAAATTAGAATTCTCCGAATATGAAAGAATAAAATGGATTTTTGAAAAAGCGTTTCCGAAATATGAATTTAGAAAGAATTAAATAACCAGGGATGCAT